>LR738714.1:371622046-371838038 GCA_902687465.1 Secale cereale | reverse complement strand
CCCCCCCGTCCGCTATCCTAGTGTCGGGGTTTTGGTGTGACATATGCCAACGGATGGCTTATCATGCATGGGCAAAATAGAACGTCGTCGGGCCCTGGAAGCGAGATAAGGCGGAACTTAGGACGCCTACGAATCTTACACAGGTTTGGGGCTCTCCATGGAGATAACACCCCTAGTCCTGCTCTGCGGGGACTCCGCGTCATGACTAATGTCACTAGGGTAGCTAAAAGGTTGCTCCTTGAGCTGTGTCGTCTAGAGGAGGAAGAAGAGCAAGGCTAGCTCACTACCTTCGCTCTAGGGAATCGGGATGATGGTTAGGGTTTCTCCCTATTTCTCTCTATATGTTTCTCTTCTCTCAAGAGTCCAACCCCTCCACATGGAGGACCCTGGGGGGTTTATATAGGCCTACCCCCCAGGGGTACAATAGTAATCCAGGCGGAATGTCCCCCAGCTGTCAGCGTCTTTGAGTGTTGGCCTCTCTGCCTGTCTGATGGGGCCCGCCGTCTGCGGGCCCTTGTGATTGCCTTTCATTGTAGGCGCTCCTCTGCTGACGGTAGCATCGTTAGGAGGGAAGTGACTATAGTGCCGTCGTCTCCTGCCGTACACTGCCACCACGTCCTGTCTTGTCATCTTGATGAGGTTCGGACTCCTAGGGTACGGTGAGCCGCCTGCTATGAGGCGGGCCGTCTACCCCGGCTGCCTGCCAGGGGCCGCTTATCTCTGATTCGCCCACTGGCCGGTGGGGCCAGCCGCCTGCTGGCCCTGCCGTCTATGGGTAGTGGGATCATGGCTTCCTCTGACCGAGGCTCGGTCACTAGCAGCATGGCTACAGTGACACGCCGCTTGAGGGGCGTCCTTAAGACACGCATTCACTGTAGCCACGCCCTTATAGATTCTCTAAGGACGTGCTCGACTGTAGCCATGCCTTAGCTATGTCGTGGTCCCCCAGTACGTGTCCCGAGGGGGAGGCGTAGGACCGTCTGCTAGCTGTTGGTTATGGAGCTACCGCCTATTTGGGCCCCTGCCGCCTGCTGGCAGCCGGCTCCTGGGGTACACTGTCCCAGGAGGCGGCCCGATGAGCAGACATCTAGGGGATAACAGGCGGCCCCCAATTGTCTTGAAATACCATGGGTGGTCGATGAGGGCACCCATGGTCAATATCTCCGACAGTAGTCCCCGGAGCTGGTGGAACTCTGTGGTTTACGATTGGGGCTGCGGTGTTCCAGGAGCTTCCCTCCCCAAGTAGAATTGGCTTCCTTCGTCCATCTTCTGAAAGAGTCTTCTGCTGGTAGCCGGACCTCTGCAAAGGGGCCGGCTCCTGGCAGCCGGACCTTCGTCTTCAAATCTTCGAGGAGAAGATGTCGTCTGGTCAGCAGGCTGTTACACGGGTCTGCCGACCGTTGGCGGCACTCCACGTGTCGTCGCCCCGTCGCGTCAGCCTGCCAGCCCACGCGCGCGACGGGACGTAGAAGCGGGTTGGGGCCCGACACTACAGGGCCTTGGTCCGCGCGCGGATCCAATATGGCAGAGGCAATCGATTGCCCTCCCCACGCGCAGTTAATGCACGTGGATTAGGCGCACAAAAGGTGGGGGTCGTGCGGGGCGTGGAGTAGTTATAGTAGTGGCGCATCACATGCCAGGTGCGCCATTAGTATCCATTTAATCTATATCCCTTTTCCTAGTAGTGTCCCATGCCCCGCCCCCTCGGCTTCGCCGCCCCGAGCCTATAAGTAGGCCGGGGGAGGGGGGTTAGCGCCGTTCTCGCGCCCGCCCCGCTCCATTCTTCTTCTTCTTCCTTGCTCCCTCTCGCACTTCTCGCCACTTCCGCTCGCAGCGCCCCGTCATAGCGAGCCACCCCCTCGAGCCATGGCCGCCGCAGAGCCGGTCCGCTATTCAGGCAAATGGGACGGCAGCGACGTTATCGAGGAGCACATCCACTACCTCCGCCGTGCGCGGAAGCTGCCCCCCGCCGACAAGGTCACTGTGCGCCTAGCACCGGCGGCGGAGATCAGGCTGGCGTCGTGGTTCGGTGAGCGGGTCATCTTTCGTCCGCACTTCCCGTGCGGCTTCGGCCTCCCCGCCAGCGGTTTTTTTTATCTTTCCTTTAATTCTTCAACATCCAGCCCCACCATCTCACGCCGAATACGGTGGTAACACTGTCCTCCTTCGTCGTCATGTGCGAGGCGTACCTAGGGATTCTTCCCACGATGGATTTGTGGACCGAGCTTTTCTACATGAAGCTCGGTACCGCGGTCCAGAGCGTGGCCGCCCAGTGCGGGGGATGCACTGCGGTGAAGCGCAGCGGGGCCAAGAACTATTTCCCGGGGCCTCAGCTCATGGCGTCAGTGAAGTTGTGGCAGAAGACGTACTTCTACGTCTCCAACGTCGACCCTGCTCAAGATTTCATCGGCCTGCCGGACTGGGCGCTCAGCCCTCCTGCCGAGCCCCGTGACTCCTGGAAGACCCGGTCCATCACCCTCACAGAAGGTGCTTCCATCGTCGTACGACGCCTTCGGGAGTTGAGGGACCATGAAGGCTTGGTGTTTGCGGACCTCCTGCTCACCTTTGCAGAGCGCCGAGTGCTGCCGCTGCAGGCCCGCCCGCACATAATCTGTGACATGAGCGGGCGCTGGGACCCGAGCCGGACATGCACCAAGTCGATGCCATATAAGGAGGTGGCGTACTTGGTGAATTCTGTCTCCAATTGCAAGCTCTCTGCCTCGGGTTGGGCCTTCGGCAAGCCGTCGTACAGCCGCAAGAGCCCGTCGCCTGCGGTGAGCTCTCTTTCTCTTTTTATACTTCTTTCTCCTCTTTCCGCCTGTCTCAGCCGTCTGATCCTTGTGCCGTCTGCAGATCTTCCCCGGCCAGCCGGCGCCGGGCTCTGACCAGCCGGGCCGCCCTCTGGAACCAGACCGCTCCCAGAGCGACACGAGTGACCTCGATCTTGGGGCCACCGCCATGGAGGAGGATGAGGTAACAGGCGGCGGGGGCCAGGCAGTACACGGCCTGCTAGAAGGTGGCGTCGAGAGCTGGCCGGACGAGGACGAGGAGGAGGAGGTGCCAATCTGCGTCCGAGAGGCGAATCCGCCTGGGGGCGGCAGCCAGCAGGCAGGGCCATCAGCCGCAGCTGGCGGCGTGAAGCGCCGGTCCTCTACGGGGCCGTCTGGCACCAATCCCAAGAAGCTCCGGCTGTCGACCACCGCCACCAAGCCCCGGGAGGCAGCCGCCAAGGCAATTCTTCCTAAGGTTCCCAAACCCAGGCCAGTTGTATCCGGGTAAGTACCGCATTTATTTTCTCTTTTGCCCTTATCTCATCCTAGCGCCCCCAACGTGGCTGACTTGTTGTCTTCTTTGGAATGCCCACACAACGTGCCGCTCTCTCTCTCTCTCTCGCGGGCGCCAGTGGGCTCTGTTGTTCGGAGCGCAGATATCGCTCCAGCGCCCCACCGCGTGGATCCCGCCGCCGCGCTCCAGGAGGCGACGGAGAGAAACGCCCGCGAGGCGCGCGAGGAGCAGGAGCCCGCGGCCCATGAGAGGGCGGAGGTTGACACTGCTGCTAGGGCGGAGGCCGAGGTAGCTACCAAGACCCAGGCAAACGCCGCCGCCCAAGTCCAGGAGCAGGAGGCAGGCCTCCAGCAGCCGGCGGACCGCATCGTCCCCCAGGATACGGGCTCTTTGGAGCCGTCTGTCCAAGTGCCGGCTGCTGAGGAGCAGCCGACTCTAGACAACGAGGGGGGTGGCCGCGTCGCCATGGAGATGGAGGTGACGCCCCCCGCGCCGCCTGCTGGGACGCAGGGCAGCCGGCCTGCGGGAGCGGAGGTGGCGCTGGCTGAAGGCGTGCGGGTGATAGACCCGCAGCCGGCCCCCTGAGTCCCTGCCTGCCAGCGCCCTGCGAAGGCGGTCTCCGCACCATGGCGAGTAGAAGCCGGTGGCGCCAGCTCGTCAACACCGGACAACGAGGCTACCAGCGTGGCGTCATCAGACTGGGCGCCCGGAGACGGCGGTGCGCTGATTGTCGCGTCGCTAGACGTCCTCGACCGCTTCAATTCTTTGAGCGAGGTCGTGCAGACAGTGATGCGGTTGTTCATGGCCACGCGAACTTCTGTTTGGGTACGTTGACTCAATGTTTTTGCTTTTATTCCTTCAATTTCTTCCGTGGGGGCGCATCAGCGCACCCGCTGGGTGTAGTCCCCGAGTTCCGAGCCGGCTGCTGAGCAGGCGGCTTGGAACTCCAAGGTGTACTTTGTGGGCTAACTTGTTTTTTGTTGTAGGACTACCACAACCTTCGCGTGGCTTCTTTCAACACCCAGCGTCAGGAGCTGGCGCAGCTGCGGACTACTCTGGCCGATGGTCAGGGTGAGTGTTCCTCTCCTCCTTGCGGGGGCGCGTTAGCGCACCCGCTGGGTGTAGTCCCCGAGTTCCGAGTCGGCTGCTGAGCAGGCGGCTTGGAACTCCAAGGTTGTCTTCTTTGCTGATGTTGATGTTCTTCTTCCTCTCTTGCCAGCGGTTGCGACCAACCTCCGCAACCAGCTAGGCGAGGTTCAGGCGGAACTTGCCGCCAAGGAGCGGGAGCGCGATCTCGCCGCCCAGGATCGTGACTGCCTGGCCAAGGAGCTGGCAGACCAGGCGGCGGCGCACAAGGCGGAGCTTGGGAAACTGGTGGACGCCGAGATGCTCCTTCGGGCTGAGTTCGAGACCGAGTGCTCGAACTGGGCCGAGAAGGAGGCGGCTCTGCAAGACGGCTATGGGGCCATTGCGGACATGGTCGATGGTAACACGCCCGCCCTTCTTTCTTGTGCTTGCCGTCTGCTACAGCTAGCTTTCCTTCTTCTGATTCTTTGTCTAGTTCTTGCAGAATTCTTCCCAGGCCACTCTATGGCCGCCAGCCAGGCCATCGAGGCCCAGCGCGACGAGAGGTGCGAGGCGGGCTAGGTAATTGCACCCAATGCACCCAGGACTCCCGCCGAACAGCTTCTTGCTATCAAGGCGCGCCTCCAGCTGGCCTACCGCCTGCAACGCGTTGGTGCCCAAGTGCTGGCCACCCTCTCGCCAGGCGTTCCAGTACTCCGTACTCCCAGATGGACTGCCGACTGGCTGGAGGTGGCCGGCCACCGCTTCGAGGCCTGGAAAGGCGCTGCAGCGAGGGCCGATGTGCGGACAACCCTGGAATTCGCCAAGGGCTGGTACCCAGACCTGGATCTCGCCCAGCTGAAGACCTTCCACGTGGAAGCTGAGCCCGAGCTAGCGGCGATGCAAGGAGATCTTATCAAGCGCGCCACCTCCCTTGCCGAGTACGTCGACACCGCCATTTTCGTCCAGAGCAGGATGAGAACGGTCATGTGGTGCCACCTGAAAACTTCGGGCTGGACCTGGCGGCGCCGAAGGAGTTAGACAAGGAGATCGCCTCCAGCGACGATGGCGAGGAGGAGGGATTCAGCGACAAAGAAGCCAGCTCCCAGGAGGCGGAGCCGTCTGCTGGTCATCAGCCCGATTGGGCTTCTTCAAGCGGCCCCAGCGGGACAGCATCGCCTGCTGCAGGAGGCGGCTAGGCCGAAACCCATTAGGCGGCTCCCCAGCAGCCGGCTCCGTCGTGCCACCTGCTCCGCCTGCTGGGCTTCTTCAAGCGGCCCCATCGGGACGGCGCCGCCTGCTGCAGGAGGCGGCCAGGCCGAAACCCATTAGGCGGCTCCCCAGCAGCCGGCTCCGTCGTGCCACCTGCTCCGCCTGCTGCCCCTTAGGCGCCACTCGTGTATCTTTTAATTCTTGTTTTTTCTTAAGACTTGATAGGATTAGTCCAAACAATTCCACCCACTTGGTGTATCAGTAAATTACTGCTGGAAGACGGCCTTCGAGGCCTTTTGCTATAAATATTCTCTTAATGCTGCATACGTTTATGCGATTTGCCTGGTTCTGGGATAGCACTGTCCTTTGTTCCTTAGGGCGATTTTCTTTTGTTGTCTCCTTTAACCGCCGTCCTGCCAACCGGACAGCCACTCGGTGGTTCGGTGGCTGAATCAGGTACTTAGTTGTTTTCCGGATAGGCAAGTATCCCGCCCTCTGGGACGCGGTGTGGCTAAGCCAGAAGCCGGCTGGCCGGCTGCTCAACAGCCGGTCAACTTGTATAAAGGGCCGTCTTGCCCTATGTTTATTTTCCTTAGCCATTTTTCATGTGGGCACCGCTTCTTGCCTTTGACTCCCGCCAGTCGGACAGCCGCGTTCTGCGAGTCTGTGACTGAAGGCCGGAGAGGGCTTGGATGCCATCACATTACTTGTCCGACTGTTGAAAGAAAAGTTTTAAACATAGGGCTAGGCGGCCAGTCCCCGGGCTGTCTAGGCTCCGGTGCCGGACAAAGGAATGAACAATACTCATTCACATGCATAATTCTTATCATATAGATAAAGGGTTGGACAGTCCCCGAGAACTCCTCGGGGGTCCCATAGATTCTCAAAATAAAGTAGATAGCGTGACACATACTGTCTTTTAGCTATAAAAGTGACGAAGTAGGTTTGCGTTCCACGAGCGCTCCGACTCCTTGCCCGAGTCATCTCTCTTGCGTGCTCTTGGCTTCTGGGCATCGATGAGGTAGTAGGCATCGTTGCCTAGTACCTTGATGATGATAAATGGTCTTTCCCAATGAGCCGAGAGCTTGTGCTGGCCAGCTATTCGCTGGATCAGCCGGAGCACAAGGTCCCCCTCGCGGAAGGAACGTGGCTTGACCCGCCGGCTGTGATAGCGACGGAGACCCTGCTGATAGATGGTGGACCGGCTGAGTGCTACCAGCCGGGCCTCCTCCAGCAGGTCCACGCCGTCTTCTCGTGCTTCTTTGGCTTCTGCTTCTGTGTACATGGTGACGCGAGGCGAGTCAAACTCAACATTTGTTGGGATGACGGCCTCGGCCCCATACACGAGGAAGAAAGGAGTGAAGCCGGTTGATTTGTTCGGAGTTGTCCTGAGGCTCCATAGGACAGACGGCAACTCTTCGATCCAGCAGCCGGCTGATCGTTCCAAAGGTTCGACCAGCCGGGGCTTGATGCCGGACACTATAAGGCCGTTAGCGTGCTCAACTTGGCCGTTGGACTATGGGTGGGCAACTGACGCTAAGTCCAGTCAGATGCCCTGTGTTGCACAGAAACGTCCCAATGCGCCTTTGGCAAAGTTTGTGCCGTTGTCGGTGATGATGCTGTCCTGTATGCCATACCGGACTGTGATGTCTGCGATGAAGGTCACAGCAGTTGGGCCGTTGAGTTTCTTGATTGGCTTCGCCTCGATCCACTTGGTGAATTTGTCCACTGCTACGAGTAAGTGCGTTAGGCCGCCTCACGCTGTCTTGAAGGGACCCACCATGTCCAGTCCCCAGACGGCAAATGGCCCAGTGATCGGAATGGACTTGAGTGCAGAAGTCGGAAATTGTTGCTTGGAACTAAAGCGCTGGTAGCCATTGCACTTCTTGACCAAGTCTTTGGCATCGTCCAAAGCAGTTGGCCAGAAGAAGCCATGGCGGAAAGCTTTGGCGACGAGGGATCTTGAGGCCGCGTGGTGGCTGCACTCCCCTTGATGAATATCCTTCAGAATAGCCAGACCCTTTTCTGCTTCCACGAAGCGCTGGAAGACGCCTGTTGCACTTCTTCTGACAAGCTCTTTGTTGACTATTGTGTATGCTCAGGCTCGGCGTTGAACCTGCCGTGCCAAAGTTTCGTCTGCTGGCAGCTCTCTTATGACCAGGAATTTGAGGATCGGCTACGCCCAAGACAGCGCTGAGACTCCAGTTGTTTCTGCCAGTGAGACCAGGGCGGTTGGGCTGGGAGGCCGAGTGCTGGAGTGAGCCGCCTGTTGTGCTTCTGAAGTCCCCGGGTCGGCTGCAGCAGTCCCCGGGCCGTCTGCTGAAGGAGGCGTTTCCTGGCCGCCTACTGGAGCAGTCCCCGGGCTAGGAACTGGCGCAGCAGCTGTTGTGCCGTCTGCTAGAGTTGGAGTATCTAGGCCGCCTGCTGGAGTAGTACCCGGGCCAGGAACCGGCGCAGCGGCTGCTGTGCCGTCTGCTAGAGTTGGAGTATCTAGGCCGCGTGCTATAGCAGTCCCCGGGCCGGCTGCTGAGGTTGTCGGGCCGTCTTCTCCAGGATCGGCTGGTATGAAGATTGACTCTGACTCTCGTGAAGGCTTGATAGACGGCTTGCACAGACATTGGAGGGGCACGCCAGCTCGTATTGCTTGGTGGGTGGAGCCAATTCGTGCCAAGGTGTCAGCTTGCACGTTGTTGGCTCGTGGCACGTGGAGGAACTCGTAGCCGTCAAAATGCCCACTGATCTGCTAGACAAGGAAACGGTAACTCGCCATGTTTGCGTCCTTGGCGTCCCAGTCCCCGGAGGACTGCTCGACAACCAAGTCTGAGTCACCATAACACAGCACTCGGCGGATACCAATCTCTTTGGCCATCCGGAGCCCGTGAATGAGTGCCTCATACTCGGCCACATTGTTGGAGGCGGCAAAGTGGATTTGCAGGGTGTATTTGAGCTTGTCGCCTTTGGGAGAGGTGAGGACAACGCCGGCTCCCAAGCCAGTGCGCATCTTTGATCCATCAAAGTGCATCCGCCAATGGGTTGAATCTGGAGCAGGCGGCAGGTACTGGGTCTCGGCCCAGTCGACGAGGAAGTCGGCCAAAGCTTGCGATTTGATGGTGGTGTGGGGCTGGTAGAAGATGGTAAAGGGGGCCATCTCAATGGCCCATTTGGCCACTCTTCCTAAAGCATCTCTGTTGCCCATGATTTCAGCAAGCGGGGCCGTGCAAATGATCATGATCGGGTGCTCTTGGAAGTACTGCTTGAGTTTCTTGGTGGTGAAGTACACGTGGGGGTAGTTCTGCTTGGAGACTGACAGCACCTCGCTCAAGTAGTAGACTGGCCTTTGGACGGGCAAGGCTCTGCCGTCTTTTGGGCGCTCGACCACAATGACTGTGCTGACCACCCGGCTGGTGGCGGCTATGTAAAGGAACATGGGTTCCTTGTCTGTTGGCGCCGCCACGACAGGCGGTGTGGACAGCAATTTCTTGAGCTACTCGAAGGCTTCATCCGCCTTGCCGTTCCACTCAAAGCAAGTGGTTTTCTTCATCAGTTGGTACAGTGGGAGTGCCTTCTCACCCAGCCGGCTGATGAAACGGCTGAGGGATGCCAGGCACCCGGTGAACTTCTGGAAGTCTCGTATGCGAGTCGGTCTCTCCATTCTCTCAATGGCGTTGATCTTTGCGGGGTCGCACTCGATGCCGCGTTCAGATAGCAGGAAGCCAAGGAGCTGGCATGCTGGTACCCCGAAGACGCATTTCTCCGGGTTTAGCTTGATCTGAAAGCGGCGCAGGTTTTCAAAGGTCTCTTGGAGATTCTCCAAAAGAGTTCCCCTCTTCTCCGTCTTTACCACGATGTCGTCCATGTAAACGTGGGCGTTTCTGCCAAGTTGCTTGAGGAGACACTTCTGCATGCAACGTTGAAAAGTGGCGCCAGCATTCCTCAAGCCGAACATCATGGTCAGGTAGCAGATGGCCCCAAATGGCGTGAGGAAGGCAGTCTTCAAGCGGTCGGCCGGATTGAGTTTGATCTAGTGGTACTCGGAATAGGCATCAAGGAATGACAGTAGCTCACATCCGGCTGTGGAGTCAATCACTTGATCTATTCGCGGCCGAGCAAACGGATCCTTAGGGCAAGCTTTGTTGAGGCTGGTGTAATCAATGCACATGCGCCATTTGTTGTTCTTCTTCAGCACTAGGACTGGGTTGGAGAGCCACTAAGGATAGAACACCTCCATAATGAAGCCGACTGCTAGCAGGCGGGCGACCTCTTCTCCAACAACTCTTCTTTTTTCTTCTGACAGGCGGCGGAGTGGCTGCCTGACAGGCTTCACATCTTCTCTCACATGTAGCTTGTGCTCGGCGAAATCCGTCGGGACACCCGGCATGTCTTTGGGGGACCATGCAAAGATGTCCTGATTCTCACGGAGGAAATCGACGAGCTCTCTTTCCTATTTGTCGTTTAGGTGTGACCCTATTCCAGCAAATCGCTCTGGGTGAGATGGGTCCAATGCGATCTTCTTTGTCTCCTTGGCTAGCTGGAACGAGCCTTGCGGCTCCGCCTCCCTAGGGTCGGCTGGTATGGCTGGCTGCTCGCCAGCCATTGCCACCAGCCGTTCCAGGCGGCGCTTCTCTTCAGCCACGACAAGGGACTCGGCCAGACGGCTACTGGCTATTGCACATGCGAATGGACTTCTCATAGTCCCCGGCTAAGGTGATTATTCCTTTGGGACCCGGCATCTTCATCTTGAGGTAGGCGTAATGAGGTACTGCCATGAACTTTGCAAGAGCTGGTCGGCCCAAAATCAGGTGATAGGGACTTTCCAGGTTCACCACTTCAAACCAGACCGGCTCCCGCCGGAAATGCTTCTTGCCACCAAACAGGACATCAATCTTAGCCTTGCCGATTGGTGAGCAAGAGAGGCCTGGCACGATGTCGTGGAACACAGTCCTGGTAGGCTGAAGCTGTTTTTCTTTGATGCCTAATTTCTCCATGGTATCACGATACATGATGTTGATGCTGCTGCCGCCGTCTACCAGCACTCGGGAGAAACGACAGGACCGCCTGTCGGTGGAGAGAGTTGCATCCAGGACCAAGGCATAAGCTCCTGGGGAAGGCATGACTGTTGGGTGATCCTCACGGCTCCAGCTGACGGGCCTTTCAGACCAGTGCATGAATTCTGGGGCTTCAATGGCAACGGTGTTGGCTTCTTTGCGCTGCTGGCACCGGCTGTGCCTATCGTCTGCTTGGCTTGTGAAGACGACGTAGGCTCCATTCTCTTCCGGGAACACGTCCTGGACCGGGCCGCCCGGACGAGCAGCCGGTGGATTGGGAGGCGGGGCCGCCTGCCCAGCAGGCGGTGGTGGCAGAGCTTCCCCTCTGGCAATCCGCGTGAGCCAATGGCACTTTCGTGTGGTGTGATTGGAAGGCTTCGTGCCACTGTGAAACTTGCAGGGGGCATCCAGAGCTTGATCGAAGGAGAAAGCAGGCTGCCAGGCTGGCTTGCCGCCCTTCTAATGCTTGGGTCCCGCTTGCGTCTCTGGCTGCTGGCCATCAACTGCCGCCACCAGCCGGCTGTTGGTAGCCGGCGCGTGCGTCTTGCGCTTGTGATCGTTCGGCTGCTGGCGCCGACTGGACTCTCCAGCCGTTGATGCTGTTGGGATTGAGGCCGCCAGCCACGTCCGGGCCGTGCCCTGGAGCATGAGTGGCACGTACTTCGCCGCAACACGCCTATTGCCGGTTGCTATGCTGATGGTCGTGGAGTAATCCACCAGCCAGTCCTCCGGCTTGACCGATCCGTTGTACTTGGGGGTATCTCAGGGGAGTGAAAAGCCCTTGGGGAAAGGCTCGTTATGGATGCGGGGGCCGAAGCAGGCTGGGCCGAGGTCATCTTCTTCTTCGACCGCCTGGGACCGAGCTAGTCGGTCAAGGCGGTGTCGGGCGTCGTTCTCCCCGACTCCCTCGCGGCGGCCCAAAAGGTCTGCTAGAGAGGGGTGGTCAACAGGCGGAGGAGACACACGCCTCTCCCGTCGAGGAGGAGGCGGTCGTTCCTCTCGCCGCTCAACGGCCCTTGGGCGGCCGTCTTCATCGCGCTCGATGGTGACGCGAGTCTGCCGGCTGCGGCTAGCAGTCGGCTCTGAGTCACGCCGGTTGTGGGCGCCGAATGTTGGAGAGCGGGACGTGGCTCCTTGCTCCCGCCGAAGGGGTCGGTTGTCTGCCTACGCGCCGGCCTTTGATGCCCGGCGACGGGCTTCCTGCTGCGCAGCAGCCGTGTCGAAGAACTGGCTGGCGCGCTGAGTCATGCAACGAAGCTCGTCTCCCTCCAAGCGGACTAGCTCATCGACTGCCGCCTGGGCAGCCCTTAGGTTTTCTAATGGAGTGGGGTACACGGGACGCGGAGCCCCCAGCATGTCTGCCAGCACTCCGCCTCGGTCGCGAACGGTACCAGCCCGGCTGGGCTTGCCAGCAACCGGCGTGCCGCCTATGGCACGGTCCATCTCGCGACGGTAAGCTTCAGTGAGGTGCCGGGAGGCGGCCGGCTTGTTGGCGATGTCGAGGAGCGAGACGCGGAGCACCTCCAGCACCGCGCCGTCTGCCCCCGCAGCGATGTGTGCGGAGAGGCTCTACATGGCTGCCAGCAGCGAGTCTTGGCCCGACCCGCCGGAAGGCTCGTCGTGGCTGATGGCCAACACTTGCGTCACGGTGCTGACGGTACTTCCGCGGGCTGCGATGGGGAGGGGATCGTCAATGATCACCACGTGCTCGGGGAAGGAATCGACGGACGCCGCATCGAGGTCGATGATCATGTCAATTGGTGGGTCAGAGGAGCCCACGGACTCCATGTCGGAGGCATGCTTGTCGACGATGTGGAGCTTGTCGAGGAGCTTGACGAGGCAGCTCTCCGGAGCAACTGGCTCTACAACCGGAGAGGGCTCGTCATGGATGTCGACGCCGACGAAAAGGTCGGCGAGTCCGCTCGCGGCGCATGCGGCCTCAGCGCCGCGAAGCATCCCGGTATCTACGCCTGCGGGCGTGCCGGGCTGTCTGTGCTCGCCAGGAAGGAACAAAGTTCCCATCCAGAACATGTCTCCGGACGACAGTGCACCTTGCCCCACGGTGGGCGCCAAATGTATGGGTTTTGGTGCGACATATGCCAACGGATGGCTTATCATGCATCTGGACAATAGAACGTCGCCGGGCCCTGGAAGCGGGATAAGGCGGAACTTAGGATGCCTTCGAATCTTACCCAGGTTTGGGGCTCTATGTGGAGATAACACCCCTAGTCCTGCTCTGTGGGGACTCTGCATCATGACTAATGTCACTAGGGTAGCTACAAGGTTGCTCCTTGAGCTGTGTCGTCTAGAGGAGGAAGAAGAGCAAGGCTAGCTCACTACCTTCGCTCTAGGGAATCGGGATGATGGTTAGGGTTTCTCCCTATTTCTCTCTATGTGTTTCTCTTCTCTCAAGAGTCCAACCCCTCCACATGGAGGACCCTGGATGGTTTATATAGGCCTACCCCCAGGGGTACAATAGTAATCCAAGCGGAATGGCCCCCAGCTGTCAGCATCTTCGGGTGCCGGCCTCTCCGCCTGTCTGATGGGGCCCGCCGTCTGCGGGCCCTTGTGATTGCATTTCACTGTAGGCGCTCCTTTGCTGACGGTGGCATCGTCAGGAGGGAAGTGGCTACAGTTTCGCCGTCTCCTGCCGTACACTGTCACCACGTCGTGTCTTGTCATCTTGATGAGGTTCGAACTCCTAGGGTACAGTGAGCCGCCTGCTATCAGGCGGGCCGTCTACCCCAGTCGATTTCCAGGGGCCGCTTATCTCTGATTCGCCCACTGGCCGGTGTGGCCAGCCGCCTGGTGGCCCCGCTGTCTGTGGGTAGTGGGATCATGGCTTCCTTTGACCGAGGCTCGGTCACTAGCAGCATGGCTATAGTGACATGCCGCTTGAGGGGCATCCATAAGACACGCATTCACTGTAGCCACGCCCTTATAGATTCTCTAAGGACATGCTCTACTGTAGCCATGCCTTAGCTGTGTCGCGATCCCCCAGCATGCGTCCCGAGGGGGAGGCGTAGGAACGTCTGCTAGCTGCTGGCTATGGAGCTGCCGCCTGTTTGGGCCCCTGCCGCCTGTTTGGGCCCCTGCCGCCTGCTGGCAGCCGGCTCCTGGGGTACACTGTCCCAGGAGGCGGCCCGATGAACACACGGCTGGGGGATAACAGGCGGGCCCTAATTGTCTTGAAATACCATGGGTCATCGATGAGGGCACCCGTGGTCAATATCTCTGACATCTAGCAGAGTCATCTGCCTAGCCCGACTGGTTGAAGTGTTGCGCCTCAGACCGAGAGGTCTTGGGATCGTACCCCCCCCCCCCAGGGCAGTGGAATAAGCCAATTTTGTTGCTTTATTTGTGTCTGTGACACCCAGGCCCCACATGTCAGCCTCTATGACTCCTCTAGCCCACTCCCACACCCACTTCGCCACCTCAGCACCCCTGGACCCACTAGTCAATGGCTGAGTCTAGTCCAGGCTGGGTGAGTGGTGTTTTATTTTCTTTTTCTGTTTAGATTTTATTTTTAGTTTATGCATTCATTTTGAAATGCTCATAACTTTCAAACCATGCATCCTTTTAAAATGAACTATATATGAAATTTGTTTAGTTTTTAGTGTAGTTTCATAATATGTAATTTTCTGCCATGTTACAATATTCAAAATGAGGTTTGCTCATGTTTTACTAAGTAACATGTTAAATTGGTTTTTTCATAACTAAATAACCGTGGCTCCAAATTTAATAAACTTCATATGTAAATGGGGTGGGAAAATGTGTAGGATAACATGGTGTTGTTACTTTGCATGTTTAACAACTCTAAAATATGGTTTTAGCAGATCAGCACCAAATTGGATATATGTACATGGGGATTTTCCAGAATTGTTCTTTGTTTCTTCCGGCCCCATTATATTGCTTGTATGTTGTAGTTGGTGTTGTGTTGCACTCCTTGCCATGTTTAACAACATTTAAATTGGTTGGATGCTTAACTAGTTCACTAAATAGTTATGTGTTGCTATGTTAATTTTGCTTTCTCTTGCATGTTGAGTTCCCCTATATGAATTGTTGTTGTTGCATTTTGGCATGCCACATGTTGCACTCATCATGTTCCATTTGTGACGCAACATACTATGTTCATGCTCATATGCATCATGTCTTGCCTCATGTGCTTGTGCATTGCATCGTGATTGATTTTTGTTCCGGTGTTTGTATTCTTGTGTTGGGTAGAGCCCGGTGACAATTCGGAGTTCGAGGTTCCTGTCGAGACCGTGTTCGAGGAGCAAGTTTACGATCCCACTGAGGACATAACAGGCAAGATGATCGTTCCTCGATATCACCTCTATATATGCTTTGCTAGTTGTCTCGCTCTATAGTTATGCAGCGATGCCCATTCTTGTCTTGTCAGCCTCTTATGTTGCCATGAAACACTCTAACCGCCTTCCTAGCAAACCGTTGATTGGCTAAGTACGCTTTTGCTCAGCCCCTCTTATAGCGTTGTTAGTTGTAGGTGAAGTTGGAAGATTGTCCCATGTTTGGACTTGTTTATTGGGATAAGACAATATATATATATCTTATTTAATTAATGCACATATATATTAGTAATGGGTGGATGGCTTGGCCTTCTGCTTGGTGTTTTGTTCCACTCATGCAGCCTTAGGATTTGATAAACCGGTGTTATGTTCCTTGATTTTGCGTTCCTAACACGGTTGGGGTTTATGGGCCCCCCTCGATAATTCACGATGTTTAAAGCTTTTCCAGCAAGGCCCAAGACAGCCAGAAAATGTGCAACTTTAGAAAGCCGGTCAATGGCGACAAGAATTGCATCATTACCTTTCTGCGATTTCGGAAATCCAGTGACGAAGTCCATTTCAACATGGTCGCATTTCCATTCTGGAATATAGATAGGTTGTAGGGTCCCACCAGGCCTTTGATGTTCTGCTTTGATACAACGGCAAACGTCACACTCAGCAACATAACAACCAATGTCTTGCTTCATATTATATGTAACGCCCCGGACACACCCGCCGGTGGTCGTTACTCCTGGCGGGATCTAGACTGGCCTCACATATCAATACTAGTCTTAACTTTGGAGTTCTATCCGAATGGGCTCCCGGAAAAGAAGGAATTCCTTATTGATATGAGTAGTCTATCATCCCTAATATGCCAGGCTATCACGTACAACCCCACTCAGAGGAACCGACGTGCTCGTCGGGCCACAGGAACGTTCCCTCTTGGAATAAATGTATGTGCATCCAGTCTGATACATGTGCCATGTCGTGTGCCACGACGGGTCACAAACATCATGAATAACATGACCGAGAAGTTGTCCGCAAACATCCGTGTAACCATGAGGGTCGGCTCTGATACCAACTTGAGATCATTCTAGTATGCGCTTATGTCTTTAAGTCGTGCCTCGACACGTGGGAGACATAGTCGCATACTGGGCATTACATTAGACCACCAGAATCTCTGAAGAATGTCTTGGTACATCTTGGTACTACCAGGATGAATAGACCGAGGCGTATCATGAGCTTCTTTCATAACCCTTGTAGTCAGATCCAGGTTTTCCCTCGCACATGGTACCACTAACTGGCCCTTGAAGTACAAGGCGCCATCATCGGCAATAGTGAAGAATGAGGGCTTTCCTTTCATGAGATAGCGTTTAATCTTCTCGATTTCGTCGCCAGCCTTTTGAATCCATGTGATGGTGTCCACTAGATCTGGTTTAGCAACCAGGGTATTAAGAGAACCTTGGGAAACAACATGGAGGTTCAATTTATGGAACTCTTCAGGAGGGGGAACGAGTGCACCAGGAGGAACAATATGGAGGTTCGGCTTTCTGAATTCTTCAACAAGTGAGGGATGTACTTTTCGAACTTGGAGGTGGTTGCAATATGACTTGCGGCTCAAGGCATCAGCCATCACATTGGCCTTGCCCGGGGTATAGGAAATACCCAAGTCAAAATCTGCTACGGTCTCCATCCATCTTTGCTGGCGGAGGTTCAGGTCTGGCTGAGTAAACAAGTACTTTAGACTTTGGTGGTCGGTGAAGATCTCGCAACGATTACCGAGAAGGTAATGTCGCCACTGTTTTAGAGCATACATGACAGCAGCAAGCTCGAGGTCATGAACTGGATAGTTCTCCTCATGAGGCCGCAGTTGACGAGAGGCATAAGCAATCACTCTGCGTTCTTGCATTAGGACGCTGCCTAATCCTTGATGGGAAGCGCCGCAGTAAATGATGAAGTCCTTCTTAGTATTAGGTGGAGCAAGCACTGGGGCAGAAGTCAGCTTGTCCTTGAGAACTTGAAAACTTTCCTAGCATTTGTCTGTCCACTCGAACTTAACGCCTTTGTGAAGTAGTCCAGTCAGAGGATTGGCTATCTTGGAGAAGTTCTTGACAAATCGACGGCAATAGCTGGCGAGGCCGAGAAAACTTCTGACTTGCTTAACATTCTTTGGGGGAGTCCAATCGAGAATGTCCTGAACTCACTCGAGATTGATGGCAATACCATCCTTAGAGATGACATGCCCAAGATAGGTTACTTCAGGAAGCCAGAATTCGCACTTGGAATATTTAGCATGAATTTGATGCTCTCGAAGCTTTTCCAATACAAGGCGAAGATGTTCAGCATGCTCTTCCATATTCTTGGAAAATACAAGGATATCATCTAGATAAACCACGACAAATTTGCCGAGGTATTCCATGAATATATAGTTCATCAGGTTAGAGAAAGTAGCTGGAGCATTTGTCAAGCCGAATGACATGACGGTGTACTCATATGAACCGTATCGAGTCACGAAGGAGGTCTTTGGTATATCCTCTTCACGAACACGGATCTGGTGGTAACCCAACCTCAAGTCAAGTTTAGAGAACACTGATGAACCAGCCTGTTGATCATACAGATCATTGATCCGAGGAAGGGGATATTTGTTCTGAATAGTTGCTTGGTTGATAGCATGGTAATCTTGGACCAATTGATTTGTCCCATCCTTCTTCTTGACAAAGAGGGAAGGTGCTCCCCAAGGAGAGCAACTTGGGCGAATGAAACCACTGGCAAGAGATTTGTCGATTTCCTCCTAAAGCTCAGTGAGTTCATGAGGCGGCATCTTGTAGGGTCGTTTGGCTATAAGAGTGGTGCCTGGTTTCAAGTCGATAATGAACTCGACAACTCTAGTAGGGGGAATCCCAGGAAGTTCCTCAGGAAAGATGTCTTGGAAGTCGCGGACGACGGGAATGTTTTCAATGCCCTCGAGTGGTGCAGCGTTAAATGCATTCAATGCATAAAGACCCGCCTCACCATTCTGAACTAGATGAGCGTGGTAGATTACTATTTCATTGGAAGGGTGTAATAGATGGAAGGTTTTTGTGCCACAAGCGATAGAAGCGGTATGCGCTTTCAGCTAATCCATTCCCAGGATGAGGTCAATGTTACAAGACCCAAGCACGATGGGAGAGGCTTAGAATTCCAGTCCTTCGATTTCAACAAGGACGTCGTTGCAAACCCTGGAGGTTTGACATTGGCCCGCAGGGGTGTGTACTAGTAGCGACATATTCATGTCCTCACACCTAATGTCATGCTTCTATGCAAAATCTTCTGATATGAATGAATGCGATGCTCCAGAATCAAATAAAACGGATGATGCTACTGAATTTACGAGGACTGTACCCATCACAGTAGCAGGCTGGTCTTGACCTTCATTGAGATCAACGTGGTTGGCATGAACACGGCCATAAGGCATGGCATTGTTGTTGCGAGGCTGATTGTCTCCACGGCAAACTGCAGGAAGTGCCAGTTGGTTCTTGCTTTGAGTGCAATCCTTGGCGTGGTGACCTAGATGCCCACACCTGAAGCACAAACTCTCATTGGGGGCAGAAGCAAGAGCTGGGAGTGGTGCAGCTGGAAGTCTTGGCTGCCTAGGTGGTGGAGGCAGAAGAGGTGTGGCATAGGACTGTCTTGGAGCAAGTGCAGCTGGACGGTACACAGTTGTAACGCCCCAGATGTAAAAATTCCTTATATGGCAATATATTCATCGTTGACTTAATCCATTCCATTCTAGGCTCCTTCTTCATTTCGGGTTTCTTCGTTTTTGCCTTGTGCGTGTGTTGCATGTCGCCATGTCATATTATTTATGTGCATTGCATTGGCATGGTCTCACTTGCATCCGTGTGTAGTTGCATCGTCTCCGTCATCTCCGTTGTCCGTTTCGGTTTCCGACTCTCTCACACGGCACCCATCGCACCTCTCTAGCTTTGTTTCATGAGTGGGGTAAAAACATCCTCGGAATGGGCCGAGAGTTGTCGAGTGGTCTTCGTATATCACCGATAGAGCGCCTCTCTAGTTTCATCTCGTTTGGAATTCGTTTGATACTCCAATGGTTAACCGCGTTAACACCGGAAGCCCTATCTCTTTTGGCCCAGCACCCCTCCACAACAGCCCACAAGCCCATCCTAACCACCTCTATCCTCTCTGTCGTTGGATCGTGATCAGGTGGGCGAAAACCGCACCTCATTTGGACTCTCCTAGCTCCCTCTACCTATAAAACAACCTCCCCACGTCCATTTTCGGGTAGAAAACCCTAGATCTGAGCTCCCCGCGCCACCGGACACGTCCGCCGACAGCCGGACGCGTCCACCGCCCAGCCACATCGCCCGGACGAATCAGACGCCGCCACCTCAGCGGGGCCACCACGTGGCGCCCCCTGATTCGCCGCTCCGCCCGCGCCCACATCCTCGTGCCGCCGACCCGCGAGGCCCGTGAGGGGCCCGCCCGGCCCGCGTCGCCGCTCCTCCGCGCTCTGTCCACCCCGCCGCCACCTCGCCGGTGCACCTCACCGCCACCGACCGTCAGACGCCTCTGTGCCCTCCGCCGCCACCGCAACCCACCGCACCGCCACACCTCGAGCCCCGCCGCCAGCCAGCTCGCTCCGCCCTGCCACAGGCAACGTGACTCGCCGCTCGTCCGCGACTCCTCCGGCGTGCCACCGCCGGCCGCGAGCGCAATCCGCCACTATGCCTCGGTCCCTTCACACCGTGCCGCCACGCTCCGCCATCACTACCGGCCGCCACCCCATGACACCCGCCGCCGCGGCTCCCTCCTCGCCGGCCGCCGGACCTCCTCACCGCCGCCGGTCCGTCTCCGGTGAGCCGCCGCCGCTCCGTCCCGATCTGGTACAGGCGGGACCAGATCCACCACCTCATCTATCCAAACACCTCGCTCCGTCCCGAATCCCTCCGTCCCGCTCCACTCTGTCCCACATTGACTTTTCGGAGGGTAAATTTCTACTAAGTCTCGGATCTGTGATAATTTGTTGCCTCCTTTGTCATGTCGTAACTTGGTGCTTAGATCTCCGTTTTGCATTCATAATATATCAAAATGTTCGTCTTGAAGTGCTCTACATATTGGCATCAGTTTTGTGCATGATAGGGTTCATCTAGATGTCTTAATCTTCGTTGCAAGACTGCATCGTGATGTTACTGTTTCAGCACTAGTTGTCTGTTAACAATATGTTGGCATGTTCATGAGGTTGTAACTTGGTGCATGTTGGTCCAAATGGAGTGTACGATATGTAAAAATGTTCGTCTTGTGATGCTCTTCAGGATGGATGCATTTTCAGACATGATAGGTTGCATTATGCCATGATTTTCAGTGTTGCAAAAGTGCTAAGTGTTTAAAACTGATGCCATTTGTAATGACTTGCTCATTTGTCTTTTTCGTGTGAATTAATCCATGTGTCATATGAGCTAGGTGTCAACATGGGTTTTGCTCATTGGAATGTGCTCTACATGATAGATTTATTTTCATGTCATGATATGTCTTGAGATGAGTGCATCAAGCATGTTAACATGCCATCGTGATGTTAAGTTTCTGCTAAGGCTGAATCTATTAATTTTTATGCCATGTTTCCATGATGTTACCGTCATTGTTGTGCATGGTAAAAGTTGTCCAGTGGGTGTTCCTTGATGTATATGTTATGCTCTAGCTATCCATGCTCTTGTTTGCCATGATGCCATGTTGTAGCTTGTTCTTTTGAGGCCCTCTAGTTGCTTCAAAATGTTTTCTGACAGCATGCCCAGATTTCTCTAAGTCTGGATAATTTTTTGCACTTTTTCCACGTTGTTTGTGACATGTTCTATTATGTTGTAGAATTAGTCATGTGGTTATTCTTGAAGAGCATGTTATGTATGTTATTTCCATGCCTTTTGCTTGCTTGTTGGAGTGATGTAGCATACTTAAACTTGGCCACTTAGTGGGCAACTTGCTGTTTTTGGCAGATTGCATCGTGTAGTGTTTTGCTTGTCATTTGCAAACCATGCATCCGTTTCCAATTATCCTTATATCGATTTCGACCAAAATCTTCCCATCTATCCAGTGGCTTGCTTGGTTTCCCAAGATGAAGCCATTTCCATCATCTTCTTCTTTAGGCTCGAGAGCATCCTCATGCATACGCACATCATACTTGCATTCCATGGCATGTCTTGCATCATGTTGATCGTGCATTGCACCGTGATTGATCTTGTACTGTTGTTGTGCTCTTGTGTTGGGTAGAGACGGGAGCCGATACCGAGTTCGAGGATCTTGTTGAGACTGAGTTTGAGGAGCCGTCTTACCATCCCACCGAGTACTTAACAGGCAAGATGACCATTCCCCGATATCACCTCTCTCTTTGCCTTGCTAGTTGTCTCGCTCTATAGCTATGCCTCGATGCCTATTCTTGTCTTGGCTGCCTCCTATGTTGTGATGAAACACTCTAACCGCCTTCCTAACAAACCATTGATTGGCTAAGTACGCTTTTGCTCAGCCCCTCTCATAGCGTTGTTAGTTGCAGGTGAAGTTTGAAGATTGCTCCATTTTTTGACTTGTTTTATTGGGATAACACAAATATATCTTAATTAAATCAATACACATATATATTGGTAATGGGTGGAAGGCTTGGCCTTCTGCTTGGTGTTTTGTTCCACTCATGCCACCTTAGGACCCGATAAACCGGTGTTATGTTCCTTGATTTGCGTTCCTAACACGGTTGGGGTTTATGGGCCCCCCTTGATAATTTGCATTGCTTAAAGCTTTTGCAGTGAAACCCAACTTTCGTACTACATTTGCCTAACAACTAAAACTTGCATAGGGAGTTATAAACCCGAGTTCTTTATCAACAACCCGGGCCAGTGCTCCTCATGAGTGTTGGTCCAAACTGGGCGGACTGCGGGGCCACCACGAGGAAACTCGAGGATTGGTATATACTTGTAGCCTATCCCATCCGGTCGTGGCCTGAGAGGAGATACGCGTGGCTACTATCAGGGTGTCGGCTCGCCGGGAAGTCTTGCTAGATTAGTTTTACCTTTGTCAAAATATCTTGAGCATGGGATTCTGAGAATACTCGGGTCTTCCCAACATGGAGTTGCGACTCCGCAGATCGTGAGCTTGTGATGGGCTAAGTTGGGACACCCTTGCAGGGTTATGAACTTTCGAAAGCCGTGCCCGCAGTTATGTGGGAGATGGGAATTTGTTAATATCCGGTTGTAGATAACTTGACACCATATCCTTAAGAATACACTACATGCATGAGTATCGTGATGGTCTCTTTTCGAAGGGGTTCCGAAAAGTGAACACGATGGGGTTATGCTTGAACGTGAGTAGCTAGGATCACTTTTTGATCATCTTTGGTGACCGTCGGCACATGTCCTCATCTCGCTCTGAATTCGTAAGCTAGTTTCTTAGTGCTTGCTACAGACACTTTATTACCTCTCCACACCTAAAGGCTTTGTTAGTTTTGATACCCGGGAATGGGATTGCTGAGTCCTTGTGACTCACAGATTATAACACACACCAGATGCAGGTACAATAGAGTACGACGCAGGATATGGGCAAGAACTTCAGTAGGAGTTCGATGAAGAGCGTGGTCATTTCTATGTAACGTATCCGGACGATTAGTAGTGGTTCCTACTAGGGGCGATCAATACATGTGGTTGTGGTATCTTTTCTCGTTTGATTTCGTCCATAGTCGGACCCTGTGTTATTTGGATGAGTGTATGCTATTGTATTCATTATGTGACGTGGCGAGTGTAAGCCAACTATTTTACTCTTTCATCCCTGTTCATTACATGAGTTGTGCAAAGATACCACGCTTGCGATCATTCCAGAATGCGCTTATGTCTCTAACTCATGCCTCGACACGTAGGAGAATAGTCGCATCCTGGGCATTACAACAGTGTTGGGAACCGCTGACTGATCGAACCGCTGACGGTTGAGTCTAGGCACACACACAAAATGTTTTGAGTCTTATATATATATATATATATATATATATATATATATATATATATATATATATATATATATATATATATATATATATATATATCGGAGAGTAGGATTTATTTTTACTCCTCATCCCCTTCGTCGCTCTGGTGAGGACTCCTGACGTTGTTTTAACTTCACTATTCTCGAAATTTTACAAAAAAAAAATTAGGATCACGTGGGTATTGTTTGGATTGTTCCGATATCTTTGTGACGAAAACATTGTTCTTGGTGCCTCCTGTCATTTAGGGGTTGTGGTAGTGTCCCGGGGAGTTGAGCTCCGAGGTTTTGTCGTCACAATTGTATCGTTGCAGTTCTAGAATACCAGAGGTGGCCGACATCGGAAACTCTTCTATGCGTGTCTGGTGGTGAGATATCCCCGACATCACCCAATACTGGGGAGATAGTTTGGGCGTATTGCCACAGCTAGTATAGAGGATGCGTTTCGAAGGTCCTAGGTAAACAGTTTCAGAAGGTGCCTGGTTATGTGTTGACGGATGGATACAGCTGGATGTAGGATTTATTAGTTGAGTGATATGCGGTGCTTCCCCTGTATCCCCAACACCATATTGCATGACCGGAAAGCTTCGAGAATTAATAGGTGGGATTCAAGTAGCTCTTAGGTAATCTTCCAACGGGTGCATGATATGAGGTTGGGGTTCAACATCTAGTGGAGAGGTTATCATGGGCGTTGTTACACTAGGGGGATGCATCTTAAAGGATCCTTGGCTATGCTGATCCGGGGATTGCAAGGCCCATTGTAACACATGCCATGGGGCATCAGCACAAACATGTGGAACGAAACCTCTATTATGTATTTGTTCCATCTGTTACCTTGTTGTTTTATTCTATTATTTTGTTCTCCCAAGTAGCTTCTCAACAAGTTGTTGTACCATTAAGCTATGGAATTCATTCGTTCAATTTTGTTCGGATGATCTTTGTGAAGACTATATGTTGCAAATATCTAGTCGTTGATTTAGCTTATCTATTATTTGCTTCAATGGCTAACGGTTGTCATCATCTTCAGGATGGCACCTAAGAAAGTTCCCAGCCAGAACCCAGAAGGTGAAGAAGAGCGTCCACCTTCCCCTCCTCCTCCGTCTGAGGCATGGAGAGCAATTATGCAGGCAACCAATCAAAACACTCAGATGCTCATGCAAATGATGCAGAGTTTCCAAGCTAATCAAGAAAATCCAGGCAATCAAGGGAACCAAGGCCAAGGAAATCTATTCAATCAGCCTCACTTTGCGACTCAACCAATTCCTTGCCAATCAACCCAAGTCTTTCAGTTACTGTGTTGATCCGCTAGATGCTGAAGATTGGATCATAGACATCAAGAAGCATTTCGAGTGCAGTAACGTCAGACCTCAGGATTATGTCAACTTTGCCGCTTTCCAACTCAAAGATCAAGCTGCAGATTGGTGGCAACAGTACAAAGATCTCTTGGGCTGACTTTTGTCGTGATTTCCGTTCTCATCACATCCCTACCAGTGTCACTGGAGGCATGTGGGAGCAATTCCGCAATCTGAAGCAAGACACCATGTTTGTCTACCAGTACAATGTCAATTCCCAGAATCTTGCCCGTTATGCGAAGCAAGACATCCCCGATGCCAAGAGAAAAATCTACCACTTCCGAGGTGGTCTGAAAGATGAACTCCAACTTGCATTCACTCTGTTCGAGCCAGATGAATTTGATCAGTTCTACAACATGGCTCTCAAGCAAGAGGCAGCTCAGCTCAAATGTGAAGCTTCCAAAAAGAGGATAAGAGATGTTGTTCACTCCTCCTCTTTCTCTCAAGTGGTCGCCAAGCAGTAGAAGTTCTGGCTCCTGCCTCCTCCAGCTTTCCGTCCTCCGAGTCAGAGCAAGCACTCAGGTGGTCGTGGATTTTCGCACCCATCCAACCCAAGCAACCAGAACAAGTCTCAGTTGCAAGCTCCAAGACCAAGTGTTCCTCATTCCCGACCAGTTTCAGAGGTCACTTGCTACAAATGTGGTCTGAATGGACACTATTCAAACAAGTGCACCAACCAAAGGCGCCTTCCGCATCCTCCACCTGTCTGCAATGCTATTGTCAAGCACAATCCTAAGCATGCAAGAGTGAACATGATGAATGCAGCTCAAGCAGAGAATTCTTCTGATGTGATTATTGGTAATCTTCCAGTTAACTCTAAACCTGCAAAAGTCTTGTTTGATTCGGGTGCATCACTTTCCTTCATGTCATATCCATTTGCATCTAAGCACAACGTGGGCACAGTGGCTTTGCCAAAGGAATTATCAATTATTTCTCCGGGCAAACACATGACTTCTAATTTGATGGCTCCGAACATATCTATTCACATAAGCGATTATAGTTTTCTGGTTTCCCTAGTTGTTCTCGGTAACTCGGATATTGTTCTTATTTTTGAGATAGATTGGCTCTCTAAGCATGATGCTCTTATTGATTGTGCAAACAAAGCGGTGAATCTAACTCATCCTTCCGAAGACGTAATTATCTTCGCAGCTCGAGATAACACAATCAGGCTATTCTCTCTCAATGATAAAGGCGAGATTAATGCCATATCCCAGATTCCAGTGGTTTTTGAATATGAGGATGTATTTCCTGAAGAGCTTCCAGGCATGCCTCCTAACCGTCCAGTTGAATTCATCATTGAACTTGAACCTGGTACCGAGCCAGCCTATTAGCGTCCGTACAAGCTTTCTCCTAAAAAGTTGAAGGAGTTGAAGAAGCAACTCGACGAGCAAGAACGCATGGCTCTGATCAGACCAAGTACTTCTCCTTGGAGTTGCGGTGTTCTTTTTGTCAATAAGAAGGATGGTACGGAACGATTGTGCGTTGATTACCGGCCATTGAACAAGAAGACAATTAAGAATAATTACCCGCTCCCCAATATCAATGAACTGTTCGAGCAGCTCAAAGGAGCCAAGGTTTTCTCGAAGCTTGATCTCCGGATGGGCTACCATCAGATTCGTATCCGTGAAGAGGATATTCCCAAGACCAAATTCAGAACGAGTTATGACTCCTACGAGTACACAGTCATGTCCTTCGGGCTTGCAAATGCTCCACCCACTTTCTCTTGGATGATGCACTTCATATTCAACCCCTACACCAATGAGTTCGTCCTCGTGTACCTCGATGACATCTTGGTATTCTCCAAGAATAAAGAAGACCACGCTAAGCACCTCTGTTTGGTTCTTGACACGCTCCGTGAGCACCGCTTTTATGTGAAATTCTAGAATTGTGAATTCTGGCTTGATAAAGTCCTCTATCTTGGCCATATTATCTCTGCCGAGGGCATTTCTGTTAACCCCGAGAAGGTTGAAGCTATTGTGAAGTGGGAACCTCCTCAGAACATCAAACAACTCCGAAGTTTCCTCGGCCTCGCAAGCTATTGCAGAAGGTTCGTTGAGAACTTCTCCAAGATTGCCAAGCCTTTGTCCAACCTGTTGCAAAAGAATATCAAGTACTCATGGACTCCTGATTGTGATGTGGCATTCAATACCCTCAAAGAGAAGCTCATTTCTGCTCCAATACTTACTCCTCCGGATGAGTCCAAGCCTTATGAAGTCTTTTGTGATGCTTCATTGCAAGGTCTCGGAGGTGTTCTCATGCAAGACAAGAAGATCGTTGCATACACTTCATGTCAGCTTAAACCAAATGAGAAGAATTACCCCACACATGATCTTGAGCCAGCAGTAGTTGTTCATGCCTTGATCACGTAGAGACGCCTTCTATTGGGCAGAAAAGTGGACATCTTCACCGATCACAAGAGCCTGAAGTACATCTTCACCCAGCCAAACTTTAACATCCGTCAAACTTGTTGGGTTGAAATGATTCAAGAGTACGATCCAAGTTGCAGATGCCTTAAGCAGAAAGGCTTATTGCAACAGTCTCATCCTCAAACCGTTCCAACCTGAACTTTGTGAGTCATTCAGGAAGCTCAACCTCCAAGTTGTTCCATAAGGCTTTCTTGCCAACCTTCAAGTCGCTCCTACCTTGGATGATCAAATCCATGAGGCCCAACTCAGTGATGCTATGGTGCAGAAGGTGAAACATGGTATTGCCAAGGGTACTCCCAAGTAAAAGTGCTATCGCATTGATGAGAGAGACACTTTGTTCTTTGAGGACAGAATTATGGTTCCCAAAGGTGATCTCAGGAAGCTCATAATGAACGAAGCACATGAGGCACTCCTCTCAATACATCCAGGAAGCTCCAAGATGTACCATGACCTCAAGCAATCCTATTGGTGGACTCGCATGAAAAGAGAAATTTCTCAATTCCTGAACGAGTGTGATGTCTGCAAAAGAGTGAAGGCAGCATCAACGTCCAGCCGGACTCCTTCAACCTCTACCTATTCCCGAGTGGAAATTCGATCACATTGAGATGGATTTCGTCACCGGTTTTCCCAAGTCCAAGCGAGGAAATGATGCCATCCTTGTGGTGATTGATAAGCACACTAAAGTGGCTCATTTCCTTCCAGTCAAGGAATCCATCACCGCAGCACAACTGGCAGAGTTGTATACTTCCAGAATTGTCTCTTTGCATGGTAACCCTCAAGTAATCTCCTCAGATCGTGGAAGCTTGTTCACTTCCAAATTTTGGGATTCCTTCCAGTCAGCCATGGGTACCAAGATTTGCTTCAGCACAACTTTTCACACTCTGACTAGTGGCCAAGTCGAAAGAGTGAACCAAATTCTTGAAGATATGCTCAGGGCATGTGTAATCTCCTTCGGTATGAAATGGGAAGACTGCCTTCCATTTGCTGAATTCTCCTACAACAATAGCTTCCAAGCAAGTGCAGGCAAAGCTCCATTTGAAATTCTCTATGGCAGAAAGTGTCGTACCCCTCTCAACTGGTCCGTGACTGGTGAACGTCAACTCCTTGGAAATGATTTGATCTCAGAGGCCAAAAAGATGTGCAAATTCATACGTGAGAATCTCAAAGCCGCGCAATCGCGCCAGAAGAGCTACTATGACGGCAAACACCGAGATTTGGCTTTCGACATTGGAGATCATGTGTATCTCTGTGTTTCTCCTATGAAGGGCACTCAGAAGTTTGGTATCAAGGGAAAGCTTGCTCCAAGATACGTGGGCCCTTTCAAGATAATTGGCAAGAGAGGCGATCTAGCCTACCAACTCGAGCTTCCTTCCAACTTTGCAAATATGCACGATGTGTTTCACGTGTTACAACTCCGCAAGTGCTTCAAGACGCCTGAACGCACCATTCCTTTCGAAAAGATTGATCTTCAGCAAGACTTGTCTTATCGTGAGCACCCCCGTTGCTATCATTGAAGAAACTGAGCGCAAGACCTGCAACAAATCCATCAAAATCTTAAAAGTCAAGTGGTCACACCATACCGACCGAGAAGCTACATGGGAACGAGAAGATCATCTCCGTTCCGAGTATCCCGCTTTCTTTCAGTCCTAGATCTCGGGACGGGATATTTTTGTAGTGGAGGAGAGTTTGTAATGCCACGGATGTAAAAGTTCCTTATATGGCAATATATTCATCGTTGACTTAATCAATTCCATTCTGGGCTCCTTCTTCATTTCGGGTTTCTTCGCTTTTGCCTTGTGCGTGTGTTGCATGTTGCCATGTCATTTTCTTTATGTGCATTGCATTGGCATGGTCTCACTTGCATACGTGTGTAGTTGCATCGTCTCCGTTGTCCGTTTCGGTTTCCGACTCTCTCACATGGCACCCATCGCACCTCTCTAGCTTTGTTTCATGAGTGGGATAAAAAAATCCTCAGAATGGGCCGAGAGTTGTCGAGTGGTCTTGGTATATCACCGGTAGACCGCCTGTCATGTTTCGTCTCGTTAGGAGGTCGTTTGATACTCCAATGGTTAACCGCGTTAACACCGGAAGCCCTATCTCTTTTGGCCCAGCACCCCTCCACAACAGCCCACAAGCCCATCCTAACCACCTCCGTCCTCTCGGTAGTTGGATCATGATTGTGTGGGCGAAAACCGCACCTCATTTGGACTCTCCTAGCTCCCTCTACCTATAAAACAGCCTCCCCATGTCCATTTTCGGCTAGAAAACCCTAGATCCGAGCTCCTCGCGCCGCCAGACACATCCGCCAACGGCCGGACGCGTCCACCGCCCAGCCACGTCGCCCGGACGAATCGGACGCCTTCACCTCAGCGGGGCCACCACGTGGCGCCCCCTGATTCTCCGCTCCGCCCGCGCCCACATCCCCGCGCCGCCGGCCCGCGAGGGGCCCGCCTGGCCTGCGTCGCCGCTCCTCCGCGCTCTATCCACCCTGCCGCCTCGGCCGGTCTTCCCCGCCACCGGCGCCGGACTCCGCCTCCGCCACCTCGCCGGTGCGCTTCACCGCCACCAACCGCCGGTCGCCTCCGCGCCCTCCGCCGCCACCGCAACCCACCACGCCGCCGCGCCTCGAGCCCCGCCGCCGGCCAGCTCGCTCCGCCCCGCCGCCGGCAACGCGACCCACCGCTCGCTTGCGACTCCTCTAGCGCGCCGCCGCCGGCCGCGAGAGCGACCCGCCGCCACGCCTTGGTCCCTCCATGCCGCGCCGACGGGCTCTGCCATCACCGCCGGCCGCCACTCCAGGACACTCGCCGCCGCGGCTCCCTCCTCTTCGGCCGCCGCACCTCCTCACCGCCGCCAGTCCGTCTTTGGCGAGCCGTCGCAGCTCCGTCCCGATCTAGTCCAGGCGGGATCAGATCCACCACCTCATCCATCCAAACACCCCGCTCCGTCCCGGATCCCTCTGTCCCGCTCCACTCCGTCCCGCGTTGACTTTTTGGAGGGTAAATTTCTACTAAGTCTTGGATCTGTGATAATTTGTTGCCTCCTTCGTCATGTCGTAACTTGATGCTCGGTGCGCCGTTTTGCATGCATAATATATCAAAATGTTCGTCTCGAAGTGCTCTACATGTGGACATCAGTTTTGTGCATGATAGGGTTCATCTAGATATCTTAATATTCATTGCAAGACTGCTTCGTGATGTTACTGTTTCAGCACTAGTTGTCTGTTAACAATATGTTGGCATGTTCGTGAGGTCGTAACTTGGTGCATGTTGGTCCAAATGGACTGTATGATATGTCAAAATGTCCGTCTTGTGATGCTCTTCATGATGGAAGAATTTGCATACATGATAGGTTGCATTATGCCATGTTTGTCACTGTTGCAAAAGTGCTAAGTGTTTAAAACTGCTATCATTTGTAATTACTTGCTCATTTGTCTTTTCCGTGTGAATTAATCCATGTGTCATATGAGCTAGGTGTCAACATGGGTTTTGCTCATTGGAATGTGCTCTACATGATAGATTTATTTTCATGCCATGATATGTCTTGAGATGAGTGCATCAAGCTTGTTAACATGCCATCGTGATGTTAAGTTTCTGCTAAGGCTGAATATGTTAATTTTTATGCCATGTTTCCATGATGCTACCGTCATTGTTGTGCATGTTTAGAGTTGTCCAGTGGGTGTTCCTTGATGTATATGTTATGCTCTAGCTATCCATGCTCTTGTTTTCCATGATGCTATGTTGTAGCTTGTTCTTTTGAGGCCCTCTATTTGCTTCAAAATGTTTTCTGACAGCATGCCCAGATTTCTCTAAGTCTGGATAAACTTTTCATTTTTGCCACGTTGTTTGTGACATGTTCTAGTATGTTGTAGAAGTATCCATGTGGTTATTCTTGAAGAGCATGTTATGTATGTTATTTTCATGCATTTTGCTTGCTTGTTGGAGTGTTGTAGCATACTTAAACTTGGTCACTTAGTGGGCAACTTGCTGTTTTTGGCAGATTGCATCGTGTAGTGTTTTGTTTGTCATTTGCAAACCATGCATCCGTTTCCAATGATCCTTATATCGATTTCGACCAAAATCTTCCCATCTATCTAGTGGCTTGCTTGGTTGACCAAGATGAAGCCATTTCCATCATCTTCTCCTTTAGTCTCGAGAGCATCCTCATGCATACGCACATCATACTTGCATTCCATGACATGTCTTGCATCATGTTGATTGTGCATTGCATCGTGATTGATCTTGTACCTTGTTGTGCTCTTGTGTTGGCTAGAGCTGGGAGCCAATACCGAGTTCGAGGACCTTGTTGACACTGAGTTTGAGGAGCCGTCATACCATCCCATTGAGGACTTAACATGCAAGATGACCGGTCCCCGATATCACCTCTGTCTTTGCCTTGCTAGTTGTCTCGCTCTATAGCTATGCCTCAATGCCTATTCTTGTCTTGTCAGCCTCCTATGTTGCCATGAAACACTCTAACCGCCTTCCTAGCAAACCATTGATTGGCTAAGTACGCTTTTGCTCAGCCCCTCTTATAGTGTTGTTAGTTGCAGGTGAAGTTTGAAGATTGCTCCATGTTTGGACTTGTTTTATTGGGATAACACAAATATATCTTATTTAAATCAATACACATATATATTGGTAATGGGTGGAAGGCTTGGCCTTCTTCTGGGTGTTTTGTTCCACTCATGCCACCTTAGTACCCGATAAACCGGAGTTATGTTCCTTGATTTTGCGTTCCTAACACGGTTGGGGTTTATAGGCCCCCCTTGATAATTCGCACAGCTTAAAGCTTTTCCAGCGAGACCCAACTTTGGTACTACATTTGCCTAACAACTAAAACTTGCATAGGTTATTATAAACCCGAGTTCTTAATCAACAACCCGGGCCAGTGCTCCTCATTAGTGTTGGTCCAAACTGGACGGACTGTAGGGCCACCACGAGGAAACTCGAGGATTGGTATATACATGTAGGTTGTCCCATTTGGTCGTGGCCTGAGACGAGATAAGCGCAGCTACTATCAGGGTGTCGGCACGCCGGGAGGTCTTGCTGGATTGGGTTTACCTTTGTTGAAATATCTTGGGCACGGGATTCCGAGAATACTCGGGTCTTCCCAACATGGAGTTGCAACTCCGCAGATCGTGAGCTTGTGATGGGCTAAGATGGGACACCCCTGCGGGGTTATGAACTTTCGAAAGCCGTGCCCACGGTTATGTGGCAGATGGGAATTTGTTAATATCCAGTTGTAGATAACTTGACACCATATCCTAAAGAATACACTACCTGTGTGAGTATCGTGATGGTCTCTTTTCAAAGGGGTTTCGGAAAGTGAACACGGTGGGGTTATGCTTGAACTTGAGTAGCTAGGATCACTTTTTTATCATCTTTGGCGACCATTGGCACATATCCTCATCTCGCTCTAAATTCGTAAGCTAGTTGCTTAGTGCTTACTGCAGACACTTTATAACCTCTCCACACCTAAAGGCTTTGTTAGTTTTGATCCCCGGGAAGTGGATTGTTGAGTCCTTGTGACTCACAGATTACAACACACACCAGATGTAGGTACAACAGAGTATGATGCAGGAGATGGGCAAGAACTTCACTAGGAGTTCGATGAAGAGCGTGGTCATTTATATGTAACGTATCCGGACGATCATTAGTGGTTCCTACTAGGGGTGATCAGGACTTGTGGTTGTGGTATCTTTTCTCGTTTGATTTCGTCCGTAGTCGGACCCTGTGTTATTTGGATGAATGTATGCTATTGTATTCATTGTGTGACATGGCGAGTGTAAGCCAACTATTTTACTCTTTCATCCATGTTCATTACACGAGTTGTGCAAAGATACCATGCTTGCGATCATTCCAGAATGCGCTTATGTCTCTAACTCGTGCCTCGACACGTAGGAGAATAGTCGCATCCTGGGCATTACAACAGTGTTGGGAATCCAGACCCTACGCTTCTATGAGGGAGGGCCCGAGGATGAGCATGGTTCATGATTGCGCCTGAGAGAGCCCTGGTGTTCCTACAGACCAATTTCAACCTGGATGGCCTTGTTCACCAAGATGGCGAAATCTCCAAAGTCGAGCACAAGGAATGTGAGCTTGATGTCAGCTTGAAGTCCATCACGGAACATTTCCTGTAAGCGAGCATCAGTGGCAATGTCTTATTCAGCATAGTGGGATAAGTCCAGAAACTCCCGCTGATAAGCATCCACAGTATTGTTGCCCTGGGTGAGGTTGCGGAACTCACGCTTCTTCCTATCCATGATTCCCTGAGGAATGAAGCGGGCACGGAAGGTAGGTTGGAATTCCGGCCAAGTGATGATTGTTCCAGCAAGCAATGTACACTTGTGGTTGTCCCACCATTGAGTAGCGGGACCCTTCAGATAGTATGCCACAAAGGTGACATAGTTGGCAGGGGCTACTCCAGCAGACTCCAGCTCAAAACCAATGTCACGGAGCCAGTCATCAGCATCAAGTGGCTGAGTTGAGCTGCGGTAGACGGATGGGTTGAGATGAGCAAAGTCATTCAGTGTCACTACGCTAGGCTGCTGATTTATGTTGGGGTGAGGAAACTGAGCCATGACAGTCTCCATGAACTGGTGATTCATCTCAAACTGTTGGATCATACTGGCCATGTATTCAGGCGGTGGTGGGGTGTTGCCACCACGACCATGGCCAGTTGGTCTAACCATCCTGCTAATATATAACAGTGGTTGTTCAGCATTGAGAAATTTGCAAAGACAAGAATCATTCATGAATGAAACATGCATAACGAAAAAAAGGCACGTAAGATACCACATAGTAGTCGGCATATATTACAAAAGGGGCCATGCATAGAGTTCAATACACATAGTTCAGTACATAGACTAAGGACATCATAGGCGGCACGCAGGCTCACGGCGAATGCATTTGATACTAATAAGTAAGACTACATCAGTCCCAGGCGGAACTATGGAGGTAGGAGTAGCCTGACAGCTCGTAACGCTGCGGCGGGAAATCCTCCACGCCAGCAACCTGGTGGCCGTGAATACTCTGGTGCAGAACCCGATGTCTAGGTGGCAACAGAGGACCAAGTGCGGGAGCGTAGCCTCCCACCTCTGGCCAACCAACACCAGGAGGCATCACGGTCCTAGCTAGGTAGATCGCAATAGGCAGCAACTCTCCAGATAGGACAAAGGGGTGCAACAGCATCAAGGCACGGTAAAGGTGCCGACGGGTGGTGTACAACTCGTGGCGAAGAGCTCAGTTAGCTTGATCCAGCCCATCAGCATGTAGAACAAGGTTCTGATGATGAAAGGTTTCTCAGGTGATAGTGGAGTAGGCAGAAGTGTAGTATCCCTCCGCTTCATCGCCAGAGGCGATAGCAATGTGCCTGAAAGGGGAAGTGTCCAACGCCAGATACTCTCCCCGAAGATGTGTCAGAGCAGCATAAGCAGCATCGTGAACTGCCATATCAATGGTCACTCCAACACCATGAGCGGTGTGCAGCACAGTAGAGGAGTCCTCTTCATGAGAGTAGAGGTGAACGATGGCACGTACTACTCCTGGTTAAAGTCCTGGTACTTCTCGTACACGGTAAACTCAGGGTGCCAGCGATAACCCAGATAGGTCATCATCTCAGCTAACACATCAGGTGATCCTGAGGCTCCAATGGCTTCGTGTGGCACACGACCTGCCTCGTGGGTTCCATCTGAAAACAAAGATGTTTCAAAGGAGTCAAATGACAGTGTGGGATTATTCAATATACTATTCTAAGAAATAACTATGGCTTATCCAACTTTGGGGTGAGTGTGGTCTCGGGATCCTAATGTTAGAGTTAATAAATTCGTTTTACCTGAATAGGAGAGAGTTCAGAGTCCCGCAGTAAAGATCGAGGAGTAAAAGAACCTAATACCACCCAAATGGTGAAGTGGGCTTGTAAGCCACACAGCCATGTTAGTAGAATTTTTGCAATGTCTAGACTCGACTTAGGCCAAGGAGTGTGGAAGGGGGATTCCTACAGGCAGTCGGCTCTGGTACCAACTTGTGACGACCCCCATTCGACCATACACTAATCATGCATGCAAACGTGTACGACCAAGATTAGGGACTCACTGGAAGATATCACAACACAAATCTAAAAGTAAAATAAGTCATACAAGCTTCATATTACAAGCCAGGGGCCTCGAGGACTCGAATACAAGTGCTCGATCATAGACGAGTCAGCGGAAGCAACAAATATCTGAGTACAGACATAAAGTTAAACAAGTTGCCATAAGATGGCTAGCACAAACTGGGATACAGATCAAAAGAGGAGCAGGCTGTTGGGGAACGTTGCATGGGAAACAAAAATTTTTCCTACCGTTCACCAAGATCAATCTAGTAGATGCAACTACGAGGAAGGAGTGTGATCTACGTACCCTTGTAGATCGCTAAGCGGAAGCGTTATGAACGCGGATGATGGAGTCGTACTCGTCGCGATTCAGATCGCCGAAGACCTAGCACCGAAGCAACGGTGCCTCCGCGTTCTTCACACGTACGGCTCGGGGACGTCTCCTCCTTCTTGATCCAGCAAGGGGTGGAGGAGAGGTTGATGGAGAACCGGCAGCACGACGGCGTGGTGGTGATGGTGGAGAAGAACTCCAGCAGGGCTTCGCCTAAGCACCGCGGGAGAAGAAGATATGACGGGAGAGGGAGGGCAGCACCGAGGCACGAACTGTGTTGGCTGCCCTCCCTTTGCCCCACTATATATAGGGGGGGTGGAGAGGCTAGGGCGCCCTAGGGTTTCCCCCTAGGGGCCGGCGGCCAGGGCAAGGGGAGGAGGGGCGGCGGCCAGGGCAGGGGGAGGCGCCCAGGCCCTAGGGTTTCCCCCCTAGGTGCCTTGCCCCCCAAGCCCAAGGGGTGCGGCCAGCCCTAGGGGGTCCCACCCCCTTAGCCGCATGGGGAGAGGGCCCAGGGGGGGCGCACAGCCCCCTGAGGGCTGTGGTGTCCCCCCTTGTGGCCCAATAGGCCCAGAACACCTTCCGGACCCCCCGAAAACCTTCCCGGTACTCCGCCGATTTCCCGATGCTCCCCGGAACACTTCCGGTACTCCGAAACCTTTCATCCTATATATCAATCTTCGTCTCCGGACCATTCCGGAGACCCTCGTCATGTCCGGGATCTCATCCGGGACTCCGAACAACCTTCGGTAACCATGCACTCTTCTCACTAACAACCCTAGCGTCACCGAACGTTAAGTGTGTAGACCCTGCGGGTTCGGAAACCATGTAGACATGACCGAGACACTCCCAGGTCAATAACCAATAGCGGGATCTGGATACCCATATTAGCTCCTACATGTTTCTCGATGATCTCATCGGATGAACCACGATGTCAAGGATTCAGGCAATCCCGTATACAGTTCCCTTTGTCTCGTCGGTATGTTACTTGCCCGAGATTCGATCGTCGGTATCTCTATACCTAGTTCAATCTCGTTACCGGCAAGTCTCTTTACTCGTTACCGTAATACATAATCCCGTGACCAACTACTTAGTCACTTTGAGCTCATTGAGATGACGTATTACCGAGTGGGCCCGGAGATACCTCTCCGTCACACGGAGTGACAAATCCCAGTCTCGATCCATGTCAACTCAATAGACACCCTCGGAGATACCTGTAGAGTACCTTTATAGTCACCCAGTTACGTTGCGACGTTTGGCACACACAAAGCACTCCTACGGTGTCAGTGAGTTACATGATCTCATGGTCATAGGAACTTATACTTGACATGCAGAAAACTATAGCGATAACTGACACGATCAAAAGCTATGTTAACGTTTGGGTCTCGTCCATCACATCATTCTCCTAATGATGTGATCCCGTTATCAAATGACAACTCATGTCTTATGACCTGGAAACCGCGGTCATCTTTGATCAACGAGCTAGTCCTGTAGAGGCACACTAGGGACACAAAGTCTGTCTATTCATCCACACGTGTATCTGAGTTTCCAATCAATACAGTTATAGCATGGATAATAAACGATTATCATGAACAAGGAAATATAATAATAACTCTTTTATTATTGCCTCTAGGGCATATTTCCAACAGTCTCCCACTTGCACTAGAGTCAATAATCTAGCATTACAAGGTAATGAATCTAACACCCATAGAGTCTTGGTGTTGATCGTGCTTAGCCCGTGGAAGAGGCTTAGTCAATGGATCTGCAACATTTAAATCCGTGTGTACTTTGCAAATGTTTATGTCCTCCTCCTTGACCGAATCGCGGATGGAATTGAAGCGTCGCTTTATGTGTCTGGTCCTCTTGTGAAACCTTGGTTCCTTGGCTAGAGCAATGGCACCAGTGTTGTCACAGAACAGAGTCATTGGGTTTAGTGCACTAGGCACAACTCCAAGATCTGTCATGAACTCCTTCATCCAGACACCTTCCTTAGCCGCCTCCGAGGCAGCTATATACTCCGCTTCACATGTAGAATCAGCTACCACGCTCTGCTTGGAACTGCACCAGCTTACTGCTCCCCCGTTGAGAATATATACGTATCCGGTTTGAGACTTGGAGTCATCCGGATCAGTGTCAAAGCTTGCATCGACGTAACCCTTTACGACGAGCTCTTGATCACCTCCATAAACGAGAAACATATCCTTAGTCCTTTTCAGGTACTTTAGGATATTCTTGACTGCTGTCCAGTGATCCATACCAGGATTACTTTGAAACCTTCCGGCCATACTTATGGCAAGGCTGACATCTGGTCTTGTGCACAGTATTGCATACATGATAGAGCCTATGGCTGAAGCATAGGGGACGACACTCATCTTTTCTCTATCATCCGCAGTCACTGGGCATTGAGTCTTACTCAACTTTGTACCTTGTAATACCGGCAAGAACCCCTTCTTGGATTGATCCATTTTGAACTTCTTCAAAACTTTATCAAGGTACGTGCTTTGTGAAAGTCCTATCAAGCGTCTTGATCTATCTCTATAGATCTTGATGCCCAATATGAAAGCAGCTTCACCGAGATCTTTCATCGAAAAACTCTTGTTCAAATACCCCTTCACGCTATCCAAAAATTCTATATTGTTTCCAATCAGCAATATGTCATCCACATATAATATTAGAAACGCTATAGAGCTCCCACTCACTTTCTTGTAAATACAAGCTTCATTGTAAACTTGTATAAACCCAAACGCTTTGATCACCTCATCAAAGCGAAGATTCCAACTCCGAGATGCCTGCACCAGCCCATAAATGGAACGCTGAAGCCTGCAAACTTTGTCAGCATTCTCTGGATCGACAAAACCTTCTGGTTGCATCATATACAACTCTTCCTTAAGAAAACCGTTAAGGAACGCTGTTTTGACATCCATCTGCCAAATTTCATAATCGAAATATGCAGCTATTGCTAACATGATTCGGACGGATTTAAGCATCGCTACGGGTGAGAAAGTCTCATCGTAGTCAATCCCTTGAACTTGTGAAAAACCCTTTGCCACAAGTCGAGCTTTATACACGGTGACATTACCGTCAGCGTCCGTCTTCCTCTTAAAAATCCATTTATTCTGAATGGCCTTCCGCCCTTCAGGTAATACTTCCAAAGTCCATACTTTGTTTTCATACATGGATCCCATCTCGGATTTCATGGCCTCTAACCATTTGTCGGAATCTGGGCCCACCATCGCTTCTCCATAGCTCGTAGGTTCACCGTTGTCTAACACCATGACCTCCAAGACAGGGTTACCATACCACTCAGGTGCAGTGCGTACCCTTGTCGACCTACGAGGTTCGGTAGTAACTTGATCGGAAGCTTCTTGATCATCATCATTGGCTTCCTCTTCAACCTCTGTAGGCTCCACAAAAACATCTTTCTGTGCTGCGCTACTTTCTGGTTGAAGCAGAGGTTCAATAACCTCATCAAGTTCTACCTTCCTCCCACTCAATTCTTTCGAGAGAAACTCTTTCTCGAGGAAGGACCCGTTCTTAGCGACAAACACTTTGCCCTCGGATCTGAGATAGAAGGTGTACCCAACTGTTTCTTTTGGGTATCCTATGAAGACACATTTGTCCGCTTTGGGTTCGAGCTTTTCTGGCTGAAGCCTTTTGACATAAGCATCGCAACCCCAAACCTTGAGAAAAGACAACTTAGGTTTCTTACCAAACCACAGTTCATACGGTGTTGTCTCAACGGACTTAGATAGAGCCCTATTTAAAGTGAATGCAGCTGTCTCTAACGCATATCCCCAAAACGATAGTGGCAAGTCGGCAAGAGACATCATAGAACGTACCATATCTAATAGGGTTCGATTACGACGTTCGGACACACCATTACGCTGTGGTGTTCCAGGTGGTGTCAACTGTGAAACAATTCCACATTTTCTTAAGTGATCACCAAACTCATAACTCAGATATTCTCCCCCTCGATCAGATCGTAGGAACTTGATCTTCTTGTTACGATGATTTTCAACTTCACTCTGAAATTGCTTGAACTTTTCAAAAGTTTCAGACTTATGCTTCATCAAGTAAATATACCCATATCTACTTAAGTCGTCAGTGAAGGTGAGAAAATAACGATATCCACCGCGCGCCGTTACACTCATCGGACCGAACACATCAGTATGTATGATTTCCAATAAGTCACTTGCCCGTTCCATTGTCCCTGAAAACGGGGTCCTTGTCATCTTGCCCATGAGGCACGGCTCGCACGTGTCAAGTGATTCAAAATCAAGAGACTCCAAAAGTCCATCAGCATGGAGCTTCCTCATGCGTTTCACGCCGATATGACCGAGACGGCAGTGCCACAAGAAAGTGGTATTATCATTATCTACTCTACATCTTTTGGCATCAATGTTATGAACATGTGTATCATCACTATCGAGATTCAATAAGAATAAAACCCTAACTTCGGGTGCATGACCATAAAAGATATTACTCATATAAATAGAACAACCATTATTCTCTGACTTAAATGAGTAACCGTCTCGCAATAAACAAGATCCAGATATAATGTTCATGCTTAACGCAGGCACTAAATAACAATTATTCAGGTTCATAACTAATCCCGATGGTAATCGAAGAGCGAGCGTGCCGACGGCGATCACATCAACCTTGGAACCATTTCCCACGCGCATCGTCACTTCGTCCTTCGCCAGCCTCCGTTTATTCCGCAGTTCCTGTTTAGAGTTGCAAATGTGAGCAACCGAACCGGTATCAAATACCCAGGCACTACAACGAGGGTTGGTAAGGTACACATCAATAACATGTATATCATATATACCTTTGTTGTTGTTGGCCCCCTTCTTGTCCGCCAGATACTTGGGGCAGTTCCGCTTCCAGTGGCCATTCCCCTTGCAATAGAAACACTCAGTCTCTGGCTTGGGCCCAGCCTTGGGTTTCTTCACTGGATTAGCAACTGCTTTGCCACCCTTCTTAGAGTTACCCTTCTTGCCCTTGCCATTCTTCTTGAAACTGGTGGTCTTATTGACCATCAACACTTGATACTCCTTCTGGATGTCTGCCTCAGCGACTTTCAGCATCGAAAACAGCTCGGCGATGGTTTTATTCATCCCTTGCATGTTGTACTGCTGGACGAAGCTCTTGTAGCTTGGAGGGAGTGACTGGAGAATTCTGTAAATGATAGCCTCATCCGGGAACACAAGTCCCAGATCAGCTATGCGGGTATAGTACCCAGACATCTTCAGTAAGTGCTCACTGACAGACGAATTCTCCTCCATCTTGCAAGCGAAGAATTTATCGGTGGTCTCATACCTCTCGATCTTAGCATTCTTCTCAAAGATGAATTTCAACTCCGTGTACATCTCATATGCACCATGACGTTCAAAACGCCTTTGGAGTCCTCCTTCCAAGCCGTACAACATGGCACATTGTACTATCGAATAGTCATCCGAACGCGTCTGCCAAACGTTCATAACGTCCGCAGAGGCTCCAGGAGCGGGGGGTTCACCTAGCGGTGCATTTAGGACATAAACCTTTTGGGCAGCTGTGAGGATGATCCTCAGATTGCGGAGCCAGTCCACAAAGTTGCTCCCGTCATCTTTCAGTTTAGCTTTCTCTAGGAACGCATTAAAATTCAGGGGAACTCCTGCGCGAGCCATCTACAACATAAGTTTGCAAAGACATTTTAGACTATTGTTCATGATAAGTGAGTTATTACCTAATCAAATTAATTATAACTCCCACTCAAATTGACATCCCTCCGGTCATTCGAGCGTGACATGATCCAAATTCACCAACCCAAGTCCGATCATCACGTGAGATGAGGTGGTGTCAATGGTGAACATCAACATGTTGATCATATCTACTATATGACTCATGCTCGACCTTTCGGTCCTCCGTGTTCCGATGCCATGTCTGTACATGCTAGGCTCGTCAAGTCTAACCCGAGTGTTCTGCATGTGCAAAACTGGCTTGCACCCGTTGTATGCGAACGTAGAGTCTATCACACCCGATCATCACGTGGTGCTTCGAAACGACGAACCTTCGCAACGGCGCACACTCGGGGGGAACACAATTTTATCTTGAAATTTTAGTGAAGGATCACCTTATAATGCTACCGTCGTCCTAAGCAAAATAAGATGCATAAAAGGATTAACATCACATGCAAATCATAAGTGACATGATATGGCCATCAACTCGTGCTTTTGATCTCCATCTCCAAAGCACCGGCATGATCTCCATCGTAACCGGCGCCACACCATGATCTCCATCATCATGATCTCCATCATCGTGTTGCCATCGGGGTTGTCGGCGCCCCACCATGCTCTTACTACTATTGCTACCGTTTAGCGATAAAGTAAAGCATTACAAAGCGCTTAATGATTGACACGCAGGTCATACAAAAAATAAAGACAACCCTATGGCTCCTGCCGGTTGCCGTATGCATCGACATGCAAGTCGATGTTAACTATTACAACATGATCATCTCATACATCAAAATATATTTCATCATGTCATTGGCCATATCATATCACATACATGCCCTGCAAAAACAAGTTAGACGTCCTCTAATTTGTTGTTGCATGTTTTACGTGGCTGCTATGGGTATCTAGCAAGAACGCTTCTTACCTACGCAAAACCACAACGGTGATATTCAAGTTGCTATTTAACCTTCTACAAGGACCGCCTTGTTCTATTCCGATTCAACTAAGATAGGAGAGACAGACACCCGCCAGCCATCTTATGCAACAAAAGTCACATGTCTGTCGATGGAACCGGTCTCATGTACGTGGACATGTAAAGTTGGTCCGGGCCGCTTCATCCTATAATACCGCTGAATCAAGAAAGACTAAGGAGGGCAGCAATTTAAACATCAACGCCACAAACTTCTTTGTGTTCTACTCGAGAAAGCATCTACGTAAGATCCTAGCTCTGATACCACTGTTGGGGAACGTTGCATGGGAAACAAAAATTTTCTTACCGTTCACCAAGATCAATCTAGTAGAAGCAACTACGAGAGGGGAGTGTGATCTACGTACCCTTGTAGATCGCTAAGCGGAAGCGTTATGAACGCGGATGATGGAGTCGTACTCGTCGCGATTCAGATCGCCGAAGACCTAGCACCGAAGCAACGGTGCCTCCGCGTTCTTCACACGTACGGCTCGGGGACGTCTCCTCCTTCTTGATCCAGCAAGGGGTGGAGGAGAGGTTGATGGAGAACCGGCAGCACGACGGCGTGGTGGTGATGGTGGAGAAGAACTCCAGCAGGGCTTCGCCTAAGCACTGCGGGAGGAGAAGATATGACGGGAGAGGGAGGGCAGCACCGAGGCACAAACTGTCTTGGCTGCCCTCCCTTTGCCCCACTATATATAGGGGGGGTGGAGAGGCTAGGGCGCCCTAGGGTTTCCCCCTAGGGGCCGGCGGCCAGGGCAAGGGGAGGGGGCGGCGGCCAGGGCAGGGGGAGGCGCCCAGGCCCTAGGGTTTCCCCCTTAGGTGCCTTGCCCCCCAAGCCCAAGGGGTGCGGCCAGCCCTAGGGGGTCCCACCCCCTTAGCCGCATGGGGATAGGGCCCAGGGGGGGCGCACAGCCCCCTGAGGGCTGTGGTGTCCCCCTTTGTGGCCCAATAGGCCCAGAACACCTTCCGGACCCCCCGAAAACCTTCCCGGTACTCCGCCGATTTCCCGATGCTCCCCGGAACACTTCCGGTACTCCGAAACCTTTCATCATATATATCAATCTTCGTCTCCGGACCATTCCGGAGACCCTCGTCATGTCCGGGATCTCATCCGGGACTCCGAACAACCTTCGGTAACCATGCACTCTTCTCACTAACAACCCTAGCGTCACCGAACGTTAAGTGTGTAGACCCTGCGGGTTCGGAAACCATGTAGACATGACCGAGACACTCCCAGGTCAATAACCAATAGCGGGATCTGGATACCCATATTGGCTCCTACATGTTTCTCGATGATCTCATCGGATGAACCACGATGTCAAGGATTCAGGCAATCCCGTATACAGTTCCCTTTGTCTCGTCGGTATGTTACTTGCCCGAGATTCGATCGTCGGTATCTCTATACCTAGTTCAATCTCGTTACCGGCAAGTCTCTTTACTCGTTACCGTAATACATAATCCCGTGACCAACTACTTAGTCACTTTGAGCTCATTGAGATGACGTATTACCGAGTGGGCCCGGAGATACCTCTCCGTCACACGGAGTGACAGATCCCAGTCTCGATCCATGTCAACTCAACAGACACCCTCGGAGATACCTGTAGAGTACCTTTATAGTCACCCAGTTACGTTGCGACGTTTGGCACACACAAAGCACTCCTACGGTGTCAGTGAGTTACATGATCTCATGGTCATAGGAACTTATACTTGACATGCAGAAAACTATAGCGATAACTGACACGATCAAAAGCTATGTTAACGTTTGGGTCTCGTCCATCACATCATTCTCCTAATGATGTGATCCCGTTATCAAATGACAACTCATGTCTTATGACCTGGAAACCGCGGTCATCTTTGATCAACGAGCTAGTCCTGTAGAGGCACACTAGGGACACAAAGTCTGTCTATTCATCCACACGTGTATCTGAGTTTCCAATCAATACAGTTATAGCATGGATAATAAACGATTATCATGAACAAGGAAATATAATAATAACTCTTTTATTATTGCCTCTAGGGCATATTTCCAACACAGGCCTCCTGCCTGGGATCCTCCTAAACTACTCCTGGTCGTCGTCGGCAGACTGCACGTAGTAGTAGGCGCCTCCGGTGTAGTAGGAGTCGTCGTCGATGGCGTCTGGCTCCTGGGCTCCACCATCTGGTTGCATCACCCGAGAAGAAGGAACGGAAGGGGGAAAAGGGGGAGCAAAGCAACCGTGAGTACTCATCCAAAGTACTCGCAAGCAAGGATCTATACTACATATGCAATGGTAGCAATGATATGGATAGTATCTGTGCACTGAACTGTAGAATGCCAGAATAAGAGGGGGGATAACTAATCCTATCGAAGACTGCGCTTCTGGTAGCCTTCATCTTGCAGCAGTAGAAGAGAGTAGATGGTAAGTTCACCAAGTAACATCGTATAGCATAATCCTACCCGGTGATCCTCCCCGCGTCGCCCTGTGGGAAAGCGATCATCGGGTTGTCTCTGGAACTTGTCTGGGTGTGTTTTATTAAGTATCTGGTTCTAGTTGTCATGAGGTCGGAGTACAACTCCAGGTCGTCCTTTTACCGAGGGACACGACTATTCTAATAGATTAACTTCCCTGCATGCACTAGTACGCGACGGTGCTATACAAACAGTTTTTAACCCCTTTCCGCGGCGGCATTTGGGACCGTCGCCAAGTGAGTGTGTGCGATAGGGTATCCTTCCCACACGACCCAGAAACTGTCGGGGATATGGAGCAGTGATCCAGAGGCCTTCCTGTCACACCCTGCATTTTGTAACATGTCATTTGCATTAATAAAGCATGAAAATGTGGACCAACAAATTTTTTTTGGCATCATTTGGCTTTTATTTGGAATTATGTTTTTCTCTCTGTGATTTTCAAGTGCTCTTTAAAGTCAACTACTCCCTCTTGTATATTTCATCTCCTTACCCCAAACTCCTGCCCAATGACCATGCCAAGTGTATATAACAGTATAGTATTTTCTTACAAAAATAATTTGGCCAAAGAGTATTTTCAAAAATTAGTTTTCCAAAAACCCCTGAATTGAGGTTTGCACTGCAAGTGCTTGATTTAGGGTGAGAAAAATATTTCAAAGAGTATATTTGAAACCTAGTAGATATAGGACTCCCATAAACCACAGAAATATAATTTTATAAGTTATTTTCCTATTTTATTTAAAAGCTTTTTCTTAAGGACAGAAATGGTCTTTAATAGGGAAAAATTATTTAACTATTTCAAAAATATTTGCCAAAATTCAGAGAGACTCTTAGGACATATATTTTCCATATATGATATTTTCAACACTTGGTCATGTTCAAAATATTGGACAAATCCCTCAGAAACCCTTTCTGGATATTTCAAGCTTTTGAAATATTTACAAAGGAAATATTCTCTAAAAATTCCAGGGAAATTCTATCATGTCATATATGACATGTGTGATGATCTTGCCAAGCCCCATGCCTTGGGAAGCAAGAAAACATCAAAAACCCTCAAAACCATTATGTCCATCTTTAAAGTTTGAGCAACTTTACATTGCCAAACTTGCCCAAATGCTCTCAAACTTGGTACACTTGCTAAAATGGTCTAATAATGCATCTAGACCAAATGGCACAAGTTTTGGAGAAGGGTAACTTGATTAGAGTACCCCAAAACCATTTATGTTCAGATTCAAATTTGAACAACTTTACATTACCAACTTTTTACTTGGGACTTAAAACTTTGTGGGCATGATCACAATCCCAAATGATGACACTACACCAAGTGGTGCATCAAGGAGGGATGATTTTCTTAACTCAAACTAGGAGAATGATGTGATGGACAAGACCCGTTCATTAGCTTAGCACTATGATCGTTTAGTTTTACTGCTATTGCTTTCTTCATGACTTATACATGTTCCTATGACTATGAGATTATGCAACTCTCGAATACCGAAGGAACACCTTGTGCGCTATCAAACGTCACAACGTAACTGGGTGATTATAAAGATGCTCTACATGTGTCTCCGGAGGTGTTTGTGGTGTTGGCATAGATCGAGAAGAGGATTTGTCACTCCGAGTGTCGGAGAGGTATCTCTGGTCCCTCTCGGTTATACACATTGTAATAAGCCTTGCAAGCAAATGACTAATGAGTTAGTCATGAGATGATGTATTACAGAACAAGTAAAGAGACTTGCCGGTGACGAGATTGAACTAGGTATGCTGATACCGATGATCGAATCACAAGCAAGTAACATACCGATGACAAAGGGAACAACGTATGTTGTTATGTGGTTCGACCGATAAAGATCTTCGTAGAATATTTAGGAACCAGTATGAGCATCCAGGTTCCGCTATTGGTTATTGGCCGGAGATGTGTCTCGGTCATGTCTACATAGTTCTCTAACCCGTAGGGTCCGCACGCTTAATGTTTGATGACAATCGGTATTATGAGTTTATGTGTTTTGATGTACCGAAGGTAGTTTGGAGTCCCGGATGTGATCACGGACATGACGAGGAGTCTCGAGATGGTCGAGACATAAAGATTGATATATTGGAAGGTTATATTCGGACACCAGAATGGTTCCGGGGGTCACCGGATAAATACTGGAGTACCGGGAGGTTACCGGAACCCCCCGGGGAGTATATAGGCCTTATTGGGCTTTAGGGGTGAGAGAGAGGGGCTGCCTAGGGCTGGTCCACGCACCCCCAAGCCTAGTCCGAACTAGACTAGGGGGGAGGGCGGAGCCCCCTCCTTCCTTCTCTTTCTCTCCTTCCCTTCCCCCTTCTCCTACTCCTACTAGGAAAGGGGAGTCCTACTCCTAGTGGGAGTAGGACTCCCCTTTGGCGCGCCCCTCTCCCTAGGCCGGCCGCCTCCTCCCTCTCCCTCCTTTATATACGTGGGGAGGGTACCCCTTGGACACACATCAATTGTTCCTAACCGTGTGTGGTTCCCCCCTCCACAGTTACACACCTCGGTCAATATCGTTGCAGTGCTTAGGCGAAGCCTTGCGCCGGTAACTTCATCATCACCGTCACCACGCCGTCGTGCTGACGAAACTCTCTTGCGACACTCAACTGGATCAAGAGTTCGTGGGACGTCATCGAGCTGAACGTGTGCTGAATGCGGAGGTGACATACGTTCGGTGCTTGGATCAGTTGGATCGCGAAGATGTTCGACTACATCAACCGCATTACTAAACGCTTCCGCTTTCGGTCTACGAGGGTACGTGGACACTCTCCCGCTCGTTGCTATGCTTCTCCTAGATATATCTTGCGTGTTCATAGGAATTTTTTTGAAATACTACATTCCCCAACAGTGGTATCACAGCCAGGACTATGCGTAGATGATATGCACGAGTAGAACACAATGAGTTGTGGGCGATAATAGTCATACTGCTTACCAGCATGTCATACTTTGATTGGGCGGTATTTTGAGATGAAGCGGCTGATGAACCACAAGTGTAGGGGATCTATCGTAGTCCTTTCGATAAGTAAGAGTGTCAAACCCAACGAGGAGCGGAAGGAGATGATAGGCAGTTTTCAGTCAGGTATTTTCTACAAGCACTGAAATTATCGGTAACAGATAGTTTTGTGATAAGGTAATTGGTAACAAGTGACAAATAGGAAATCAAATAGGGTGCAGCAAGTAGGCCCAATCCTTTTTGTAGCAAAGGACAAACCTGGACAAACTCTTATATGAAGGAAAGCGCTCCCGAGGACACATGGGAATTATCGTCAAGCTAGTTTTCATCACGTTCATATGATTCGCGTTCGTTACTTTGATAATTTGGTATGTGGGTGGACCGGTGCTTGGGTGCTGCCCTTACTTGGACAAGCATCCCACTTATGATTAACCTCTATTGCAAGCATCCGCAACTACAAAAGAAGTATTAAGGTAAACCTAACCATAGCATGAATCATATGGATCCAAATCAGCCCCTTACGAAGCAACGCATAAATTAGGGTTTAAGCTTCTGTCACTCTAGCAACCCATCATCTACTTATTACTTCCCAATGCCTTCCTCTAGGCCCAAACAATGGTGAAGTGTCATGTAGTCGACGTTCACATGACACCACTAGAGAATAGACAACATACATCTCATCAAAATATCGAACGAATACCAAATTCACATGACTACTTATGGCAAGACTTCTCACATGTCCTCATGAACAGACGTAACTACTCACAAAGCATATTCATGTTCATAATCAGAGGGGTATTAATATGCATAATGGATCTGAACATATGATCTTCCACCAAGTAAACCAACTAGCATCAACTACAAGGAGTAATCAACACTACTAGCAACCTACAAGTACCAATCTGAGGTTTTGGTACAAAGATTGGATACAAGAGATGAATTAGGGTTTGAGAGGAGATGGTGCTGGTGAAGATGTTGATGAAGATAACCCTCCCCAAGATGGGAGAGTTGTTGGTGATGACGGCGGTGAGATTTCCCCCTCCCGGAGGGAAGTTTCCCCGGCAGAACAGCTCCGCCGGAGCCCTAGATTAGTTCCGCCAAGGTTCCGCCTCGAGACGGCGGCGCTTCGTCCCGAAAGCCTCCTTATAATTTTTTTCCAGGTCAAAACACCTCATATAGCAGAAGATGGGCATTGGAGGGCTGCCAGGTGGCCCACGAGGCAGGGGGCGCGGCCCCCACCCTCGTGGACAGTGGGTGGCCCCCCTCCTAAACTTCTTTCGCCAGATATTTTTCATATTTTCTGAAACGGAGTTTCGTGGAGTTTCAGGGCTTTTTGAGTTGTGCAGAATAGGTCTCCAATGTTTGCTCCTTTTTCCAGCCCAGAATTCCAGCTGCCGGCATTCTCCCTCTTCATGTAAACCTTGTAAAATAAGAGAGAAAAGGCATAAGTTTTGTGACATAATGTGTAATAACATCCCATAGTGCAATAAATGTCAACATAAAAGCATGATGCAAAATGGACGTATCAACTCCCTCAAGCTTAGACCTCGCTTGTCCTCAAGTGAAAGCCGATAACGGAAAATATGTCCACATGTTTAGAGATAGAGGTGTCGATAAAATAAAATACGGACATGAAGGCATCATGGTCATTCTTATAAGAGAAATATATATATATATATATATATATATATATATATATATATATATATATATATATATATTGTCATATGATTCTTATGCTAAAGTAACAATCTATTCACAATGTCAAGTATGAATCAGAAACTTCATTGAAAACTAACAAATTATGATCTCGGTCATTAAAGCAATTGCAATTTATTGTAACATCGGAAAGAGTCAATATAAGAGCTTTTCAGCAAGTCCACATACTCAACTATCATTTTGTCTTTCACAATTGCTCACACTCACGCAATACTTATGGGTATGGAGTTTTAATCGGACACAAGAAAGATAGGGGCTTATAGTGTTGCCGCCCAACCTTTTACCTCAAGGGTAATGTCAACAATAATAAATCATGATAACTTACATCCAAGTGGGTATATATGTCAAGATCTTTCCAACACAATGTGCTTGCCAAAGGATAAAATGTAAAAAGGAAAGGTGATGATCACCATGACTCTTATAAGGTAAGAACAATAGATAGGCCCTTTGCAGAGGGAAGCAGAGGTTGTCATGTGCTTTTATGGTTGGATGTACGAAATCTTAGCTCAAAAGAACGTCATTTTATATTGCCACATGTGATACGGACCTTTATTATGCAGTCTGTCGCTTTTATTGCTTCCATATCACAAGATCGTATAAAGTTTATTTTCTCCACACTAATAGATCATACATATTTTAGAGAGTTGCAACAATGAAAACTTACTTGAAGGATCTTACTCAATCCATAGGTAGGTATGGTGGACTCTCATGGCAAAATTGGGATTAAGGATGTATGGAAGCACAAGTAGTATCTCTACTTGATGCAAGTAGTTTTGGCTAGCATGAGGGGGGAAGGCAAGCTCAACATGTTGGATGATCCATGGAAATATACTTTATTTCGGATATAAGAAGACACAACCCATTACGTTGTCTTCCTTGTCCAACATCAACTCTTTAGCATGTCATATTTTAATGAGTGCTCACAATCATAAAAGATGTCCAAGATAGTATATTTGTATCTGAAAACCTCTCTTTCTTTATTACTTCCTATTAATTGCAACGATGACCAAAACTATGTTTGTCAACTCCCAACAACTTTTATTCATCATACTTTTTATATGTGAAGTCATTACTTTCCATAAGATCAATATGATCTCTTGGTACTTTTTATATCTTTCTTTTATTCTGTCATGATCATAGTGAGATAATCAAGCCTTTGACTCAAAACTAATATTTATTATATATAGCTCACGAACTCGATTACATAGATAAGGATCATAAAGCAAAGCTCACGACTAGATCATACTAAACTTTATTATGCTAAATCAAGATATTACCAAAAGGATCAAACTAAGAAAAGCGGTAAAGATAGGAGTGTGATGGTGATACGATACCGGGGCACCTCCCCCAAGCTTGGCAGTTGCCAATGGGAGTGCCCATACCCATGTGATTATGTCTCCGTCTTCGAAGGTGGTGATGATGGAGTATCGTACATCAAGCGTAGGAGATCCTCCAGCTTGCGGATAATACCCTTGAGTGTGGCGATATGCTCCTTCAGCAAATATTTTCACTTGTGAGATACTTGTTTTGTAATTGAGCAAATTCAATCATCTTGAAAGCTTCAATCTCAGTTGAAGTGAAAAGGTCTGGAAGGGGTTGAAGGATGTCTTCTTCTTCTGCTGCCGGAGCCTGATCTTCCATAGACTTCTTGAACCTATTCTCCTTGTTGATCTCCCCATGTTCTTCTCCCTTCAGCTCTATCTTCATTAACCAAGCATCGTTTCCCTCATTGTTGGAGGAGGAGGACGACATGATGCCTAACCATGTCAACTCCGGCAGAAAATAGCTAAAAACAAAAGCAGAGGATTTTCGCGTGGTGCGGTGGTCAAAACCTTCGGGAGAATATATAATGATTTTTTACCGACCAAAAGGAGTAACGTGCAAGAAAATGAAGTCTGGGAGTCACACGAGGTGCCCACGAGGTAGGGGGCGTGCCCTGGGGGGTAGGGCGCGCCCTCCACCCTTGTGGACGCCTCGTGTCCTTTCCGGATTGCCACTTATTTTTTTATTTTTCTAAATATTCCAAAACGGAGAAAAATTGCCATTAGAACTGTTTTGGAGTCGGTTTACGTACCGTACCACAAACCTCTTCCTTTTCATAGTCTGAATCGTTCTGGAAAGTATCCCTTATGTACTCCTCCGGGGTTACGGTTTCAATAACATTGGTTTCAACATATATACGATTACCTGAGATATAATGTTTGATTCTTTGACCGTTCACCACCTTTGGATTGTGCCTTCGAAGTTGTTGATTTTTATGGCACCGGAACGATAGAGTTCCTCGATAACGTAAGGACCTACCTATTTAGATAGAAGTTTCCCTGCAAAAAATCTTAAACAAGAGTTGTATAGCAAGACATAATCACCTATGTTAAACTCCCGCTTTTGTATCCTTTTGTCATGCCATCTATTAACTTTTTCTTTAAACAGTTTGGCATTTTCGTAAGCCTAGGTTCTCCATTCGTCAAGTGAGCTGATGTAAAATAACCTTTTCTCACCGGCAAGTTTGAAATCACAATTGAGATCTTTAATAGCCCAATATGCCTTATGTTCTAGTTCAAGAGGTAAGTGGCATGCTTTTCCATATACCATTTTATACGGAGACGTACCCATTGGATTTTTGTATGCAGTTCTATAGGCCCATAATGCATCATCAAGTTTCTTGGACCAATTATTTCTTGATCTATTAACAGTCTTTTGCAAAATTAATTTCAGCTCTCTGTTACTTAGTTCTACTTGACCACTAGACTATGGGTGGTATGGGGATGCAATTCTATGATTAACATCGTACTTAGCAAGCATCTTACGGAAAGCACCACGAATAAAATGTGAACCACCATCAGTCATTACGTATCTAGCGACCCCAAACCTTGGAAAAATAAATTATTTAAGCATCCTAACAGAGGTGTTATGATCAGCACTACTAGTTGGAATATCTTCTACCCACTTAGTAATGTAATCAACAGCAACCAAAATATGGGTATACCCATTACAGGAAGGAAAAGGTCCCATATAATCAAAGCCCCAGACATCAAATGGTTCATTAACAAGTGAATAATTCATAGGCATTTCTTGACGTCTACTGATATTACCAATTCATTGACATTCATCACAAGATAAGACAAACTTACGGGCATCCTTGAAGAGAATAGGCCAATAAAAACCAGATTGCAGTACCTTATGTGCAGTTCTATCTCCAGCATGGTGTCCTCCATAAGCTTCGGAGTGACACTTGTGTAGGATCTGTTCCTGTTCATGCTCAGGTACACAACGTCTAATAATACCATCTACTCCTTCTTTATAAAGGTGTGGGTCATCCCAGAAATAATGTCTTAAATCATAAAAGAACTTTTTCTTTGGCTGGTATGTGAAACTAGATGTATAAATTTATTGACAATGTAATTAGCATAATTAGCATACCATGGAGCAGTACGAGAAGTATTTATGACAGATAATTATTCATCAGGAAAGCTATCATCAATAGGTAGTGGGTAATCAAGAATATTCTCTAACCTAGACAAGTTGTGTGCAACAAGGTTCTCAGCTCCCTTTCTATCAGTAATATGCAAATCAAATTATTTTAGCAGGAGAACCCGTCTAATAAGTCTAGGTTTAGCATCTTTCTTTTCCATAAGGTATTTGATAGCAGCATGATCAGTGTGAATAGTTACTTTAGAATCAACAATATAAGGTCTAAACTTATCGCAAGCAAATACGACTACTAAAAATTCTTTCTCAGTAGTAGCATAATTTCTCTAGGCACTGTCTAGAGTTTTACTAGCATATTGGATAACATTCAACTTCTTATCAACTCTTTGTCCTAGAACAGCACCTACAGCATAATCACTAGCATCGCACATAATTTCAAAGGGTAAATTCCAGTCAGGAGGCTGGACAATAGGTGCAGAGATCAATGCTTTCTTAAGTATTTCAAATGCTTCTACACAATCATTATCAAAGATAACAGGAACATCTTTTTGTAAGAGATTTGATTTCGGAGAAGTCCTTAATGAACCTCCTATAAAACCCGGCATGACCAAGGGAACTTCTTATACCTTTGATGTCCTTGGGACACGGCATCTTTTCAATAGCATCAACTTTAGCTTTATCAACTTCAATACCTCTTTCAGAAATTTTATGCCCCAAGACAATACCTTCATTAACCATGAAGTGGCACTTTTCCCAATTCAAGACAAGATTAGTTTCTTCACATCTCTGCAAAACTCGATCAAGGTTTCTCAAGCAATCATCGAAAGAAGTTCCATAAACGGAAAAATCATCCATGAAAACCTCAACAATCTTTTCACAAAAATCAGAGAATATAGCCTTCATGCATGGTTGAAAGGTAGCAGGTGCATTACATAAACCAAAAGGCATACATCTATAAGTAAAGGTACCGAAGGGACAAGTAAAAGTGGTCTTTTTTTATCCTCTTTTCAGACAGCTATTTGAGAGAAACCAGAATATCCATCTAGAAAGAAAAAATGAGTATGTTTGGATAACCTTTCTAGCATTTGATCAATAAAAGGTAAAGGGTAATGATCTTTCTTAGTAGCTTTATTTAATTTGTGGAAATCAATTACCATCCTATAACCTGTAACAATTCTTTGCGGGATCAATTCATCTTTATCAATAGGAACAACAGTAATACCTCCCTTCTTAGGGACACAATGGACATGACTTACCCACTGACTATCAACAACTGGATAAATTATACCTGCCTCTAGAAGCTTCAATATTTCTTTTCTTAACACTTCTTTCATCCTAGGATTTAACCGTCGTTGATGATCAATAACCAGTTTAGCAACCTTTTCCAATTTTATCTTGTGTTGGAATAGAGTATGACTAATGCCCTTAAGATCATCAAGAGTATATCCAATAGTAGCACGGTGCTTCTTCAGAGTTTTCAATAATTTCTCTTCTTCCTGCTCTGAAAGGTTAGCACTAATAATAACAGGATATATCTACTTTTCATCAAGATAAACATACTTAAGAGTATCAGGTAATGGTTTGAGTTCAAACATGGGATCACCCTTGGGTGGAGGAGGATCCCCTAGAATTTCAACAGGCAAGTTGTGTTTCAATAAGGGTCCCTGTTTAAAGAATATTTCATCTATTTCCCTTCTCTCATTCATATACATATTATTTTCATGGTCTAGCAGATATTGTTCTAAGGGATCATTAGGAGATACAGCAATAGAAGCAAGACCAATAATTTCATCCTTACTAGGCAATTCTTTATCGTGGGGTTGTCTACGAAATTTAGCAAAATTAAAATCATGAGACATATCCCCTAATCCAACAGTAACAATATCTTTTTCGCAATCTATCTTAGAATTAACAGTGTTCAAGAAGGGTCTACCAAATATAATGGGGCAAAAATCATCTTGTGGGGAACCAAGAACAAGAAATTTAGCAGGGTATTTAACTTTCCCAAACAATACTTCGACATCTCTAACAATCCCTATTGGTGAAATAGTGTCTCTATTAGCAAGCTTAATAGTAACATCAATACCTTCTAGCTCAGCAGGTGCAATATCGTGCATAATTTCTTCATATAAGGAAATGGGTATTACACTCGCACTAGCACCTACGTCACATAAACCATGATAGCAATGATCTCCAATTTTAACGGAAATAACAGAAATGCCTACAACAGGTCTATGTTTATTCCTAGTATCGGGTCTGGTGATTCTAGCAGCTTCCTCATGGAGGTAAATAGCATGCCCATCTATATTATCGACCAAGAGATCCTTAACCATAGCAACACTAGGTTCAACTTTAATGTGCTCAGAGGGTGTAGGTGTTCTAGTATTAGTCTTAAGAACCACAGTTGAAGCTTTAGCATGATCCTTTATTCTAACAGGGAAAGGTGGTTTCTCAATATAGGCGGTAGGAACAATAGGATCAACATTATAAGTGATAGTCTTTTCTTCAACTTGAATAGGTTCAACTACTTTTACTTCAATGGGAGGATGGTATTTAAACCACTTCTCCTTAGGGAGATCAACATGAGTAGCAAATGATTCACAAAAAGAAGCTACTATCTCAGAGTCAAGTCCATATTTAGTGCTAAATTCACAGAAAAAATCGGTGTCCATAAAAGATTTAACACAATCAAACTTAGGTCTTATACCTGACTCCTTACCTGCGTCGAGATCCCAATCTTCAGAGTTGCGTTTAATTCTTTCCAATAAATCCAATTTGAATTCAATAGTCTTCATCATAAAAGAACTGGTACAAGAAGTATCGAGCATGGAGCGATTATTGAGAGAAAACCGAGCTTAAATTTTTTGAATAATCATTTCTCTTGAGAGCTCATGATTGGGGCATGAATATAGCATTGACGTAAGCCTCCCCCAAGCTTGAGCGATACTTTCTCCTTCGCGAGGCCAAAAATTATACATATAATTACGATCATGATGAACCTTATGCATAGGGTAGAACTTCTGATGAAATTCCAACTTCAATCGATTGTAGTTCCATGATCCAATATCATCGCATAGCCTAAACCATGTCAATGCCTCTCCCTTCAAATATAAAGGGAAGACCTTCTTCTTGATCACATCCTCGGGCATACCTGCAAGCTTAAATAATCCACAAACTTCATCCACATAGATTAGGTGCAAATCGGGATGCAGTGTTCCATCTCCTGTAAAAGGATTAGCTAGTTGTTTCTCTATCATACACTACAAAAAAATACACTTCCGTGATGATACGTGTTTGTCACAGTAGGTCACGTTTTCTGTCATGCATGTACATCCATGACAAATTTATGACAGAATGAAGATAGTCATACCTGTGCTGTCGTAGAAGTGTTCCATGACATTACGAAAATTATCATCACGGAAGTGTCCACTTCCATGACGATAAATCACGCGTCACATAAGTACTTTTGTCAAGGGTGACCGACACGTGGCATCCACCGTAACGGAACGCCGTTAAGCTATCGGGTCCGGTTTTGGATCCGATAACCCATTAACAGCCCTGACCAACGGGGATTTTCCATGTGTAAAATTCTGATTGGCTGACGGAAACACATGTCAGCTCCGCATTGGCACAGGTGTCACTCATCCAATGGGCGAGATGCGCCTATGATATGCTGACACGTGGACCGGCCCAAAAGTGTCCCATAAAGTTTAAATGGGCCGGCCCAACTAAAGGCCGACAAGATTTTGCGGTCCATAATGGGCCAGCCAGCAAAAGGCCCATGAGATTTTGCGGTCCATAATGGGTCGGCCCAGCAAAAGGCCCACGAGATTTTGCGTATCATAATGAGCCGGCCCAGCTAAAGGCCCACGAGATTTTGCGGTCCATAATGGGCCGGCCCAGCAAAAGGCCCACGAGATTTTGCGTATCATAATGGGCCGGCCCAGCTAAAGGCCCGCGAGATTTTGCGGGCCATAATGGGGCGACCCAGCTAAAGGCCCGCGAGATTTTGCGGACCATAATGGGCCGGCCCAGCTAAAGGCCCAACATTCTCAATTGAGGCCCATACGGCTAGTGTCAAATCGGCCCGTCAACGGCATGTCCTAAACTTGTCATCATCGCGGCCCATGGTCACTTCTCGCCCGTTAACAGTCCGCTAATTATATGGGCCGAATTACGGCCCGGTGTATTTCCGGCCTATTAAAGGTCCTGCTTCATTTGGGCCCATTTACAGGCCATTGAAACTTTCGGGCCATAAACACCGTGAAGGATTTGGGTCATATTCGGCCATGTCTGACATTTGGCCTGTTAGAGGCCCACTACATATTTGGGCCACTTATGGCCTGTTGTGATTTTCGGCCTGTTAACATCGGACGAAATCCAAGGGCCAAATGTGGCCCAACGTCACATCGGGCCCATTAACGGCCCATATAAAAATGACGATAATCTAGCCCGACCGAATTTCCGGCCTGTTAAAGGCCCGTGTATTAGGCCGGCGCATTTAGGGCCCATCCGAATTTCGGCCTGTGAAAGATCTGCATCGTAAATGGGCCCAATCTCACTTTCGGTCTTTTAAAGGCCCATGTTTTTTATGGGCTCGAGATATTTACACCTGTAAACAGCCTATTGTTACTGAGGGCCCAAATTATGTTTAGGCCTGTTAAAGGCCCACTATGGGCACAGGCCTACCAAAAAACATGAAATCTTATGCTGATTTAGGCCCAGATATTTTTAGTGGGCTACATGCAAATTTCTGCCCATAATCGTTTTTAGGCCAATTGGAATGGGCCCGACGAATGTTGGCATGTTGGGCTCCTACGATGCTTTCAGCCGAATACATTACTAAGATAAACCTACACTATACAAAAATAGCGTCGTAATTATTGCAGCCTTTGGCAGCATCATAAATGTTGTATCACAACAAGAGGCGTGTTGGCATAAAGTTTACAGTCCTTGCAGATAAAAGCACCATCAGATGTATAGAAGCACAGATCATTTGACCTGAGTGCTAATGTTTCAGGCTATAGAATCTGATGGAGCAGCACGATCTTCACCTTTTTTCGCCATTGCTCTTGAACAACGAAACAAATGTCTAATAGTCTGGTTTCAAAACCATTCATATCTTGACGACATTTGTCAAGCTCTATTCTTGTTTCCAAAATGGCGTCCATTAGGGATTGGACTTGTGTCTGGAGCACAGATATATCACTCTGTCTAGCAGGAAGATTTTGTTTAGTAGGCGATTTGGATGAGGTTACCTTGACAACCAACCCAGAATTATGCAAGAAGGTTCTTTTTGCACTGTTAGTGGAGAGATACTGACGCACTGCAACAAGAGGTGACATTGTGCCTGTGGTAGCCTCGTCACCGTCAGGTGGTTGTGGCTGTTCAATCATTTTTTCCATAGCTTCCTTTAAGTTTGAGGTTGTAGATTAGTGTACCAGATAAGTTACTAATGAGACAAAAACAAACAAAGTAGGTTACACATTTATACATAACTTATTTTTGTGAACTACTATAATACATTAGCATGTATTGTAGTGTCAACTACATAATAATATCACTTTCGGAACATATGTCCATGTAGCATGCCTACTGTATTGTCTATTTCCTCACATTCGTTGACATCTAAGGATAAAGAGACATGGTTTAAAGTAGGATGAACATAGTATGACATCATTCATATCATGGGCAAACAGATATAAAACAAACAAGCTATTTTATCATTGTGTGCGCACGTGAACATAACAACTAGAAGACAGATCAAGACCAAAATAATATCCTTCATCTCTTTTAAACCATGTAAGGTGAAATGATATGTTAAGACAATTGTGTATAACAGTGAACAGCGTAACTGACATTGGCTGCAAACCAAGTAGTTAAATGAACACATCATAGTACCAATCAGTTCAAAGGCAGGAGGAGTAAGGACTTACAATAGCGGATTGAACTGGTGTGCTCATGCCCTTCATCTTGCTGGTGTGGCAATCCTTGAAGATTTGCACTGCATTCGGTTCAGGTTCTTTTTGGTCCACACAGGCTTTCCTCTGTATTTGGAACAAGTCAATATAGATACTATAATATGGCACAGAAAAAAGAAGGAAGTAGCAGCTATTTACAAGAGCATGGCAGTGTGCAATATAGCTACGAGATCCTATTGTCTGTTGGAATTGCACTTTAGAACGGTTGGTCTTGTTCTTCAAACAGTTAGCCTAGAAGAAGATACACTTGTAAGGCACATACATAAATACAAGTTCAATATGTGGTCTGATCAAATACATATAGCCTACCTGATACTTTGGATCAGACCAGTGTTTAATGAGGGTTGTCCAGTCTTCATCTGTAATATATTCCACTGGAGATGTTTGGGCTATTTCATTGTTAGCCTTACCTTCAAAGTGAGATTTTCTAAGGCGGTATTGAACTATCGCAGAGCAGACTTAAAAACATGAGTGCATGCTTGTTTAGTTGCATCATCTTTCGGATCCAACTTGAACCTCATCTGTTGAAAAAAGAATGTGAGTCTTATTAGGAGGAAGCTAGAAAGTATGGGACAGAGCAAGACAATATTACTTACTACGATGAATAACATTACTTATGGATAAATGGTCAAGGAAGGTGTTAAACTGGGTATTGTCTTTCTCATTCCTGTACTGGATCCATGTTGGGAGGATACGTGCATGACACCTAACAGCAATGGCTGCCTCTGATACTAACTTTGCTGAGTCTGTAGCATCACGTGGCCTTTTTAAACCTGCCTCAAAATGGATCTCCATTCTTCCTCCTTTAGATTTTGTTAAGTTGTCAAGCATTATCTCTGATGTCTGTTTCCGCTTGCGTCGTGGTGCTAGTTCAACAACGAGTATGAAAAGTGTTAGTGTACATCAAACTGTGAGAGTACATATAAAGGAGCATGCAACTGCAACTTGACTCGATCAGGCACCGTCTTGGTGTTGATGCTCATGAGGTTCATCTGATCTTGCCAAGTCCAGTTGTGTCAGCAGTGCTTCGGAAGTAGTGTTAGGTGTGAAGGTAGCTTGGGAACTGGCCAGTTCTGGAGCAAACGAACGAGTAACTCGTTGAGATGCTGGTATAGTTGAAGCGGATGCTGCAGCTGGCGGAGTAGGTGATACTGTGTTTGTAGATTTAGCCGGTGGACTTGGACCTTCTACTGCACTATAAGTACCAGCAGAATCTGGACGGCAGATCCTTTTCCGTTTCACCCGACAAGTAACACCACTCCCTACTATATTATTTTCTTTGCTCTTTTTTGACTTTGCCATGTCAAGCCGTACCCACAACACAAAAGAATAAAATCGCTCTTCAGAACTCATTGATGCATGATAAAGACAAGCAATACTTTGATGTAAGACAACCGTATGAGGATGGAATATGTAAGAAAAACAGGACGGCATGACATATTCACAGCTATGATGTGTAAACTAAGCAGAAGGATTTTCAAGAAAATAGAAGTAATGCAAGCTAGACACCATATGAAAGATGCAACCAATATTACTCTGCCAAGTTAAAAGTGTCTTGTCATAAGTGGCAATTCGAAAAATTAGAAGTAGTTAAACGTAGAAATCAATGCAAGATGCAACCACTATCAAACTGCCATGTTAAAAGTGTCCAATCATGAGTGACTGATGTGGGATACACAATAGCAGTACTTTGATGTAAGAACATGGTATGATGGATAGATGTAGTGTATTCTAGACACAGAACGCCATGTCATATGCACATGTATAATGTATGAACTCAGCAGGTGCAATTTAATCAAAATAGAAGAAATACAGGCTAGACAACATATGCAACATGAAACCAATTATCACACTGCCAACTTAGAGCAAGCACCTGCGATGGTGGAGTACGGGAGATGACCTCATCATGTAGACTTAGGACTTCAACTTCATTAGCAGTAGAAGTGGCAAATCTAGAGAGTCTCTATTTGCGTCGGTGCAGAGGACCACCAACATCCCCTAACTTACTCTTTTCCTTCCTATTTTCTGATATTGCCTTATGAAGTCAAAACCACAAGAAGATGAATAAAATTAGCTCTGCATAACTGCTTGATGCATGATACAGACGAACACTACTTTGATGTAAGGCAAGCGCAGGATAGGAGGATGGAATACATAGAAATAAAGACAACATTTCATATTCACACGTACGATAGGAGGATGGAATATGTATGAAAAAACAGTAAGCGGAAGGCATTTCAACAAAATTAGAAGAAATGAAAGCTAGGCACCATATGAACATGCAACCAATATCACTCTATCAGGTAAAAAGTGTCTCATCATAAGTGCCATTTCAAGAAACTAGAAGCAGTACAAGCTAGAAGACAATGCAAGATGCAACCTACATCACAGTCCCAAGTTAAATGTGTCTTATGGGTAAGTGATCGTTGCATGTATAAGTTGTAAGCTACGCAGATGCAAGTCGACATAATCAGAAGCAATACAAACTAGACATCATACGGAAAACACAACCACATATAACAGTTCTAAGTTAGAGCAAGCACCTGTGATGGTGGGGTAGGGAGATGTGCTCATCATGTAAATGTATGTTCTAGAAACAGGAACACGTGTCATACTCACAGGCATTATGTGTAAAGTAAGCAAATGCAATTCAACAAAGTTAGAAGCAATACAAGCTAGACATCATACGCAACATGCAACCACATATAATAGTGCCAAGTTAGAGCAAGCACCTGTGATGGTGGAGTAGGGGAGATGTGCTCAGCATGTACACGTATGTTCTAGAAACAGGAACACGTGTCATATTCACATGCATTATGTGTAAAAGTAAGCAGATGCAATTCAACCAAGTTAGAAGCAATACAAGCTAGACATCATACGCAACATGCAACCACATATAATAGTGCCAAGTTAGAGCAAGCACCTGTGATGGTGGAGTAGGGGAGATGTGCTCATCATCTACACAACTACGTTAACTGTCTAGCCTTGCGTTGTCTACGAATCTTGTTGGGAGGATGGAGGGGTAGAATCTGTAGAGAACCTCTGCTTCAGTTGCTCGGAAGGACCACCATCATCCAATTCCTTGCCAATTCCCTTTAGCTTTATTGATTTTGCATTGTGAGGTCAAACCAACAAGAAAAAGGAATATAATTCGCTCTTTAGAACTCATTCATGCATGATACTGACGAAAACTACTCTGATGAAAGGCAAAGTCATGATACGAGGATGGAATATGTACGAAAAATGGATGGCTTGACATATTCACACCTATTATGTGGTAACTAAGCAGAAGGCACTTCAACAAATTAGAAGCACTGCAAACTAGACACCATATGAAAGGTGGAATCAATATCACTCTGCCAAGTTAAAACTGTCTCGTCATAGGTGGCGTTCATCAAACTAGAAGCAATACATGCTAGAAATCATATTCAAGACGCAAACCAATATCACACTGCCAACTTAAAGGTGTTCCATCATAAGTGACTGATGCAGGATACACAAGAAGAGTAGTTTCATGTAAGAACATGGTGTGATAGACAGATATAGTATGTACCAAAAACAGGAAAGCGTGTCATATTCACACGTATCATGTGTAAGCTAAGCAGATGCAGTTTACACTAATTAGGAGCAATACAAGCTAGACACCATATGCAACATGCAACCAGATATCACACTGCCAAGTTAGAGCAAGCACCTTGGATGGTGGAGTAGGGGAGCGGAGACTTGGACCTTGTAATGCACTATCAGTACAAGGAGAATCGGTAAAGATGCTCCGTTTACGTTGCTGCAGAGGACCACCATCATCACCTTCCTTACTCTTTTCCTTCCTCTTTCTTGATTTTGCCTTGTCAAGTCAAACCCACAAGAAAAAGGAATAAAATTTGCTCTTCAGAACTCATTGATGCATGATACTGACGAACACTACTTTCATGTAAGGCAGTCGCATGATAGGAGGATGGAACATGTATGAAAAACAGGACGGCGTGACATATTGACATGTATGATGTATAAAGTGTAAACTAAGCACAAGGTGCTTGAACTTGTTAGAATCAATGCAAGCTAGAAACCATATGAAAGATGAAACCAATATCACTCTGCCAAATTAAAAGGGTGCCCTAACAAATGTATTTGACCAAATTAGAAGCAATACATGGCAGCAGGCTCGAAATAATATGCAATATGCAACGAATAAAGGTGACTCATCGTAAGTGATTGATGCAGGATACAGAAGAGAGGTAGTTTCATGTAAGAACAAGGTTAACACATAGATGTAGTGTGTAGCAAAAATAGAAAGGCATGTCATATTCATAGGTATAATGTGTAAACTAAGCAGATGCAATTTACCCTAATTAGAAGCATTACAAGCTAGACACCGTATGCAACATGCAACCACATATCACACTACGAAGTTAGAGCAAGCACCTGTGATGGTGGTGTGGGGGAATTGCGGTCATCAACTAGAGAGCTACGTTGACTATCTTCATTTAGCCTTGCTGTTTCTTGAGAATCATGTGGGGAGGATGACATTGCACTCTTTAAACAAGTATGGCGTCTCACACTTACCCACTTGGATGACTGTCTCATCATAAGTGATTGACGAGGGATACAAAAGAGCATTAGTTTGATGTACGAACATGGTTAATAGATATACGTAGTATGTCTCAAAAATAGGAAGGCATGTCATTATCAAAGCAATAATGTGTAAAGTAAGCAGATGCAACTTAACCAAATTGGAAGCAATACAAGCTAGATATACAACATGCAACCACATTTTGTCGGCGTACTGGGAACCAGGGTACCCAGACTTGCCTATCTGCGGGCCACGACGCGCTCCTACTACGGCCTGGTACGGACCAGCTGATCGACCAGCTGCCCAAGACCCTCGCGAGGGGATTAAGCCTCGCGAGGAGAACGACGCCAAGACCGCCTCAGGAGCGGCCTCGGCCAGGTGCTCCGGAGGGGCGGAGAACCCAAGGCCAAGCCTGCCTCGGGAGGAGGCAGTGATATCAGCAGTGAGGAATCACGTGAGCGGATGCCAGCGCGCGCCAGCAGCGCAGTTACCATTTCGGTGCAAGGGGGACAGCGCGGCCGCAAGTTCCCGAGGAGCGGGGCAAAGGTTTCGTCATTGGTGCAACGAGACCGAAGACCGCAAGGACGACAAGGAGGATCTCATCGTCGAGCCCACCACCGCGTCATCGCCTGATCCTTTTGCAGACGAAGACTACTTTTGTCAGGGTAGGAACGTCCTTGTGTTCCCGCTCAAAAATGGCCGTTGTGGGATCCCTTCCCGCCTAAACATTTCGGGGGAAGAGGACCGTGGCCGCCTATATAAGTAGCTAGGACTCCCACTGCAAAAGGGGGACGGATACACTCTGTCAACATACAAGGAGCAAGAACACTAGCCTCCTGACCCTCCTGAGTTCACCTCCTCAGCCCAGGAACCTCTGTACTAGCTTGTATCCCGGCTCGCCCGAGGCTAATCCACCAAAGCAGGAAGTAGGGTCTTACACCACGCGGTGGCCTGAACCTGGATAAACTCTTGTGTGCTTTGTTCGTTCTTTGCTTGAATCCTTTACCGCGACGAGAGCGAGGCTCTACGTAGACGAGAGTGGGAGAGATCTTCCTTCACGCGCCTGTGTTCGAACTTAACGGGTTTTGCGAAGCCCTGAATCCGACATTTCGCGCGCTAGGTAAGGGCACGTGTCGAAATCTCTCCTCTCCGACGACCTCGCTTCCCCTCTCCGGTTCGGCGCCTCTACGATGGCTGCGGCCAGTCACAGCCGCGCGGGGGCTGGCTTCCTCCCTGTCGACCGAGCAACATCAGCGGACCGCGCCACCCATGGGCGCCCCTCCTCCTTCCTCAAAGACGCTCCTGCTGGCCAGGCCACTGGAGGACGGCCTGCACCACCACTCCCGCCTCCTGTGGCCTCGCCGGTCACGCTCTTAATGGGACGACGACGGGTCCAGCACCGGCCGCCCGCCGAGACCCACGCCACGCGAACGGCCTGCAGCTGTGAGCTGCGGGGCGTCGTCTGCAGGGAGCGGCCTTGCTGCGGGGTCGCCTGCATCCTCGGTGGTTCCCAAGCACCAGCGCCTGCCCGGCACGCCAAGTCGCACTTTCGGCAGGTTGGAGCTGCCGCCCAGCCGTGGGAGGCCTTGTGGGCGCAGAACGAGCCGGGGCTCGCCATCACCTTTGGCCCCGGCGACCTCGCCTCCAAAGCGGCCGGCACCGGCGCTCTCCCGCGGTATGCACGCCCACCATCTGCGGGGTGGCCGTGACAGGAACTCTCATCGACGATAGCGCTGGCCTCAAAATCCTCTCTCCTGAAGCCTTTTGTCATCTCCCTGTGTCCTACAGGCAGCTCCTTCCCACCAAGCCCTTCTCGGAGGTCGCGGGCTCGGTCGTTCCGCTCGGCCAGATCCGCCTCCCGGTCACCTTTGACACACCAGCTAACTACCTGACTGAGCTCATCGATTTTGACGTTGCGCCCATCCACCTGCCGTACAACGCCGTCCTCGGCTTACCAGCCTTGGCAAAGTTCATGGCGGCGACTCACCCGGGCTACAACACTGTCAAGATACCCGGGAGCAGCGGCGTCATCACCATCAAAGGGGACCCTAAGGCTGCCCTTCAGATCCTTGGGCGCGCTTACAAGGCCGCCGCTGCCGCAGCTCACCCAGGGGCGAAGGGGGATCCGGAACCTCTAGAGGCCGCGCCTGCCAAGAAGAAGCAGCTCTTTTCTCAGGACCCCGCCGAGACGAAGCAAGTGCCCGCCAACGAAGAAGGCTCAGGAGCCACCTTCACCATCGGCACGGGCATGGATCCAGAGCAAGAGGCAGCGCTGGTCAGCTTCCTCAGGGCCAACAAGGATGTGTTCGCCTGGAAGGCCGCAGATTTGGTTGGGGTGCCAAGGCATGTCATTGAGCATCACGTCACGGTGTGCCCCAACGCGCGCCCTATCAAGCAGAAGGCGCGCAGACAAGCCCCGGAGAAGCAGGCCTTCATCGTCCAAGAGCTTAGGAAGCTGAGGAAGTAGGTGTCTTACGGGAAGTACGGCACCCGGAGTGGCTGGCCAATCCCGTCATCGTCCCGAAGAAAGGAGGCAAGGAACGCATGTGCGTCGACTTCACGAACCTCAACAAGTCCTGCCCTCAGGACCCCTTCCCTCTTCCGCGCATCGACCAAATCGTGGATTCGATGGCTGAGTGTGACCTACTCTGCTTTCTTGACGCATTCTTAGGCTACCACCAAATCAAGATGGCGGTAGAAGACGTGGAGAAGAAGGCGTTCCTGACCCCATGCGGGGTCTACTGCTACACATGCATGCCTTTTGGGCTGAGGAACGCGGGCGCTACCTTCCAATGCCTGATGCACATCACCCTCGGCCCTCAGCTCGGGAGGAATGTAGAGGCCTACATCGACGACATAGTGGTTAAGACCAAAGAGGCCACGACCCTCATTCGGGACTTAGAAGAAACATTCGCCAATTTGTGCAAGGTGAAGCTGTGCCCCTACCCGGAGAAGTGCGTGTTCGGCATACCCTCTGGCAAGTTGCTAGGGTTCCTGGTCGCACCGGGGCATTGAGGCCAACCCAGAGAAGATCAAGGCCATCGAGAAAATGAGGCCACCCACAAACCTGAAGGAAATGCAGAAGCTCGCCGGGTGTGTGACATCCCGGAGGCGCTTCATTTCTAAGCTCGGGGAACGCGCCCTCCTGTTCTTCAAGCTCATGAAGAAGAAAGGGCCCTTTGAGTGGACTCCAGAGGCCGACGCCGCTTTCCGGGACCTCAAGAAATACCTCACCAGCTCGCCGGTCATGGTAGCACCATGACCCTTGGAGCCCATGACGCTCTACCTCACCGCAACGCCTCATTCCGCTAGCGCAGCACTGGTCGTGGAGCGCGAGGAAAGGCTCCGGATCCCAAGGCCACCGGGCGGCTCGGCACCCTCAGGACCCGCGCCGCCCCCTGACACGGCCTCAGGGGCGGATTCGACCGTGGGCACCGATGGCCCCGCCGCTCAGCAAGAAGCTCCAGAGGCTCCTGAGGCGCCAACGGATCCTGCTGCGCCAACCCTCATGGAGCACCCGGTGTACTTCATCAGCACAGTTGTGCGCGACGCGTGTTCGCGCTACCCGATGCCCCAGAAGCTGCTTTTGGCGCTCCTCATCGCCTCCAGGAAACTGCACCACTACTTCCAAGGCCACCCCATCAAGGTCGTTTCATCATATCCCCTCGAGAAGGTGCTGCGGGGCCCGAATGTCGTCGGGAGGGTCGCCGAGTGGAACATCGAGCTTCAAGCGTTCTAGCTAGAATTTAACACCACGCGGGTGATCAAGGGAGCAGCTCTGGCAGACTTCATGGTGGAATGGACTGATGCACCGGAGCGGGGGTCAGCGAAGACCGTTCGCTGGCCCCCGGCGATGAAGCCCCAGACGGATGGGTGGTGTACTTCGACGGCGCCTTCTCACGCCTCGGTGCAGGGGCTGGCACCAGGTTGGTATCTCCCACTCAGGATAAGTTGTACTACGCTGTGCAGCTCTGCTTCCAGCAGGGCGAGAAGGTCTCCAACAACATCGCCGAGTACGAGGGCCTGATTTCTGGGCTCAAGGCTGCCGCCGCGCTGGGGGTCAAGCGTCTCACCATCAGGGGCGATTCGCAACTCCTCATCGACTTCTCCAACTAGAAGTACAAGCCTAAAAATGAGCACATGGGGGCATACCTGGAGGAGGTGCGCAGGATGGAGAAGCGATTCCAAGGGCTGGAGGTGCAGCACGTGCCGAGAGGCACCAACAAAGAAGTGGACGACATCGCCAAGCGAGCCTCCAGACGGGAGCCTCAAAGGCCAGGCGTCTTCAAGGAGCGGCTACTCAAGACGTCAGCAGCACCATCAGCTCCCGAGCCGGCCTCCCCTCGGCAGGGGTTACCGGCGGCGCCCCCGGATGGTGCCCCGCCCTGTGGCCCACCTTCTGGAGCCCGTCTGTTGCTCACTGCGGAGCCCGAGGAGGGTTGCTGGACCCAAGAACTCAAGATGTACCTACAACACGATGCCCTACCAGACAAAGAAGAAGACGCAAAGCGCGTGGTCCGACAGGCCTTGCTTACTGCATCCAAGATGGTTAACTCTACAGGAGGCGCCCCAACGACGTCTCGCTAAAATGCATCTCAAAAAAGCAAGGGCGCGAGCTGCTGGCTGATATCCATGATGGAGACTGTGGTCATCACTCGTCGTCCCGCACCCTCGTGGGCAAGGCCTTCTGCAGCGGCTTCTATTGGCCCACGGCGCTCAACAATGCCACGGAGCTCGTGCGAGCCTGCGAGGCATGCCAGTTTCACGCCAAGCAGATCCACCAGCCGGCGCAAGGCCTCCGGACGATTCTTCTTTCCTGGCCCTTCGTGGTCTCGGGATTGGAAATCATAGGTCCATTTCCTCGGGCAGTAGGGGGCTACCGCTTCCTGTACGTCGCCATCGACAAATTCACCAAGTGGGCGGAAGTGGAGCCTGTTCGCGTGATCCCAGCCGGGATAGCTGTCAAGTTCATCCAGGGCCTCGTGAGGCGATTCGGGGTCCCCAACCACATCATCACGGAAAACGGTTCGCAGTTCACAAGTAATCTCTTCAAGTCATATTGTGCTAACCTTGGAACACAGGTCTGCTATGCTTCGGTGGCCCACCCCAGGAGCAACGTCCATGCCGAGCGGGCCAACACGGAGGTCTTGCGTGGCCTCAAGATGCGCAACTTCAAGAAGAAGCTTGAGGCTTGCGGCAGGGGCTGGATCGACGAACTCCAGTCCATGTTGTGGTCAATCCGAACCACTGCCACCAAACCTATGGGGGAGACTCCCTTCTTTCTCGTTTATGGGGCGGAGGCGGTCCTCCCTCACGAGGTCAGGCATCGCTCCCCACGGGTCTTGGCCTTCAATGAGGAATGCCAGGACGGCGCCTGGCGGATGGACCTTGTGCTCGGCGAGGAGGGCCGCTGTTGAGCTGCCCTCAGGGCGGCACGTTACCAGCAGGCGCTGCGGCGGTACCACTGTTGCGGCGTCCGCGCAAGAACACTTGAAGTTGGTGACTCGGTCCTGAGGCGGGTCCTCTCCCGTGAGGGGCTACACAAGCTCTCGCCCATGTGGGAGGGCCCGTTCAGAATCGCCCGTGCCTCTAGGCCTGGTGTTGTGCGCCTGGAGACGCAGGATGGGATACCTATCCAGAATTCCTGGAACATCGAACACCTCAGGAGGTTCTATCCATAATCAAGGCTCCGTGCCCGTGAAGGTCTCCGCCCGTGACACTCTCATGTAATAATGAGTTGGGGTTGTACACGCCTCGGAGTCTCCTGTGTGTTGCCTACGGGCCCTCAGACGGGGCTCCCACCCACGCCCCAGTGGAAGTCCTTAGCTCCACGCTGGGAAGAAGACATAGTGTAGGGGTCGGACGCGACTTTTTTCCTTTTTGCTTTGTGTTTGGCTGTCAGCTTTTTCTACTTCCTTGGCTATCAGCCCCTCCTCTACCCCATGCTATGAAGTTCTCATGTTTCTCGCGCTTCCTGTATTTTGTTGAGAGTTTTGTGTTTGGGATCTTTCTCGCCGGCTTTAAGTTCAGCTATGCCACTCACTCTCCTTCACGCGCCTCGCGCGTGGGGGCTGGGGCACGGTCGGTCACCGGCCCTCGTCTGCTGTGGCCCCGTGACCTCGCCTGACCAAGCCTGCTCAGGCTCTGGCGCCGGGCTGCTCAGTCCGAGCAACCTATCTACCGAGCCACTCGGGCTTTGGTGCTCTAACCCGCGCTCGGCACTCTCAGCAGATCTCAGCGATTAAGCCCCGCTCGGGGGCTGTACGAGCCCATCATACTCAGCCACCTCCTCACGACCCGATGGGGCTCAAGATGCCAGAGTCAGGAGGACTCCGCCTCAGGACGGCAGGACGCATAAAAGCTAAGTGATTTCATTCAGGCAACAAAAGCATGACGCCGAGTTCTCGCTTCTTACATACATCATAACCCATTACACGCCTCCTCAAGGCAACTTGAAATTTTGACGCAAAAAGGACATGAAGGAAAAGAAAGGAGAAGAAGCAAAAGCCGCTCCCGCTCAGTCGGAATCCTCTGGTTCCTCTGGCTTCACCAAACCGCAGCGGCGCAGCGATCCCCTCCCCTCGCTGTACAGAGCTCGGTAGCGTGGTGGTTCGTCACGGCCGCCACTGCTGAAGGAGGTGCTGCTACCACAGAGGGGGGCCCCACGGCGCCCCCTAGGACTGAGGTCGTCTCCAGAGGAGGAGCCGCTCCTCCGGACGTCTTCGTCCTCCTCGTCGTCAGCCTCGGGATAGCACCCAAGGTGCCTCCCTTCCTCCGAGAAGACCCTGACAAACAGCGTGGAGACGTCATCGTACCTGAAGTGGAGCGCACACCTCCCTGCAGCTGGCGTGCGCGGGAAAACGAGTGCCAGCCACGCTCCAAGAACACATCGCCCGAGGGAGCCATGTCAACCTCCACCCAGGTTGCACCATAACAGCAACCGTCGGCCTGCAGCCATATACCTCCAAGGCCTCCGGCCGGTAGCACATCGCCAAACGAGCGGGGAAGCCTGAGCCACAGGCCGTCGGGCTTCTCCGCCCACACCACGAACTCCGATGAGACAACAAAGGAATGGAACTGTGGGCGCGGAGGGCGCGCGACCAGCAGGCACCGTTGCGCGCCCCCTCTTCCTCCGCGGCCGCGACCACCTTCGCCATGGGAGGACGCCCCGCGCCGTCCACCGGCGGCCGTGGCGGAGCTCAGAAGGCCGCGCCCGCCTCCCCGAGAAGCCGCTGCGGGCACAGCGGCATACTTGCGGGGACGACCGCGACCCCTATTCGGTGGTAATGGGACTGGATCCTTCGAGGACTTCCCCTTCTCCGCGGCGGATGGCTTCCTCGTCGGCGCCATGAAGATCTTGTGATAGGAGAGAGAGCGAAGGACAAGCAAGGAGAAGACGGCGCTGCCTTGGAAACGACCTGGGGGCTCCCCCTAGTCCCGTTTATAGGGCGGAGGAGCCCAACCGCCGGCCAATGGCATCGTAGCCATTACTCCCTCGTCGCCCACGCCAAGGAGTTATCAAGTCGCACGATCACCAAGGCTGCGTGGGAAGCGGAGCCGCCACGTCCCATCCAACAATCGCATGCCGGCCTGGCCCGCAGCCTTTTAGGGCCCGCGGCGCTTCGTCCTCCACTAAGGCTTCGCCCCAAAGCTAACTCCGCGTGCGCCTTGGGCCCGGGGGCTACTGTCGGCGTACTGGGAACCAGGGTACCTAGACTTGCCTGTCTGCGGGCCGCGACGCGCTCCTACTATGGCCTGGTATGGCCCAGCTGATCGACCAGCTGCCCAAGACCCTCGCGAGGAGAACAACGCCAAGACCCACTCAGGAGCGGCCTCAGCCAGGTGCTCCGGAGGGGCGGAGAACCCAAGGCCAAGCCTGCCTCAGGAGGAGGCAGTGATATCAGCAGTGACGCATCGCGCCAGCGGGTGCCAGCGCGCGCCAGCGGCGCGGTTACCATTTCGGTGCAAGGGGGACAGCGCAACCGCAAGTTCCCGAGGAGCGGGGCAAAGGTTTCCTCATTGGTGCAACAAGACCGAAGACTGCAAGGACGGCAAGGAGGATGTCATCGTCGAGCCACCACCGTGTCATCGCCTGATCCTTTTGCAGGCGAAGACTACTTTTGTCAGTGTAGGAACGTCCTTGTGTTCCCGCTCAAAAATGGCCGTTGTGGGATCCCTTCCCGCCTAAACATTTCGGGGGAAGAGGACCGTGGCCGCCTATATAAGTAGCTAGGACTCCCACTGGAAAAGGGGGACGGATACACTCTGCCACCATACAAGGAGCAAGAACACTAGCCTCCTGACCCTCCTGAGTTCACCTCCTGAGCCCAGGAACCTCTGTACTAGCTTGTATCCCGGCTCGCCCGAGGCTAATCCATCAAAGCGGGAAGTAGGGTCTTACACCACGTGGTGGCCCGAACCTAGATAAACTCTTGTGTGCTTTGTTCGTTGTTTGCTTGAATCCTTCACCGCGACGAGAGCGAGGCGCTAGGTAGACGAGAGTGGGAGAGATCTTCGTTCACGCCCCTGTGTTAGAACTTAACGGGTTTTAAGGAGCCCTGAATCCGACACATTTGATAGCGCGAAGTTAAAGCAAGCACCTTGTATGGTTGTGTGTGGCAATTGAGATCATCAATTGCAGAGCTACGTTTACTGTCTCCAACTGCTGACACTACATCCTTTAGAGCGTTGAGACGCTTAGTGCTTATCTTCGAATTACACTAGAGCAACTTCTGTCTTTTCTTTTCAGCATTCATCAACACTACGTCAAAGTCTGAAATACCCATGGATAAAAAAACAATAGTGTGAGTATGGGTGAAGTGTGTGCACGATTAGTATAGTGTAAAGGATGCAGATAGCAGGTCGATGAGAAATAAATGACGGGAGACATATGATAGCTCTACAACATGCATGGCACACTAAATTACTACAGGATTCTATGAAAATAGCATTCGACTGAAAACAAATTGGTCCGTCCATTTTTTCTGCACCGTCCGATGTAGAAAGAACGGGCAGATCGCCTTCATCTACCTCCAGCCAGTCAGTGTTGACGATCTTCTTCTAAACGGCAGCGACCACCGGCCCAGTCCCATGCCTGCGCCCTCCCCTCGACATCACCGCACCGCCGTGCTTGGCACCGCCCCCGGCAATCCATTCAAGCACCGCCGACCACCAGATCGGGTGCAAGTAGCTCCTGCGCCCCACACCCCTATGATAGACCCCGATGCGCCGCTTCCCCGGCGAACAGGCAGACTAGGTGCTCCACGCGCCTAAGTGCTAGGTGGCTTCTCACCCCTCGTTGGTTACCCCAAGTGGAAGGTTTGAGATGCAGTGTAGCAGAAGTTTTCCCTTGGCAATACCAAGGATCGATTTCCCAGAGACTCCCAGTTTCAACAAGAAGGTGTCAACTGCTAATGGCGCCGGATATTAGCAATCAACGTGGACCTGCACACAGATACAAATAACTTTGCTCCCAACGAGTACAGAGAGGTTGTCAATCCCTCCGGCCTTGTAGTTTACAAAGGATCAAACGCAAGTGATAATAGTGATAGGTATAATTGCAATAGTAAGTAAATAGCGGAAAAGTAAATAGCGGATGTGATCAATGATGGTAATATGGACCGGAGTCTCATGATGTTCACTAGTGATGTCTCTCTCCCAAAAGACGATAAAACATCTATGTTAGGTAAACGAATTACAGCTGGGCAATTGACAGGACCATGTGCGCAAACCAATGCTGACTACATTGCAAGAAAGGTTGAGGTTCAAAGCATGGGCGGTACGCCAAAGTAAGTAGACCGAAATCCATCAATATCTACTACTAATCATCCACCTTGAGATATCTATCCAGAACATCTCGCTGGTATTAAGTTGCGAGCCCCACCCATAGTGTAAACTCAATGCAACAGACAACTGCATTAAAAGAACTTTGCGTAAAGTAAACAATCCTTGCACCCACGGGTACAAGCACCGTTGTTTTCCCCCTTGTGGCAACAGCACATCCCCTAGACTCATGTTTCTGTCACTCAAACTAGTCATCGAGGGGCATGAACCCACAATCAAGCATAACGTTCCCTCTTGGAGTCACTACCTACTACTTAGCCAAAGCAATAAATAACAACGAAGAACATGCAAGAATTACTTACGAACATAAACATAAAAGAGGTGAATCAAATATATTACTCAAACACAATCTGAACATAATCGCATAATCCATCGGATCCCAGCAAACTCATCATAGCAACAGCATAAGGATTACATATGTGCCTCGATCATGTAGGGCAGCTCACGAGGACTAATTAGTGAAGCACAAGAACGGGAGGAGAACATCACATAGCTACTGGTCATGGACCCATGGTCCAAGGGAGACTACTCACAACTCATTCGGGAGGCGTCCATGGTGGTGGAGAAGCTCCCGGTGGTGATCCTCCCCTCCGGCAGGGTGCCGGGAAGAGTTCTCCTGGTGCTCCCGATCTTGGAAGCGGCGGCGGCGGCGGAACAGAGATGGGATCGCGAAAAGAGTTCTTGTTTCGAGGGTTTCGGGAGACGCTTTAAATATATGCCAAAGGGGGGCATCGGAGGAGCCTCGGGGGGCCCAGGCGCCGCCCCGGCAAGGCCCAGGGGGGGCGCGTCGCCAGGGCGCCTGGATCCCTGGTGCCCCCCCCCCCCACCCGGCTGTACTTCGGGCGCAAGGTAGGTTCTGGAACGCTGATTTTTTATATAATATTTCTGGATTTTTCCTGGCAGTTCCCGTAACGTGAAAACCTGAAATACAAAAACAGCCGAAAACAGAAACTAGCACTAGGGTGCACTGAGTTAATAGGTTAATCCAAATATGATCAAAAGTGTATGGAAGTGTATAAATATCATAGAAATATCACCCAAAAGAGGCATGGAGCAAGCAGAAATTATGGATACGTTTTGGACGTATCAACATCCCCAAGCTTAATTCCTGCTCGTCCTCGAGTAGGTAAATGATAACAAGAATAATTTCTGTGGTGACATGCTATTAACCATATAGGACTTTTTCATAGTCACATGACAAAAGCTTACTGAGACAATGAATCTATAGTAATTAAGTTGCCTCATGAGAAAATCACAAAGAACTGAAAGTTTTACAATATGATACTGAAACATCAAATAGATTTGCAATGAACATGATGTGCAAATATGATAAAGTGATATCTAGCTTGCCCCCTTTTAATGAAGCATAACATAAATGCAGGGATTACTGTGAGTTTCTATGTCCTTCAAGGTTTAAGTGATGACTAGATACAATGATTTCAGAATAAACGATACCACAATCATGCAAAAGACAATGCTACTTTGGGAGAATGCACATTACACTCAGAATGACAATCATGCTCTCAGTAGTTGGTGCTTTTAAAAGAAGGTGGAGACTCAACATAAAAGTAAAAGAATGGCCCTTCATAGAGGGAAGCAGGGATTACTCATGTGCTAGAGCTTTTTATTTTGAAAACATAGAAACAATTTTGTCAACGGTAGTAGTACTTCATATGTGTTATGCATAAGACATCCTATAAGTTGCAAGCCTCATGCATCGAATACCAATAGTGCTCGCACCTTGTCCTAATTAGCTCGGATTTCCATGGATTGTCATTGCATTACATATGTTTCAACCAAGTGTCACAAAGGGGTACCTCTATGTCACCTGTACAAAGGTCCAAGGAGATAGATCGCATTTGATTTCTCGTTTTTTATAGATCTCAACTTGAGGACATCCATACCAGGACAACATAGAAAATAGATAATGGACTCCTCTTAAATGCTTAAGCATATTCTCATAAGAGATTGAGGATTAATGTCCAAGCTAAAACTTCCACCATGATACATGGCTTTGGTTGGCGGCCCAATGTTCTTCTCTAACAATATGCATACTCAAACCATTCAACTCATGGCAAATCACCCTTACTTTAGACAAGACGAGCATGCATAGCAACTCACATGATATTCAACAAAAGTGTAACAGTTGATGCCGTGCCCAGAAACATGGTTACCGCTCAGCAAGCAACTTATAAGAAATAAGACACATAAGCAACATATTCTTTACCACAATAGTTTTTAAGCTACTTTCCCATGAGCTATATATTGCAACTGAAGATTTTAAAGGTAGCACATGTAAATTTACTTGGAGTGGCGGTGAAATACCACATATAGGTAGGTATGGTGGACTCATATGGCATAACTGGTTTAAAAGGATGTGGATGCACAAGCAGTCAGTCCTCTTAGTACAGGTGGAGGTTAGCAAAAGACTGGGAGCGACCAACTAAGAGAGCAATGACGATCATAATCATGCAGAGCGACAAAGCAACATTGAATCAGGCATGGTAGTTATATCGCTACTCAGAAACAAAAGATCATCAAGGCTTGACAGACTTTCTTTACAGTCTTAAATATGCGTGAGCATACGCCAAGTCAATCAAAATAAATTCTTGAGGGAAGATATTACTAAACCATACCACATCATTGGCACACAAATCATGTTGGTATTCCAATAACACATTGGGAACCCTCCAGCTATTTGAGACTAACCATAAGAAAAACCTGAACTACTAAGCGCCATTATGCACATAGCATCTTTATCATAGACATATTAACCAATGCAACGGAAGCAAACTCTCTTAATAAGGTGAGCATGATAATTAAAGAGAGTTCAAGCAACCAACTAAACACAAGCTCTTAAAAAAGATAAGCATGAAAGCTAAGAGCTGAACATGATAGTAGCTATTAAAAGACAAAGAACACACACAGCAAGGATAGACATGAAAATTCTATGTTATGTTCTAGGTAGAAGTGGAGCGTGTTTCTCTCCCACATAAAGAAAGCTGAGTTCCGACTCGTTATGAAAGACTAAAGAAAACTAAAAGCAAGACGCTCCAAGCATAGCACATAACACATGAAGTGATTAAAATATAGTGGAACGAAAGACGAACTGATAATGTTGATGGAGAAGGGGATGCACGGGGGCATCCCCAAGCTTAGACGCTTGAGTCTCCTTGAATATCTCTTGGGGGTTCATGGGGGCATCCCAAAGCTTGAGCACTTGACACTCCTGAATCTTTTTATCATCTTCCCTCGCACACTTGAAAACTCCCTTCATACATAACTCATCATAATCTGATTAGCGAGGTTAGTACCCATAATAAAATAATTATACCTTGCTGGAAATAAAGATATTCTTGAAGGTCTACTGTTTCTCAAGATCGCCAAAAGGTTTTTGCAAAGAAAAAGCAAGCTCTTGGTTTGCAAAATGAAGGAAAAGCAAAACAGGACAGAATCTGTGAAAAACAGAACAGCAGGTAGTAATTGATTTGTTCGGGGCACTTATGCAACTCAAATCAAAAAACTCAGAACAGACGCACGAAATACAATTATATAGAGAACGCTGTCGAAAAAATTCAGACCAAAAAGATGACCTGGTGATTTTATACGAATTTTTCTATCCAAGGACAGAATCTGTTTCCTGGACAGCACCTCACAACTTTTGAACTTTCTAGCAATCAGAGGCTATACTTAGCACAAATATGAAAAGCAAAGATACAATGATGATGCTACATTAGTAAACAACATCAAGACACAACAAAAGCAAAATAAATTTATTCATGTGGGCTGCCTCCCAAAAGTGCTTTCTTTTATGCCTTTAAGCTAGGCATAATGCATATATATCAAGTTTTATCAAGAGTAAAAGAATAGCTAGCCCGTACAACGGACTCAAAAGGTAACTTGATCTTCTTTCGAGAGAAGTGTTCCATCCCTTTCTTGAGAGGAAACTGAAATTTTATATTACCCTCTTTCATGTCAATGATAGCACCAACGGTGCGCAAAAAGGGACGTCCCAAAATAATTGGACAAGAAGGATCACATTCAATATCCATAATAGTAAAATCAACGTGAACATTATTATCATTGACAATGATAAGAACATCGTCGGTCCTCCCCAAAGGTTTCTTTATGGAAGAATCAACGAGACGAACACCAAAAGAACAAGAATCATAAGGTTTCAATTTAAGCATATCATATATTCTTTTGGGCATAACAGAGGTACTAGCTCCAACATCACATAATGCATAGCAAGAGAAGTCATTCAATTTAATTTTTATCATAGGATCCCAACCATCTTCTAGCTTTCTAGGTATGGAGGCTTCGACTCTAAGTTTCTCCTCCCTAGCTTTGATGAGAGCATTAGTGATATGCTCTGTGAAGGCAAGGTTAAGCGTGCTAGTGCGGGGGTCTCTAGACATCTTGTGAAGGAAATCAATAACTTCGGTAAGAGTGCAACTATCAAAATCAAGGTCACTAGCATCAAGTAAAGTGGTAGTGGTGTCCTTTAGGTTCACATGTTTGGTAGTTTCTATAGTCATAGCATCACCATTAATAGGTCCAATGGGACCAGGAGTACATTGGGTGCTAAGAGTTTGGATATCCTCAACAACTTGGATAGTAGCAACAGTGTGGTGAGTAGGAAGGCTCTTAATTCTATCCTCTTCCTCCCTTTCTCTAGCCCATCTGTCTTTATGTTTAGCCATCATCCTAATATTTTCATTAATTTGCACTTGGGTAGAATTAATAGGAGTGACCTTCCTCTCCTCAAGAGGAGAAGTTCTAATTTTAAGCAATTCTATCTCATTGGCTAAATGGTCTACCTTTAAAGAGAGATCATCTAGTTTATGTAGTTTTTCTTCTACACTCTTATTAAAGGCTTTTTGGGTAGTGATGAAATCTTTAAGCATAATCTCTAGTTCAGTATTGGAGTTCTTGGTGCTAGGATAAGCATTGTTGTTCCCATAAGAATTAGAGGGGAACGGTCTAGGATTGCTACCAAAATTACTCCTATAAGCATTGTTGTTACAATTGTTTCTAAAGATAAAGTTCACATCTACTTGTTCTTGAGCAATCAAAGAATTTAAAGGAACATCACGAGGATCAACAGAGGATTGCTTCGAAAGTAGAGACATGATCAAGTCAACTTTTTCATTAAGGGAGGAAATCTCCTCGACAGAGTTTACCTTCCTACCTGTTGGAGCGCGTTCGGTGTGCCATTGGGAATAGTTGGTCATCATCTCATCGAGAAGCTTCGTGGCAGCACCAAGTGTAGTTGACATAAAAGTTCCTCCCGCGGCCGAATCTAACAAGTTCCGCGAGGTAAAGTTCAAGCCTGCATAAAAAGTTTGGATAACCATCCAAGTAGTCAAACCATGAGTAGGGCAGTTCTTGATAAGAGATTTCATACGTTCCCAAGCTTGGGCAACGTGTTCATTATCCAATTGTTTAAAATTCATTATGGTACTTCTCAGTTGGATAATTTTAGCAGGTGGATAGTATTTTCCGATAAAAGCATCTTTGCACTTGTCCCATGAATCTATGCTATTTCTAGGCAAAGACTGAAACCAAATTTTAGCTCCTCCTCTCAAGGAGAAAGGAAAAAGCTTAAGCTTAACAATATTACCATCTATTTCTTGGTACTTTTGCATATCACAAAGTTCAACAAAGTTGTTCAAGTGCAAAGCAGCATCATCTCCAGCACCGGAGAATTGATCTTTCATGACTAAGTTCAGTAAAGCAGGTTTAATTTCATATGAAGGTGCTGAAGTGGCAGATGTAGTGATAGGTGTGCTGATAAAGTCATCGTTGTTGTGACTAGTGAAGTCACACAACTTGGTGTTCTCGGTGGAACCCATAGTAGCAAGCAAGCAAGATAACTATTTTTGTGATTTTCGATAAAAGATACTAAAGCAGAAACTGAAAGGTAAACTAACAAGACTAAAAGCAAAGGTAAAAGATAGCATGCAACTCCCCTATCCTGAAGAGTGGAGTCCCCGGCAACGGCGCCAGAAATTGCTTTGCTAGGTGGCTTCTCACCCCTCGTTGGTTACCCCAAGTGGAAGGTTTGAGATGCAGTGTAGCAGAAGTTTTCCCTTGGCAATACCAAGGATCGATTTCCCAGAGACTCCCAGTTTCAACAAGAAGGTGTCAACTGCTAATGGCGCCGGATATTAGCAATCAACGTGGACCTGCACACAGATACAAATAACTTTGCTCCCAACGAGTACAGAGAGGTTGTCAATCCCTCCGGCCTTGTAGTTTACAAAGGATCAAACGCAAGTGATAATAGTGATAGGTATAATTGCAATAGTAAGTAAATAGCGGAAAAGTAAATAGCGGATGTGATCAATGATGGTAATATGGACCGGAGTCTCATGATGTTCACTAGTGATGTCTCTCTCCCAAAAGACGATAAAACAGCTATGTGAGGTAAACGAATTACAACTGGGCAATTGACAAGACCATGTGCGCAAACCAATGCTGACTACATTGCAAGAAAGGTTGAGGTTCAAAGCATGGGCGGTACGCCAAAGTAAGTAGACCAAAATCCATCAATATCTACTACTAATCATCCACCTTGAGATATCTATCCAGAACATCTCGCTGGTATTAAGTTGCGAGCCCCACCCATAGTGTAAACTCAATGCAACACACAACTGCATTAAAAGAACTTTGCGTAAAGTAAACAATCCTTGCACCCGCGGGCACAAGCACCGTTGTTTTCCCCCTTGTGGCAACAGCACATCCCCTAGACTCATGTTTCTGTCACTCAAACTAGTCATCGAGGGGCATGAACCCACAATCAAGCATAATGTTCCCTCTTGGAGTCACTACCTACTACTTGGCCAAAGCAATAAATAACAACAGAGAACATGCAAGAATTACTTACGAACATAAACATAAAAGAGGTGAATCAAATATATTACTGAAACACAATCTGAACATAATCTCATAATCCATCGGATCCCAGCAAACTCATCATAGCAACAGCATAAGGATTACATATGTGCCTGGATCCCTGGTGCCCCCCCCTGGCTGTACTTCGGGCGCAAGGTAGGTTCTGGAACGCTGATTTTTTATATAATTTTTCTGGATTTTTCCTGGCAGTTCCCGTAACGTGAAAACCTGAAATACAAAAACAGCCGAAAACAGAAACTGGCACTGGGGTGCACTGAGTTAATAGGTTAGTCCAAATATGATCAAAAGTGTATGGAAGTGTATAAATATCATAGCAATATCACCCAAAAGAGGCATGGAGCAAGCAGAAATCATGTATACGTTTTGGACGTATCACTAAGTGGGTGCTCCTTCTTTTAATTGCGGTTCGACTGACTCTGAATTGAAATCCAGGCGGGCTACTGACCTCTAGCAAAGGTGAAATAGTAAAGGGAGGAAACCTTGTGCATTTAGTATCACGAAGAAGATGCAGTAAGAAGCGCTCAACTAGTTTCTTTCATGGGATGAATACGGTGTGAGCAGAGACGTAAGGTTTGCACGAATAAGGGAAGAGGAGTACCTCTTTCTGCTAGCAGTGTTGTGTCCTCCTTCTATTTTTCCAATGACCTTATGGTTCGCTGGAAACGAGAAGTTGTGGAGTACGGTGCAGACTTGGACGAACCCATGGCCAAGTTGTTCAGTGTGGTGCGGTGGCCGTCTGTCGGCGGCGGGGAAGCAGATCCAAGGCGGCGAATGACGGCGTAGCGGGAACAGCTCCGGTGTAGTGGATGGTTGCGACAATGGAGCGGCAGCAGTGAGGTGCAGGACGGCGTGGTCAGAGTGCTTATGGTACGGCGCACGTCGGCGTCGGCATCGTGGAGGCAGCTCTACCTCGGCTCCAGCTGCTAAGTCCTTGAGGGCATTACGGTTGCGGTTGCGTTGGACGACGACGTCGGGGTACCGGCTCCGGCGTGATGGAGTTGGGCGGCGGTGGATTGGGCGCTATGGGGTGGAGGACGGAGGAGGCTTGGGTTTCGCGGCTGGTGGAGAGGGCATTTTGGCACCCACTAAGTATGAATGGGGAAACGAGGGAGGCGGGGAACTGAGGCGGAACAATGTTCGGTTTGGGACGCGCTTGTTTGAAATTTGGGGAAAGTTACAAACTTTGCCCCCATCTAAAATTTCAGACATATTGCCGGTTGGGGTAGGACAGTAATCTCAGGTGTCCCAAAGATGGGCGGGATAGATTTCGGCCGAGCGTGTGGGTGTTTAGGCGCCCACGGCGTATGAATGCTTCTCGGAGGCGGTTGAGACTGGCGTCTTGGTGAAGTTACAAACCTACCCCGGTTTAGACCTTTGGACATCGGGCCGATAGGCTACACGGGCCATTGTTAAGACAATAATTTCCTACCGCCAAACATTCGTCTCGCGCGGTTTCGGGTGACCAGAGGCCTATTTGGCGCTTCGTTCAATATTTGGGAGCATAAGCATTAACGTTTTCGGTTCTCTTGAATTGAACATTCAGGATTTGTCAAACTTCATAAATCTTTACTCTTGAAAATCCTAAAGCTACGATTATTTTGGAATGGAGGTGGTACATTTGAATATACATTGTACACAAGTATATATTAAAAAATATGCAACTTACCTCAGTTCATGCACGGTTCTAGATATAATCTCCCTGGTTGCAAAAAAAGTTAGACATGCGCATGAATATATATAGCATGTTCAAACGCACAAGAAAGATTGATGCCCCCTTTTACATCTGATTTACAAATGCCATTATCTCGGGTTCAAATAGATGAATGCACTTCCTATGAATTCAAATCTTCGAAACCCCCTTTATGTTGAATTCGACATGTATTCTATTTCGTAGCTAGCAATTTGGAATGTATCCATGCAAGTGACAAGTGTATAAAGTGCTTCACAGTAACAACATGGAGTGCACTAATTAATGTTTATATATGAATTGCAAAAGCATCCATTGCCTGTATTTCAAACTGCTCTCACTCTATGATCAATAATATGAAATAAACGTATGCACATGCTAGAATTCAACAGAGTATGGGTGTCTGATAGACCAATTTTCGTCCATACGCAATTTGCAAAATTCATGATCTCATCCAAAAATAATAATGCCATTTATATTTTAATTTAATGCGCAGAACCGCCTTTTACACGTTGATGCACTATGCATCGGCCCGTTCTCACAAACGCGCTATATATCTCCCTATCTACCGCATAAGTGCACACACTTTATATGCATCGGCATTTCTCTTTCACACATGCTCACAATCTCTCTCGGGGTGTCGGGGAGTCTCACGCACATGCTCTCTCTGTATCTCTCTCTCTCTCTCTTTCTGACTACTATGTACCACTCTTTTCAGTAATCTCAGTTGGAAAACACTATTTCTCTCACATGCATATATACACACGCACGGTCTCTACTAGCCCTCTATACACACATATATGTGTCTACGTGTCTCCCGCACGCACATTATCTTTAGGCCTCTCTCGCACACATTGCCCCCCCCCCCCAGACACACCTCTCTCTTAGTAGTTGGCAGATATGATTCTATCATATCATTCGGTAGGATATCCCTGACTATTAGGTTGGATGGTAATACAAGGAAAAGTTTTACCCTAGTTGGGACCCTTGCAGTTGAGGAAAAAGCCTACTCCTGGTACTGTATATTAGTGATAGGGGTGTGTACAAAGTACACGTGAATACCAGGCATTGTGTGTGTGTGTGTACTATCGACAAACTAGCCCCCAAACTTCTATAACATACTGGGGGCCTAGGGTTACAAATTATATATAGTCGGCTTATCACGAGTGGGGATAGAGTCCTCCACGACTCTGGTAGCTAGGTTCGTGTTGTACGCTGAGTCCTCCACATGGGTCTTCGTATAACGCGCCTCGATCCAACCTATGTGGTGTAGGATGGAACCAACCCATGAGTCCTCATGTTGACCCACCACAACTAGAAACGATGTGCCCACCACACCACGCACGCAATTGGCCACTAAGAAAATGAGCATATACAATAGTACAATGTTATACATGAAAGTTAATTGCATGGTGCATCCAAAAATATTTGTTCTGCATTGTGAATGTTTATATATTCTCCTAAAATATTAGTCACGGGAAAGAGAAACGAAGGGCATATATGTCCTTGTCTCCACCGGACATCCCCTCTTTCTACACCACTTTCACGTACGCACTCAAATTATCTCTCGGCCCTCTAAAAGTATGCATGCCCATGACACATTCACGCATGACGGCCACTGTATTTCAAGCTAAAGCATTATACAGTCACTGGAGTTCAGAATATGCTCATTATGGTCACCGTATACATTCTCGTGGTGATCATACGGTATCTAGCTCACGATATGTCTCCGTATTTTCTTGATGACACTGACGGACTTTGCATTTGATGCGTGCTTCGTATTTTGTTGACAACACTTACGGTCATTGTATTTGAAGCGAAGGCACGATGTGGTCACTGAACTTCAGAATAAGCTCATCACGGTTAGCACATACATTTTGTTGTACTAACCAACATGTGGTTGGATGGTTAGCAGGACAGTGGTTTCTCGAGCCCACCAGGGTTAAAGTCCCGGTGCTCGCATTTATCCTGGGTTAATTTCAGTATTTTCCGACGATGTGCGTTCAGTGGGAGGAGACGTTCCACTCGACTACGAGGCACCTATGGTGACTTCGTAAAATCTCAAGATCATATGCTGGCCCACTCTCTCGAAGGTGCTCATAGGGGTAGGGTCTATGTGCGTGCGCTTATAGAGGTGAGTGCTTGCGCGTATATATGAGCCCTTGCGTTTGTACCGAGTTAAAAAAATACATGTCATGATTATACGGTCACTGGCTCACCCGTACAACTCTGTATTTTATTGATGACACAATCAATTGACCAGTCAAACGTTCCACGTGGCGCAACTAGTGTTGCACCATCGGGGCGCGTAACCGTGGGGCCCACCTGTCAGCCCGTATATGAAAGAAATAAATGGTAGTTTGAGTATGTACTGTGTTAATAAAATAAGTACATTTTATGGTGATCATACGGTCACTGGCTCACCATACAGCTCCGTAATTTGTTGATGACACGATCAATTGACCAGTCAAACGGTCCACATTCAGCAGTGCACATTACCATAGGGCCCACCCGTCAGTGCGTATATGAAGGACAGAAATGGTAACAAATTAGTGGTCGGTGGGTACTCAAAGTCGTGAGACCTCTGGTTGGCAGTCGCCAGCGATGGGGGGCGTTGATTGGGCGGTGGGGTGGGGATCGCCGGAGATAAAGCTCAGCGCGGGGGGCCTATAGGGATGGTCGGTGCGGCGGCGGACCGGCCGTGAGGAGTGGTTTCGGGGCGGGTGGGGCGGCGTGGCGGCGCGGGCCGGCCGCGGGCGGTGGCGGCCGACGGTTCGGCCGGTGGTGGCTGGCTGCTCAGGGGGGGTGGAGTTTGATGATAAACTGTAGGCCCTTGATTTCGTATCCAACGGCTGGAAATCTAATGACCAGAGATGAAAAAGTCAGTCGACTAACGTGTAGCCTCACCCCGCACGTACACATGCACGCACGCAAGACACGCACGCATGCAGGCGTGCAACACTGACGCTTACACATGCAATCACGAACACACGCACACATGCATGCAACACTGAAACCTACCCTTGCATGCACGCAACACTCGCACGCCTGCATGCACACAGCACACGACGCAAGACACACGCTCAACGTATACGTGCATGCACCCTTTGTTCAGGAAATGGATTGTTACGGGTATTAATCCATCTTATCTGTGATAAGAAGAATATTGATGTTTGTAACGGTCTTTATGAATCACAACGTATCGAACGGGCTATCAACATCAAAAGTATGACGTCACACTCAATGAACAATCATCGGTTTATTAAATGCCCGCTTCTGACCGCCCTGGCCCATCAAAGGTTCCTCTGTTGTGTGTTGCCTGCGTTGGGTCACTGACTTGTAGGCCATGTACCCAAACAGCACACACGTCAGTGGAAGAACGGCGCGCTGTCCTATGTCAGAGTCGAGGGCGCCACTCGCTGCATGCCCGGCTGAACACGCCTCCTTGCCGCATTCAAACGCCTCCATGAAACCCGCTTGTGTGGAAGCCGAGAAACCCACTCTAGACACACGTCCGTTCATGACCGAGCCGGCATTAAACGCAATGTCGGTCGAGCTCCTCCCATCCACCGTCTATTTAATCTCCTATTTAAATGAGACCAAACGCCAGCCAAGAATCGCACACCTCCGCCGCTCCCCTATCTCCTCCTTTACCATTTTGTCCACTCTTACAATGTCTTATGAAGAGTAGTTATGCCACATCCAAGCCGGCTGGGTGGCCCGCCGAGCTTGCCGGATAAGAGCTATGCAGCTTGCTGATCCACCTCCCTCCCTTCGCCCGAGGGAGCCAGTTGCCGCCCCAAGCCGGCGCGCGGTTCAGCAACTCGCCGCTCCAGGCAAGCTCGACGAGGAGCGGCGCACGGGCGTCGTTGCTGCCGTCCACGCCGCTGCCTCGTACCACGTCTCCCGTTTTTGTGGCCGAGACTCCCATGCCGGCAGCCGCGCCATGCAAGCAGCGACAGAAGCTGGGTGCGCGGAGAGAGACGAGTCGGTGGCCAGCGCCTCCGCGTCTGCCGCCATCATCGAGGAGAAGAGAACACGGGAGGCCGCCGCCGCTTGGGTCCCCATGAAGGCCACCATGGAGGCGACCTCCGGCGTATATAGCTGGTGTCTTGCCGGATCCTTTTGTTGCAAGGACCTTCGTTGACCCTGCAAATACCTCCGGGGCTCCCCGCAGTCCGGTGATCTTGCTGGGAACACAAATCGATCAGCGGGCGACCATTTAGGCCAGGTATTATATACCTATGCTTTCTAGAACTAGCACCGCATAGTCCATTTGAATGTAATGAAATCCGTCATGTTTGTATGTAAATCAGGTATCTTATATGATTTCTGTCGTTGCTTATATGAAATGGTATCTCGAGAATTTTATCGAACTCCATTTTTGTATACAAGGCCACAAACCCATTGTTCGCACACGAACACGTCACCGTGTACCCTCGACGCCGGGGGTGATGCACCGCAGCTCACATCGAAGGAGACCCATCCGGAAGCGCGGTACGCAAGCAATCCGACGGGCGCTTTTGAGGACCCGAAACCTCACACGGCCGGGAGGGACCCCGTCAGGACGCGCGGAGGCTATGGGCTGCCCTAGGTCGACCTGATCGCCCCTAGGGCCTCGAGGTTCGCCGCCCTGCAACAAGAAGAACAGATGAAGAACGAGGAAGAAGAAGAACTAGGGTTAAAGAGAAAAGATAAAAGATAAAAGTGGTAGATGAATTGATCGATTGTGTGTTGTTCAATCAGCCGTCACCCCTTAGGTTTATAAGAGGCGGCTGGACTTCCCGTGCAAGTAAAAGGCTTGGATTCACGTCCAATACCCTAGCCAAATTCGGATTGGTTTTGTCCGAACTTTCCAAAATTGTTCGGTTTAAACTAGCTGTACCTTGTGGATAATTTTTAGGTGGTAAACAATCTCGGATGGAAAAGAGCCCAAAAGCATTCTTGATCGTTTCAACAAGACGAACAACTTCCATGTTGAACATTTTTTCATTTGAAGCCATCTTCTAGGACAAACCGGTCACGCAATACAGGCTGTTATTCGCGCCACCCATCAGACACGTGGCTGGTGGGGCACGCCACTTATGGCTCTGTGACACGGCTGTGTTCGGATGGCTGTAACTTTTGCATATGAATTCGGTTTGGGATGATATCAAAATCGACCGTTTCGATGAGACGAAGACAATTCGTGTAGAAAGTTTTTCCATATGATGCGGTCTTGGGGGTGTAATCAGCCGATTAGTGTTCTGAATACAAAATCTCAGTATTTCGAACACAACTTCGGCCTTCGAGATGAGATTGGATGGCGATGGCCCAAACATTAAAGTTTATCCTTTTGATGATACGAAACTTTCTCACTTTGAGAACTTTTCCATTTGAGGCCGTCTTAATTAAGTTCTTGACTGTGCTAAAATCTGGTGTCAACACATGCCCCCTGTTTTTCGGCAAACTTGTGTGCCGAAAAATAACTTGCACTATGTTTTTTCTAAGGACGATGTCAACACTCCATCGGCCATTTATATGCTTAGGGCGATAATTATATATCGGCCATATGGATCAGTAGCAAAATGCTGCTAATCAAACGAATGATGATGTGGTAAAACCCTTGCATGATGTAAGAAGTTATATTGCGTCCATGGATCAAAATAAGTCCATAGAGGGTAACCAGTCATACCTGAGGATGAATTCCATGTCATCGGCATAAATGGCATAATTGAAGAATGTGGATAATGTGTGCACCGAGGACGTTGAAACCTTCGGCTTGGTCGTTCATAATTTTCACTATTTTCCTTCTTTACCTTTGTCACACTTCTTTCGATGGAACCTTGCACACCATTCTTCTTTTGAGTACTTCCTTTGGGAACCCATGCCATGTTTTTCTTTTCAAGCTCTTGTGCACTAAGTTTTTGTAATTTCTTCTTTTGCCAATAAGATAAGCCGCGTGGGCACCCTGGCTGCGAATTTGTTTGAAGCAATGGCAATTCTTGTTCTACCTTGTGCACTCTCAACTCCTTTTCTTCAGACTTGGCACTTTGATCTTCAACACTTGATTGCTTTACTTATTTGCCTTTTGTAGCCAATGTCAACACTTTAATTGGCTCTTTGTCATTCGAGATTGAATCTGAAGTAGCACACTTACGACCATCTTTCTTGACCCGGTATACTTGCTTGACCACCTCTTTCTTCGTCCATGGGCTCCGGACCGATTCCTTTTTATTGAAACGGTCTTTAACATGTGATTGTTCAAATGTTGAACTTCTCGGAGCTGCATAATATTGATGAGATGGTTTAAAATAAGATGGACAATGTGCCCTTGTATCATACCTGTCCCATGATGGATACATGAGAATAGAGAGGCATCCACGATATTGGCATTGGGGCCCAAAATAAGGATACGAATATGTTGCATGAAAATTCTCACTTTGCCAATACCGGTCCTCACATTTGCGCCTTGGGGGTGATCCTGGTTTCTTTGCATGATTTGTCCAACAAGCATTCTTATGTTCACTCTTCTTTTGATATTTTTCCAAGAGTTGCGTGAAAGTGACTTTCGGCCTTTTACCTTTGTGCTTACCTCAGCCTTTGCTTTCTATTGTTTTGTTTTCATAGATCATTGACTTTGCTTGCTGCCCCCCAGTCCTTGGCGTCTTCATTGTAGCTTTGATGGAATTCTCGCCCTCAAGTTTATGTTCATTATGCTCTTCAACAGCTTCTTTACTTGGAAGCTTGATCCCGTCAGCTGCAACTTTTACCTTCTCTTTAAATGGATCAGCTTGTATTAGCCGATGCAAAAACCTTTTGCCATCAGGACCAACCGGAATAGATTGGTCATCTCTTGGTGTCTCAACAAATTTCAATCGTCCTTTATCAATGGGCGATTTAACTATTTGACAAAACATGTTGCAATCCTCAAGATTATGCTTGGACGAAACATGCAACTTACAATATATTCGTCCTTGGACTAATGGCTTGACATGGTGATCAAGAATTCTAATGTAATTATTTTTCAACAACAAATCAAAAATTTGATCACACATGTTTGAATCGAAGGTATACGTTTTGTTTTCTAGCCGATCTTGGTGTGCGAACGGCTTTGGAGGTAAGCAAACGAATGGTTCAGATTTAAAATCTCCCCATTCGGCTATGCATTGTGTTTTGCACTCTATCTCCGATGTCTTTGAAAAGGAAATTATACCATCATCGGTTTTCTCAACAGAGTATAACCTTGGCTTTAAATTTCTGAAATCAAAGTAGTTAGAACATACATGTCTCAATTGAGGCTATGTGTAAGCCAAGTATGAAGCAAGAAAGGCTACCAGATTAGATATGAATTTTAAATAAAGCAATGGGAAAACCTTTGGCTGCAATAATAAATCACTATCGGTCTTTGTAAATGGCACAATAGGTTGACCGATATGTTCTATAACAATTTTATTGCTAACAAGTAAATTACCCTTCTTCATTGGTCTTTCAAAATTACTTATGATAATTTTTCTTATAGAAGCATCAACAATAAAGTTGTGACCAAATCGGAGGATAGGTAAATCACTTGCTAGACATACCTTTCCAAACACGTTGGGAAAGCATGATGGTTGTGTTACTTGAACGGTATGGTGTTCCTCTTTTGAATAGCTCCCCAACACCTTGTTGTCCTCCTTTTCTAGAACAGATTCGGCATATGTAATATTTGATTCGGTCTTTTCGATAACCGAATTAACTTTGTTATCCGAATCACCACTCTTTTTGATAATCCTATCCACACTCAAAGCATTCGCTTTTTGACACAATCTAGCTTGTATTGCAGCAGAATTAATAGGCCTTCCATCTTTTATTAATTGATTTAGAACAACATTGCATTCGTCCCAAAAAGACGTAAGATTTTTCTTAATGACCCAATCTGGATAGAATTGCCCCCCGAGACTTTTAGACTCTTTTGGTAACGAGGTGTCGCCGAAATTCTGTAATTGTGCAGGGGAAACATTGTATGCTATGGTACTAGGTGAAGGCACATGTGATCCTATAGAATTTTCAGTTATTCGGCTATTAGCGTGAAGGTGCAAAGCCGAATTATGAATACCTATAGTTGCATATGGTGCCAAAACATTAGAAGCGTGAGGTGTAGCATATGATGGTTGAGGATAATTGACCGGATAACTAGTAGTAGCATGGCCAATTCCTCTATCCACCGGCATGTTTGGATTAACATATTGCAAGCTAGTTGCCGATGAATAAAAAGGTGAAACACATTGTTGCATACTATCAGAAGATCCCGTGTGAGGTGTTTCAACTTGATTAACCGAACTCATCATGTTGTTCATCGGCATAAGGATTTCTGGGGCTGCCGATGCATGGGAGTTGGAATACATATGTTGCATGTTGCTAAAATTATATGAAGTAGAAGCATGAAGATTTTGTTGCATCGGCTCTTGCACATAATTAGATGCATGATTGACAAAGCTAGGACTAGCCAATACATTATGCTCATTAGACGATCTAGCAACAACATATGCATTATTTGCATCTCCATAAGTGAATTGGGTATTCATGTTACCTTTGTAGATTGCAAACCCTAGATGACGATCTCTTCGTAGCAAGAACGGGCCGGAGACCGTTCAAAGCTTCGTCCCCAGCGGAGTCGCCAAAAAGTGTGTTCGCACACGAACACGTCACCGTGTACCCTCGACGCCGGGGGTGATGCACCGCAGCTCACGTCGAAGGAGACCCGTCCGGAAGCGCGGTACGCAAGCAATCCGGCGGGCGCTTTTGAGGACCCGAAACCCCACACGCCCGAGAGGGACCTCGTCAGGACGCGCGGCGGCTATGGGCTGCCCTAGGTCGACCTAATCGCCCCTAGGGCCTCGAGGTTCGCCGCCCTGCAACAAGAAGAACAGATGAAGAACGAGGAAGAAGAAGAATTAGGGTTAAGGAGAAAAGATAAAAGATAAAAAGTGGTAGATGAATTGATCGATTGTGTGTTGTTCAATCGGCCATCACCCCTTAGATATATAAGAGGCGGCTGGACTTTCCGTGCAAGTAAAAGGCTTGGATTCACGTCCAATACCCTAGCCAAATTCGGATTGGTTTTGTCCGAACTTTCCAAAACTGTTCGGTTTAAACTGGCTGTACCTTGCGGATAATTTTTGAGGTGGTAAACGACCTCGGATGGAAAAGAGCTTGAAAGCAATCTTGACCGTTCGACGAGACGAACAACTTTCATGTTGAACGTTTTTTTATTTGAAGCCATCTTCTAGGCCAAAACGGTCACGCAATACAGGCTGTTATTCGCGCTACCCATCAGACACGTGCCTGGTGGGGCGCACCACTTATGGCTCTGTGATAGGGCTGTGTTTGGATGGCTGTAACTTTTGCGTACGAACTTGGACTGGGACGATTTTTATATCAAAATCGACCGTTTCGACGAGACGAAGACAATTCGTGTAGAAAGTTTTTCCATATGATGTGGTCTTCGGGGTGTAATCAGCCGATTAGTGTTCTGAATACAAAATCTCATTATTTCGAACACAACTTCGGCCTTCGAGATGAGATTGGATGGCGATGGCCCAAACATCAAAGTTTACCCTTTTGATGATACGAAAATTTCTCACTTTGAGAACTTTTCCATTTGAGGCCGTCTTAATTAAGTTCTTGACCATGCCAAAATCTGGTGTCAACACCCATATTACAGGTACCAAGGCAAAAATTAATGTCTTCTAACTGAATGTTGCAAGCCACCTTGTTTCCTTGTTTGACATGTAAATTAATGTGTATTCTTCTCTTTCATGCACATCAATCCAATGCTCACACTCCTGCATGCATGCAAGAGATAATTAGTGTCCTTCTTTGCTAGTAGTACTACGAGGCAAACACCATTAATATTGCATTGATTAGTGTTAGTGACCCTGTATATCTGCAAATTGTAATTTTGATAGTGGCCTTGTATATAAAAATGGAGGGGAAAAGATGAGAGATAAGGTGAGGAGGAGTGGGGCATGGTGTTGACTGGTGGTCGGACTGGGTGGAGGCATGGGGATGGACGGCGCATTATGTCTAGGTTTGTATCTCTATAGTCCCTCTCACACACACCCACGTAGGTGGGGGACATGCACAAAGAGAAGAGGTGCACGCACGGCGCACGTACTCCCGTCTCTTTCCCAACCACACCCGCGCAGGTACATGGTGGAGCTCATTTCTGTACGAAAAGGCAGCCCACGTGGTAACGTGACACGTGTACTGGTTGTTCACTAGATGGAGGGAGGATCGTCTACCACGGGTGAACAAACAATTTGCAACTTGACGCATTAGGTTAAAAAAGAGACAAACCATGTGGGGCCTACCTTAGTGGCAAGGCTCTATACACTGGAGTACTTTTGATGTGTCCCGTCAACTCGTAGAACGAGGAGAAGCTTGCTTAGTGTGTCGTCTCCCCCGCCCACGGGCGCAGTGGCTCGCAGGATGAGGTGAAGCTTGCTTACTACGCCTTACGCCCGCTCCCTCACCCACACGCACGGTGGCTCGCAGGACGAGGTGAAAATTTTACTACTCCCTCCGTTTACTCCTCGTCCTACTACCTTGGTTAGAGAGATTATCATATTATTTGGAATATATATGTCCTTTAGTACTCCCTCCATTTACTTATACAAGGCCACTATAAAAAAATACATGTCAGTCTACCTTGGTTAGAGAGAAAATTTTACTACTCCCTCCGTTTACTCCTCGTCCCTACTACCTTGGTTAGAGAGTTTTCTCTTGACACTGCTTGCATCGGGTGATCTAACGCACCTCGAAATCCAACATGTGATGGTACCACTACTAGTAGTAGAATTGAGACTTATAAAATGGAAAAAAGAATGTTTTTTAGATGACCCATATAAACCCTGGTGGGTACATACTCCGTAAAATCAGATTTTCCCAAAACTAAGTCGCTCAACCTTTATTTGCTTGTTTCCCTTCCCGCCTCCTTGCCTCGAACAGACTATGCCAAACTCCCCTGCCTGCCGCGCGGGAAAAGACCCGCCCTCGCCTTTTTTTAGTCCGGGTTTGAATCGATGGATCGCGCGAAGCAGCACCAAGTCGTGTCTTGTACTCCTCCGTCGACGCTCGCTTTCATGAATTCTGTACTTCCTGTCGCCGACATGTGGGACATATAGCAACCGGGTCGATGTGTCAAGCACCAAATAATAGTGCAGAACAGCAGGGGGCACGCACCCCAGTCGTACCGCCCCAGTAGTAGTAATGAGCAATGAGAAGTCAAATCACAATGCCGCACCTTCCCAGACAGAGAAAGCAACCATTATTTCACACTTCGGTTCGCCATCATCTCAAACCACGTAGTATTGCTTCTGCCTCAAGAGGGACACGTGCATCGCCTTGGTACATCATGACACGTGGGACCGCATGACAGGCCATGCTCCCCGCCAGATCGCTCGGTAAAATCACCTCATTTTTACTACTATACTTCCTCTGTATCGGTTTACATGGCATGCACGTCTTTCTAGGTTGAGAATTTAACTGGCTATATATGTGATGAACAGTATAAGTTTGGAAACTACATCCGCTTAATAATCCAATGATATACTTTTTGTGACATAGTAACTTAGATTTAGTTAGTCAAATGGTTGACCTAGAACTACATGCACGCCCTATAAACCGAGACATCTAAAAAGACGGAGAGGGTAGTTCAGTACGTATCTTTTTAGATCAATATAGTCGGGATTCACCAAGGAGCAAAACCAAGTGGTAGGCTGCACCGGCATGTCGTGTTGGCGTAGCGACTCAAGCAGGGTCAGTCCGCACACGAAATGGCGACGCACTTAACAGGACCCCTTTGGCCGACTTGTGGCTCATCCATCGTCTTGTTCCACGTATAGTTCGAATCAGCGGTTGGAATTGGAGGCACCCCGGTCGTAGCACCGCAGTAGTAGAAAATGAGCGATGAGGGGTCAAATCACAATGCCCCACCTTTCCCGCATTAAGCTGGACGGACGAAGCAACCATCATTTCACTCTAGGGCGCAAGAGCATAGTGAAAAGAGAAAACCAATGATGTGTGCGGCAGCTACCTAGGGCACCCTAGGGGTCTCCACTATAGATCTTTTTTTCTTTTTTTGAAAGCGCCTCCACAACAAATCGGCTTCTCCCTCGTCCACTTGAAGAAAACCGATGATGCATGCGGCGGTAGGGTTTGTAGGAGTACTACTAAGGCGTGCGGGGCCACGTCGTAGTAAACGGGAGAGGGATTGAGTTCGAGTCGACGCCTTAAATATGTGTGGGCCGCTTGGTTTTAGGGGAACGAGGCGGCATTTTGGGTTCGGGGACTAGTGGAGATATATTACGTACAAAAAATTGTGGACGTAGGTTCAACCGAAAGGCAATGATGCATGGGCCCTGCATTTTGATATACCGGGGCACGCAGGAAATTTTCTACTCTACTCAAAACTAGTAAGGTACACATGCATTGAACGCATGAGATTTCGAAACCAAATTATGAATAAATACACACTATAGCATGTAAAGCTTTGAGTCATATATGCATGATGTAGATGTTCGTTTAGTTCTTATAGTTCATCTCATTCAAAATCAATTAGTTTTATAAAAATGTTAAGATTCATGGGGTTGTGCATTGTAAAGCATAAAGTAAAAAACTAATAATGGAAATTCACTGAGAAAAAAAAGCAATTATGATATGGAAGATTATAGAACAAAGGAGAAGTGCTTGTGTTTTGAGGTTTGTGCATTATGCTTAAGTTCAACCATGGAGTCTTCTAAATTGTACATGTGGTAGATCTGGTGGAATGTTGATGATATCCAACGGCCAGTAGTGCTCGGATTTGCCATCTCTGCACTGTCGGATTAGCTTCATCCATCGACCATCTTTCAAGTTATTCGCACACTATATAGTTCTTGTCCCATAGTTGCATGTCTTGGAAAAAAGCTACTAGTGGGTTGTTCTAGCTATTTAGGAATAGAAGATGTATACATGGAAGTTATAGGGAAAGAGATGACATGGATTATCTCAATTCTTATGAGTAGGGATTGGAAAATAGATGTCATTTGGTTGACATCATAGGAACTTTTCTATTGAATCTAGAGATGACATGCATCTCAATTCATGTGAGGAGGGATTAGAAAAGAGATGTAATTTGGTTCATATCACAGGAACTTTTCTATTGAATATACGCTAATGTTTATTTTCTTTTGAAATTATGAGAGTATAGGAATCCATTCATATGAACTAAGTGGCCTAAAGCTATAGAAATGATATCATGTTTAGGGCCTCTTTGATTCGTAGGATTTTCAAAACGCAAGAATAGAAAAAACGTGGGATTGGGGTGGCATGTCATCTTGAATCCTATATGATTCTATGAGTGTTTGATCGTGCACACAAAAACATAGGATTCTTTCAAAGAGGTTAGAGTGGATTGAAAATTTCCTATGAAATCTAGTGCAAATGAAACCTATGAAAAAGTTCCTATGGTTTACAATCCTATGAATCAAACACCCGACATAGGAAAAAATCCTAAGGAATTGAATCCTTCAAAATTCCTTTGAGAATCCTTTGAATCAAAGAAGCCCTTATTTCCTTTGAAATGTGGAATATATGAATCTATTCCTATGAACCAATTGGCTCTAAAGGAAAAAAATCATATCATATAGAGTTCCTATGATATTCCTCCACACCAAAGGATGGTTGAAATTGCTGCAGGTGATACGATGGCCTTTCTTTGTAGACTCCTCCCCCATCTTTATAGTTATCTCTCGAAGATCAATGAATATTCTACATGTGCAATTTGGTACACGAAAACTCGGTAAAAGTTTGTGAGGTTTGAATTTTAAATAAAGCTATATGCACTGCATTTTGGAACGGAGGGAGCATACGGCAGTTGCTTACACTCACGTGGAAGATTTGCGTGTAGGAGGAGTGGTTGTTCTGTTAAATGACATGGCAAAACTGACACTGTCGGATGCGGATCTAACGGTTCTTACGGCGTTCGTCAGGAAAAGGCTTGTGGCGAATGTTTGTCGGATAATGATTTAGGGACACATGCATTGCATTGATACATGCCCCCTCTCTCTCACGCACACGCACCCTCCTGAGTCCTCTCACACCCACTGACTATCTGCAGGTAGACGTCACACACATATGTGCTCTTCACACCCTACCCTCAGAACTTCTAAAAAACAAAAGACGTCGCGCACATTTTATTTTAGCTCACACGTCACACACTTATACTATTACTCCTGTGGCGAACGTTCTTTGGGCATAGTATATTGTACTCTCACGAAGAGAAGCGGTGCACGTACGCGCTAGTTCTATCACACCCACTCGTGGGTACACGTAGGAGCGCATTTTTTTAAGCTGGTACAACAAAATCACTCCACTATATATATAAGCAGGAGCCTTAGCATTTGCTTTACTAGGGTTCCTCTCGTTCACTCTCTCATGCTCTCCAAATCTAAGAAAGACATAGGTGGCCACACTCTCTCTCAGCTCACGACTGGTCACAAATCCGGTCGGACAACCTCGACCAGGGCAGGGGTGTAGGTGCATCGCTCACGCTGTCGTCGGCGGCAAGGGATGAGACCAACGGCTGCCCGCGCGTCCCGATCGGCGGCCGTGCCGTTCTCTCCGAGAGAGCGCCGGCTCCGGAGGGCCTCCGACCCCTTCTTCCTCCCTGCGGTATTGTGGCCAAGATGCGGCCTCCCGACATCGTCTTTGCCACATGCCGACGACCCTCAGGTATATATTCCTTCGAAACCTACCTTGCTCTACTGCCCCAGCTCCCCACTTGGCTTCGTGTGGATCTTTTTCTACTTCCGTCCGTTGTTCCAAAGCCACCTAGACTTTTACTATTATTAGAGGTAAAGCTAGTTCATACAGTCGACTCTAAGAGTTGGTTCAAACAGGGAAGAAAGTGGGAAAGCTGTAGCATGAATCTAGGACTTGGTTCTAAGAGGAAATGGGGGAAAGTAGTAGATACTGGCTACCCAACCAGTCTCTTGGTTGAAAAGACGAAGAAAGCATGGTGGATGGCGAAGGGTGGGGGGAAGTGGACCTATCTCTTGGTTGAAAAAGGAAAGAAAGTGACGGGTGTTGGGGGACAACGCAAATGAGAATGAGCAGGTCTAGATTTCCTGTGCTCACATAGGAAAATGTAGCCGAGGAGATAAAAAATAGGACAAATGCAGACATGTTGCTTGAGTGTTTGCCGCTCTCGGCAACCACATCTGCCTCACCACTTTATGCCTCTGATGTCCCTACGCCCATATCGCTACCATTAATGTAAAACCACATGAAGCATTAATCAATGCCACCTAATGTCACTATAAGTAATGGTCTAGTGTCATCGATAAATTGAAGCAATGCCACCACCATTTTATGAAGTGCTTCCATCTTGCTTTATTTCCCATGGATTGTGTTTTTGCAATTACACTTAAATCTCACACCGCTAACATTGCTTCATCCCAGTGGAACTGCACAAATTTGATTGCACATTTACTGACCATGTGCTACTCTCATGACAGTAATACTAATGCTATTGTTCTGCATGTTAATCTAGTGGCAGTGTTGATGTGATGTGATGCCACTTACTTAAGGACACTTTCATACTGTCAATATAGTGCCAATTATAACACAATAGATGCTGCTGTTAATCATACGCCACTGCAAATATATGTCACTGTTTAAATAACCGTATTTCGTATTTGCGCAAACAGGGATGTTTGTCTCCATATCGTTTCGGGATGTCTGTCTCCGTATCGTTTCTATCCGCGCAATCAAAAGCACACACCTTAGTTTTAGTAGAACTACGCAAAATGAGATGGCTATCCCTCGTTGTTGTCCTCTAACCACCCGTCTTCCACGTATTCCTACATTGGTAGTTACTAGGTAGAATGACCAACGCAATATAAAAGAAGTTGATTCGTACTTTTTACTTCCTGATTGCAGTGTAGCGACGAGCGAAAACAACTGCATCCTAGTGCGGAATGCACTTTCTACCAGTTCATACATGGACCGAGGACTCGCTGGCACGGCTGCACAACGGTTTTTTGGACAGGTGCGTGGACAAGATGCATTGTGGTCTGCTTATTTCTGTAAATAGCGGTGCTTAAATTTAGTGGAATGCACAAGAATTTCAGCTGGTCAGTACACTACATTGTTCAGTTCAGCATTCCAGCTGAGAACACAATTAAAATTGGTTATTCTGGAATGAGAGAACCTAACCCTGGATGGTGGCAACAAGAAAAAACCAGAGTGAACTCCAGGAAATTTAAGCCTGCCCGGAGGCCCTTTGCTTAGAGAAGCCTTGCTTGTTTTTTCCTGATTTGTAAACCTTCTCACAACTTTGTCTTTTGATGTGAACTAGTATATGTTTGTTATGTTCTATAAATCATTGAGATGTATAAAATTGCTTAACTTATGCTTTCCAAGTTTTTATGAAGCCGAGTTTAATGTGAGTGTTCCACATGAACGCTGGACTAGCGTGTGAACGTTTGGAATTTACATTGTGGCCTCAGTTAACTGCATGAACCACTGTAAAAAGATACATAGTTGCTTATATGTCAGACAGCTGATTGTTGATTGTAGCTGGTCGATAGCCTAGTGTTGAAGCGAGCTGGGCCAATGTGTCGTGTTTTGCACAACTCCTTACAAGTGGGGTAGCACCAACAGTGTTTACAAGTACTTATGTATACGTCGGCGCACAGTTCTCAAACGAGTACTCTATTTCATCAAAACTCACACTGCTCGTATCATAAAACTAGTGAGGACGCATCTGTTTCAGCAACAATTACGATGATTCATGGGCACACAAAAGTAGCAGCAGTTCCCATAGACGGATTCAAACAGAGTACTAGCCCTAGAGGGCTCGATAATAGGAAAGGTTCGGATAATTAGACAGAATCCAAACTACTATTAAACACTAGCTGGGGCAAGTACTTCATGCCTCGATCTAATTTGGGCTAGACACAAGACGGACCTTGCCATGAACATCATCGAGGACGTCCGGCAGTAGCTTTCATAAAGACAACCTTGTGGCCTTGCCACTCATAAACTTGTTTGTGGAGGCATGCCACCTCATCTTCCTGCGTAAGCTTGACAAGAACAGTATGCCTCACAAACGAAGGAGTAGCTCTGAACTTCTTGTGCTTCAGTACAACCTGGACAACACGCCTGATAACAGTGAGGCTACAACTCTTCATTGGTATAAGCGCAAATGGCTTCCAAGATCCAACAGCCTAAAAACTCTATTTCCTAGTGTGTATATTCAGGTCATCCGCCTCATAGCGAGTGCCATGTACAACCACACAATCCTTGTCTGCATCAGGGCTCTAATTGAAACAGAAACAAATTCTAAATTACTTTCCAGTATAAGAAACACCAGTTATTTAAACCACTATGTATAGCATGGCATCGAAGCTAATAAAATTTTGCATTATTCATCACCACATACTTAGATGAAAAACCACAATCGAGATTGGCACAGAAGAAAATCACCTTGGGCAGCTCAGCGGGGGGACACATCCTCGAAGGAGGAAACTGCTCCTGCAGTGCCACAAGGGCTGTAACCTCAAACGAGACGTTGACCATCTTAGTAGTGGCCGTGAGCATATCTGGGGTCGGCTCTGTGGTTGCCTCCATCTTCTTGGAGCTCTCTGTCTCGTGGGGATCAGCCTCCCGCGTCTGCTCCAATATCGGCAGATCTTTGCCTGGTTCTCCTTGGTCCATCATGAAACTGGCGAATACTAGGAGACCACTGAAAGGAAAACACAATCGCAATGATTATGAAACAAAAAAAAAGAGTGAGGATCGGTTACTGCTTTGCAAAAGTTTTTTTTCTCTGGACGAAAATATACCAACATCACGAATCTGCTTACCTTCCCTTTGTTGGGGGAGAAGAACAGTGGCAGATGCGACTGTTGCCTTTCTTGAAGACGGTGAGGGGGAAGGGGATTCAGCGAAGAGTGAAATGATGGTTGCTTCATCCGTCAAACTTAGACTGCGGGGAGGTGGGGTTTTGTGATACGACGGCTTGTTATTGCCGCGCTACGACTGGGGTGACTCTCCGCCTGGAAACTGCTTTCTAATTTGGTGGATGGCATTTGGGCCCGCGCGCTGCATGGTGCGCATGTCGGTGAACAAAAGTATAATGGCATTCAGTAGAGGGAGACGTTTCGATGACCTAGGAGGAGCCAGAAGCGGTATTGTATCCACTGTACTAGTAGTAATTGTTTTTCTGGGTAGCTGTAGAGTGTTTCCACTATACTAGTAGTAATTGTTTCTCTGGGCCCAAGACAAAACAGCCCATCCACCCTAGTAAATAGTAACAACGGGGCTATGCGGGGGCTGTGGCCCGTCAAGCAAGGGTTTTATTTATGTTTACCACATCATGAGCCCAGTTGTGATTTTTTCTTGCTGAAAATGGCTAGCCCAGTTCTATTTTTTTTAAGAAATACCCAAACGAGATCTACTTGCTTTATCAGCCCTGCTGGGCTGCAAATCTTTCAAGATGAGGAGAGTTTCATTCGGTTTGCCCAGAAATGAGCTGTACATTTTTTAAACACATCAAACCAGGAATTAGTTTCACTTTTTTTTCATTACAAGATTTTAAAACCCATTGATTTTTATGCGTGGACAATTATTTGGATTTTATATTTATATAAATTATTTTTCAAAATAGTTTGAATGTGAATCGATATTTCGGGATTAAAAGCAGTTGACCGCACCGAAATATGCAAAAAATCCATATACTTTTTAACCGTGGCCACAATATGGGGTGTAATGCTAACAAAAAGAAGACGGGCTCCAAAAAAATCTTAAGAATTAGCAAATGGGATGTACATTATTAGAAATAATGCACACGAGAGCAGTGACTGTTGGATGTCCATCCAACGGCTATCGTGCTTCTTCAATCTCTGCTTTTCCTCCTCCAGCCGCTCAAACAAGCGCCGGCGAGACTGCCTGCTCCCTCCTCCCGCGGCCGGCTATGCTGCAGCACAGGCCTCACCGCCCCACCGTACTCCCATCGCTCGCCTAGCCATCCCTCTACTCACCCACACCTGCTGTTTTCTCCGGGGACGGCAGACGAACCAGTAAACCCTCGTACTCCTCCACGTGGGAAACAACTGTCGAGTCTTCCCTGCCTTTGTGGCGTTCCCTTCCTAGGCCTCGCCGTCGTCCACCGCCCAGGTGCTCTCGGCGCGACCTGGTCAACGTGGTTAATGAACGGCATCCATCAGAAGTGGACTGTACGTGGAGAGGCTGACAGCTGGGTCCACGGCCGCACGCAAGGAAATGCCTCCTTTTTACGCGCAAAATAATGATTCCTCCACCTGACAGCTAGGACCCACGGGAAGGGCCTTTGTATTTCACGAAAAAAAACATTCCCTCCGCTGACAGGTCGGACCCACCAGCTATATCTTCGCACGCAAGGAAGTGCCTCCTTATGACGCACACAGAAATGAATACCCCCTGCTAGCTGGGACCCACCATAGTGGATGGCTGACTTGTGGGCCTACTAATTTGACAGGGACAGAGGTGTAATGCCCCGGATGTAATACTTTCCCTTTTGGGCATATAATATATCTCTGGCTTCATCTATTCCATTCCGGGTTCTTTGTCTTTCGGGTTTTCGTTGTTTTGTTGTGTGCGTGTGTGGCATTCATTCATATCATGTAGTCATATGCATCGCATTGCATTTGTGTTGTCGGTTGCATCCGGTTCCATGCGTTCCTTCCCGTTGTCCGTTTCGCGTTCCGGAGCTCCCTCACGTGTCCGTGGCGTCCCGTAGGCCTACTTTGGTGTTTGGCCGTGTAACGTTACCGGTTTGGCGCGAGACTTGTCGTGTGTTGTTGTTTTGGTATGTGTAATCCGCCTGTCAAATCTCGTCGCGTTTCGAGTCCGTTTGCTACCCCAACAGTTATTCGTGTGGGCTCAAAGTGCCTCCACTTTGAGGCCCAAGACACTCTACAACAGCCCACTTCCCTCCTCTTGGCCCATCCTAACTCCCCTCGCGATCGGATCTGTCGGATAGCGATCGGAGGGCTCCAAAACACCCCAAATCCCTCAAACCCTAGCACCTACCATATATATAGCATCCCCATGCCATTTTTGGCAGCCTACACTCTCTCCACCTACCTCTAGCCCTTCCTCCCATCATTTTCCGTGCTTGACCAGTTCCAAATAGCAACTTGGATCCATCTCCAGCCTCCCGCCGGCTCAAGGCCAGCTGCAGCGCCGCCGATGGTTCGATCGGTCGGGGAGGAGTTCCCCCGATCCAGATCTCGTTTGGTCAACGCCACGCCCGAAGGCCAGTCGCCTTCACCAGATCCCTCGAGGGAACCGGCCGCCGGGTTGTCGCCCGCTCGCCCCTCCCCTCCTGGGCCTTCGCTCGCCCGCATCGCCCCAGCCGCGCCTTCGCCAGCCAAGCGGGCCGCGCCGCCGCAAGGGCCCGAGCCGCCGCCAGCTTCCCGCCGATCCAGGCGCAAGGCCCAGTCGCCCGAGGCCGCGCCTTCCCCCTACGCCCCGCAGGCCGCGCCGATCGACCGACGCCAGGTCGCCCGAGCGGGCCGCGTCGCGCCAGCTGGGCCACGCGCCACCAGCCGGTCTGCCTCCTCCAGCCTCCTGTCGGGCGGCTGCCTTCCAGCAGATCGCCAGCCGCGTGCGCCGCTCCAGGCCGCCAACTCCTCGGGCCGGAGCCCACACCACCGCGGGCCCAAGCCGCCTCCACCGCGGGCCCTCCAGCAGCTCCCAGTCGGGCCGCCAGATCTGCCGAAGCCCACTCCACAGACGCCTCTCCGCGGGCCCGAGCCCATTTTTATCTCCAGATCTGAGGTTGACTCCCCAAACCCTAGATCTAGTCCAGTTTTGTGATCTCTGATGCTATTTTGTGTGTGTTGCTCCGTTTTGCGCAAATGAGGTGTCCAGACGTTCGTGGTGACTAGCACTACGATTCATTCCATTGTGCCATGCATGTTAGAGATCATCTAGATGCTTATTTTTCTGTTGCAAGAGTGCATCCCGGTATAAACTGCTGCTATGTGATGTTTTTATGCCATCTTTGCATAGTGATATCTTTTAGCTCGTTTGTCCAAATGATGCAAATGACATGTCCACGTGTTTGTCTTGCCATGCTCTACATGTTGCTTGTGTTAGGTTGCATGATAGATTTATTCTTGCCATGGTTATCCTCGTTGCAAAGTGCTATGTGGCTGTTTAGTTATTTAACTTGTTATGAGATGCCATCTTGTTGAGCTTATTGCTATCGTTGTGTTTATCTCCATGATGCATGCTTGTATGTTTCGGAATCACCATCATGTGTACTTTGATGTGGTGCTTACCAGTTGCCATGTTTAGTTTCGAGGTGACTTAAACTTGCTCTTTTAGATGCCATGATGAAACTGCTGTTTTAACACTTAGTGGATTTTCACTAAGTCTGTAATCTGTTATTCTCCGATGCCATGTTTGTGTGCTGTTCTAGGACAAACCATGATAGTTTTGGAGTGTCTCTTGATGGTTAATTGTAGTATATATTGTTGGCTTTCCATTCATGTTCTCACATGCTTATTTGAGTGGTTGTAGCATTTTAACTTTTGCCCCAAAGTTTCAATAAAATTCTGTTGTCAGGATTTTGTTGTCAAGTTCAATATGTCCAAGCTTGTTGCTATTGATCCGTGGCTCCATTGGGGGTGCACCTTTGGATTATTTGCTGTAGGATATGTCTAGTTTATGTTCATGCTCTTTGCCATGGTGTTTGAGTGATGTAGCTTATTTTTCTAGTGCTCCGAAGTTGCCATGTTGCTGTAATTTTCAGCTTTCGCTCGTTTCTTGTTTCGGGCATAACTTTTAGCCCGTAGCTCCGATTTCAGCGAGTCTTATATGAAACTTGATTGTTTTTCTGTGTAGATTCATAATCTCCTTTTGTTGCCACGTTTTGAAGTGATTTGCTTCAGTGCTATTTTCCGTGCTCCGTGTGCTCCATTAGTGCATCCATCATGCATCCATCATTTTGAGTGCGCATTGCATCTTGTTGATTCGTGCCTTGTGTGATTGTATTGTTTAGAGCCGGAAGCTGAGACCGAGTACGAGTACGAGCACGAGGTTACCAACGAGGTTGAGCACGAGGACCCTTCTTACGATCCGAACGACTACTCTTCAGGCAAGATGACCGAACCCCGATAAGATTACTATCTTTGCCTATTGCTAGTAGTTCCGCTCTATAGTCTTGCCTCGATGCCCATGTTTTTCCTGTCAGCCTCCTACTTGTAACCATGAATCTGTTTAACCATCCTACCTATGCAAACCGTTGCTTGGCTAAGTACGCTTCGCTCAGCCCTTCTTATAGCATTGCTAGTTGCAGGTGAAGATCGAAGATGCTTGCTTCATGTTGAAGTTTGTTGGGTTATATCACACTATATAAATGCTTAAATGAAATCATCTATATATTGGCAAGGGTGGAAGGCTAAGCCTTTTGCTTGGTGATTTGTTCCACTCATGCCGTTAGGAACCGTTTAAACCGGTGTTATGTTCCTTGATTATGCGTTCCTTACACGGTTGGGGTGTATGGGACCCCCTCCATAAACCGCTAAGTGCTAAGTCTTTTCCAGCAAGTCCCAACATTGGTACTATTTGCCTAATAACTAAATAACTTGCATAGGGAGTTATAAATCCTTTTTTTCTTAATCAACAACCCCGGGCCAGTGCTCCACATGAGTGTTGGTCCGAACTGGGGGTCCTGCAGGGCCACCTCGAGGAAACTCAAGGTCTGGTTAAAACATGTAGCATCGCCCATCTGGTCGTGGCCTGAGACGAGATACGTGCGGCTACTATCAGGGTGTCGGCACGCCGGGAGGATTTGCTGGATTAGCCTTACCTTAGTTCGGAGTATCTTGAGCACGGGATTCCGAGAATACTCGGGTCTTCCCACCTTGGAGTTGCGACTCCGCGGATCGTGGGCTTGTAATGGGCCAAGTTGGAACACCCCTGCAGGGTTATGAACTTTCGAAAGCCGTGCCCGCGGTTATGTGGCAGATGCGAGCTTGTTAATATCCGGTTGTAGATAACTTCACACATTGTTCTAATACACTACCAGCGTGTGTACCGTGACTGTCAATTTCCGAGTAGGGATTCGGGAGTTGAACACGGTGGGGTTATGTTTGTTGAGCTTTAGCTAGGATCACTTTGTGATCATCTCTCGACCGAGGCACTTCTCTTCTCGCACTCTTTCACGTAAGCTAGTGCTAGTTGCTGCTGCAGACACTTATACTTTTCTTCAGCCTTATCTTCTCCCAAGGCTTAAATATTCTTGTTACCCGAGAACGGGATTGCTGAGTCCTCTGTGGCTCACAGTTACTTCACCACACCAGATGCAGGTCCAGTGGTGAGCTATCCAGGTGATGGCACCGAGCTAGACTGGGAGTATGACAAGGAGCGTAGTCGATACTATGTTCGTTATCCTGATGATCAGTAGTGGAGACTTCTACTAGGATTCGATCCGACCTGTGGATTTAAATTATGTTTGGTATCTTGTCATTTGAATTTTACCCTTAGAGGGCTGTGATGTTTTAATGAATGATGATTGAGACATGTATTGTATTTGTGTGACGTGGCGAGTGTAAGCCAACTATTTTATGTTTTCCATCCCCATCTTTTACATGAGTTGTGCAAAGATACCAGACTTGCGATCATTCCAGCATGGGGTTATGTCTCTAAGTCGTGCCTCGACACGTAGGAGATATAGCTCCATCCTGGGCATTACAAGTTGGTATTCAGAACCTTCTCCGACCTAGGAGCCCCCACTGATTGATCGAATCGTTGACGGTCGAGTCTAGGCACACACTGAAAACATTTTGAGTCCTATATTATATCGGAGAGTAGGATTTCTTTGCTTCTCATCTCATTTCTCTCTGGTGAGGACTCCTGACGACTACTCTTGTCTCTTCTATCTTCAAAAATTGCACCAAATTTTTTTTAGGAATCTCGCGAGTATTCTGGGATTGTTTCGATGTTCTTGTGACGAGAATATTGTTCTCGATGCCTCCTGACATTAGGGGTTGTGGCAGTGTCCCGGGGAGTTAAGCTTCGGGGTATTGTCGTCACAAGCATATCGCGGTAGTACTAAATACTTAAGACGGCCGACATCGAAAATCTCTCTTATACGGTTAGTGGCAAGATAACCCCGACATCACCCAGTACTGGGGAGGTAGTTCGGGAGTATTGCCATAGCTTGTTATAGTGGATGCTTTTCGAAGGTCCGAGGTAAACAATTTCCGAGAAAGACTGGTTATGTGTTGAAGGATGGATACAGCTGGATGTAGGTTTAGAGTTGATTGCGCGGTGCTTCCCCTGTATCCCCAACACCTGATTGCATAACTGGAATCTTTCGGAAATTCATAGGTGGGTTTATCCAGTAGATCGTAGGCATTCTTCCAACGAATGCAGGTTAGCGAGTTCGGGGTTCTACATTGAGTGAAGTGGTATTATGACCGATGTTCCGATCGGGAGTTGCATTTTAAAGGGTCCTTGGCTATGCTGATCCGGGGATTGCAAAAGCCTTTCATAACGCGTTCATATGCTTTCAGCACAAAGATGTTAGAACGAAGCTCCTATCTTGTGTTTGTTCCCGTCTGTACCTTGTTGTTTTTCTTATTTTACCTTTTGTCCCCCTATGTGGCTTCTCGTGAAGATTGATGTTATCATTTAACTGAGAATTTCATTCGTTCCTCTTGTTCGAATGATTTCATTCGTTCCTCTTGTTCGAATGATTATTGAGAAGACTTGTTGCAATTCATTCCATTGATTCGGCTTATACCTTCTGTCAATCAATTGTTGATTCGTGGTCATCTATTTCAGGATGGCTTCGAAAAAGGTTCCCAACGCTAACCCAGAGGGTGAAGAGTTCCCAGATCGTCCTCCTTCCCCTCCTCCTCCGTCTGAGGCTTGGAGAGCGATTATGCAGACTACAACTCAGAACACTCAGATGTTGATGCAGATGATGCAGCAGATGCAAGCTAATCAAGCTAATCAGGGTGTTCCAGGGAATCAAGGCAACTTCTTCAACCAGCAGCACCATGCTACTCTCAAGCAATTCTTGGCCAATAATCCAAAAGCTTTCAGTTACTGTGTCGACCCTCTTGATGCTGAAGATTGGTTAACCGATATCAAGAAGCATTTTGAGTGCAGTAACGTAAGAGAAGAGGATTATGTGAAGTTTGCAGCCTTCCAACTCAAAGACCAAGCAGCTGACTGGTGGCAGCAGTACAAAGACTCCAGACCAGGTCGTGTGATCTCTTGGGAGGATTTCTGCAAGGACTTTCGCTCTCACCACATTCCAACAAGTGTCATCGAGGGTATGCGTGAGCAATTCCGCAACCTGAAGCAGGGCTCTATGACAGTCTATCAGTATAATGTCAAGTTCCAAAACCTCGCCCGCTATGCTAAGCAAGACATTCCTGATGCTAAGAGCAAAATCTACCAGTTCCGTGGAGGTCTCAAAGATGAACTTCAACTTGCTCTCACCTTGTTCGAGCCCGATGAGTTCGACAAATTCTATAACATGGCTTTGAAACAAGAGGCAGCTCAGCTTAAGATGGAGGCTTCTAAAAAGAGGATTCGAGATGCCGTCCACTCCTCCTCATCTTCTCAAGTGGTTGTGAAACAACAGAAATTTTGGCTTCCTCCTCCTCCAGTGATTCGAGCTCCCTACAACAACTCCAACAGCAACAAGAACTCTAGTGGACGTGGTTTCTCCCACCCACCCAACCCGAGCAACCAGTCAAAGAAGCAGTTTCAGTCTCAAGGCTCCAAGTCAAGTGGTTCTCATTTCCGTCCTCTCTCAGAAGTGACTTGCAACAAATGCACTCAGAAAGGTCACTATGCCAACAAGTGCCCCAACCCGAAGCGTCTTCCACCTCCTCCGCCTGTCAGTTCAGCTATTGTCAAGCATGATCCAAAGGCAGCAAGGGTCAATCTGATGAGTGCAGCACAAGTGGAGAATTCTTCTGATGTTATTTTGGGTAACCTTCCAGTGAACTCTTTTCTAGCTAAAGTGTTGTTTGATTCGGGTGCTTCATGCTCTTTCATGTCATATCCATTTGCATCCAAGCACGATATTGTCACAAAAAATCTGCCAAGGGAGTTAACAGTTATTTCTTCGGGGAGACGAATGCACTCCAGTGTTTATGCTCCGGATGTTTCTATTCGCATGGGTGATTATCGATTTTTGGCTTCTCCGGTGGTTCTTGGTAATTCCGACATCGACCTCATCCTCGGAATGGATTGGCTTTCTCAGCATGATGCTCACATTGATTGTGCACAGAAGGAAGTCAAGATGACTCATCCTGATGAAGATGTGATTATCTTCGCCTCCAGGGATAACACTATCAGGCTTTTCTCTCTCAATGATAAGGGCGAAATTAATGCCATATCTCAAATTCCGGTGGTGAACGAATATCAAGACGTTTTTCCTGAAGAACTTCCAGGCATGCCTCCACATCGTCAGGTGGAATTCGTTATTGAACTCGAGCCGGGTACTGAGCCAGCATGTCGGCGTCCGTACAAGCTCTGTCCCAATGAATTGAAGGAATTGAAGAAGCAGCTTGATAAACAGGAGAGTACGGGTCTCATCAGGCCTAGTACGTCTCCATGGGGTTGTGGTGTCTTATTTGTCAAGAAGAAAGATGGCACGGAGCGTCTCTGTGTTGATTACCGGCCATTGAACAAGAAGACAATAAAGAACAAGTATCCTCTCCCCAACATCAACGAACTCTTTGAGCAGCTCAAAGAAGCTAAAGTGTTCTCTAAGCTCGATCTCCGAATGGGCTATCATCAAATTCGCATTCGCGAGCAAGACATTCCCAAGACTGCCTTCAGAACGAGCTACGGCTCATACGAGTATACAGTCATGTCCTTTGGTCTCACCAATGCTCCTCCTACCTTTTCGAGAATGATGCATTACATCTCCAACCCCTACACAGGCGAGTTTGTGCTTGTGTATCTGGATGATATTTTGGTGTTTTCCAAGAATGAAGAAGATCACGAAAAGCATTTACGTCTGGTTCTTGATCGACTCCGTGAGCATAAGTTCTATGCCAAGTTCTCCAAGTGTGAGTTTTGGCTCGATAAGGTTTTGTACCTGGGCCATATCATCTCAGCTGACGGTATTGCGGTAAATCCCGAGAAAGTTGAAGCAATTGTCAACTGGGAAGCTCCTCAGAACGTCAAGCAACTCCGCAGTTTTTTGGGTCTTGCCAGCTATTGCAGAAGGTTCGTTGAGATCTTCTCCAAGATTGCCAAGCCTCTCTCCAACTTGCTTCAGAAGAATGTCAAATACTTTTGGTCTCCAAAATGTGAAGTGGCATTCAAAACTCTCAAAGAAAAGCTCGTCTCTGCTCCAGTTCTTACTCCTCCAGATGAGTCCAAGCCCTATGAAGTATTCTGTGATGCTTCTCTTCAAGGACTTGGTGGTGTGCTTATGCAAGACAAGAGAATTATGGCATACACTTCTCGTCAGCTCAAACCAAGTGAGAAGAACTATCCCACACATGATCTCGAGCTAGCAGCTGTGGTACATGCTTTGATTACGTGGAGACATCTGTTGTTGGGCAGAAAAGTCGACATCTTCACCGATCACAAGAGCTTGAAGTACATCATCACACAGCCGAATCTGAACCTCCGCCAGACTCGTTGGGTTGAAATGATCCAAGAGTATGATCCCAGCATTGAATACACTCCTGGCAAGGCGAATGTGATTGCAGATGCTTTGAGCAGAAAGGCATATTGCAACAGCCTTCTTATCAAGCCGTTTCAGCCTGAGCTTTGTGAAGCTTTCAGGAAGCTTAACCTCCAAGTTGTTCCGCAGGGTTTTCTTGCAAATCTTCAAGTTGCTCCTACCTTGGAAGATCAGGTCCGTGAGGCCCAACTCAGTGATGCCATGGTGCAGAACGTGAAACATGGTATTGCAAAGGGCACTCCTAAATACAAGTGCTTTCGTGTTGATGAGAGAGATACCTTGTTCTTCGAGGACAGACTCGTTGTTCCCAAAGGTGATCTCAGGAAGCTCATAATGGAAGAAGCACATGATTCTCTCCTTTCCATTCATCCTGGCAGTTCCAAGATGTATCAAGACCTCAAGCAATCTTACTGGTGGACACGCATGAAAAGGGAGATTGCCCAATTCGTGAATGAATGTGATGTTTGCAGAAGAGTGAAAGCAGAACATCAACGTCCAGCCGGTCTTCTCCAACCTCTTTCTATTCCCGAGTGGAAATTCGACCACATTGAAATGGATTTCGTCACTGGCTTTCCTAAGTCCAAGTGAGGGAATGATTCTATCTTCGTGGTGATTGACAAGCTTACCAAAGTCGCTCACTTCCTTCCAGTCAAAGAATCCATTAATGCAGCTCAATTGGTAGAGTTGTACACTTCCAGAATTGTGTCCTTACATGGCGTTCCTCAAGTTATCTCCTCAGACCGTGGAAGTTTGTTCACATCCAGGTTCTGGGACTCCTTTCAGTCCACCATGGGCACTAAGAACAGGTTCAGCACTGCTTTTCACCCTCAGACTAGTGGTCAAGTCGAGCGAGTGAATCAGATTCTAGAAGACATGCTCAGAGCATGTGTCATCTCTTTTGGCATGAAATGGGAAGACTGCCTTCCATTTGTCGAGTTCTCTTACAACAACAGCTTCCAAGCAAGTGCCGGCAAAGCTCCGTTTGAAATTCTCTATGGCAGAAAGTGCCGTACCCCTCTCAACTGGTCTGAAACAGGCGAACGTCAACTTCTTGGCAATGACTTGATCTCAGAAGCCGAAGAAATGTGCAAAGTCATACGTGAGAATCTCAAGGCCGCTCAGTCGCGTCAGAAGAGCTACTATGACGGCAAGCATCGTGATTTGGCATTCAACATTGATGATCATGTTTATCTCCGTGTGTCTCCGATGAAAGGCACCCAAAGATTCGGTATCAAAGGAAAGCTTGCTCCTAGATACGTCGGGTCTTTCAAGATTCTTGGCAAAAGAGGCGATCTAACCTATCAACTTGAGCTCCCTTCCAACTTCGCCAATGTTCATGATGTGTTCCATGTGTCTCAACTCCGCAAATGCTTCAAGGCACCTGAACGCATGATTCCGTTTGAAGAGATTGATCTTCAACAAGACTTGTCCTACCGAGACCATCCCCTTGCTATTCTCGAAGAAACCGAGCGCAAGACCCGCAACAAGTCCATCAAATTCTTGAAAGTCAAGTGGTCACAACACACCGACCGAGAAGCTACGTGGGAACGAGAAGATCATCTTCGTTCCGAGTACCCTTCCTTTTTCCAGTCCTAGATCTCGGGACGAGATCTTTTTGTAGTAGAGGAGAGTTTGTAATGCCCCGGATGTAATACTTTCCCTTTTGGGCATATGATATATCTCTGATTTCATCTATTCCATTCCGGGTTCTTTGTCTTTCGGGTTTTCGTCGTTTTGTTGTGTGCGTGTGTGGCATTCATTCATATCATGTAGTCATATGCATCGTATTGCATTTGTGTTGTCGGTTGCATCCGGTTCCACGCGTTCCTTCCCGTTGTCCGTTTCGCGTTTCGGAGCTCCCTCACGTGTCCGTGGCGTCCCGTAGGCCTACTTTGGTGTTTGGCCGTGTAACGTTACCGGTTTAGCGCGAGACTTGTCGTGTGTTGTTGTTTTGGTATGTGTAACCCGCCTGTCAAATCTCGTCGCGTTTCAAGTCCGTTTGCTACCCCAACAGTTATTCGTGTGGGCTCAAAGTGCCTCCACTTTGAGGCCCAAGACACCCTACAACAGCCCACTTCCCTCCTCTTGGCCCATCCTAACTCCCCTCGCGATCGAATCCGTCGGATCGCGATCGGAGGGCTCCAAAACACCCCAGATCCCTCAAACCCTAGCACCTACCATATATATAGCATCCCCATGCCATTTTTGGCAGCCTACACTCTCTCCACCTACCTCTAGCCCTTCCTCCCCTCATTTTCCGTGCTTGACCAGTTCCAAATAGCCACTTGGATCCATTTCCTGCCTCCCGCCGGCTCAAGGCCAGCTGCAGCGCCGCCGCTGGTTCGATCGGTCGGGGAGGAGTTCCCCCGATCCAGATCTCGTTCGGTCAACGCCACGCCCGAAGGCCAGTCGCCTTCGCCAGATCCCTCGAGGGAACCGGCCGCCGGGTTGTCGCCCGCTCGCCCCTCCCCTCCTGGGCCTTCGCTCGCCCGCATCGCCCCAGCCGCGCCTTCGCCAGCCGAGCGGGCCGCGCCGCCGCAAGGGCCCGAGCCGCCGCCAGCTTCCCGCCGATCCAGGCGCAAGGCCCAGTCGCCCGAGGCCGCGCCTTTCCCCTTCGCCCCGCAGGCCGCGCCGATCGACCGACGCCAGGTCGCTCGAGCGGGCCGCGTCGCGCCAGCTGGGCCGCGCGCCACCAGCCGGTCCGCCTCCTCCAGCCTCCTGTCGGGTGGCCGCCTTCCAGCAGATCGCCAGCCGCGTGCGCCGCTCCAGGCTGCCACCTCCTCGGGCCGGAGCCCACACCACCGCGGGCCCAACCCGCCTCCACCGCGGGCCCTCCAGCAGCTCCCAGCCGGGCCGCCAGATCCGTCGAAGCCCACTCCGCAGACGCCTCTCCGTGGGCCCGAGCCCATTTTTATCTCCAGATCTGAGGTTGACTCCCCAAACCCTAGATCTTGTCCAGTTTTGTGATCTCTGATGCTATTTTCAAATGCTGATAACTTTGTGTGTGTTGCTCCGTTTTGCGCAAATGAGGTGTCCAGACGTTCGTGGTGACTAGCACTACGATTCATTCCATTGTGCCATGCATGTTAGAGATCATCTAGATGCTTATTTTTCTGTTGCAAGAGTGCATCCCGGTATAAACTGCTGCTATGTGATGTTTTTATTTCATCTTTGCATAGTGATATCTTTTAGCTCCTTTGTCCAAATGATGCAAATGACATGTCCACGTGTTCGTCTTGCCATGCTCTACATGTTGCTTGTGTTAGGTTGCATGATAGATTTATTCTTGCCATGGTTATCCTCGTTGCAAAGTGCTATGTGGCTGTTTAGTTATTTAACTTGTTATGAGATGCCATCTTGTTGAGCTCATTGCTATCGTTGTGTTTATCTCCATGATGCATGCTTGTATGTTTCGGAATCACCATCATGTGTACTTTGATGTGGTGCTTACCACTTGCCATGTTTAGTTTCGAGGTGACTTAAACTTGCTCTTTTAGATGCCATGATGAAACTGATGTTTTAACACTTAGTGGATTTTCACTAAGTCTGAAATCTGTTATTCTCCGATGCCATGTTTGCGTGCTGTTCTAGGACAAACCATGATAGTTTTGGAGTGTATCTTGATGGTTCCTTGTAGTATATATTGTTGGCTTTCCATTCATGTTCTCACATGCTTATTTGAGTGGTTGTAGCATGTTTAACTTTTGCTCCAAAGTTTCAATAAAATTCTGTTGTTAGGATTTTGTTGTCAAGTTCAATATGTCCAAGCTTGTTGCTGTTGATCCGTGGCTCCTTTGGGTGTGCACCTTTGGACTTATTTGCTATAGGATATGTCTAGTTTATGTTCATGCTCTTTGCCATGGTGTTTGAGTGATGTAGCTTATTTTTCTAGTGCTCCGAAGTTGCCATGTTGCTGTAATTTTCAGCTTTCGCTCGTTTCTTGTTTCGGGCATAACTTTTAGCCCGTAGCTCCGATTTCAGCGAGTCTTATATGAAACTTGATTGTTTTTCTGTGTAGATTCATAATCTCCTTTTGTTGCCATGTTTTGAAGTGATTTGCTTCAGTGCTATTTTCCGTGCTCCGTGTGCTCCATTAGTGCATCCATCATTTTGAGTGCGCATTGCATCTTGTTGATTCGTGCCTTGTGTGATTGTATTGTTTAGAGCCGGAAGCTGAGACCGAGTACGAGTACGAGCACAAGGTTACCAACGAGGTTGAGCACGAGGACCCTTCTTACAATCCGAATGACTACTCTTCAGCCAAGATGACCGAACCCCGATAACATTACTATCTTTGCCTATTGCTAGTAGTTCCGCTCTATAGTCTTGCCTCGATGCCCATGTTTTTCCTGTCAGCCTCCTACTTGTAACCATGAACCTGTTTAACCATCCTACCTATGCAAACCGTTGCTTGGCTAAGTACGCTTCGCTCAGCCCTTCTTATAGCATTGCTAGTTGCAGGTGAAGATCGAAGATGCTTGCTTCATGTTGAAGTTTGTTGGGTTATATCACACTATATAAATGCTTAAATGAAATCATCTATATATTGGCAAGGGTGGAAGGCTAAGCCTTTTGCTTGGTGATTTGTTCCACTCATGCCGTTAGGAACCGTTTAAACCGGTGTTATGTTCCTTGATTATGCGTTCCTTACACGGTTGGGGTGTATGGGACCCCCTCGATAAACCGCTAAGTGCTAAGTCTTTTCCAGCAAGTCCCAACATTGGTACTATTTGCCTAATAACTAAATAACTTGCATAGGGAGTTATAAACCTTTTTTTTCTTAATCAACAACCCCGGGCCAGTGCTCCACATGAGTGTTGGTCCGAACTGGGGGTCCTGCAGGGCCACCTCGAGGAAACTCAAGGTCTAGTAAAAACCTGTAGCATCGCCCATCCGGTCGTGGCCTGAGACGAGATACGCGCGGCTACTATCAGGGTGTCGGCACGCCGGGAGGATTTGCTGGATTAGCCTTACCTTAGTTCGGAGTATCTTGAGCACGGGATTCCGAGAATACTCGGGTCTTCCCACCTTGGAGTTGCGACTCCGTGGATTGTGGGCTTGTAATGGGCCAAGTTGGAACACCCCTGCAGGGTTATGAACTTTCGAAAGCCGTGCCCGCGGTCATGTGGCAGATGGGAGCTTGTTAATATCCGGTTGTAGATAACTTGACACATTGTTCTAATACACTACCAGCGTGTGTTCCGTGACTGTCAATTTCCGAGTAGGGATTCGGGAGTTGAACACGTTGGGGTTATGTTTGTTGAGCTTTAGCTAGGATCACTTCGTGATCATCTCTCGACCGAGGCACTTCTCTTCTCGCACTCTTTCACGTAAGCTAGTGCTAGTTGCTGCTGCAGACACTTATACTTTTCTTCAGCCTTATCTTCTCCCAAGTCTTAAATATTCTTGTTACCCGGGAACGGGATTGCTGAGTCCTCTGTGGCTCACAGTTACTTCACCACACCAGATGCAGGTCCAGTGGTGAGCTATCCAGGTGATGGCACCGAGCTAGACTGTGAGTATGACGAGGAGCGTAGTCGATACTATGTTCGTTATCCTGATGATCAGTAGTGGAGACTTCTACTAGGATTCAATCCGACCTGTGGATTTAAATTATGTTTGGTATCTTGTCATTTGAATTTTACCCTTAGAGGGCTGTGATGTTTTAATGAATGATGATTGAGACATGTATTGTATTTGTGTGACGTGGCGAGTGGAAGCCAACTATTTTATGTTTTCCATCCCCATCTTTTACATGAGTTGTGCAAAGATACCAGACTTGCGATCATTCCAGCATGGGGTTATGTCTCTAAGTCGTGCCTCGACACGTAGGAGATATAGCTCCATCCTGGGCATTACAAGAGGGCTTTGTCAAGTTAGTCAATATGAACGATTCTAGCACCATTGGCCGTACGATGTCCATCCAACGGCCATTGTGCTTCTTCAACCTCTGGTCTTCTTGCTCCAGCCGCCCAAAGCAGCGCCAGTCGCGCCGCCTGCTCCTACCTCCCGTGGCCGGCTGTGCAGCCGCGGAGGCCTCACCGCCCCTATACTACTCCCACCGCTGGCCCGGCCATCCCTCCACTCACGCACACCCCCTGTTATTCTGCGGTGACGGCAGCCTCACACCACAGCCGAACCAGTGAACCCTCGTACTCTTCTCCGCGTGGACATCCACTGCCGCGTCTTCCCCGGCTCTGCGTCGTCCCCTTCCTAGGCCTCGCTGTTGTCCACCGCCTTGGTGCTCTCGGCACGGCGTGGTCAATGTGGTCAACGACCGACTTCCATCTGAAGAGTATTGTACGTGGAGAGGCTGGTAGATGGGTCCACGTCCGCAGCTGGGTCCACGGCCACAGCCTAGTTTTTTTGTGATTTGCCAAGTAAGTCGCTTTGTCAGGCCTGTTGGGCTGCAAATCTTTCAAGACGAGGAGAGCTTCATTCGGCTGGCCGAGAAAATGGCCTATCAGTAATGAGAAATGGGTTGTACAATTTTAAAACACATCAAACCGACAATTAGTTTCAAAATTCTTTTTTTCATTTTGAGATTTTAAATTGCATTGATTTTTATGCATGGACAATTTGTTGGATTTTATATTGATATACATTTATTTTTAAAATTAGCTTAAATGTGACTCAAAATTTCGGGATTAAAAACAGTTAGGACCGCACCAAAATATGCAAAATTTCATATAATTTTTTAACCGTGGCCACAATATGGGATGTAATGCTAACAAAAAGAATATGGGCTCCAAAAAAACCTTAAGAATTAGCAAATGGGCTGTAAATTATTATTAATAATGGTAGATGGGTTGTATGATGTTTTCCACATATTTGAGGCTTTCCTAAAAAAAGGTTGACACACAAGCAGTGATTGTTGGATGTCCATCCAGCGGCCGTCGTGCTTCTTCAATCTCTGCTCTTTCTGCTCCAGCCGCTCAAACAAGCACCGGCGGGACTGCCTGCTCTCTCCTCCCCGCGGCCGGCTGTGCTGCCACGCAGGCCTCACCGCCCCACCATACTCCCATCGCTGGCCTAGCCATCCCTCTACTCACCCACACCTGATGTTTTCTCCGGGGACGGCATACGAACTAGTAAACCCTCCTACTCCTCCGCGTGGGAAACAACTGCCGAGTCTTCCCTGGCTCCGTGCCGTTCCCTTCGTAGGCCTCGCCGTCGTCCACCGTCATGGTGTTCTTGGCGCGGCCTGGTCAACGTGGTCAACGACCGACATGCATCTGAAGTGTACTATGCGTGGAGAGGCTGACAGCTGGGTCCACGGCCGCATGCAAGGAAATGCCTCCTTATTATGCGCAAAATAATGATTCCTCCACCTGACATCTCGGACCCACCAAAAGGGCCTCTGTATTTCGCGAAAAAAACGTTACCGCCGCTGACAGCTCAGACCCACCAGCTATATCTTCACACGCAAGGAAGTGCCTCCTTATTATGCACAAAAAAATGAATACTCCCCCTGTTAGCTGGGACCCAATATAGTGGCAGGCTGACTTGTGGGCCTAGTAAGTTGATGGGGATGGAGGGCTTTGTCAACTTAGTTAATATGCACGATTCTAGCTCCAGTGACCGTACGATGTCCATCCAACGGTCGTAGTGCTTCTTCAACCTCTGGTCTTCTTGCTCCAGCCGCCCAAACCAGCTAGCAAACCAGCGCCGGTCGTGCCTCGTGCTCCTGCCTCCCGTGGCCGGCTATGCTGCCGCGGAGGCCTCACCGCCCCCTACTACTCCCACCGCTGGCCAAGCCATCCCTCCACTCACCCACACCCCCTGTTATTCTGCGGCGACGACAGCCTCACACCGCAGCCGAACTAGTGAACCCTCATACTCCTCTACGTGTGGGCATCCACTGTCGCGTCTTCCCTGGCTCCGCGTCGTCCCCTTCCTAGGCCTCCCTGTCGTCCACCGCCCTGGTGCTCTCGGCGTGACATGGTCAACGTGGTCAAGGAACGGCTTCCATCGGACGTGGACTGTACGTGGAGAGGCTGATAGCTGGATCCACGACGGCAGCATGGAAGTGCCTCCTTATTAGCGGAAAATAATTATTCCTCCACCTGACAGTAGGGACCCATCGGACGGGCCACCGTATTTCGCGAAAAAAATGTTTCCCCCAGACTGCTGGGACCCAGCGGACGGGCCACCATATTGCGCGAAAAAACGTTCCCCCCACTGTCAGCTCGGATCCATCGGAAGCGCCTCCTTATTACGCACAAAAAAATAATGATCCCCCTGCTGGTTGGGACCCACCTTGGTGGGAGGCTGACTTGTGGGCCTACTAAGTTGACGGGGACGGAGTGCTTTGTTAACTTAGTCAATATGAACGATTCTAGCTCCAGTGACCGTACGATGTCCATCCAACGGCCTTAGTGCTTCTTCAACCTCTAATCTTGTTGCTCCAGCTGCCCAAAGCAGCACCGGTCGTGCCGCATGCTCCTGCCTCCCGTGGCCGGCTGTGCTACCGCGGAGGCCTCACCGCCCCCTACTATTCCGACCGCTGGCCAGGCCATCCCTCTACTCACCCACACCCCCTGTTATTCTGCGGCGACGGCAGCCTCACACCGCAACGAACCAGTGAACCCTCGTACTCCTCTACGCGTGGGCACCCACTGTCGCGTCTTCCCGGGCTCCGCGTCGTCCCCTTCCTAGGCCTCGCTGTCGTCCACCGCCCTAGTGCTCTCGGCGCGGCGTGGTCAACGTGGTCAAGGAACGGCTTCCATCGGACCTGGACTGTACGTGGAGAGGATGACAGCTAGGTCCACGGCCGCAGCAAGGAAGTGCCTCCTTATTACGCGCAAAATAATTATTGCTCCACCTAATAGCGGGGACCCACCAGACGGGCCATCGTGTTTCGCGAAAAAACGTTGCCCCCTGACTGCTGGGACCCACCAGCTACATATTCGCAGGCAAGTAAGTGCGTCCGGGTAAAAAAACGATTCGCCCCCCTGACTGCTGGGACCCACCATCTACATATTCGCATGCAAGGAAGTGCCTGACAGTCAGGACCCACCTGGTCGAAGCGTACGTAGCGTTGTCATTCTGGTCGCGAACGTGTACGTACATACTGGTCGATGTAGAGGCGCGCACGTGTCGTAGCAGAGGCGCGCACGTAGCATGTACACGTACATACAGCGGCCAGGGTGCAAGAAAGTAAATACAGCCACGTACGTACATATGGGCGGGGTCTCAAACGCCTACTCGCGCGTACGTACGGCCAGGTCTCGTCTACATGGCTGGTTCAGAACAGAGAAACAGCGTCGTCGTCGTGTTCATGGGGAGCCAACCGGCTGGATCGGAACGGAATGTGTCGTCGTGTTCATCGGGAGGGCTTGGATGGAACAGCCGATGGAAACGAGGCCTGGCATACCGCAGGACGGAGGAAACGGCCTTGTGTTCAACCGGCCACGTTCGAAATGGGATCATGTTCATCGGGAGGAGTCTGGCGTACCACAAAACGGAGGAAACGGACCTCCTACGGTCGAAACGGGGGTCATGTTGATCGGGAGGGGTGTGGCGTACCGCAAAACGGAGGAAACGGACTTGTGTTGGAGCGCTACAGTTGAAACGGGGGTCCTGTTCATCGGGAGGGGTGTGGCGTACCGCAAAACGGAGGAAACGGACTTGTGTTGGACCGCTACGGTCGAAACGGGGGTCCTGTTCATCGGGAGGGGTGTGGCATACCGCAAAACGGGACTCCACGGGATACTGTTCGTCACTACCGTCGACCCGCTCCAACCTCCACGGGCTACTGTTCATCCACCGTCGACCTCATCCAGCCTCCACTTGCGACTATTCAGCCTCCACCGTGCGCTACTCTACCGGCTACTGTTCAACTGGCCCTCTCCATGGGCTCCTGTTCAACCACCCCTCCACGGGCTACTGTTCATCCAGCCCTCCACCGTCTATTATTCATGCAGCCCTCCATGGGGTGGTCCTGTTCATGCAGCCCTCCACGGGATCCTGTTCATGCAGCCCCAACCGGCTCGATCGTACGGGGTCCTGTTCATGCAAAGGCAACACCATGGGGTCCTGTTCAGCCACCCCCATCGGGAACTGTTCATCCAACCCCCCCAGCAATGCTCACTGTTCATGCAGAGGCAGCATCGATCAGCTTCAGTTAGCAGCAGTAGCGAAGGAATCGCTCGATCGGGTTCAGTTAACAGCCATCGATCGATCGCTCGGGTTCAGTAACGCGTAGCCTGTAGTGCAATCGCTTGGGTTCAGTTAGAGCCCAATGCCTCGCTCGGGTTCAGTTAGAGCCCAACGCCTCGCACCCACGCGCGTGCGTGTACGAGAGAAACGCGCATCGCTCGGCCCCGACCACCCACCGTAACCGGGAACACCCCGATATTTTCCTCGCCCTCGCTTCTACCACGGTTTTTTCCGTCATGGACGGCCCAAAGAATGTCATGCAGTTGCGTCTCCGGCCCGCCCAGGACAAAAAATCCATTTTATGTCATGATTTTTTGTCATAGAAGTAGGACCCCGCCACATCTATGATGATACCGTGTTTTGTCACAATTATAGTCATAGAAGTGTCATAAGTATGACAGAAAAAAGTTTCGTTCAGACCAAAATGTCACGGATGTGTCTTTTTTTTGTAGTGATACCCGGGGGAATTCCAAAGCAAACATTTTCACTAGGTCCAGCGGGTTGAGAAGCAACTCTTTGCTATACTGGTCGGGGTGAAGATACCCCGAACAAGCCCCTCAAAGGATTAAGTTCCATATTAACAAGTGACAGTAAATTTCAGCACACTATATAATTTTTTCTTACCAAATTCTACTTACCAAAGGCGCTTCACTCCCCGGCAACGGCGCCAGAAAAGAGTCTTGATGACCCACAGGTGTAGGGGATCTATCGTAGTCCTTTCGATAAGTAAGAGTGTTGAACCCAGCGAGGAGAAGAAGGAGATGATAGGCAGTTTTCAGTAAGGTATTTTCTGCAAGCACTGAAATTATCGGTAACAGATAGTTTTGTGATAAGGTCATTGGTAACAAGTGACAAATAGTAAAAGTAAATAAGGTGCAGCAAGATGGCCCAATCCTTTTTGTAGCAAAGGACAAGCCTGGACAAACTCTTATATGAAGGAAAGCGCTCTCGAGGACACATGGGAATTATCGTCAAGCTAGTTTTCATCACGTTCATATGATTCGCGTTCGTTACTTTGATAATTTGGTATGTGGGTGGACCGGTGCTTGGGTGCTGCCCTTACTTGGACAAGCATCCCACTTATGATTAACCTCTATTGCAAGCATCTGCAACTACAAAAGAAGTATTAAGGTAAACCTAACCATAGCATGAAACATATGGATCCAAATCAGCCCCTTACGAAGCAACGCATAAACTAGGGTTTAAGCTTCTGTCACTCTAGAAACCCATCATCTACTTATTACTTCCCAATGCCTTCCTCTAGGCCCAAACAATGGTGAAGTTTCATGTAGTCGACATTCACATAACACCACTAGAGGAAAGACAACATACATCTCATCAAAATATCAAACGAATACCAATCACATGACTACTCATGGCAAGACTTCTCCCATGTCCTCAGGAACAAACGTAACTACTCACAAAGCATATTCATGTTCATAATCAGAGGAGTACTAATATGCATAATGGATCTGAACATATGAACTAGGGTTTGAGAGGAGATGGTGCTGGTGAAGATGTTGATGAAGATAACCCTCCCCAAGATGGGAGAGTTGTTGGTGATGACGGCGGTGACGATTTCCCCCTCCGGGGGGGAAGTTTCCCCGGCACAACAGCTCCGCCGGAGCCCTAGATTGGTTCCTCCAAGGTTCCACCTCGAGACGGCGGCGCTTCGTCTCGAAAGCCTCCTTATGATTTTTTTTCCAAGTCAAAACACCTCATATAGCAGAAGATGGGCATCGGGGGGTTGTCAGGTGCCCACGAGGCAGGGGGCGCGCCCAAGGGGGCACGCCCCCCACCCTCGTGGACAGTGGGTGGCCCCCTCCTGTACTTCTTTCGCCAGATATTTTTTATATTTTCTGAAATGGAGTTTTGTGGAGTTTCAGGGCTTTTTGAGTTGTGCAGAATAGGTCTCCAACGTTTGCTCCTTTTCCAGCCCAGAATTCCACCTACCGGCATTCTCTTTCTTCATGTAAACCTTATAAAATAAGAGAGAAAAGGCATAAGTATTATAACATAATGTGTAATAACAGCCCACAGTGCAATAAATATCAACATAAAAGCATGATGCAAAATGGATGTATCAGCGGCCCGGACCGACATTACGCGTACGCTTACGCGAGACTGGTTTCACCGTTACAAGCACTCGTTACTTAAAGGTGACCGGTGGGTGTGTGTCTCTCTCACTTTAGTTGAATCGAGTGTGGCTACGCTCGGTCCTTGTGAAGGTTAAAACAGCACACTTGATAAAAAATCTTGTAGTTTTGTATGTGTAGGTAAGAACGGTTCTTGCTAAGCCCGTAGCAGCCACGTAAAACTTGCAACAACAAAGTAGAGTACGTCTAACTTGTTTTTGCAGGGCATGTTGTGATGTGATATGGTCAAGACGTGATGAGTTATACGTTATTGTATGAGATGAACATGTTTTGTAATTTATCGGCAACCGGCAGGAGACTTATGGTTGTCTCTTTATTGTATGAATTGCGAGGGCCATGTAATTGCTTTACTTTATCACTATGAGTTAGCGATAGTAGTAGTAGCAATAGTTGGCGAGACGACCACGACGCTACGATGAAGATCGTGGTGTCAAGCCGGTGACGATGGAGACCATGACGATGCTTTGGAGATGGAGATCAAAAGCACAAGATGATGATGGCCATATCATGTCACATATTTTGATTGCATGTGATGTTTCTCTTATTATGCTTCTTATTTTGCTTAGTACGGCGGTAGTATTATAAAATGATCCGTTACAAAATTTTAAGGCACAAGTGTTCTCCCTAAGTATGCACCGTTGCGAAAGTTCGTCGTGCCGAGACACCACGTGATGATCGGGTGTGATAAGTGATATGTCTCCAACGTATCTACTTTTCCAAACCCTGTTGCCCTTGTTTTGGACTCTAACTTGCATGATTTGAATGGAACTAACCCGGCCTGACGCTGTTTTCAGCAGAATTGCCATGGTGTTGTTTTTCTGCAGAAATAAAAAGTTCTCGGAATGACCTGAAAATCTACAGAGAATTATTTCGGAAAATATAAAAAATACCTGCAAGAAGATCCAGACCCGGGGGGCCACACCCTGTCCACGAGGGTGGGGGGCGCCCCCCTAGGGCGCGCCCCCTGCCTCGTGGGCCCCTGGTGTTCCACCGACATATCCCCAGATCCTATAATTTCACTTTCGGGGAGAAAAAAATCGAGGAGAAAGAATTATCGCGTTTCACGAGACGGAGCCGCCGCCAAGCCCTAATCTCTCTCGGGAGGGCTGATATGGAGTCCGTTCGGGGCTCCGGAGAGTGGAGATCGTCGCCATCGTCATCATCAACCTTCCTCCATCACCAATTCCATGATGCTCACCGCCGTGCGTGAGTAATTCCGTCGTAGGCTTGCTGGGCGGTGATGGGTTGGATGGGATCTATCATGTAATCGAGTTAGTTTTGTTAGGGTTTGATCCCTAGTATCCACTATGTTCTGAGATTGATGTTGCTATGACTTTGCTATGCTTAATGCTTGTCACTAGGGCCCAAGTGCCATGATTTTAGCTATGAAACTATTATGTTTCCATGAATATAAGTGTGTTCTTGATCCTATCTTGCAAGTCTATAGTCACCTACTATGTGTTATGATCCGGCAACCCCGAAGTGACAATAATCGGGACCACTCCCGGTGATGACCAGGAGTTCATGTATTCACTATGTGTTAATGCTTTGGTCTGGTACTCTATTAAAAGGAGGCCTTAATATCCCTTAGTTTCCAATTGGACCCCGTTGCCACAGGAGGGTAGGACAAAAGATGTCATGCAAGTTCTTTTCCATAAGCATGTATGACTATATTCGGAATACATGCCTACATTGCATTGATGAACTGGAGCTAGTTCTGTGTCACCCTAGGTCATAACTTCTACATGATGAATTGCATCCGACATAATTTCCCATCACCGATCCAATGCCTACGAGCTTTTCCTATATTGCTTGTTGCGTATTTACTTTTCCGTTACTACTATTACAAAAACTACAAAAACACTATCGTTACTTTCATTGCTGCTACCGCCACTATCATATTACTTTGCCACTAAACTATCTTGCTGCAGATACTAAGTTTCTAGGTGTGGTTGAATTGACAACTCAGCTGCTAATACTTCAGAGTATTATTTGGCTCCCCTTGTGTCGAATCAACAAATTTGGGTTGAATACTTTACCCTTGAAAACTGTTGCGATCCCCTACACTTGTGGGTTATCAATAAGCTCAACGTTCAAATACAACGGGTGTAAAACAGTTTTGCACATGCAGAATACTTGGGTTAAACTTGACAAGCCTAGCATGTACAGACATGGCCTCGGAACACTGGAGACCGAAAGGTCGAGCGTGAATCATATAGTAGATATGATCAACATAAGATGTTCACCATTGAAAACTACTCCATCTCACGTGATGATCGGACATGGTTTAGTTGATTTGGATCACGTGATCACTTAGATGACTAGAGGGATGTCTATCTAAGTGGGAGTTCTTTAGTAATATGATTAATTGAACTTTAATTTATCATGAACTTAGTCCTGATAGTTTTTTGCATATATATGTTTTGTATATCAATGGCCCATGCTACCGTTACCTTGAATTTAATGCATTCCAAGAGAAAGCTAAGTTGAAAGATGATGGTAGCAACTACACGGGTTGGGTCCGTAACTTGAGGATTGTCCTCATTGTTGCACAGAAGAATTATGTCCTGGAAGCACCGCTAGGTGACAGGCCTGCTGCAGGAGCTACTCCGGATGTTATGAACGTCTGGCAAGATCATTCTGATGACTACTCGATAGTTCAGTGTGTCATTCTTTACAGCTTAGAATCGGGACTTCAAAGACGTTTTGAACATCATGGAGCATATTAGATGTTCCAAGAGTTGAAGTTAATATTTCAAGCAAATGCCTAAATTGAGAGATATGAAGTCTCCAATAAGTTCTATAGCTGCAAGATGGAGGAGAACAGTTCTATCAGTAAACACTTACTCAGAATGTCTAGGTACTACAATCACATGACTCAACTTGGTTGCAAAGTTGACGAAAATAGTGTTATTGATAGAGTTCTTCAATCACTGCCACCAAGCTATAAAGTCTTCATGATGAACAATAATATGCAAGGGATGCAGAAGACAATTCCCGAGCTCTTCGCTATGCTCAAAGCTGCGGAGGTAGAAATCAAAAAGGAGCATCAAGTGTTGATGGTTAACAAGACCACTAGTTTCAAGAAAAAGGGGAAGGGAAAGAAGGGGAACTTCAAAAAGAATAGCAAGCCAGTTGTTAATCCCGCGAAGAAACCCAAGTGTGGAGCCAAGCCTAAAACTGAGTGCTTCTACTGCAAAGGGACTGGACACTGGAAGCGGAACTGCGCCAAGTATTTGGCGGATAAGAAGGATGGCAAAGTGAACAAAGGTATATTTGATATACATGTTATTGATGTGTACCTTACTAATGCTCGTAGTAGCACCTGGGTATTTGATACTGGTTCGGTTGCTAATATTTGTAACTCGGAACAGGGGCTACGGATTAAACGAAGATTAGCTAAGGACGAGGTGACGATGCGCGTGGGAAATGGTTCCAAAGTCGATGTGAGCGCCGTCGGCACGCTACCTCTACATCTACCTTTGGGATTAGTTTTAGACCTAAATAATTGTTATTTGGTGCCAGCGTTGAGCATGAACATTTGTAATGCCCAGGATGGAGTTATACCTCCTACGTGTCGAGGCACGACTTAAAGGCATAAGTCCATCCTAGAATGATCTCAAGTTTGGTATCTTTGCACGACTCATGTAAAAGAGGGATTAAATTGCAAAAGGAGATAGTTGGCTTACACTCGCCACTTCACACAATACATTACATAAGCAATACATCATTCAAAACATCACAACCCGACTACGGGTGAAGATCCAAAAGAAAGATACCAAAACAACATAAAGCCACAGGTCAGGATCGAATCCTAGTAGAAACCACTACTGACATCGAAACGTCACAAACAAACAGCCAAACTCTTCATCGAGCTCCTGGTGAAGAACTGATCCAACTCCTGCATCAAACTCGGCTGAACCTGCATCTGGTGTGGTGAAGTAACTGTGAGCCACAGAGGACTCAGCAATCCCGTTCCCGGGTAACAAGACTATTTAAGCCTTGGGTGAGGATAAGGCTGAAGAAAGAACGAGAGGTGAAGGAAACAAAACAAGAGTCTGCAGCAGCAACTAGCACTAACTTACGTAATAGAGAGCGAGAAGAGAAGAGCATCGGTCGAAAGATGATCACGAAGTGATCCTAGCTAAAGCCGGTCAAACATAACCCCACCGTGTTCAACTCCCGAATCCCTATTCGGAAATTGACAGTCACGGTACACACGCTGGTAGTGTATTGAAACATTGTGTCAAGTTATCTACAACCGGAATTAACAAGCTCCCATCTGCCACATAACCGCGGGCACGGCTTTCGAAAGTTCAAACCCTGCAGGGGTGTTCCAACTTGGCCCATCACAAGCCCACGATCCGCGGAGTCGCAACTCCATAGGTGGGAAGACCCGAGTATTCTCGGAATCCCGTGCTCAAGTTAAACCGAACTAAGGTAAGGCTAATCCAGCAAATCCTCCCAGCGTGCCGACACCCTGATAGTAGCTGCGCGTATCTCGTCTCAGGCCACGACCGGATGAGCGCTACGTACAGTACCGAAGACCCCAGATAACTGGGTGGTACCGCAAGTGACTCTAGTTTGGGACCAACACCATCAGCACTGGCCCCCCTGCTATGTAGAATTAAGAAAGAGGGTTTGCAAGGCCCTTATGCAAGTTTTATTAGTTTGTTATTAGGCAAATAGTACCAATGTTGGGACTTGCTGGAAAATACTTAGCACTTAGCGGTTTATCAAGGGGGTCCCATACACCCCAACCGTGTTAGGAACGCAAAATCAAGGAACATAACACCGGTTTATACGGTTCCTAACGGCATGAGTGGAACAAATCACCAAGCAAAAGGCTTAGCCTTCCACCCTTGCCAATATATAGATGATTTCATTTTAAGCATTTATATAGTGTGATATAACCCAACCAAACTTCAACATGAAGCAAGCATCTTCAATCTTCACCTGCAACTAGCAATGCTATAAGAGGGGCTGAGCGAAGCCTACGTATAGCCAAGCAACGGTTTGCATAGGTAGGGTGGATAAACATGGCAATTGGTTACAAGTAGGAGGCTGACAAGAAGAACATGGGCATCGAGGCAAAACTATAGAGCGATACTCTAGCAAGAGGCAAAAATAGTAATGGTATCCGGGTTCGGTCATCTTGCCTGGGATTCCACAAAGGAGAAGAACGGATCCATGAAGAAGACGAAGAAGAAGCCTCACAACTCCGGAACGAAACCGAAGCTAACAAGAGAAGCAACCGGAAAGAAGCAAACAACTCGGTAAACACACAATCATAAACATGGCATACGATGCACAAACAAGTATGATGCATGTCCGGTTTAAATAAGCATGGCATGTCAAAGTGCACAAACAAATACTACAAGTTAAGTGGAGATCAATATGCAACGAGTTGCATATTGACGAGACACCACATTTAATTATTTAGTTGAATCTCGTTATTTACAAAACAATATTAAATGTTTGTTAACATGGCAAGAGGTGAAGCATAATAAAACTACACTATTTAGACATTTTAAATGAGGCCGGAAAATAACAACAACATGTCCGGAAAAACCTCATGAGCATGTTTAGTAATTATAAGCAAACAACAATTATACATATTAATGTTGTTAATATGATGCGGATGACATGATCAAGTTTATGCAATTTATATTATAAGTTGACAAGAGAGATATGAAGCATTTGTCACCGTGGTGGAAGAAAGGGTGCCACGGCAACGATCCGAAATGATGCAAAGGCAACAACTCGGTTCCGGTAACTCGTTGAGAGTCCGATGCAAAAGGTAAGATGGCATGAGCGAGTCAAACGAGATGAAAGAGGTGGGGTGATCCGTCACCGGGTACCCACGAGTCGGTGACGAGGCACCCGAGGAACATGACAAAGGTGGAACGGGCACGAAGCACACACGGGAAACATTTCATACAACACAAGCAAGCATCTCACGGGTCACGTCTCGGGGTTATACCTTCGAAGCGTGCGTTTCGAGGCGGTTCGAGCTCGTCGAGGGACGTAGTGGTAGTAGTTGTACACGGCCGGATCATAGAGGAAGTAGACGTTCACGGGGTGTAGTGGAAATAGATGTTCCGTTCGGAGAGGAAGTAGACGTTCTCAGTCTTGTCGACGGTAGTGGTACTTGACGCATCGTCGTCACGTGTAGTCGTTCTCGTTTCGGAGTCGTACACGTTCGTAGCGGTTCGGGTCGTCGTGGTACTTGGGGCTTCCGGCGACGGTAGTGGTAGTAGTGGTACTTGTCGAGTCGGTCATCGTGTAGGCGTTCATGTAGTCGTTCTCGAGCTCGTAGCCGTTCAACGTCACGTGTAGCGGTACTTGAGGGTTCTCGATCTCGCGTCGTAGATGAACAAGGGTCCAAAAGTAGATATACCTACTGCTCCCTGGTTACTTGAGATGAACAGATAGCAGCACACAAAAACAAAACAAAAACAAAACAAAAAAGGAAAAGAAGGATGCGGGACTTGGCACATCCGCTGCGGTGCTGGAGGGAACGAGGTGGAGGTGCGGGTCGCGGTACTTGGCCGCTGGCAGACGACACCATGGCGCGGCCTGCTGGAGGCGCTGGCAGAGGCGAGCCACGGCTCGGATGAAGGAGGCAGGAGGGAGCCACGGCGCGGATGAAGGAGGCAGGAGGGTCGCGCTCGGGGCGGCCTCCTTCTGCCAGAGGAGGAGGGGGCGCTCGGGGCCCTGGCTGGCGCGGCGGACGGCGACTTGGGGCGTCCGGCGGCTGCTGCCTTGGAAGGGCGTCGGGAGGCCGCGGCGCTGGGAACGTCGAGGCAGGAGCTGCTCGGGCCGGCGAGGAGACCGAAGGGATCGCTGGGGAGAGGAAGAAGCGGGAAGCAGAGGGGAACGAGAGGGAGCTCGAGGTTCTTGGCGCTGGGGAACGAAGAGAAAGGGGGGGTCGAGGAACGAGAGGGAGCCAGAGGGAAGCGGTCGATGGGATAGAGAAGGGAAGAGGGATCGAACGAGGGAACGGGGCGATGGGAATCGCTCCTGGCGGCGCTCGGTGGGAGCGAAGGGAGCGAGAGGGACTGGGTCGAGCGCCCTAGGGTTCTGGAGGCGCCCGGTTGGAGGCTGGTTGGGCCGGAGCGAGGGAGGTGCGGCTGGGCCAGCTTCGGCTTGGGCCTGGCTGCGGTGAGGAAAAGGAGGAGGGAGGAGATGGGCCAGGGAAGGCCTGGGCTGCATTTTTTTATTCCCTTTTAGCAGAAAATAAAAAAAAATAAAAGGAGAGAGCCAAAAAAAAAAGAGGCAAAGAAAGAATAAAATGATGGGCATTTTTGTAAGGCTTTACGGAATAATTCCAACCTCACAAAAATAGTTCCAACAAAAAGGGAAGTGCAAACTAAAATAATTAACTTGCCTGAAGGAGTTCAAAAGAAGTCTAGATTTTAGGAGGAGTCTCGATAAAAGGGAAAATAAATATAGGGAAGGTTTTTGATGGAGAACTCGAAGTGAAAAAGACATAGGGAAAAATGCAAGTGTGTTGGGGTAATTCCGAAGCAATGGAATATTTTATTTATAATAGCTCCATAATATTTGGAGGATATGTTATAAAGAGAAGTCACCTTCCCTCGATTTAAATGGACCGAAGGTCCACACGATTTATTAAGGTTGAGATGCAAAATAAAATATGACATGGTGGCATGATGACATGATGCAATGCAAAAAAAAAACACAAGCACAACTGAAACACACGGGCAACCCGGAACATCTGGAATCTTCTGGAATCTTCTGGGACGTCGGTCTTCGGGCGTCACAACTCTCCCACACTAACAGAGGATCTCGACCCGAGATCCTAGAGATATCACCGGGTAAAAAAATGGAAGAGGAAGAGGTAAAACAAAGTTGCTTCTTTGACACACGAGTGAAACCAAAGAACCTTGAGAGGTTGGCCAAAAGAAAGAAGAAAACAACAGAGATGAACGAAGTTGAAACACTCCGTTGGAAAAGAGGAACTAGGAGCATTATGAGAACCTTGAGAGGTTGAAAGACATTAAACAAGAGCTCACGGATGAAAAGAATAAGAAACCGCAAGGGTACAACCAAGGAATAAGAATGACAGAATTTTGGGCAGCACTCCGTTTGAAAATGGAAGGAATTAACATGAACTTGAGGAGATGAGATGATACTTGATGAAAACAACAACATATTGCCCCCGAAACAATTAAAAGAATGGCCCACGGGGTAAGAAAGATTCAGACAGCACTCCGGTTTAAAAAGATAGGCAAAACTAGATAAGATGATGGAACTTGAATGGAGAATACAACACTCCGGTTAAATGATAAGCAAGAGAGAATATGATCTTGATAAAAACGAGATGATGGTTAAAGAGAGCAATACCACAATGCCTCCGGAATGAAAGAATAGGATATAGATCCAAGAAAGAATTGAACGGATAAGAAAAAGACATCTTCTCCCAAAATTGAATTTGAAAGAGCATCCTTACCAAGAAGGGTTGAATTGGGTTGAACGGATTTGTTGGAATTTCAACAACGAGAAGAATAAGCTTGATGTGGGCTTATGGAAAACATCTCAAACTTAAGAGGTGACAACCGGCCACTAATGGAAACAATTGATTGGATAGAGATCAACAAGGAGACGAAAAACTTAGTTCACCTGAAGGATAAATGAAGAACTTGGGTCATTTATAAGCACCATAATAACAGCAATTCTCAGGGAAAGCTTTTAGGTGAAATACAACCCAAGATAACTCCAACGAATAAATTGAAGGGTTGGAAAGATCTCCTGAACAAGGAAAATGATGGTTTTAAATATCTCATTCTTGATAACTCGTGAATCATGAAACATGAAGGAAAAATATCAAGAATGACATAACACCATCTGAAAAGATAAGGTAGAAGGGATTGCATTCGGAAAGCATGATGAAGAATGCTTGAGCTCCACAAGAATCTTGATGAAGACTTCGAGGATGAATTAAAACATGATGAACCACCATGAAGAACTCCGGTAACAAAAGCATGAGAAGTGAAAGATGAAAGAATAAGATTCAAGGTCTGCGATGAATTAGATGGGGGTTGAAATGATATGATTGGAATAATTTGGAGCTCCGGAAAACAAGATGAGCCACTTAGAACCGAGAATATGATATGATGAACAAACTCCAAACAAAAGAATTAAATCACCTGAAGGAACAAGAATAAGAATTATGTTATGCATCTCCTTCACCAATTTAAATTGATGACAACCAAAGGATTTGGCATACTACTTATTCTCGTTGCAAATAATTAAAGAGAGATCTAGCACAAGCTTGGGTAAATCTTCAACGAACCACCGGTAGGATTATGAAAGAACAAAATGAATTAAAATGATAACAACGTAAGGGTAAACTTGAATGAACCACCGTAAGAATAGGGAGACGAACGAAGAGACATCAATGAAGAATATTTGGAGGATGAAGTTGAAAACTGAGAACGAAGAAATATTCTGAAATGATGGCCTTCGGAGGAACACAAAGAAAAGAATTCATGAAGAATCTTGAGAGAACGGCCAAGATTTAAGAGAAACACTTCTCCGGTCTCCAAATGTTGAAAAAGAAGACGAGAAAAGCTATAAGAATTGTTGAGCACTCCGGAATGAAGAATTAAAAAGGTTGAACCAATGATGAACAAGAATTTGAAAGCGATCTTGGAGAAAGCATGTGACTGATGGAAATCATTCTTACGTCACACTTGAAAGGAATTCGCCGGAAAAGAAGAGTCAGGTAAGATCCTGGAAAAAGACCTGTGGGTTAGGGCCCACTCAAGAGAAATCACCGTTGAAAAGATTGCTTAAGAGATATTGCACCGGTTGAATTAAATGGCTTGAGTAAGATAACAATCCTCAGAAATAGCTTGAAAGGACTAAGAATGGAATTATGAATCTTCAGCACTCCGGATATGAATAGCAAGAGGAGAATGATTAATTGGTGCACCGGAGTAAGAAAGCATTGTGAAATGAGGAAAAGGATAAGATCAACACCAAAACTTGAATTACATCCACCGGCAGAATAGAGAACAAAAGAATGATGAACTTGAAGCTCTTGAGCATCTTCGCGATAAATCACCGGATAAGAACATTGACGGAGAGGAATGAAGAAACATCACATGAATAAAATGGATATTTCATTTGAGAGTTCTTGCTCAATGCAGAAAAGGGTGGGAGGGTGGGGAAACAAAGACAACTTGGGATGAATGAAACAGACAAATCGTCAGATTTCACAACGACGTCCGTATGGAATAACTTGAAGAGAAGGCACACCGGTTAAAAGAATTTAACATGACCATCTCGATGATCAAGAAGAATTAGCACTCCCATAGAAATATGAGAAAACCGATTAGGAAAGGTATGGAATCAACATTTGACATCGAAGCAACTCGAATACCAGAATCAAAACAAGAACAAAGGATAGATATGCAGCATGATCTTCACAACATCATTCGAGCAAGGAATTGAACGAATGAATTCCGTAGGCATATCAACTCGACGAGAAGCCACTTGGAGAACAAAAGGTAAATAAAAAAAGGAACAAGGAACAGATAGAACAAATACAAGATAGAAGCTTCGTTCGACATCTTCGTGCTGAAAGCTCATGGAACGTGTTACAAAAGGGTTTTGCAATCCCCGGATCAGCATAGCCAAGGACCCTTTAAGATGCAACTCCCGATCAGAACAAGTCCATAAAACCACTTCACTCAATGTAGAACCCCAAACTTCATATCGTGCATCCGTTGGAAGAATGCCTAGAACTACTAGATGAACCCACCTATAGATTTCCGAAAGATTCCAGTTATGCAATCAGGTGTTGGGGATACACGGGAAGCACCGCGCAATCAACTCTAAACCTACATCCAGGTGTATCCATCCTTCAACACATAACCAGTCTTTCTCGGAAACTGTTTACCTCGGACCTTCGAAAACGCATCCACTATAACAAGCTATGGCAATACTCTCGAGCTACCTCCCCAGTACTGGGTGATGTCGGGGTTATCTTGCCACTGGCCGTATAGGAGAGATTTTCGATGTCGGCCGTCTTAAGTATTTAGTACTGCCGCGATATGCTTGTTACAATGATACCTCGAAGCTCAACTCCTCGGTAACAGGAGGCATCGAGAACAATATCCTTGTCACAAGAACATCGAAACAATCCCAGAATACTCGCGAGGTCCTAAAAAAAATTGGTGCAATTTTTGAAAGTAGACGAGAAAAGAGTAATCGTCAGGAGTCCTCACCAGAGAGAAAAGAGATGAGGAGCAAAAGAAATCCTACTCTCCGATATATATATATAGGACTCAAAACATTTTTAGTGTGTGCCTAGACTCAACCGTCAACGATTCGATCAATCAGTGGGGGCTTCTAGGTCGGAGAAGGCTCTGATACCAACTTGTAATGCCCAGGATGGAGTTATACCTCCTACGTGTCGAGGCACGACTTAAAGGCATAAGTCCATCCTAGAATGATCTCAAGTTTGGTATCTATGCACGACTCATGTAAAAGAGGGATTAAATTGCAAAAGGAGATAGTTGGCTTACACTCGCCACTTCACACAATACATTACATAAGCAATACATCATTCAAAACATCACAACCCGACTACGGGTGAAGATCCAAAAGAAAGATACCAAAACAACATAAAGCCACAGGTCAGGATCGAATCCTAGTAGAAACCACTACTGACATCGAAACATCACAAACAAACAGCCAAACTCTTCATCGAGCTCCCGGTGAAGAACTGATCCAACACCTGCATCAAACTCGGCTGAACCTGCATCTGGTGTGGTGAAGTAACTGTGAGCCACAGAGGACTCAGCAATCCTGTTCCTGGGTAACAAGACTATTTAAGCCTTGGGTGAGGATAAGGCTGAAGAAAGAACGAGAGGTGAAGGAAAGAAAACAAGAGTCTGCAGCAGCAACTAGCACTAACTTACGTAATAGAGAGCGAGAAGAGAAGAGCATCGGTCGAAAGATGATCCCGAAGTGATCCTAGCTAAAGCCGGTCAAACATAACCCCACCGTGTTCAACTCCCGAATCCCTATTCGGAAATTGACAGTCACGGTACACACGCTGGTAGTGTATTGAAACATTGTGTCAAGTTATCTACAACCGGAATTAACAAGCTCCCATCTGCCACATAACCGCGGGCACGGCTTTCGAAAGTTCAAACCCTGCAGGGGTGTTCCAACTTGGCCCATCACAAGCCCACGATCCGCGGAGTCGCAACTCCATAGGTGGGAAGACCCGAGTATTCTCGGAATCCCGTGCTCAAGTTAAACCGAACTAAGGTAAGGCTAATCCAGCAAATCCTCCCGGCGTGCCGACACCCTGATAGTAGCCGCGCGTATCTCGTCTCAGGCCACGACCGGATGAGCGCTACGTACAGTACCGAAGACCCCAGATAACTGGGTGGTACCGCAAGTGACTCTAGTTTGGGACCAACACCATCAGCACTGGCCCCCCCTGCTATGTAGAATTAAGAAAAAGAGGGTTTGCAAGGCCCTTATGTAAGTTTTATTAGTTTGTTATTAGGCAAATAGTACCAATGTTGGGACTTGCTGGAAAAGACTTAGCACTTAGCGGTTTATCAAGGGGGTCCCATACACCCCAACCGTGTTAGGAACGCAAAATCAAGGAACATAACACCGGTTTATACGGTTCCTAACGGCATGAGTGGAACAAATCACCAAGCAAAAGGCTTAGCCTTCCACCCTTGCCAATATATAGATGATTTCATTTTAAGCATTTATATAGTGTGATATAACCCAACCAAACTTCAACATGAAGCAAGCATCTTCAATCTTCACCTGCAACTAGCAATGCTATAAGAGGGGCTGAGCGAAGCCTACGTATAGCCAAGCAACGGTTTGCATAGGTAGGGTGGATAAACATGGCAATTGGTTACAAGTAGGAGGCTGACAAGAAGAACATGGGCATCGAGGCAAAACTATAGAGCGATACTCTAGCAAGAGGCAAAAATAGTAATGGTATCCGGGTTCGGTCATCTTGCCTGGGATTCCACAAAGGAGAAGAACGGATCCATGAAGAAGACGAAGAAGAAGCCTCACAACTCCGGAACGAAACCGAAGCTAACAAGAGAAGCAACCGGAAAGAAGCAAACAACTCGGTAAACACACAATCATAAACATGGCATACGATGCACAAACAAGTATGATGCATGTCCGGTTTAAATAAGCATGGCATGTCAAAGTGCACAAACAAATACTACAAGTTAAGTGGAGATCAATATGCAACGAGTTGCATATTGACGAGACACCACATTTAATTATTTAGTTGAATCTCGTTATTTACAAAACAATATTAAATGTTTGTTAACATGGCAAGAGGTGAAGCATAATAAAACTACACTATTTAGACATTTTAAATGAGGCCGGAAAATAACAACAACATGTCCGAAAAAACCTCATGAGCATGTTTAGTAATTATAAGCAAACAACAATTATACATATTAATGTTGTTAATATGATGCGGATGACATGATCAAGTTTATGCAATTTATATTATAAGTTGACAAGAGAGATATGAAGCATTTGTCACCGTGGTGGAAGAAAGGGTGCCACGGCAACGATCCGAAATGATGCAAAGGCAACAACTCGGTTCCGGTAACTCGTTGAGAGTCCGATGCAAAAGGTAAGATGGCATGAGCGAGTCAAACGAGATGAAAGCGGTGGGGTGATCCGTCACCGGGTACCCACGAGTCGGTGACGAGGCACCCGAGGAACATGACAAAGGTGGAACGGGCACGAAGCACACACGGGAAACATTTCATACAACACAAGCAAGCATCTCACGGGTCACGTCTCGGGGTTATACGTTCGAAGCGTGCGTTTCGAGGCGGTTCGAGCTCGTCGAGGGACGTAGTGGTAGTAGTTGTACACGGTCGGATCGTAGAGGAAGTAGACGTTCACGGGGTGTAGTGGAAATAGATGTTCCGTTCGGAGAGGAAGTAGACGTTCTCAGTCTTGTCGACGGTAGTGGTACTTGACGCATCGTCGTCACGTGTAGTCGTTCTCGTTTCGGAGTCGTACACGTTCATAGCGGTTCGGGTCGTCGTGGTACTTGGGGCTTCCGGCGACGGTAGTGGTAGTAGTGGTACTTGTCGAGTCGGTCGTCGTGTATGCGTTCATGTAGTCGTTCTCGAGCTCGTAGCCGTTCAACATCACGTGTAGAGGTACTTGAGGGTTCTCGATCTCGCGTCGTAGATGAACAAGGGTCCAAAAGTAGATATACCTACTGCTCCCTGGTTACTTGAGATGAACAGATAGCAGCACACAAAAACAAAACAAAAACAAAACAAAAAAGGAAAAGAAGGATGCGGGACTTGGCACATCCGCTGCGGTGCTGGAGGGAACGAGGTGGAGGTGCGGGTCGCGGTACTTGGCCGCTGGCAGACGACACCATGGCGCGGCCTGCTGGAGTTGGTGGCAGAGGCGAGCCACGGCTCGGATGAAGGAGGCAGGAGGGAGCCACGGCGCGGATGAAGGAGGCAGGAGGGTCGCGCTCGGGGCGGCCTCCTTCTGCCAGAGGAGGAGGGGGCGCTCGGGGCCCTGGCTGGCGCGGCGGACGGCGACTTGGGGCGTCCGGCGGCTGCTGCCTTGGAAGGGCGTCGGGAGGCCGCGGCGCTGGGAACGTCGAGGCAGGAGCTGCTCGGGCCGGCGAGGAGACCGAAGGGATCGCTGGGGAGAGGGAGAAGCGGGAAGCAGAGGGGAACGAGAGGGAGCTCGAGGTTCTTGGCGCTGGGGAACGAAGAGAAAGGGGGGGGGTCGAGGAACGAGAGGGAGCCAGAGGGAAGCGGTCGATGGGATAGAGAAGGGAAGAGGGATCGAACGAGGGAACGGGGCGATGGGAATCGCTCCTGGCGGCGCTCGGTGGGAGCGAAGGGAGCGAGAGGGACTGGGTCGAGCGCCCTAGGGTTCTGGAGGCGCCCGGTTGGAGGCTGGTTGGGCCGGAGCGAGGGAGGTGCGGCTGGGCCAGCTTCGGCTTGGGCCTGGCTGCGGTGAGGAAAAGGAGGAGGGAGGAGATGGGCCAGGGAAGGCCTGGGCTGCATTTTTTTTATTCCCTTTTAGCAGAAAATAAAAAAAAGGAGAGAGCCAAAAAAAAAGAAAAGAGGCAAAGAAAGAATAAAATGATGGGCATTTTTGTAAGGCTTTACGGAATAATTCCAACCTCACAAAAATAGTTCCAACAAAAAGGGAAGTGCAAACTAAAATAATTAACTTGCCTGAAGGAGTTCAAAAGAAGTCTAGATTTTAGGAGGAGTCTCGATAAAAGGGAAAAGAAATATAGGGAAGGTTTTTGATGGAGAACTCGAAGTGAAAAAGACATGGGGAAAAATGCAAGTGTGTTGGGGTAATTCCGAAGCAATGGAATATTTTATTTATAATAGCTCCATAATATTTGGAGGATATGTTATAAAGAGAAGTCACCTTCCCTCGATTTAAATGGACCGAAGGTCCACACGATTTATTAAGGTTGAGATGCAAAATAAAATATGACATGGTGGCATGATGACATGATGCAATGCAAAAAAAAACACAAGCACAACTGAAACACACGGGCAACCCGGAACATCTGGAATCTTCTGGAATCTTCTGGGATGTCGGTCTTCGGGCGTCACAACATTATATCTTGATCTTGTTTGATGCAAGACGGTTATTCATTTAAATCAGGGAATAATGGTTGTTCTATTTATATGAGTAATATCTTTTATGGTCATGCACCCTTGAAGAGTGGTCTATTTTTGTTGGATCTCGATCGTAGTGATACACATATTCATAATATTGAAGCCAAAAGATGCAAAGTTGTTAATGATAGTGCAACTTATTTGTGGCACTGCCGTTTAGGTCATATTGGTGTAAAGCGCATGAAGAAACTCCATGCTGATGGACTTTTGGAATCACTTGATTATGGATCACTTGGTGCTTGCGAACCATGCCTCATGGGCAAGATGACTAAAACTCCGTTCTTCGGAACAATGGAGCGAGCAACTGATTTGTTGGAAATCATACATACTGATGTATGCGGACCGATGAGTGTTGAGGCTCGCGGCAGTTATCTTTATTTTCTGACCTTCACTGATGATTTGAGTAGATAAGGGTACATCTACTTGATGAAATACAAGTCTGAAATATTTAAAAGTTCAAAGAATTTCAGAGTGAAGTAGAGAATCATCGTAACAAGAAAATAAAGTTTCTATGATCTGATCGCGGAGGCGAATATTTGAGTTACGAGTTTGGTCTTCATTTGAAACATTGTGGAATAGTTTCACACCTCATGCCACCTGGAACACCACAGCGTAATGGTGTGTCCGAACGTCATAACCGTACTTTATTAGATATGGTGCAATCTATGATGTCTCTTACCGATTTACCACTATCGTTTTGGGGTTATGCTTTAGAGACAACTCCATTCACGTTAAATAGGGCACCATCTAAATCCGTTGAGACGACGCCTTATGAACTGCGGTTTGGCAACAAACCCAAGTTGTCGTTTCTTAAAGTTTGGGGCTGCGATGCTTATGTGAAAAAGCTTCAACCTGATAAGCTCGAACCCAAGTCGGAGAAATGTGTCTTCATAGGATACCCAAAGGAACTATTGGGTACACCTTCTATCACAGATCCGAAGGAAAGATATTCGTTGCTAAGAATGTATCCTTTCTAGAGAAGGAGTTTCTCTCGAAAGAAGTGAGTAGGAGGAAAGTGGAACTTGATGAGGTTATTGTACCTTCTCCCGAATTGGAAAGTAGTACATCACAGAAACTAGTTCCAGTGATTCCTACACCAAACAGTGAGGAAGCTAATGATGATGATCATGAAACTTCAGATCAAGTTACTACTGAACCTCGTAGGTCAACCAGAGTGTGTTCCGCACCAGAGTGGTAGGGTAACCCGGTTCTGGAAGTCATGTTACCAGACCATGATGAACCTACGAACTATGAGGAGGCAATGATGAGCCTAGATTCCGCAAAATGGCTTGAGGCCATGAAATCTGAGATGGGATCCATGTATGAGAACAAAGTATGGACTTTGGTTGACTTGCCCGATGATCGGCAAGCCATTGAAAATAAATGGATCTTTAAGAGGAAGTCTGACGCTGATGGTAATGTTACTGTCTACAAAGCTCAACTTGTTGTGAAAGGTTCTCGACAAGTTCAAGGAGTTGACTACGATGAGACTTTCTCACCTGTAGCGATGCTTAAGTCTGTCTGAATCATGTTAGCAGTTGCCGCATTTTATGATTATAAAATCTGGCAAATGGATGTCAAAACTGCATTCCTTAATGGATACCTCAAAGAGGAGTTGTATATGATGCAACCAGAAAGTTTTTTTCAATCCTAAAGGTGCTAACAAAGTGTGCAAGCTCCAGCGATCCATCTATGGACTGGTGCAAGCATCTCGGAGTTGGAATATACGCTTTGATGAGGTGATCAAAGCATATGGTTTTATACAGACTTTTGGAGAAGCCTGTATTTACAAGAAAGTGAGTGGGAGCTCTGTAGCATTTCGATATTATATGTGGATGACATATTGTTGATTGGAAATGATATAGAATTTCTGGATGGCATAAAAGGATACTTGAATAAAAAAACAATGAAAGACCTCGGTGAAGCTGTTTATATATTGGACATCAAGATCTATAGAAATAGATCAAGACGCTTAATTGGACTTTCACAAAGCACATACCTTGATAAAGTTTTGAAGAAGTTCAAAATGGATCTGTCAAAGAAAGGGTTCTTGCCTGTGTTACAAGGTGTAAAGTTGAGTAGGACTCAATGCCCGACCACTGCAGAAGATAGAGAGAAAATGAAAGTCATTCCCTATGCCTCAGCCATAGGATCTATCATGTATGCAATGTTGTGTACCAGACCTGATGTGTGCCTTGCTATAAGTTTAGCAGGGAGGTACCAAAGTAATCCGGGAATGGATCATTGGACAGCGGTCAAGAACATCCTGAAGTACCTGAAAAGGACAAAAGATATATTTCTCGTCAATGGAGGTGACAAAGAGCTCGCCGTAAACGGTTACGTCGATTCAAGCTTTGACATTGATCTGGATGACTCTAAGTCACAAACCGGGTATGTATTTTTGGTGAACGGTGGAGCTGTTAGTTGGTGCAGTTCCAAGCACAGCGTCTGGGCGGGATCTACGTGTGAAGTGGAGTACATAGCTGCTTCGGAAGCAGCAAATGAAGGAGTCTGGATGAAGGAGTTCATATCCGATCTAGGTGTAATACCTAGTGCATCGGGTCCAATGAAATTTTTTGTGACAACACTGGAGCAATAACCTTGGCGAAGGAATCCAGGTTTCACAAGAGAACCAAGCACATCAAGACACGCTTCAATTCCATCCATGATCAAGTAAAGGAGGGATACATATAAATTTTCAAGATACATATGGATTTGAATGTTGCAGACCCATTGGCTAAGCCTCTTCCATGTGCAAAACATGATCAGCACCAAAACTCCATGTGTGTTAGAATTATTACTATGTAATCTAGATTATTGACTCTAGTGCAAGTGGGAGACTGAAGGAAATATGCCCTAGAGGCAATAATAAAGTTGTTATTTATATTTCCTTATATCATGATAAATGTTTATTATTCATGCTAGAATTGTATTAACCAAAAACTTAGTACATGTGTGAATACATAGACAAAACAGAGAGTCCCTAGTATGCCTCTACTAGACTAGCTCGTTAATCAAAGATGGTTATGTTTCCTAACCATGTCATGAGTGGCCATTTGATCAATGATATCACATCATTAGGAGAATGATGTGATGGACAAGACCCATCCGTTAGCTTGGCACTATGATCATTTAGTTTTACTGCTATTGCTTTCTTCATGACTTATACATGTTACTATGACTATGAGATTATGCAACTCCCGAATACCGAAGGAACACCTTGTGTGCTATCAAACGTCACAATGTAACTGGGTGATTATAAAGATGCTCTACAGGTGTCTTCGAATGTGTTTGTGGTGTTGGCATAGATCGAGAATAGGATTTGTCACTCTGAGTGTCGGAGAGATATCTCTGGGCCCTCTCGGTAATACACATCATAATAAGACTTGCAAGCAAATGACTAATGAGTTAGTCACGAGATGATGTATTATGGAACATGTAAAGAGACTTGCATGTGACGAGATTGAACTAGGTATGATGATACCGACGATCGAATCTCGGGCAAGTAACATACCGATGACAAAGGGAACAAAGTATGTTGTTATGCAGTTTGACCAATAAAGATCTTTGTAGAATTTGTAGGAACCAATATGAGCATCCAGGTTCCGCTATTGGTTATTGACCGGAAATGTGTCTCGGTCATGTCTACATAGTTCTCGAACCCGTAGGGTCCGAACACTTAACGTTCGATGATGATTGATATTATGAGTTTATGTGTTTTGACGTACCGAAGGTAGTTCGAAGTCCCAGATGTGATCACAGACATGACGAGGAGTCTCGAAATGGTCGAGACATAAATATTGATATATTGGAAGGTTATATTCGGACACCGGAATGGTTCCGGGGGTCACCGGATAAATACCGGCGTACCGGGAGGCTACCGGAACCGCCCGGGGAGTATATGGGCCATATTGGGCTTTAGGGGTGATAGAGAGGGGCTGCCTAGGGCTGCCCCCCCCCCAATCCTAGTCCGAATTGGACTAGGGGAAGGGGCGGTGCCCCTCCTTCCTTCTCTTTCTCTCCTTCCCTTCCCCCTTCTCCCACTCCTACTAGGAAAGGGGAGTCCTACTCCTGGTGGGAGTAGGACTCCCCCTTGGCGCGCCCCTCTCCCTAGGTTGGCTGCCTCCTCCCTCTCCCTCCTTTATATATGTGGGGAGGGCACCCCTTGGACACACATCAATTGTTCCTAGCCGTGTGCGGTGCCCCCTCCATAGTTACACACCTCGGTCATATCGTTGCAGTGCTTAGGCGAAGCCCTGCGCCGATAACTTCATCATCACCGTCACCACACCTGCATGCTGACGAAACTCTCCCACGACACTCAACTGGATCAAGAGTTTGTGGGACGTCATCGAGCTGAACGTGTGATGAACGCGGAGGTGATGTACGTTCGGTGCTTGGATCGGTTGGATCGCGAAGACGTTCGACTACATCAACCGCGTTACTAAACGCTTCCGCTTTCGTTCTATGAGGGTACGTGGACACACTCTCCCGCTCATTGATATGCTTCTCCTAGATATATCTTGCATGTTCGTACGAATGTTTTTGAAATACTACGTTGCCCAACGTTCGTAGGAATTCTTTAATGCATCGCACACAGTTTCGTCAAAGGTTCTCTGATCGTAGTGTCGCATTAGCAGCATCCTGCAGTAGTGAGGGGTGCACCACATAACCCAACATGCTCGATCCCATTTGGCCGGACACACTTTCCTGGGTCATGCCCGGCCTCAGAAGATCAACACGCCGCAACCCTACCTAAGCACAACAAAGAGGTCAGCCCGCCGGTCTAAATCCTAAGCGTGCAGGGGTCTGGGCCCATCGCCCATTGCACACCTGCACGTTGTGTGGGCGGCCGGTAAGCTTAGCCTCTCCTAATACCAGAGTAGGCATTCCAATCCAATTCGGCACGCGCTGCTCAGTCGCTGACGTCAAGAAGGCTTCGGCTGATACCATGACGTCGAGTGCCCATAACTGTCCCCGCGTAGCTGGTTAGTGCGTATAGGCCAGAGGCCAGACTCAGATCAAATATCCAAACTCATTAAGCGTGTTATTATGAAATAACCGCGTATGACGACCAGGGCCATGCCCACCTGTCTCCTAGGTGGTTGTCACCTGCCCTGTCGCTCCGCCACAAAGATCCACACAGAGGGCCATCGGGAAAGTATGTCCTTTCAGCCCCCAATCCGTGAATCAACTGCGGGTACTCAACGAGCCAACCCGACTTTAGTGACAACATGTATCAGGTAGAACATGTATATAGTATATACCCGTGATCACACCCAAAGTGATCACGGTCCGATAGAATAGCATGGCAGACGGACAAGGGTGTAGGGCCACTGATGGAATACTAGCATCCTATACTAAGCATTTAGGATTGCAGGTAAAGGTATCAACAGTTGTAGCAACAATGGCAGGCTATGCAACAGAATAGGATTAATCGAAAGCAGTAACATGCTACACTACTCTAATGCAAGTAGTAGATAGGAATAGGCGATATCGGGTTGATCAAGGGGGAGGGGGCTTGCCTGGAGACTCGACAGCGAAGGAGGGGTCGTCAACACCATAGTCGATCGGGGCAGCAGCAGCGTCGGTCTCATAGTCTACCGGAGAGAAGAGGGGGAAGAAACAATGAATACAATGCAAACAGATGCATGACTATGCATGACATGACATATATCGGTGTTAGGTGTGCCCTAACGCAGTACCGGGTGTTACTGGCGAAGGAGGAAACATCCGGGAAAGTATTCCCAGTGTTTGACGTTTTCGGACAAACGGACCGGAGGGAGAAAGTTGCATGTTCGCTATGCTAGGGACGTGTGGCTCACAAACGGACTACGTATTCGGATTCGTCTCGAAATTCTGAGCAAGTTTCATGTACAAAGTATTTTCATCCGAGTTACGGATTATTTTATATTAATTTTTAAAGTTTTAAATCAATTTTCTAAATTATTATTATTATATTAATTCTAAATTAGAATCATTGCATCAGCATGACGTCAGCAGTCAACAGAGGTGTTGACTGGGTCAAGTCGACGTGTGGGTCCCGCATGTCATTGTCTAACTAACTAACTAACTGTTTAATTAGATTAGTTAGTAGGTTAATTAGGGTTAATAGTTAATTAACAGAATTAATTAAGTTAATTAAGTTAATTATTTTTTATTTTTTATTTTTTATCTTTTTTTAAACGTACATGGGGTGGGCCCCCTATCATAGGCCCAGGGGCCTATCGGGTCGGGCGCGACGGGGCGGGTGCCAGGGCGCAGGGCGTCGGGCACCCGCCCATCCAGCCGCAGGGTGCGGCGCCGGTGGCCAAATGCCCGGCTGGAGGCGGCGAGGCATGATACATCTCCAACATATCTATAATTTTTTATTGTTCCATTCTATTATTTATGATGTTTTGGATGTTTAATGGGCTTTGTCCTACACTTTTATATTATTTTTGGGACTAACCTACTAACCCAAAGGCCCAGTCCAGATTGTTGTTTTTTGCCTGTTTTAGGGTTTTACAGAAAAGGGATATCAAATGGAGTCCAAACGGAATGAAACCTTCGGGAGAGATATTTTTGGAGAAAATCACGCACGGGAGACTTGAGAACCACGGAGCAGGGGCCACGAGGTGCCCACGAGGGTGGGGCGCCCCCCCCTAGGGCGCGCCCCTGCCGCATGGGTCCCTCGTGAGGCCCCCGGTGCCCTCCTTCTTCCTATATAAGCCTACGTACCCCGAAACCATCAGAGCAACAGAGAAAACCTTAGTTCCACCGCCGCAACCTTCTGTTCCCGTGAGATCCCATCTTGGGGTCTGTTCCGGAGCTTCGCCGGAGGGGGGGCCATCATGGAGTGCTTCTACATCATCATCATCGCCTCACCATGAGTTGTGAGTAGTTTACCACAGACCTTCGGGTCCATAGCTAGTATCTAGATTGCTTCTTCTCTATCTCTGGATCTCAATACAAAGTTATCCTCGGTCTTCGAGGAGATCTATTCAATGTAATCTCTTTTTGTGGTGTGTTTGTCGAGATCCGATGAATTGTGAGTTTATGATCAAGATTATCTATGAGAAATATTTGGTTCTTTTCCGAACTCTTTATGTGTGCTCATAATATCCTTGCAAGTCTCTTCGAATTATTGGTTTGGTTTGGCCTACTAGATCTATAGTTCTTGCAATGGGAGAAGTGCTTGGCTTTGGGTTCAATCTTGCGGTGTCCTTTCCAAGTGACAGTAGGGAAGCAAGGCACGTATTGTATTGTTGCCATCGAGGATAAAAAGATGGGGTTTATATCATATTGCTTGAGTTTATCCCTCTACATCATGTCATCTTGCTTAAGGCGTTACTTTGTTCTTATGAACTCAATACACTAGATGCATGCTGGATAGAGGTCGATGTGTGGAGTAATAGTAGTAGATGCAGGTAGGAGTCGGTCTACTTGTCTCGGACGTGATGCCTATATACAATGATCATGCCTAGATAGTCTCATAATTATTCGCTTTTCTATTAATTGCTCGACAGTAATTTGTTTACCCACCGTAGAATATCGCTATCATGAGAGAAGGCACTAGAGAACACTATGGCCCCGGGTCTATTCTCAACATATCAATCTACACTTACTTTACTTTTTCCGCTTTTACTTTCTGTTTTTATAAACAAAAATACCAAAAATATAAACTATCATCTCTATCAGATCTCACTTTCGTAAGTGACCGTAAAGGGATTGACAACCCCTTATCGTGTTGGCTGCAAAGTTCTTATTTGTTTGTGCAGGTGCGAGGGACACGTGCGTGGTCTCCTACTGGATTGATACCTTGGTTCTCAAAAACTGAGGGAAATACTTACGCTACTGTGTTGCATCTCTCTTTCCTCATCGAGGGAATACAACGCAAGCTCGAGAAGTAGCAAGAAGAATTTCTGGCGTCGTTGTCGATGAGGCTTACGCAAAAGTCATATATCAAGTACCTATCACAAACCCTTATCCTTCGCATTACACTTTTTGCCACTCGTTTTCCTCTCCCCCACTTCACCCTTGCCGTTTTATTCGTCCTTTTTCCGTTCGCCTTTCTGTTTGCTTGTGTTACTATGTGCCCTCTATTAGCTTGCATCTTCGCTTGCTAAAGTATGGATCCTCATCCACTTGCTAATCTCTTTAAGAGATCCAATTACGTTGAACCTATTGCTAGTGAGTTGCGTGCACTAGATTATCTTTATGGGGTTTTGCTTGAAATTTATGAATCTGAAAATTGTGAGGAATTGTTAAAAGAAAAAGTGATTCATGATAGCTTGTTAAATAAAAAGCATGATTGCAATGATGTTATTGTAAATTCTATTAATGTCAATTGTGTTAATGACATGCAAAACCCTAAGCTTGGGGATGCTTATTTTGCTATGCCCACTACTTGTTGCAATGATTATGATTGGGGTGATGATTCTTACGATCTTGAAAATTTATTTAATCCCCATGATATATATGAGATTGATAATAATGTTTGCAATACTATTAAAAGTGGGTTTGGAGAGGTCATGACTTTAGTTAATATTGATCCCACTATTTTGGAAGAGTGTCAACTTCGTATGCATGTGGATCGTGTTGAGAATATGTTATGTGATAGCTATATTGTTGAATTTTCTTATGATCCTACATTCAATTATTATGAGAGAGGAAAATATGGTTGTAGAAATTTTCATGTTACTAAATTACCTCTCGTGATGTTGAGATTGCTATTGTTTCTTTCTCCTTCCTTGCATATGCTAGATCTTGCTTGTCTTGCTAACTTGTTTTCCTATATAATGCCTATGCATAGGAAGCATGTTATACTTAGATGTGTTTGTCACATATTTTGTGATGCTCTCTTTGTGCTTCAATCCTTGTCTTTCATGTGAGCATCATTGAATTATCAAGCCTATCTTAATGGCTATAAAGAAAGAGCTTGTTGGGAGGCAACCCAATTTTATATATTTTTGTTTTTACTGCTGTTAGGGAATAAATATTGCATCTAGCTGCTGTTTAGATGTGGTTTTGTGTTCTGTTTAGTGTTTGTGCCAATTAGAACCTTTGGGAAGACTTGTGTCAAGTTTATATGATCTTGCTGTGAAAAACATAATCGTTAGCGCTCGCTAGAATGGTCATCAGATTTTACTGGAGCATGCTATTTAATTGATTCTTTTTGCAGATGATTAAGAGACAAATTCCTCACGTTTACAAATTTAGTTTGAATTTTTTGGAGTTACAAAAGTATGCGAAACCGGCAGATTACTACAGACTGTTCTGTTTTTGATAGATTCTGTTTTTCGTGTGTTGTTTGCTTATTTCAATGCATCTATGAGTAATATTGGGAAGTGTGAACCATAGATAAGTTGGAATACAGTAGGTTTAACACCAGTATAAACAAAGAATGAGTTCATTATAGTACCTTTGAGTAGCGGTTTGTTTTCTTATACTAACGGAGCTCACGAGATTTTTGTCTAAGTTTTGTGTTGTGAAGTTTTCAAGTTTTGAGTATTGCTTTGATGGACTATGGAACAAAGAGTAGCAAGGACATAAGCTTGGGGATGCCCAAGGCACGCCAAGTAAAATTCAAGGACAACCAAAAGCCTAAGCTTGGGGATGCCCCGGGAAGGCATCCCCTCTTTCGTCTTCATCCATCGGTAACTATACTTGGAGCTATATTTTTATTCACCACATGATATGTGTTTTGCTTGGAGCGTCTTGTACGATTTGAGTCTTTGCTTGTTAGTTCGCCACAATTATCCTTGCTGGACAAACCTATTCGAGAGAGTTAAATATGTCCTAGGAATTGATAGAACACTCTATGTGCTTCACTTATATCTTTTGAGTTGAACAGTTTTTGCTCTAGTGCTTCACTTATATCTTTTAGAGCACGGTGGTGATAATATTTTGAAGAAATTGTTGAACTCACATGCTTCACTTATATACTTTTGAGAGTCTATTAAAACAGCATGGTAATGTGCTTAGGCTATAAAACTAATCTTCACATGATAGACATCCAATATCAATGTAGTAATAAAATTCACACTAAGTGCATTGAATATGATGAGAAGTTGGATGCTTGATAATTGTTTTGAGATATGAGGATAGTGATATTAGACTCATGCTAGTGGAGTTATTATGAAATTGAGAAATGATTGTGTTAAGGTTAGTGATTCCCGTAGCATGCACGTATGGTGAACCGCTGTGTGACGAAGTTAGAGCATGAGGTATTTGTAAAGTGTCAACCTTTGTGTGGAGGTCGGGGGCGCGCGATGGTTAACTCCTACCAGCCTGCCCCCTAGGAGCATGCGTTGATTGCTTTGTTTTGATGACTCATAGATTTTTGCAATAAGTATATGAGTTCTTATGACTAATGTTGAGTCCATGGATTATACGCACTCTCACCCTTCCACCATTGCTAGCCTCTCTTGTATCGCGCAACTTTCGCCGGTACCATACACCCACTATATATCCTTCCTCAAAACAGCCACCATATATATTCCGCAAAACAGCCACCATACCTACCTATCATGGCATTTCCATAGCCATTCCGAGATATATTGCCATGCATTTTTCCACCGTTCCGTTCATATGACACGCTTCATATTGTCATATTGCCATGCATGATCATGTAGTTGACATAGTATTTGTGACAAAGCCACCATGCATAATTTTCCATACATGTCACTCTTGTTTCATTGCACATCCCGGTACACCGCCGGAGGCATTCATATAGAGTCATACTTTGTTGTAGTATCAAGTTGTAATATCGAGTTGTAATGAAAGTGTGATGATCATCATTATTAGAGCATTGTCCCATGGGAGGAAAGGCTAAATCAATAAAGCCCCTCCACAAAAAAGAGAAAAAAAGAGGAGAAAGGCCAAAGAAAAAAAGAAAGGCCCAAAAAAGGGACAATTGCTACTATCTTTTTTTCCACACTTGTGCTTCAAAGTAGCACCATGTCCTTCATGATAGAGAGTCTCATGCTTAGTCACTTTTTTATACTAGTGGGAATTTTCATTATAGAACTTGGCTTGTATATTCCAACGATGGGCTTCCTCAAATGCCCTAGGTCTTCGTGAGCAAGCAAGTTAGATGCACACCCACTAGTTTCTTTTGTTGAGCTTTCATACATATTTAGCTCTAGTGCGTCTCTTGCATGGCAATCCCTACTCACTCACATTGATATCTATTGATGGGCATCTCCATAGCCCGTTGATACGCCTAGTCGATGTGAGACTATCTCCCTCCTTTTTGTCTTCTCCACAACCACCTCTCTATTCCACCCATAGTGCTATGTCCATGGCTCATGCTCATGTATTGTGTGAAAGTTTAAAGGTTTGAAAGAATAGAATATGAAAACAAGTGCTTGGCTGAAATCGGGGTTGTGCATGATATGAATATTTTGTGTGATGAAGAGGGAGCATAGCCAGACTATATGATTTTGTAGGGATAACTTTCTTTAGCCATAGTATTTTGAGAAGACATGATTGCTTTGTTAGTATGCTTGAAGTATTATTATTTCTTATGTCAATATAGACTTTTATCTTGAATCTTTCATATCTGAACATTCATGCCACAATTAAGAGAATTACATTGAAAAACTATATTGGTTAACATTCCACATCAAAAATTATGTTTTTATCATTTACCTACTTGAGGACGAGCAGGAATTAAACTTGGGGATGCTTGATACGTCTCCAACGTATCTATAATTTTTTATTGCTCCATGCTATTATATATGATGTTTTAGATGTTTAATGGGCTTTGTCCTACACTTTTATATTATTTTTGGGACTAACCTACTAACCTGTCGGCGTCCTAGGAACCAGGGTACCCAGACTTGGATTCTCTGGTACGGCCTAGCTGCCCGAGAGCCTCGCGAGGGAGCTAAGCCTCGCGAGGAGAACAACATCAAGACCCCTCAGGAGCGGCCTTAGCAAGGTGCTCCGGAGGGGCAGAGAATCCAAGGCCAAGCTTGCCTCAGGAGGAGGCAGTGATGTCAGCAGTGATGCACCGCACCAGCGGGTGCCAGCGTCCGCCAGTGGGTGCCAGCGTCCGCCAGCGGCGCAGTTGCCATTTCGGTGCAAGGGGGACAGCGCAGCCGCAGGTTCTCGAGGAGCGGGACAAAGGTTTCCCCATTAGTGCAAAAAGACCGAAGACCGCAAGGACGGCAAGGAGGATGTCACCGCCGAGCCCACCACCGCGTCATCGCCTGATCCTTTTGCAGGCGAAGACTGCTTTTGTCAGGGTAGGAACGTCCTTGTGTTCCCGCTCAAAAATGGTCGTTCTGCGATCCCTTCCTGCCTAAACATTTCGGGGGAAGAGGACCCTGGTCGCCTATATAAGTAGCTACGATCCCCACTATGAGAGGGGGGAGGCAGATCCATAAACTCTGCCACCACGCAAAGGAGCAAGAACACTTGCCTCCTGACCCTCCTGAGCTCACCTCCTAAGCTCAGGAACCACTGTACTAGTTCATATTCCAGCCCTCCCGAGGCCAATCCACCAAAGCAGGAAGTAGGGTTTTACACCACGCGGTGGCCTGAACCTGGGTAAACTCTTGCGTGCTTCACTTGTTGTTTGCTTGAATCTCTTCACTAGGCGAGAGCGAGACGCTAGGTAGACGTGAGTGGGAGAGATCTTCATTCACGCCCCTGTGTTCCAACTTCTTGGGTTTTGCGGAGCCCTAAATCCGACATTTGGCGCGCCAGGTAGGGGGCGTGTCAAGATCCCGCCTCTCCAACGACCTCGTCCCTCTCTTGTCCATCGACCCCGCGTCGCCCAGCTTCAACGAACCGCGACCACGATGGCAGAGGCACATCAGACACGTGCGGAAGCCCGTGGCGCCCGCGCCGCTCAGGCATCGCCCTTCGGCCGCGGGACTCGCCGTCACCCGGCCTTGATCGAGCCGACGGCATGATGAGCATCACCGACCCGCTGCCGGGGGACCGGCAGCACCCACCGCCCACACGACGCCAAAGCCGCGCGGCGGCGCGGGCCACCGAGCACGCAGCTGCGAGCTCACGGGACCGACGCAAAATGTCGAACATGAGGTCCACGCTGCTGGTGGCAAGGGAGCTGCTAAGGTGCCGGTTTCTCGATAGCGGCCACGACGCGCTACTCCTCAGAGTGGCAGAGCTCCTCGACGTCGCCAGCGCCGGAGCCGAGCCATTCTGCTTCCACACGACGACACCAGGGACCGGGTGCCACGCCAGCCGCGCCCGGTCGCCCGTATGGTCAAGACTTGCGGCGACCTACGAGGGCGACATGGGGTATGACCCGCTGAACCCTGCGTATGACGCCGCCCCTCTGCCTCGAAGCCCTTTGTACTCAGGTACCGCTCCCGTCGAGGAGCCATCAGGAGGCGACCGCAGGACTACGCCCGACGCCGGGTGCGATCAGGCGCCAGCACGAGGGGGCTCAGGAGCGGAAGGCCAAGGGACAGACCCCCCGCTCTTAGCCCTCGACCCTCCGCCATCGTCACCGACGACCATGGAGCGCGAATGAAGCACCGTGAGTGCCTGTGAGGGCCGGCACACGCGGCACCGGCCGTAGGCCTCAGACGGGCAGCATTCCTGGCCCGGAACTTGACAGGCCCGGGAGACACTCCAGGTACCGCGTCAAGACAGAAAGGGAAGGGAAGGCCCGGGTTAGGCCCTCGTCCCCCCGCGCGTGACCTGTCGTGCATAAGCCCGCCCTGGATTTCACCAGGGGCTCGCTGGCGGCGGGTATGATGCGCTCGGAGAGGGGCCTTCTCCCCCTCCGTTCAGCCTCAAGACGCCGCGCCACTCGGCGTACCATCCCCCGGGCTGCGGAGGGTGTATCTGGAGGCGGTACAGCAGGTCGTCCTACGCGCACCAGGAGGGCCCAAGACCGCGGCTCCGTCCCCCTGCTCACGAAATCCCGTACCCGCTGGGCCCGACCCTGATCAGGAAGGGCTTAGGGGCCATTAGGAGCATGGGTAGGGCAGGGTCCCCTCGCACTTCAGGACGCCGCGTCTCCGGACGACGTTAGCCCCCAGGGGCGAAGCGCGCTCGGAGATCGCGTGAGTGGTGCGCCTGGTGCTCGATAGAGGGGCTATGGCCAAGGTCCCATCCCCCCATCATGCGCAGTGTCCCACCTCATGAATACCGCCTTCAGGTGAGTTCATGGCGGGAGCGGACTAGTGCGGGGCGGGGCCCTCGAAGCGAAGGGGCGGGCACATTAGAAGATCTCCGCTCGTGACACTCTCACGTAATAATGAGTGGGGATGTGCATGCCCCGGAGTCCCCAGAGCGTCGCCCTAGGGCCTCGGGGGCTCCCTCCCACGTCCTAGTGGATGCACCATGCTCCGCGCTGGCCGTCGACACTGCCCTCCAATGGCTATGCCCACACCCGCCGGTGGTAGCCCTATGCTCCACGCTGGGAAGAAGACCAAAGACCAGCTCAGGGGTCGGACGCAGCCCCCCCCCCCTTTTCTTTGCATTCGCCCTTGCCTCCTCTGTATCTGCTTTTTCAAGCCGATCCCGCAACTGCGCGACTCATTTCTTGAATAAAGGGGGAGAATTTTTGTCCGTGTTTTGTGATTTCCGTTGAGTTTATCGTTGCCCAGTCCATTTTTCGCATTGCTCGGCCGAGCCGGGCTACGTCCGCGACCCCGCCCTATCGCTCCTCATGAGCAGGGGCCGGGGCGTGGGTGCATGTTCTGTCTGGTCCGCGGCCGGACCGCCAACCACTCTTGCGCTCAAAGCAGGTACTCGCGAGGCGCGCCCGGACGAGGTCGGCAGACGCTCCTCTCTGAAACGCAACAAGGGCTTGAGGTAGCAGCCTCAGGGACAAACAAGGGAGTGCCTAAAACCTATCCTTACGGTGCTCAAACCCATTTTTACATCATCAAAAGTTTAAGTCTTGTGACACTCATCTTACCCGGCTCTGGAGCCACAACCAAAAACAAATTTACAGCAGGAGCTGGTGTGGGGACCCCGGCTTAAGAGTCAAGATCACCGAATGCACGTGTACAGTGATCCCAGAGATCAATGCTCACTAAACACACAGAAGCTGAATAACAAGAGTCTTACATCCATACATACCGTCTTACACAAATTATGACCATTATGGCCAAGTCTTACATAGATAAAGCCTCAAGGGGTGAATAGCAAATAAACTCGAATAGCGGAAGTCTTCGTAGATAAGTAGAACCCATGCCATCTGCCTTAACCCTACAGGCATTCTGACTGGGAAAGCGTCCTAGTTCGCATGTTCGTCTCCATAGAATTCTTCTTCATATTCCTGCTCTTCCATGCCTGGCCAATTAAATAACCAGTGGCAAGCCAATGAGAACTTTGAATGTACTTGCAAGCAACCCATGTTTTTGGAACAAGTATGACAAGATATAAAATAGCACTAGATAGGATATGTTGCGGAAAGCAGAAATTTGAGAGTGCAATGACATGAGCTATCTGAGGCATGCATCATAAGAATTTATAGGTTACAGATATCAACATAGCCAAGCTATGACCTCTTCATCTTGTCAAGTCCTTTTGACTTAGACCCAACGGAGCTTTCGCACACACACACAGGGTTTCGCAAACATTGGACGTAGACCAAGAGCGGTTACCCAACTGTCCTTGACCGTGGACACGGCTATTCGAATAGTTTTACACTATGTAGAGGTTGCACACTTTGCCCACTAGATCCGGGGAACTTTCCATGTCATCCACGACCCGCGGTACCTCAAGTACCCGGGGTAAGCACCCGATCACTATCTTTCCCTAGGCGACACTAATATGGAGTCCACTCGATTGGTAGTAACCCCCGTGCCCCACATTCACATCTTAAGATTTTTGGAGCCTTGCTCCTACCACGGGCACGGGGTACCAACGGTGTGTTCGGTGCCCTGTGAAAACAGTCATGGCCGCCTATCCAAGCACAACCCCGTCCCGAGAGTGACCTCATGTCACCCCCGTCACTGGTAATGCGGGCACCATGCTAGTATCGACCTAGGTAATCAATAATGCCCTTTCCCATATAAGGGTAGAGTGGTTGCGCATGTAAAGTTGGAATAACGGTCGCAACTTAAACCAATCCGTTTGAAAAACATCACGCACACTTGCCTTCATACACCACTTCATCATCAAGTGGTTACCCATCTCATCATTTCCCTCGGGCATAAGTGGCACCCGATGGGGTCTTTGAAAGAGTTCCTCAAATGAACTACGCTTTCATTGTCATGCATATCCCGTTCTACTACCATGGCCACTACTTTAGCAACATATCTACTCCCATCGGCATAACCCTCATAAGAAGGTAGGGTCATGCACAAATGCAAGTATCAACGAGGAAGTGGAGTGGCAAACCAACAAGAGGTTTCTACCTCTTCATGATTCTGATGCAACAACAATATGGTGCTATATGACATGCATAAAAAGGGGTTCCATAGTCATGGCCAAAGGGCAGCTTGCCTGGATTGGCTTGGTCTTCAAGGTCTTCAAATCCTTCCCCTCCTTCTTCTTCAGCAACCTCGTCAAATACGGTATCTAATCGTCGCAATAAACAACGGGAAAATAAGACCATAATAAAAACAGAAAAGCAAAGTGCTCAGAAAAATGTCAACTTATTTTTATCAAATACTAGAGGGAAAACTAAGATGGCAAAATTTCTTAGTTTGAGATTTGGAGTGACAGAATGGGGTACATAAATTTTTGAACAGGGTTTTTAATGTTCAAATATGGATTTAAATTTGAACCGAACAAAAAAGGTACATGGATATGGGTGAAAGTGACATCATTAAATAGGTTGGATTTTTACAAGTTTTTAGGAACTGGAATTAATTCATTTGCATAAATGTTTAATTCTGTGGAATTATTTGAAAATCCCATAGAAAAGAAAAAGAAAAAGGGTCCTGTGCAACTGGGCCAGAACGGCCACAGTGCAGCAGGCCCAGGGCGAATCAGCCCACCACACGGGCGCCAGCGCACGCACCAGGTTTTTCAAACCTGACGGGCGGGGCCCGGCGTCAGTGAGAGGAGAGAGGGGTGAGCGCGAGGGGAGGCTGACTGGCGGGGCCGACCTGTCATCCCTAACCCTCCGGCAGAGGGCCGGCGAGCTCACCGGCGACGACTCGGGGCACGGCTGGGCGAGCAGAGGGCAAGGACGGAATCAGCGAGGTGTCGCCGATCTGGTGGAGGTGGAGTGGGTCGCCGGAGTGGCCTAGTTCGCCGACGGCGAGGTCACGCGGCGGAGGAGCTTCGGGTGGTGGTGGTTTCGGCTGTTTCCGGCAGCTACAGAGAGGGAAAAGAGGGGGGAAAGCATCAGTGGGGCGTCGTGGTGCTAGATCGAGCGAGAGGAGCGGCTGGGATGGCTTGTACCGAGCGGACGACGGCGAGCCGCCACGGCGAAGCTCGAGCTCGATCTCGAGCTCGGGCCTGTCTGGAGTGGAGTGAGTGGCGTAGGGGGAAGATTGAGTGGGTGAGGGAGCAGTTGGTGAGGAGAGGAGGGGCACGGGGGTCCTTTTATAGGCGAATGGCGAGGTGCCGTGGACTTGTGCGCCGGCGAGCTTCTGCTCGTTGCCACAGGGCTCGGGAGAAGCTGGGGTGGTGTCTGCGGAGTTGCTAGATGCGGTCTAGGGCTGGGGAGAGGAAGAGAGAGAGCGGGGGAAACTTCCAGAGCCGCGCGCGTGTGAGGCTGAGGACTGGAGCTTGCGGGCGGCCGGCGCGCATGCGAGGGCAGCCACAGGAGGGAGAAGGAGGAGTGGAACAGCGTCGGGGCGTGTTGCGGACGTCGAGGCACATCGAGTGGCACGAGGGGGAAGCACGAGGTGGTCGGGGGCGGCTGATTGGAGGAAGCTACAGTGTGGATGTGCACTGTAGCGCGCTTTGGAGCACGCCTATTGCATGCCAGGGCATGCCCTTGACTTGCTGGACGCGGCCAACATGTCTGGGGGTCAGGTATGGAATAAATAAGTGGGACGTGGCCTTGGATGCCTTGGTTATCCAATGGAAGAGGAGGGAGGTTGAGGGAAGGTGAAAACTGAGCTTTCCAGTAGAGTAAAATGGAGTTTTCACCCCTCAATTATTGAGCTCTGGCCATGGGGAAGTTACTGGAGGTGCAAGAGGACCTGTGGAAACTGTGGTAGAAAGTTGGGCTCAAGGAGAACAGGAGAAGAGGTGAAAATGGTAACTTTGGGAAATCACCAGAAGGTGTTTGATGTGGTTTTGAGCAATCAAATGATCTCCACTAGCCATAACACTTAACAGGATTAAATGGCATATGGAAATAGGGTGTTTCACCAAGTTTGGGCTTATTTGAAGAAACTTGCCAATGTAACTTTGGTGAACCCTAGAAATCAACAGAAATTGTTTCACCATGTTTGAGTCAAGCTAATCATCTCCCCTTGATGCACCACTTGGTGTAGTGTAATCATTTGGGGTTGTGATCATGCCCACAAAGTTAGAAGCCCCAAGTAAAAAGTTGGTAATGTAAAGTTGTTCAAATTTCATTTTGAACAGAAATGGTTTTGGGGTACTCTGATCAAGTTACCCTACTCCAAAGCTTGTGCCATTTGGTCTAGGTGCTTTATTAGACCACTCTAGCATGTGCACCAAGTTTGAGAGAAGTTGGACAAGTTTGGCAATGTAAAGTTGCTCAAACTTCAAATATGGACAGAATGGTTTTGAGGGGTTTTGAGGATGTTTTCTTGCTTCCCAAGGCACGGGGCTTGGCAAGATCATCAAATATGTCATATATGACATGATAGAATTTCCTTGGAATTTTTAGAGAATATTTCCTTTTTAAATATTTCAAAAGCTTGAAATATCCAGAAAGGGTTTCTGAGGGATTTGACCTATATTTTGAACATGACCAAGTGTTGAAACTCTTATATATGGACAATATATGTCCTATGAGTCTCCCTGAATTTTGGCAAATATTTTTGAAATAATTAAATAAGTTTTCCCTATTAAAGACCATTTCTGGACTTAAGAAAAAGCTTTTAAATAAAATAGGAAAATAACTTTTAAAATTATACTTTTGTGGTTTATGGGAGTCCTATAACTACTAGGTTCCAAATATACTTTTTGAAATAATTTTCTCACCCTAAATCAAGCACTTGCAGTGCAAACCTCAATTCAGGGGGGTTTTGGAAAACTAAATTTTGAAAATGCTTTTTAGCCAAATTAATTTTATAAGAAAATACTATTCTGCTATAAACACTTGGTATGATCATTGGGCGGAAGTTTTGGGTAAGGAGATGAAATCTACAAGAGGGTGCAGTTGACTTTAAAGAGCACTTGAAAAACACAGGGAGAAAAACTTAATTCCAAATAAAAGCCAAATGATGCCAAAAAATTTGCTGGTCCAAATTTTCATGCTTTACTGATGCAAATGACATGTTACAAAATGCAGGGTGTGACAGACCTACCCCCCTTACAAGAATCTCGTCCCCGAGATTCCTAAACTAGGTCTTAAAAGAGATCGGGATACTTGGAACTAAGATAGTCTTCACGTTCCCACGTTGCTTTTGCTTCTGTGTGGTTGCTCCACTGGACCTTGAAGTACTTGATGGTGCTGCTTCGCGTCCGTCGCTCTGCTTCATCCAGAATGCGAATGGGCTTCTCACGGTAGGTCAAATCAGGCTGGAGATCAATGGCTTGGTGATCAACATCCTTGTAGAGATCAGGCTTGTTTGGAACTTGGAGACACTTCCGGAGTTGTGACATGTGGAATACGTTGTGCACATTGGTTAGCTCAGGTGGTAGTTCCAACTGGTAAGCCACTTCTCCTCGTCGGTCGGTGATCTTGAAAGGGCCAATAAATCTTGGTGCAAGTTTCCCCTTAATGTGGAAACGCTTGGTTTCCCTTCAAAGGAGTTACTCGCAGGTACACATGGTCTCCAACACGGAAACTCATGTCTCAGCGACGAGTGTCAACATAGCTCTTCTGCCTTGATTTGGCGGCCTTCAAACGTTCTCTGACTAGTTGGACTTGCTCTTTTGCTTCGCGGAGTATATCTGGTCCAAAGACTAGTCCTTCTCCAGTCTCTGACCAGTTGAGGGGTGTGCGACACTTGCGTCCGTACAACACCTCAAATGGTGCCATCTGAAGGCTTGACTGGTAACTGTTGTTATAGGAGAACTAGGAAAAAGGGAGGCAATCTTCCCACTTGGCTCCATATGCCAAGACACAGGCTCGGAGCATGTCTTCGAGAATTTGATTTACTGGCTCAGTCTGACCTCCGGTCTATGGGTGAAAAGCCGTGCAGAAAGACAACTTGGTTCCCAAGGCTTCTTTGAATCTTTTCCAGAACCTTGAAGTAAACTGGGTGCCTCGATCTGACACAATTTCTTTTGGAACACCATGGAGGCTCACGATTCGGTCGATATAGAGAGTTGCCAACTGGTTGTCATTATAGGTAGTCTTGACAGGAATGAAATGGGCTATCTTGGTCAAATGGTCGACTATGACCCAGATGGAGTCATGTCCTTTATTCGACCTTGGTAATCCAGTGATGAAATCCATTCCGACTTTATCCCACTTCCACTCAGGAACCTTGAGGGGTTGGAGCAATCCAGCGGGTCGCTGATATTCAGCCTTGTCCCTTTGGCACACATCACACTTTGCAACATAGGTTGCAATCTCTCTCTTCATCCCGTGCCACCAGAATCTTTTCTTCAAGTCTTGATACATCTTGGTTCCTCTGGGGTGGATGGAATACGGAGTGTCGTGAGCTTCTTGCAGGATCAGGTTCTTCAGCTCCATCTTGTTTGGTACGCAGATGCGGCCTTTGTACCAAACAATCCCGTGCTCATCCTCGGAGAATCCTGGGGCCTTGCCTAGCTTCATCTTCTTCTTGATGCCTTCAATGCTTGCGTGCCCACCTTGCGCCTTCTTGACTTCGTCCATCAGGGTTGGTTTGACTTCTAGATGATATAGAAATCTAGGGGTGACCAAATCCAAACTGAATTGTTCCAGCTCTTCAAACATGGCTAGCTGCCTCTTTTGAATTATGGCATTCAAGGAGCAAGCCTTTCTGCTTAAGGCATTGGCTAGCACGTTAGCCTTCCCGGGGTGATATTGAACACTGAGGTCATAATCTTTGATGAGTTCCAACCATCTCCGTTGCCTCATGTTCAATTCCTTTTGGGTGAAAATGTACTTCAGACTTTTGTGGTCTGTGTATATCTCACACCGTTTCCCTAGGAGGTAATGTCGCCATGTCTTCAAGGCATGAACCACTGCTGCTAACTCAAGATCGTGAGTAGCGTAGTTCTCTTCGTGAGGTCATAGTTGCCTGCAGAGGTAAGCTATGACTCGGCCTTCTTGCATCAGAACGCTTCCCAATCCTGTTCGAGAGGCATCACAATATATCACGAACTCCTTGTGAATATCAGGTGTTGCCAGAACTGGGGCGGTGGTCAATCTCTTCTTGAGCTCTTGGAAGCTTTCTTCGCATTTTGGCGTCCATTCAAACTTCTTGTCCTTCTTGAGGAGCTGAGTCATTAGCCGGGCAATGCTAGAGAATCCTTCCATGAATTTGTGGTAATAGCCTGCAAGTCCGAGGAAGCTTCTACCTTCCTTGACGGTCGTTGGAGATTGCCATTGGGTCACAGCTTCGATCTTGGCGGGATCAACTGACAATCCTTCTTCGATCAAGACATGACCTAAGAATCCAACTTTATGTAGCCAAAACTCACACTTGCTGAATTTGGCGTATAGTTGGTGCTCTCGAAGCTTGTCTAGGACCATCCTCAAATGTTGCTCGTGCTCTTCCTCTGTCTTCGAGAAGAAAAGAATGTCATCGATGAAGACAACAACAAACTTGTCCAAATATTCCATGAAGACTTTATTCATGAGATACATGAAGTAAGCTGGGGCATTGGTTAATCCAAAGGACATGACCGTGCACTCGTACAGGCCATATCTGGTTACAAATGTCGTCTTCGGAATATCTTGGGGTCTGATCTTCAGCTGGTAGTACCCAGATCAGAGGTCGATCTTGGAGAACACCTTGGCTCCGCTGAGTTGATCAAATAGATCTTCAATCTTGGGAAGTGGATACTTGTTCTTGATTGTAACCTCATTGAGGGAACGGTAGTCAATGCATAAGCGGATGGTACCGTCCCTTTTTGCCACAAACAGAACAGGTGATCCCCAAGGGGAGGCACTTGGGCGGATAAATCCCTTCCTCAGCTGCTCTTCTAGTTGCTTCTTTAACTCGGCTAATTCTTCTGTCCCCATTCTATAAGGCTTCTTATAGATGGGTCCTGCCCCGGGCACGAGCTCGATGATGAACTCAATGTCACGATCAGGGGGCATTCCTGGTAGCTCATCCGGAAAGACATCGGGATACTCGCAGACTACAGGTACTTGCTTCAGTCCAACTTCAGACAGACAGTTGACTTGAGCGGTTTGAGCAGAAGAGGAGTTGGAAGCAAACTTAACTTCGACTCCTTGGTCATTGGTCACAGTGACAGTCCGATTGGCACAGTCTAATAAGCCTTGGTGCTTACTGAGCCAATCCATCCCTAAGATCACATCCAAGCCTTGCGATCTTAGGATGATAAGGTCTGCTAGGAAGTCTACACCGTTAATGATAACACTGACTCCTTTACAGCCTATCTTGGCTCTCATCTCTGCTCCGGGGGTTTGTACCACCATGGGGTTATTCAAGGGTGTAGGGGTCATGCCACTTTTTAATGCAAATCTTTGAGTGAAAAATGAGTGCGTGGCTCCAAAATCAAACAAGACAGTTGCAGGTGCTGAGTTGACAAGGAACATACCCAGCACGACGTCCGGGTCTTCCTGGGCTTCTTCAGCAGTGACGTGATTCACACGCCCCTTCCCATGGTTAGGCGGGTTGCGAGGAGCTTGGTTCCTTGGTGGCATCCCGCGGCCTTGTCCTGGGTTCTGCGCATTGGGGCGCGGGGCATCGGGCTTCTTGTTAGGGCACACCTTAGAAATATGCCCTGACTGGCCACATCCAAATCAAGTGACTTGGTTTGGATTATTGATCTTGTTGCCACCACTGTTATTGGGGTTGAGTGCTGGCCTTGGGTTGGCATACTGCTGAGGCTGATAGTTGGTGCGAGGTGCAGGAGCTCTTGTCTGCTGGTAGGCTGGCTTGACCGGGGCTGGCTGCCACGGGCGAGGCTTCTGGTTGCTGGAACTTCCCTTGCTGACCATCTTGCGCTTGCGAGTGTCTTCCAGAGCATGCCGCTTGTCTTCAAGCATGAGTGCTTTGTTCACCAGGTCAAGGAAGGTTGGGCAGTCGCACACGACAAGCGAGTACTGCAGAGTCTGATTGAGGCCTTCCATGAAGCGCTCCCTTTTTGCAGCATCAGTGCTGACATCTTGAGGAGCATACCTTGACAGAACACTGAACTTCTGCATGTACTCCTTGACAGTGCCACTTCTTGCTTCAGGGCGCGAAACTCACGCTTTTTGATAGCCATGATTCCGGAAGGAATATGGGCCTTGCGTAATTCTACCTTGAAGTTGTCCCAAGTGATGTCTTGCCCAGCATGCATGACCTTGAATCCATCCCACCAAGCTCTAGCAGTCCCCCCGAGGCAGTGGGCAGCATAAGCCACCTTCTCGCGGTCTTCGGTGCATCTGACTAGTTCCAGCAAGTCCTCAATGGTGCGGACCCAGTCGTCTGCATCCAGGGGTTCAGCAGTCTCGATGAAAGTTGGCGGTGCATGCTTCTTGAACTCTGCCAACGTGGAACGTCCACTGTCATTCCCGCCGGCTGGCGGTTGTTGGTGACAGCTTGAGGAATCATCTGAAGGGCTGCGGTGTTGGCTTGGCGTTCCTCTCGGAAAGCTTGGAGAAGTTGAGCCATGTCCATGTTCGGAGGAGGTGGTGGTCGTCGTGGAGCTTGGTCGTTGGTTTGGTCGTGGCCGGCCTCTGATTAGGCGGATGCTCCGGCTTCAGGCTGCTGGGTAGAGGTACCAATACGAGTTACAACAGGCATCCTGTTGGAGCGGTAAAAGTTCTCATGATTTGGAAGAGGAAAAGCAAGAAAGATGGGTGCCTAGTAAGGGGGTGGGTGTGACACTAATCAAATCATGCAAGGGCCAAAAGGGCCAAACACATTCATTAAAATCCAAATGGGTGATGCAGTCATTTACATAATCCCGAAGGGAAAATACGACGAACATTCGAACATGACAAAAGCAAATACTAGATGGCTTCATATGAACCATACAAGGACTCGACTTCGCATAGGGGTTACACGACCTATCCTACCGTAGAGGTCACGAACTGGCATATCCGAGTTGCGAATAATGCCTAAGCGGCGGAATGCTCAGTCGCGTATTCTGGCTCTTCTGGGTCTTCCTCCTTGTCTTCATCTATCTGGGCCCCCTTATCACTTGAGGGTGTGGGGGAGTGGAGGAGTTGGATACGGCGGTGTTTTGTCGGTGGTGCAGGGAAAAGCTTGTGATATTCCCTTGCCGTCATGCGACGTCGCCGGGGTGGTTCTTCATCCTTGGAAGATACATCTCCTGAGGGCCTTCCGCCTCGATACGCGATAGCGGACTGTCCGGGAGGCGCACCTTCCTTCTTGATCCTATCTGTCTTCTCTTGTGCTCGACGAAGAAGTGCCTTGGTCTTGTGAAGTTCTTCTCGGAGCTTCATCGATTCTGAGGCCAAATCTTGTGCCAAGTTGTCGGCACATAGGCTGAAGTAGGTCTGGAATCGAAGTGGAAGTCCTTCCTTCAGTGGAGGGGCTTGTGCGCTTCTTTCATCTTCACCTTCCTTCCGGTAAGGCAAGAAGCGGGTTGTCATCTTGGCTGCCATCTCCGGAAGAAGCTCGCGGAGACGGGTTAGTGCCTTGAGTGCAGCAGCCTCGACAGCGAGAGGTAGTGTTGCCATCTAGGGTCCCTCGAAGAACCAACTTGTGGGAGGATCGTTTGCCTTCACGATCACTTCCACATGGTACTCCACCCCAGTGTCGTTAACCCAATGCTCAAGGTAGGTGAGGATGGGTGCTCGGTGGAACTGGTACTCCTGGAGGCTATCCTCGAGAAGCAAGGGAAACCCAGTGGTCAGGTGCTCTTCAGGTACAGCGGCCATCTACAAAGGTTGAATAGGAGAGGTTAATAAGCCGATGATATCTCAGGTTTGGTAAGGTTTAGAAAAGAAGAGAGGTTCAGAAGGTTTTTGAAAAGGGTCTCATCTAACTAACGCCCATGCTAACTAAGGCTTCCTACAGTCAGGATGGCTTCGATACCAGCTCTGTGGGGACCCCGGCTTAAGAGTCGAGATCACCGAATGCACGTGTACAGTGATCCCAGAGATCAATGCTCACTGAACACATAGAAGCTGAATAACAAGAGTCTTACATCCATACATACCGTCTTACACAAATTATGACCATTATGGCCATGTCTTACATAGATAAAGCCTCAAGGGCTGAATAGCAAATAAACTCGAATAGCGGAAGTCTTCGTAGATAAGTAGAACCCATGCCATCTGCCTTAACCCTACAGGCATTCTGACTGGGAAAGCATCCTAGTTCGCATGTTCGTCTCCATAGAATTCTTCTTCATATTCCTGCTCTTCCATGCCTGGCCAATTAAATAACCAGTGGCAAGCCAATGAGTACTTTGAATGTACTCGCAAGCAATCCATGTTTTTGGAACAAGTATGACAAGATATAAAATAGCACTAGATAGGATATGTTGCGGAAAGCAGAAATTTGAGAGTACAATGACATGAGCTATCTGAGGCATGCATCATAAGAATTTATAGGTTATAGATATCAACATAGCCAAGCTATGACCTCTTCATCTTGTCAAGTCCTTTTGACTTAGACCCAACGGATCTTTCGCACACACACACAGGGTTTCGCAAACATTGGACGTAGCCCAAGAGCGGTTACCCAACTGTCCTTGACCATGGACACGGCTATTCAAATAGTTTTACACTCTGTAGAGGTTGCACACTTTACCCACTAGATCCGGGGAACTTTCCGTGTCATCCACGACCCGCGGTACCTCAAGTACCCGGGGTAAGCACCCGATCACTATCTTTCCCTAGGCGACACTAATATGGAGTCCACTGGATTGGTAGTAACCCCCGTGCCCCACATTCACATCTTAAGATTTTTGGAGCCTTGCTCATACCACGGGCACGGGGTACCAATGGTGTGTTCGGTGCCCTATGAAAACAGTCATGGCCGCCTATCCAAGCACGACCCCGTCCCGAGAGTGACCTCATGTCACCCCCATCACTGGTAATGCAGGCACCATGCTAGTATCGACCTAGGTAATCAATAATGCCCTTTCCCATATAAGGGTAGAGTGGTTGCGCATGTAAAGTTGGAATAACGGTCGCAACTTAAACCAATCCATTTGAAAAACATCATGCACACTTGCCTTGATACACCACTTCGTCATCAAGTGGTTACCCATCCCATCATTTCCCTCGGGCATAAGTGGCACCCGATGGGGTCTTTAAAAGAGTTCCTCAAATGAACTATGCTTTCATTGTCATGCATATCCCGTTCTACTACCATGGCCACTACTTTAGCAACCTATCTACTCCCACCGGCATAACCCTCATAAGAAGATAGGGTCATGCACAAATGCAAGTATCAACGAGGAAGTGTAGTGGCAAACCAACAAGAGGTTTCTACCTCTTCATGATTCCGATGCAACAACAATATGGTGCTATATGACATGCATAAAAAGGGGTTCCATAGTCATGGTCAAAGGGCTGCTTGCCTGGATTGACTTGGTCTTCAAGGTCTTCACATCCTTCCCCTCCTTCTTCTTCAGCAACCTCGTCAAATACGGTATCTAATCGTCGCAATAAACAACGGGAAAATAAGACCATAATAAAAACAGAAAAACCAAAGTGCTCAGAAAAATGTCAACTTATTTTTATCAAATACTAGAGGGAAAACTAAGATGGCAAAAATTCTTAGTTCGAGATTTGGAGTGACAGAATGGGGTACATAAATTTTTGAACATGGTTTTTAATGTTCAAATATGGATTTAAATTTGAACAGAACAGAAAAGGTCCATGGATATGGGTGAAAGTGACATCATTAAATAGGTTGGATTTTTACAAGTTTTTAGGAACTGGAATTAATTAATTTGGATAAATAATTAATTCTGTGGAATTATTTGAAAATCCCACAAAAAAGAAAAAGAAAAGGGTCCTGTGCAACTAGGCCAGAACGGCCACAGTGCAGCAGGCCCAGGGCGAATCAGCCCACCGCACGGGCGCCAGCGCCCGCGCCAGGTTTTTCAAACCTGACGGGTGGGGCCCGGCGTCAGTGAGAGGAGAGAGGGGCGAGGGCGAGGGGAGGCTGACAGGCGGGGCCCGCCTGTCATCCCTAACCCTCCGGTAGAGGGCCGGCGAGCTCACCGGCGATGACTCGGGGCACGGCAGGGCGAGCTGAGGGCAGGGACGGAATCAGCGAGGTATCGCCGATCTGGTGGAGGTGGAGTGGGTCGCCGGAGTGGCCTGGTTCGCCGGCGGCGAAGTCACGCGGCGGAGGAGCTTCGGGTGGTGGTGGTTTCGGCTGTTTCCGGCAGCTGCGGAGAGGGAAAAGAGGGGGGAAAAGCATCAGTAGGGCGTCGTGGTGCTAGATCAAGCAAGAGGAGCGGCTGGGACGGCCTCTGCCGAGCGGACGACGGCGAGCCGCCGCAGCGGAGCTCGAGCTCGATCTCGAGCTCGGGCCTGTCTGGAGTGGAGTGAGTGGCGTAGGGGGAAGATTGAGTGGGCGAGGGAGCAGTTGGTGAGGAGAGGAGGAGCGCGGGGGGTCCTTTTACAAGCGAACGGCGAGGTGTTGTGGACCTGTGCGCCGGCGAGCTTCTGCTCGTTGCCACAGGGCTCGGGAGAAGCTGGGGTGGTGTCTGCGGAGTTGTTGGATGCGGTCCAGGGCTGGGGAGAGGAAGAGAGAGAGCGAGGGAAGCTTCCAGAGCCGCGCGCGTGTGAGGCCGAGGACTGGAGCTTGCGGGCGGGCGGCGCGCGTGTGAGGGCGGCCACAGGAGGGAGAAGGTGGAGGGGGACAGCGCCGGGGCATGTTGCGGACGTCGAGGCGCATCGAGTGGCGCGAGGGGGAAGCACGAGGTGGTCGGGGGCAGCTGATTAGAGGAAGCTACAGTGCGGGTGTGCACTGTGGCGCGCTCTGGAGCACGCCTATTGCATGCCAGGGCATGCCCTTGACTTGCTGGACACGGCCAACATGTCTGGGGGGTCAGGTATGGAGTAAATAAGTGGGACGTGGCCTTGGATGCCTTGGTTATCCAATGGAAGAGGAGGGAGGTTGAGGGAAGGTGAAAACTGGGCTGTCCAGCAGAGTAAAATGGAGTTTTCACCCCTCAATTATTGAGCTCTTGTAATGCCCCGGATGTAATACTTTCCCTTTTGGGCTTATAATATATCTCCGGCTTCATCTATTTCCATTCCGGGTTCTTTGTCTTTCGGGTTTTCGTCGTTTTGTTGTGTGAGTGTGTGGCATTCATTCATATCATGTAGACATGTGCATTGCATTGCTTTTGTGTTGTCGGTTGCATCCGGTTCCGCGTGTTTCTTCCCGTTGTCCGTTTCGCGTTCCGGAGCTCCCTCACGTGTCCGTGACGTCCCGTAGGCCTACTTTGTTGTTCGGGCGTTTAACGTTACCGGTGTGCCGCGAGGTTGTTGTGTGTGTTGTTGTTTTGTTGTGTGCAACCCGCCTCTCAAATCTCATCTCATTTGGACTCCGTCAGTTTTTCCATCTGTTGCTCGTGTGGGTCCAAAGTGCCTTCACTTCGTGTCCCGGAAACACTCCTACTGCAGCCTTTTATCTTCTCCTAGGCCCTTCTAGACTACCCCCGCGATCGGATCCGTCGGATCGCGATCGGAGGGCTCCTAGCGCCCCTAAACCTCCCTAACCCTAAAAATCCTGCTATTTATAGACCCCCTAGGTCTATTTTGGAACCTCTAGCTTCTTCTCCACCACTCCCCCCTCCATTTTTCAGATCCAACCAACCCCTCTTCTCCCTTGAAAAAAAAACCTCCACGGATCCCGAAGGAACCAGCACCGCCGCCTGACTGGGTCGATCGGGGGATCAAATCCAGATCGATCCCTCGCGAGTCAACGCGCGCCGCCGCCACCCAGCGACCGATCGAGTCGCCAAGTCCCCACATCGTCGCCCTGCTCGCCTCCTCCGGGCCAGAGGACCAGGCCGCAGCCTCCCCTCCGCAGCGGCCAGGACCGTCCCGCCGGCCCTGATCGATCGACCGATCCAGGCCGGGACAACTTCCCCGCCTTCCCTCCACTCGCCCCTGGGCCCTTCGCCACCTCGGGCCCAGATCGCCGCGCCGGCCCAGGCGCCTTCCCCGCCTCGCCCGCCGAGTGGCCGCAGCCAGCGCCCAGGCCGCTCCCCGAGCAGCGCCACTTCCGATCCGCGCCGGGCCGGCCTCCCGTCGCCTGGGCTCCGCCCCAGCCAGGCCGGCCGGGCCTCCCTCTCCGCACCGGGCCCGAGCGGGCCATCGCCAGCCTCCAGCCGCGGCTGGGCCGAGCCGCTCCACCAGGCCGGCCCTCCCTCCCTCCAGGCCGGCTCGCACCGCACCGCCGGGCCGCATCAGCGCCGCCGGCCTGTCTCTTCCACTGGGCCCGAGCCCATTCCGCCAGATCTGAGGTTGACTTGATAAAAACCCTAGATCTAGTCCAGTTTTCATCTGTCTGATGCAATGTTTGACCATGCATAACTTTTTGCCTGATGCTCCGTTTTGCGCGTGTAATATGTCCAGACGTTCGTGGAGATGTGCTCTACGTTTCCTCTGTTGTAGTCATGCATGTTAGAGATCATCTAGGTGCTTGTTTTGCTGTTGCAAGAGTGCATCATGATATAAACTGCTGCTATGTGCTATTTTTATGCCACCTTTGCCATGTGATATCTTTTAGCTCGTTGGTCCGAATGATGCAAATGACATGTCCACGTTTTCGTCTTGCCACGAACTACGTGTTGCTTGTAATAGGTTGCATGGTAGATTTATTATTGCCTTGTTATCATCGTTGCAAAGTGCCATGTTCATGTGATGTGTTTTCACTTGTTATGAAATGCCATCTTGTTGAGCTCGTTGCTATCGTTGTGTTTACCTCTATGATGCATGCTCGTGTGTTTCGGGATCACCTTCATGTGCACTTTGATGAGGTGCTTACCCTTTGCCATGTTTAGTTTCGAGGTGACTTAAACATGCTCTTTTATATGCCATGATGATATTGTTGTTTTAGGACTTAGGGGTTTTTCACTAAGTCTGAAATCTGTAACGTTCCGATGCCATGTTCGTGTGATGTTCTAGGACAAAGCATGATAGTTTTGGAGTGGATTTTGATTGTTCCTTGTAGTATATATTGTTGTCTTTCCATCCATGTCCTCACATGTCCATTTAAGTGGCTGTAGCATGTCTATCTTTTGCTCCAAAGTTTCAATAAAATTCTGCTGCCAGAATTTTATTGCCAAGTTCAATATGTCCAAGATCATTGCTATTGATCCGTGACTCCGTTGGGGTGCACCTTTGGACTTAGTTGCTGTACTATATGTCTAGTTTGTGTTCATGTCCTTTGCCATGCTATTTGGATGCTGTAGCTTAATTATTTTGAGCTCCGAAGTTGCTATGTTGCTGTAATTTTCAGCTTTCGCTCAAATCTTGTTTCGGGCATAACTTTTAGCCCGTAACTCCGATTTCAGCGAATCTTATATCAAACTTGGTTGTTTTTCTGTGTAGTTTAATAATATCAGATTGTTATCATGTTTTGAGGTGATTTGCTTGAGTGATAATTGCCGTGCTCCGTGTGCATCCTTAGTGCATCCATCATGCATTCATGTTTTTCGAGTGCGCATTGCATCTTGTTGATTGGTGCTTGGTGTGATTGTTTTGTTTAGAGCCGGAAGCTGAGATCGAGTACGAGGTTGAGCACGAGGTTTCCAACGAGGTTGAGCACGAGGACCCTTCTTACGATCCGAACGACTTCTCTTCAGGCAAGATGACCGAATCCCGATAATATTACTATCTTTGCCTATTGCTAGTAGTCTCGATCTATAGTTTTGCCTCGATGCCCATGATCTTCTTGTCAGCCTCCTACTTGTAGCCAATTGCCATGTTTAACCAACCTACCTATGCAAACCGTTGCTTGGCTAAGTACGCTTCGCTCAGCCCTTCTTATAGCATTGCTAGTTGCAGGTGAAGATCGAAGATGCTTGCTTCATGATGAAGTTTGGTTGGGTTATATCACTCTATACAAATGCTTAATTGAAATCATCTATATATTGGCAAGGGTGGAAGGCTAAGCCTTTTGCTTGGTGATCTGTTCCACTCATGCCGTTAGGAACCGTATAAACCGGTGTTATGTTCCTAGATTATGCGTTCCTAACACGGTTGGGGTGTATGGGACCCCCTCGATAAACCGCTCAGTGCTAAGTCTTTTCCAGCAAGTCCCAACATTGGTACTATTTGCCTAATAACAAACTAAACTTGCATAGGGAGTAATTAACCCTCTTTCTTAATCAACAACCCCGGGCCAGTGCTCCACATGAGTGTTGGTCCGAAACGGGGGTCCTGCAGGGCCGCCTTGGGGCAACCCGAGGTATCTGGCATACACCTGTAGCATCACCCATCCGGTCGTGTCCTGAGACTTAGATACGCGCGGCTACTATCAGGGTGTCGACACGCCGGGAGGATTTGCTGGATTAGTCTTACCTTAGTTCGGTATATCTTGAGCACGGGATTCCGAGGATACTCGGGTCTTCCCACTTTGAAGTTGCGACTCCGCGGATCGTGGGCTTGTAATGGGTCAAGTTGGAACACCCCTGCAGGGTTTGAACTTTCGAAAGCCGTGCCCGCGGTTATGTGGCAGATGGGAGCTTGTTAATTCCGGTTGTAGATAACTTGACACAATGTTTCTAATACACTACCAGCGTGTGTTCCGTGACTGTCAATTTCTGAATAGGGATTCAGGAGTTGAACACGGAGGGGTTATGCTTGTGGAGCTTGTAGCTAGGATCACTTCGTGATCACTTCTCGCCGAGGCCTTCTCTTCTCGCTCTCACTTGCGTAAGCTAGATGCTAGTTGCTGCTGCAGACTTATTCTTTTCTTCAGCCTTGTCCTCACCCAAAGGCTTTGATAGTCTTGTTACCCGGAGACGGGATTGCTGAGTCCTCTGTGGCTCACAGTTACTTCACACACCAGATGCAGGTCCAGCTGTGAGCTATCCAGGTGATGGCACCGAGCTGGATTGGGAGTACGACGAGGAGCGTAGCCGGTACTATGTGCGCTACCCGGACGATCAGTAGTGGAGTCTCTTACTAGGATTCGATCCGCCTGTGGTTTATTTATCTAAGTTTGGTACTTTGACATTTGGCTTTTGCCCTTAGAGGGTTGTGATGTTCTTAATGTATGATGTTTGAGACTTGTACTGTAATTCTGTGACGTGGTGAGTGTAAGCCAACTATTTTCAGTTACTATCCCCTCTTTTACATGAGTTGTGCAAAGATTACCGAACTTGAGATCATTCTAGGATGGATTTATGCCTTTAAGTCGTGCCTCGACACGTAGGAGGTATAACTCCATCCTGGGCATTACAAGTTGGTATCAGAGCCTTCTCCGACCTAGGAGCCCCCACTGTTTGATCGAATCGTTGACGGTCGAGTCTAGGCACACACTGAAAACTTTTTGAGTCCTATATTATATCGGAGAGTAGGATTTCTTTGCTTCTCATCCCCTTTCTCTCTGGTGAGGACTCCTGATGTCTACTCTTGTCTCTCCTATCTTCAAAATTTGCACAAATTTTTTTTTAGGAATCCCGCGAGTATTCTGGGATTGTTTCGATGTTCTTGTGACAAGGATATTGTTCTCGATGCCTCCTGTTACCGAGGAGTTGAGCTTCGGGGTATCATTGTAACAAGCATATCGCGGCAGTACTAAATACTTAAGACGGCCGACATCGAAAATCTCCCCTATACGGCCAGTGGCAAGATAACCCGGACATCACCCAGTACTGGGGAGGTAGTTCGGGAGTATTGCCATAGCTTGTTATAGTGGATGCTTTTCGAAGGTCCGAGGTACACAGTTTCCGAGAAAGACTGGCTATGTGTTGAAGGATGGATACACCTGGATGTAGGTTAGAGTTGATTGCGCGGTGCTTCCCGTGTATCCCCAACACCTGATTGCATAACTGGAATCTTTCGGAAATCTATAGGTGGGTTTTATCCAGTAGATAGTAGGCATTCTTCCAACGAATGCAGGTTAGTGAGTTCGGGGTTCTACATTGAGTGAAGGGGTTATATGACCGATGTTACTATCAGGAGTTGCATCTTAAAGGGTCCTTGGCTATGCTGATCCGGGGATTGCAAAACCTTTTTCGTAACACGTTCATATGCTTTCAGCACAAAGATGTTAGAACGAAACTCCTCTCTTGTGTTTGTTCCATCCGTACCTTGTTGTTTTTCTTATTTTCATTTTGATCCCTATGTGGCTTCTCGTGAAGACTGATGTTATCATATAACTGAGAATATCATTCGTTCCTCTTGTTCGGATGTTTTCATTCGTTCTATTGTTCGAATGATTATTGTGAAGACTTGTTGCAATTCATTCCATTGATTCAGCTATACCTTTTGTCAATCAATTGCTGATTCGTGGTCATCTCTTACAGGATGGCTCCGAAAAAGGTTCCGAACGCTAACCCAGAGGTGGAAGAGGTCCCAGAACATCCTCCTTCCCCTCCTCCTCCGCCTGAGGCTTGGAGAGCAATTATGGAGACTACAGCTCAGAACACTCAGTTGATGATGCAGATGATGCAGATGATGCAAGCTAATCAAGCTAATCAGGGTGTTCCAGGGAATCAAGGCAACTTCTTCCAGCAGCACCATGCTACTCTCAACCAGTTCCTGGCTAACAATCCTAAAGCTTTCAGTTACTGTGTCGACCCTCTTGATGCTGAGGATTGGTTGACCGACATAAAGAAGCATTTTGAGTGCAGTAACGTGAAGGAAGATGACTATGTGAAGTTTGCAGCCTTCCAACTGAAAGATCAAGCAGCTGACTGGTGGCAGCAGTACAAAGACTCCAGGCCGGGTCAAGTGATCTCTTGGGAGAATTTCTGCAAGGATTTTCGTTCGCACCACATTCCTACAAGTGTCATCGAGGGTATGCGTGAGCAATTCCGCAACCTCAAGCAGGGCTCCATGTCAGTCTATCAGTATAATGTCAAGTTCCAAAACCTCGCTCGCTATGCTAAGCAAGACATTCCTGATGCCAAGAGTAAAATCTATCAGTTCCGTGGAGGTCTCAAAGATGAACTTCAGCTTGCTCTCACTTTGTTCGAGCCGGATGAATTCGACAAGTTCTATAACATGGCTTTGAAACAAGAAGCAGCTCAGCTTAAGATGGAGGCTTCTAAGAAGAGAATTCGAGATGCTGTTCACTCTTCCTCATCGTCTCAGTTGGCTGCGAAACAACAGAAATTCTAGCTTCCTCCTCCTCCAGTGATTTGAGCTCCATACAACAACTTCAACAACTCCAACAACAAGAACTCTAGTGGTCGTGGTTTCTCCCACCCACCCAACCTGAGCAACCAGTCAAAGAAGCAGTTTCAGTCTCAAGGCTCCAAGTCCAGTGGCTCTCATTTCCGTCCTCTCTCTGAAGTGGTGTGCAACAAGTGTGGCCAGAAGGGTCATTATGCCAACAGATGTCCGAATCCGAAGCGTCTTCCTCCTCCTCCACCTGTGAGTTCAGCTATTGTCAGGCATGATCCAAAGGCAGCAAGGGTCAATCTGATGAATGCAGCACAAGCGGAGGCTTCTTCTGATGTCATTTTGGGTAACCTTCCAGTTAACTCTTTTCTAGCTAAAGTGTTATTTGATTCGGGTGCATCATGCTCTTTCATGTCTCAACCTTTTGCATCCAAGTATAGTGTTGACATCAAAAGCTTGCCAAGGGAGTTATCAGTTGTTTCTCCGGGGAGACGAATGCATTCCAGTGTATATGCTCCGAATGTTTCTATTCGCATGGGCGATTATCGATTCTTGGCTTCTCCGGTGATTCTCGGCAATTCTGACATCGACCTCATTCTCGGAATGGATTGGCTTTCTCAGCACGATGCTCACATTGATTGTGCTCAAAAGGAAGTCAAGATGACTTATTCTGATGAAGATGTGATTATCTTCGCCTCCAGGGATAATACTATCCGGCTTTTCTCTCTTAATGATAAGGGCGAAATTAATGCCATAAATCAAATTCCGGTGGTGAACGAATATCAAGACGTCTTTCCAGAAGAACTTCCAGGCATGCCTCCACACCGTCAGGTGGAGTTTGTCATTGAACTCGAGCCGGACACTGAGCCTGCTTGCCGGTGTCCGTACAAGCTCTCTCCGGATGAATTGAAGGAATTGAAGAAGCAGCTTGATAAGCAGGAGAGTATGGGTCTCATCAGACCGAGTACATCTCCGTGGGGCTGTGGTGTCTTATTTGTCAAGAAGAAAGATGGCATGGAGCGTCTCTGTGTTGACTACCGGCCATTGAACAAGAAGACGATTAAGAACAAGTATCCGCTCCCCAACATCAACGAACTCTTTGAGCAGCTCAAAGGAGCTAAAGTATTCTCTAAGCTTGACCTCCGAATGGGCTATCATCAAATTCGCATTCGCGAGGAAGACATTCCCAAGACGGCCTTCAGAACGAGCTACGGTTCATACGAGTATACCGTCATGTCCTTCGGTCTCGCCAATGCTCCTCCTACCTTTTCAAGGATGATGCATTACATCTTCAACCCCTATACTGGCGAGTTTGTGCTTGTGTATCTGGATGATATTCTGGTGTTTTCCAAGAATGAAGAAGATCACGAAAAGCACTTACATCTGGTTCTTGATCGACTCCGAGAGCATAAATTCTATGCCAAGTTCTCCAAGTGCGAGTTTTGGCTCGATAAGGTTTTGTACCTGGGCCACATCATCTCAGCTGACGGTATTGCGGTTAATCCCGAGAAAGTTGAAGCAATTGTCAACTGGGAAGCTCCTCAGAACGTCAAGCAGCTCCGCAGTTTTCTGGGTCTTGCCAGCTATTGCAGAAGGTTTGTGGAGAACTTCTCCAAGATTGCCAAGCCTCTTTCCAACTTGCTTCAGAAGAATGTCAAATACTTTTGGTCTCCAGAGTGTGAAGTGGCATTCAAAACTCTCAAAGATAAGCTTGTCTCTGCTCCAGTTCTGACTCCTCCGGATGAAACCAAGCCCTATGAAGTATTCTGCGATGCTTCTCTTCAAGGTCTTGGTGGTGTGCTTATGCAAGATAAGAGAATTGTGGCATACACTTCTCGTCAGCTCAAGCCAAGTGAGAAGAACTATCCCACACACGATCTCGAGCTAGCAGCTGTGGTACATGCTCTGATTACGTGGAGACATCTGTTGTTGGGTAGAAACGTCGACATCTTCACTGATCACAAGAGCTTGAAGTACATCTTCACACAGCCGCATCTGAACCTCCGTCAGACTCGTTGGGTTGAAATGATCCAAGAGTACAATCCCAGCATTGAATACACTCCAGGCAAGGCGAATGTGATTGCAGATGCTTTGAGCAGAAAGGCATATTGCAACAGCCTTCTTATCAAGCCGTACCAGCCTGAGCTTTGTGAAGCATTCAGGAAGCTCAACCTCCAAGTTGTTCCGCAGGGTTTTCTTGCAAATCTCCAAATTTCTCCTACCTTGGAAGATCAAGTCCGTGAGGCCCAGCTCAGTGATACCATGGTGAAGAAGGTGAAACATGGGATTGCAAAGGGCACTCCAAAATACAAGTGCTTCCGTGTTGATGAGAGAGATACATTGTTCTTCGAGGACAGACTCGTTGTTCCCAAAGGTGATCTCGGGAAGCTCATAATGGAAGAAGCTCCTGATTCTCTCCTTTCCATTCATCCTGGCAGTTCCAAGATGTATCAAGACCTCAAGCAATCTTACTGGTGGACACGCATGAAAAGGGAGATTGCCCAATTCGTGAACGAATGTGATGTTTGCAGAAGAGTGAAAGCAGAACATCAACGTCCAGCCGGTCTTCTCCAACCTCTTCCTATTCCCGAGTGGAAGTTCAACCACATTGAAATGGACTTTGTCACTGGTTTTCCTAAATCCAAGCGAGGCAATGATGCTATCTTTGTGGTGATTGACAAGCTTACCAAAGTCGCTCACTTTCTTCCAGTCAAAGAATCAATCAATGCAGCTCAACTTGCAGAGCTGTACACTTCCAGAATTGTGTCCCTACATGGCATTCCTCAAGTTATATCCTCAGACCGTGGCAGCTTGTTCACATCAAGGTTCTGGGACTCCTTTCAGTCCGCCATGGGCACTAAGATCAGGTTCAGCACTGCCTTTCACCCTCAGACTAGTGGTCAAGTCGAGCGTGTGAATCAGATTCTAGAAGACATGCTCAGAGCCTATGTCATCTCCTTCGGCATGAAATGGGAAGACTGCCTTCCATTTGCCGAGTTCTCTTACAACAACAGCTTTCAAGCAAGTGCAGGCAAAGCACCATTTGAAATTCTCTATGGCAGAAAGTGTCGTACCCCTCTCAACTGGTCTGAAACAGACGAACGCCAACTTCTTGGCAATGACTTGATCTCAGAAGCCGAAGAAATGTGCAAAGTCATACGTGAGACTCTCAAGGCCGCTCAGTCGCGTCAGAAGAGCTACTATGACGGAAAGCATCGTGATTTGGCTTTCGACATCGGTGATCATGTCTATCTCCGAGTTTCTCCGATGAAAGGAACCCAAAGATTCGGTATCAAAGGAAAACTTGCTCCTAGATACGTCGGGCCTTTCAAGATTCTTGGCAAAAGAGGCGACCTAGCCTATCAGCTTGAGCTCCCTCCAAACTTCGCAAATGTTCATGATGTCTTCCATGTGTCTCAACTTCGCAAATGCTTCAAGGCACCTGAGCGCATGATTCCGTTTGAGGAGATTGATCTTCAACAAGACCTGTCCTACCGAGAGCATCCAGTTGCCATTCTCGAAGAAACCGAACGCAAGACCCGCAACAAGTCCATCAAGTTTCTGAAAGTCAAGTGGTCACATCACACCGACCGAGAAGCTACCTGGGAACGAGAAGATCATCTTTGTTCCGAGTACCCTTCCTTTTTCCAGTCCTAGATCTCGGGACGAGATCTTTTTGTAGTAGAGCAGAGTTTGTAATGCCCCGGATGTAATCTTTCCCTTTTGGGCTTATAATATATCTCCGGCTTCATCTATTTCCATTCCGGGTTCTTTGTCTTTCGGGTTTTCGTCGTTTTGTTGTGTGAGTGTGTGGCATTCATTCATATCATGTAGACATGTGCATTGCATTGCTTTTGTGTTGTCGGTTGCATCCGGTTCCGCGTGTTTCTTCCCGTTGTCCGTTTCGCGTTCCGGAGCTCCCTCACGTGTCCGTGACGTCCCGTAGGCCTACTTTGTTGTTCGGGCGTTTAACGTTACCGGTGTGCCGCGAGGTTGTTGTGTGTGTTGTTGTTTTGTTGTGTGCAGCCCGCCTCTCAAATCTCATCTCGTTTGGACTCCGTCAGTTTTTCCATCCGTTGCTCGTGTGGGTCCAAAGTGCCTTCACTTCGTGTCCCGGAAACACTCCTACTGCAGCCTTTTATCTTCTCCTAGGCCCTTCTAGACTACCCCCGCGATCGGATCCGTCGGATCGCGATCGGAGGGCTCCTAGCGCCCCTAAACCTCCCTAACCCTAAAAATCCTGCTATTTATAGACCCCCTAGGTCTATTTTGGCACCTCTAGCATCTTCTCCACCACTCCCCCCTCCATTTTTCAGATCCAACCAACCCCTCTTCTCCCTTGAAAAAAAAACCTCCACGGATCCCGAAGGAACCAGCACCGCCGCCTGACTGGGTTGATCGGGGGATCAAATCCCGATTGATCCCTCGCGAGTCAACGCGCGCCGCCGCCACCCAGCGACCGATCGAGTCGCCAGGTCCCCACATCGTCGCCCCGCTCGCCTCCTCCGGCCCAGAGGACCAGGCCGCAGCCTCCCCTCCGCAGCGGCCAGGACCGTCCCGCCGGCCCTGATCGATCGACCGATCCAGGCCGGGACCACTTCCCCGCCTTCCCTCCGCTCGCCCCTGGGCCCTTCGCCACCTCGGGCCTAGATCGCCGCGTCGGCCCAGGCGCCTTCCCCGCCTCGCCCGCCGAGTGGCCGCAGCCAGCGCCCAGGCCGCTCCCCGAGCAGCGCCACTTCTGATCCGCGCCGGGCCGGCCTCCCGTTGCCTGGGCTCCGCCCCAGCCAGGCCGGCCGGGCCTCCCTCTCCGCGTCGGGCCCGAGCGGGCCATCGCCAGCCTCCAGCCACGGCTGGGCCGAGCCGCTCCACCAGGCCGGCCCTCCCTCCCTCCAGGCCGGCTCGCACCGCACCGCCGGGCCGCATCAGCGCCGCCGGCCCGTCTCTTCCTCTGGGCCCGAGCCCATTCCGCCAGATCTGAGGTTGACTTGATAAAAACCCTAGATCTAGTCCAGTTTTCATTTGACTGATGCAATGTTTGACCATGCATAACTTTTTGCCTGATGCTCCGTTTTGCGCGTGTAATATGTCCAGACGTTCGTGGAGATGTGCTCTACGTTTCCTCTGTTGTAGTCATGCATGTTAGAGATCATCTAGGTGCTTGTTTTGCTGTTGCAAGAGTGCATCATGATATAAACTGCTGCTATGTGCTATTTTTATGCCACCTTTGCCATGTGATATCTTTTAGCTCGTTGGTCCGAATGATGCAAATGACATGTCCACGTGTTCGTCTTGCCACGAACTACGTGTTGCTTGTGATAGGTTGCATGGTAGATTTATTATTGCCTTGTTATCATCGTTGCAAAGTGCCATGTTCATGTGATGTGTTTTCACTTGTTATGAAATGCCATCTTGTTGAGCTCGTTGCTATCGTTGTGTTTACCTCTATGATGCATGCTCGTGTGTTTCGGGATCACCTTCATGTGCACTTTGATGAGGTGCTTACCCTTTGCCATGTTTAGTTTTGAGGTGACTTAAACATGCTCTTTTATATGCCATGATGATATTGCTGTTTTAGGACTTAGTGGTTTTTCACTAAGTCTGAAATCTGTAACGTTCCGATGCCATGTTCGTGTGATGTTCTAGGACAAAGCATGATAGTTTTGGAGTGGATTTTGATTGTTCCTTGTAGTATATATTGTTGTCTTTCCATCCATGTCCTCACATGTCCATTTAAGTGGCTGTAGCATGTGTATCTTTTGCTCCAAAGTTTCAATAAAATTCTGCTGCCAGAATTTTATGCCAAGTTCAATATGTCCAAGATCATTGCTATTGATCCGTGACTCCGTTGGGGTGCACCTTTGGACTTAGTTGCTGTACTATATGTCTAGTTTGTGTTCATGTCCTTTGCCATGCTATTTGGGTGCTGTAGCTTAATTATTTTGAGCTCTGAAGTTGCTATGTTGCTGTAATTTTCAGCTTTCGCTCAAATCTTGTTTCGGGCATAACTTTTAGCCCGTAACTCCGATTTCAGCGAATCTTATATCAAACTTGGTTGTTTTTCTGTGTAGTTTAATAATATCAGATTGTTATCATGTTTTGAGGTGATTTGCTTGAGTGATAATTGCCGTGCTCCGTGTGCATCCTTAGTGCATCCATCATGCATTCATGTTTTTCGAGTGCGCATTGCATCTTGTTGATTGGTGCTTGGTGTGATTGTTTTGTTTAGAGCCGGAAGCTGAGACCGAGTACGAGGTTGAGCACGAGGTTTCCAACGAGGTTGAGCACGAGGACCCTTCTTACGATCCGAACGACTTCTCTTCAGGCAAGATGACCGAATCCCGATAACATTACTATCTTTGCCTATTGCTAGTAGTCTCGATCTATAGTTTTGCCTCGATGCCCATGATCTTCTTGTCAGCCTCCTACTTGTAGCCAATTGCCATGTTTAACCAACCTACCTATGCAAACCGTTGCTTGGCTAAGTACGCTTTGCTCAGCCCTTCTTATAGCATTGCTAGTTGCAGGTGAAGATCGAAGATGCTTGCTTCATGATGAAGTTTGGTTGGGTTATATCACTCTATACAAATGCTTAATTGAAATCATCTATATATTGGCAAGGGTGGAAGGCTAAGCCTTTTGCTTGGTGATTTGTTCCACTCATGCCGTTAGGAACCGTATAAACCGGTGTTATGTTCCTTGATTATGTGTTCCTAACACGGTTGGGGTGTATGGGACCCCCTCGATAAACCGCTAAGTGCTAAGTCTTTTCCAGCAAGTCCCAACATTGGTACTATTTGCCTAATAACAAACTAAACTTGCATAGGGAGTAATTAACCCTCTTTCTTAATCAACAACCCCGGGCCAGTGCTCCACATGAGTGTTGGTCCGAAACGGGGGTCCTGCAGGGCCGCCTTGGGGCAACCCGAGGTATCTGGCATACACCTGTAGCATCACCCATCCGGTCGTGTCCTGAGACTTAGATACGCGCGGCTACTATCAGGGTGTCGACACGCCGGGAGGATTTGCTGGATTAGTCTTACCTTAGTTCGGTATATCTTGAGCACGGGATTCCGAGGATACTCGGGTCTTCCCACTTTGAAGTTGCGACTCCGCGGATCGTGGGCTTGTAATGGGTCAAGTTGGAACACCCCTGCAGGGTTTGAACTTTCGAAAGCCGTGCCCGCGGTTATGTGGCAGATGGGAGCTTGTTAATTCCGGTTGTAGATAACTTGACACAATGTTTCTAATACACTACCAGCGTGTGTTCCGTGACTGTCAATTTCCGAATAGGGATTCGGGAGTTGAACACGGAGGGGTTATGCTTGTGGAGCTTGTAGCTAGGATCACTTCGTGATCACTTCTCGCCGAGGCCTTCTCTTCTCGCTCTCACTTGCGTAAGCTAGATGCTAGTTGCTGCTGCAGACTTATTCTTTTCTTCAGCCTTGTCCTCACCCAAAGGCTTTGATAGTCTTGTTACCCGGAGACGGGATTGCTGAGTCCTCTGTGGCTCACAGTTACTTCACACACCAGATGCAGGTCCAGTTGTGAGCTATCCAGGTGATGGCACCGAGCTGGATTGGGAGTACGACGAGGAGCGTAGCCGGTACTATGTGCGCTACCCGGACGATCAGTAGTGGAGTCTCTTACTAGGATTCGATCCGCCTGTGGTTTATTTATCTAAGTTTGGTACTTTGACATTTGGCTTTTGCCCTTAGAGGGTTGTGATGTTCTTAATGTATGATGTTTGAGACTTGTACTGTAATTCTGTGATGTGGCGAGTGTAAGCCAACTATTTTCAGTTTACTATCCCCTCTTTTACATGAGTTGTGCAAAGATTACCGAACTTGAGATCATTCTAGGATGGATTTATGCCTTTAAGTCGTGCCTCGACACGTAGGAGGTATAACTCCATCCTGGGCATTACAGCTCTGGCCATGGGGAAGTTACTGGAGGTGCAAGGGGACCTGGGGAAGCTGTGGTAGAAAGTTGGGCTCAATGAGAACATGAGAAGAGGTGAAAATGGTAACTTTGGGAAATCACCAGAAGGTGTTTGATGTGGTTTTGAGCAATCAAATGATCTCCACTAGCCATAACACTTAACAGGATTAAATGGCATATGGAAATAGGGTCTTTCACCAAGTTTGGGCTTATTTGAAGAAACTTGCCAATGTAACTTTGGTGAACCCTAGAAATCAATAGAAATTGTTTCACCATGTTTGAGTCAAGCTAATCATCTCCCCTTGATGCACCACTTGGTGTAGTGTCATCATTTGGGGTTGTGATCATGCCCACAAAGTTAGAAGCCCCAAGTAAAAAGTTGGTAATGTAAAGTTGTTCAAATTTGAATTTGAACAGAATTGGTTTTGGGGTACTCTGATCAAGTTACCCTACTCCAAAGCTTGTGCCATTTGGTCTAGGTGCCTTATTAGACCACTCTAGCATGTGCACCAAGCTTGAGAGCAGTTGGACAAGTTTGGCAATGTAAAGTTGCTCAAACTTCAAATATGGACAGAATGGTTTTGAGGGGTTTTGAGGATGTTTTCTTGCTTCCCAAGGCATGGGGCTTGGCAAGATCATCAAATATGTGATATATGACATGATAGAATTTCCTTGGAATTTTTAGAGAATATTTCCTTTGTAAATATTTCAAAAGCTTGAAATATCCAGAAAGGGTTTCTCAGGGATTTGACCTATATTTTGAACATGACCAAGTGTTGAAACTCTTATATATAGACAATATATGTCCTATGAGCCTCCCTGAATTTTGGCAAATATTTTTGAAATAATTAAATAATTTTTCCCTATTAAAGACCATTTCTGGACTTAAGAAAAAGCTTTTAAATAAAATAGGAAAATAACTTATAAAATTATACTTTTGTGGTTTATGGGAGTCCTATAACTACTAGGTTCCAAATATACTTTTTGAAATAATTTTCTCACCCTAAATCAAGCACTTGCAGTGCAAACCTCAATTCAGGGGGGTTTTGGAAAACTAAATTTTGAAAATGCTTTTTGGCCAAATTAATTTTATAAGAAAATACTATTCTGCTATAAACACTTGGTATGATCATTGGGCAGAAGTTTTGGGTAAGGAGATGAAATCTACAAGAGGGTGCAGTTGACTTTAAAGAGCACTTGAAAAACACAGGGAGAAAAACTTAATTCCAAATAAAAGCCAAATGATGCCAAAAAAAATTGCTGGTCCAAATTTTCATGCTTTACTGATGCAAATGACATGTTACAAAATGCAGGGTGTGACAGCTGGACTAAGCATCAACGTCTTCGTCGGAACCGTCGACGTTGCCCCCCTCAAGCGCCGATATCATCGATGGCTGGAATGAGCTCCGTCACCAACGCGTCCACATGGTCGCTCACCCATTCCTCCGAGGGGCCGATGACCGCCTCAGGTGCAGGCTCTAGTAGGGCCTCGAAGTCCGTATGAGGGTCAAGACGATGCAAGTTGCCAAAGATGCGGGAGACCGCACTCCTCGGGACGCCGCGCTCTGCTCCTCGATGAGCTGCCGAGCCTTCATGACCCCGCCTTCAAGACGCTCCACCACCCTGGTAAAGAACCCGAGATACCTGGCGTCATCATCAACCAGAGGGTCGTCGACCCTCGAGTCAAGAAGTTATCTTAGGGCTCGGCCGGTCAGGTGCCGCAGGGCCTCGAACATCTTCGAGCGGGTGTGCTGCATCCTACGGGCTCGCGCGGCCTCCTCAGAATTTCGAGCCGCGACGATGGAAATGTCTTCCACTTCCTTGTGAAAGCAAGACAGTTCCTCCCTGGCAGTGGTGTGAGCTCGCGGCGCTCCACCGCGGCACAGGCCTTCTTCGACACCTATTCGCGACGCTCCGTTGTAGTGCGAGCCTTCTCCGACACCTGCAGACGACGCTCGACATTCTCCAATTTTCTCTTGAGAGCTGTGACCTCCTTATGGAGCTCCTTGCACTTATCAGCAAAGGGAGTCTCGTGAAGCCCCAGCTTCTTGCGGTAATCCTTCCGGAGACACTCCGCCTCCTTGGCAGCCTTCTTCGCGACAACCTCGTGATCATCAAGGTTGCCCTCGGCTTCGGCTATCTGGTGCTCCATCGTCTCTAGACGTTCGCGCTCCATGTTCAGCTCCATCGCCTCGAGTGCCAGCGCCTCCTCCCGTGCCGAGAGGCCTGCCGGGCTATCATCATCAGCCGCAGGTGTGGCAAGGGCAGCCCTTCCTGCACGAACCTGGCACTCGAGCATGGCGTTCGAGGCTTCAAGCTCGCGCTCACACTCCTCGGCGTCCGTGCGGCGGCGCTCAGCGTCTCGGGCCTCCTGCGGGGCGCGGTCGCAAGCCTCCTGAGCTGCGGTGGCCGACGCTTCCTCCTTCCTTAGGGCGGTTTCATGTTGGAACTGGCTCAGGTTAACGGCGGTCCTTAGCTGGCGCCAACCCTTCGCCAGAAGCAGACCCTCAACCTCAACACGCCTATCCACTTCAGCAACCTCGACTTCGAGATGCTTGAGGGCGTCCGACCCCTCCCGCACAAGATCATGACGGACCGCACTCCTGCGCTGTGCAAGTTCTAGAAGGCGACCGAGTTCGTCCTCGACATCCGCGCCACCCAAAGGGGGCTCCCCCTCTCCCTCCTGTTCAGCATGCGCCTCGGGGCTAGCCCCAGAAGCGCGTGGTGCTTCCGGCGCGAGGAGCAAGCGTGGTCCTGATGGGTGGTCAGCCGCTCGGGCTGCCTCAAGAGCTTGCTGACCCATGGTAAAGACAAGCCCCCAGGGCACGGGACGGGCCCCCGACGTACCAAGAACTGCCTTGCCCCAGAAGAGCTCGGGGGCTGGAAGCACGACCTATGCAATAAGGTCCGGACGCGACTTCAAGAACCCGCGCGATGCCTCCTGAAGACCCAGCATGGTCCGGAGGAGGGATGCAGGCGGAGGCTCCTGCGAGCCTCGCCGAGCGGCTCAAGAATAAGCTGGAGGAGACCCTACAGAGCAAGGGGTCAGTAGAACCATATTGGGAAAGACAGGAAGAGCCGAGGGACACGCACCTGCTCGGTACAGTCAGCTTCATCCTCTTCAGAGCCCTCGGGGCAGGGTCGTAGATGCTCCTCAACCTCCGCCTCTTGCCTAGCGCCGCGAAAGACGGCAAGAGGCCGCTTGAGACAGATGTGCCTAGACCCGGGGCAAGGTCGCGGCGGGCGCTCGCGGTCGGCGCCCCGCTCCCTGATGCGATGCCCCCGGACTCGCCTCGACCGGAGGCTGCTGCGCCTCCCCTTCAGTCGCTTCAGGAGCCAGCGGTGCCTCGGTACCTTCCGCCACCTCCGTCAACACTGGCGCCCATGCTTCGTCCGCTTGCTCCAAGGATGGAGTGGACTCCAGGCCAGGGGCTCCGCCTGGCGTGTCTGTCCCGAAAGGGAAGGACGGGCTTGCGAGCCCTGATACCACCACAAAGGGATCGTCATGAGGATCAGGGGCGCCCTCCGGCAACAATCCGCACGCATCGAAGCGAGGCATCTTTTCAGCAAAAGATCTTCTGGCCACAGGAGCCAAGTACAAGGGAGTTGCAGAGCCAGGGCGAGCTTCAGGCACTCCACCGACGAGCAGCCGCAGCAGCCCCTGGAGCATCTCAGGAGGGAGCTGCTTCCGCTGAAGACGCGCGATCATCAAGAACCCACATTGGGCTGGAATGGCGCTGGAGTGGGGCGACACGGAGGACAAGGAAGTCTCTCACCACCATCGCCAGGGTCAATCCGCTTCTCCTCAGGCTGGCTAGTCAGCGCATAACTGGCTCTGCCCATGGATCTGAGAGGACCTCGTGCCCCCAGCCCAAGTTCGGCACCGCCGGCGCATTGGGAAGATGGAATTGGGGGATGTACGCAGCGGCATCAACGTACACCCACTGCCGGCGAAACCCTGTTGTGGTTGGATGAAGCGAGAAGTCAATTTCGGAGGCAGCTGTCGCTTCCACCGCGTGCAGCGACACGCACCCCGAGCGCTGCCCCTTGTCGACCAAGGAGAAGGCGAAGAAGTAGCGAAGCAAGGCCACAGACGGGAAAACACGAATGAAAGGTTCACACAGGAATACGAAGCCGGAAAGAAGGATGATGGACCCGGGGTCCAGGTGTAGCGCCCGAATCTGGTAATGCGTGAGTAGTCCATAGAAGAAGGCGGAGAAAGGGGGGAGGAGACCCCCGAAGATGGCGTGGAGATGAAGCTGGATGTCGTTGGCGCCAAGATCTGCCACCGGCTGGGAGGCGAGCCAGACCCGGGTCGGCCCCCACTCTTTAGATGCGTCGACCAAGGCGCGACGCACCTTGTCCAGACCCTCTTGGTTCACTACGAGGGAGCGGCCCAGCGCCGGCTCGAGTACCGGCGGTGACGCGGCAGGCTCGCCGTCCCCCCTCTTCTTCGCCCTGTGCGGCATGATAGCAAGGAAGAAAGGGGCGGAGAAGGCAAGTAAAGGAAGGAAGCGATTCGAGGGCAGAAGGCAGAGGTGGCAGCAAGAATCCCTATCGGTCGTGCGATTGGCAAGGCGCACGACTACCAAGACTGCGTGGGAAGAGGGGCCGCCGACGTCCCATCCAAACGTCGCACGCCAGCCTGGCCCGCAGCCTTTGGGTCCCGCGGCGCTTCGTCCTCGACTAAGGCTTCGCCTCGAAGCCAATTCCACGCGTGCCTTAGGCCCGGGGGCTACTGTCGGCATCTTGGGAACCAGGGTACCCAGACTTGCCTGTCTGCGGGCCGCAACGCGCTCCTCCCACGGCCTGGTACGGCCCAGCTGATCGACGAGCTGCCCGAGACCCTCGCGAGGGAGCTAAGCCTCGCGAGGAGAACAACGTCAAGAGCCCCTCAAGAGTGGCCTCGGCAAGGTGCTCCGGAGGGGCAAAGAATCCAAGGCCAAGCTTGCCTCAGGAGGAGGCAGTGATGTCAGCAGTGACGCACCACGCCAGCGGGTGCCAGCGTCCGCCAGTGGCGCAGTTGCCATTTCAGTGCAAGGGGGACAGCGCAGCCGCAGGTTCCCGAGGAGCGGGACAAAGGTTTCCCCATTGGTGCAACAAGACCGAAGACCGCAAAGACGGCAAGGAGGATGTCACCGCCGAGCCCACCACCGCGTCACCGCCTGATCCTTTTGCAGGCGAAGACTGCTTTTGTCAGGGTAGGAACGTCCTTGTGTCCCCGCTCAAAATTGGTCGTTGTGGGATCCCTTCCCGCCTAAACATTTCGGGGGAAGAGGACCCTGGCCGCCTATATAAGTAGCTAGGATCCCCACTATGAGAGGGGGGAGAGGCGGATCCATAAACTCTGCCACCACGCAAAGAAGCAAGAACACTTGCCTCCTGACCCTCCTAAGCTCGCCTCCTGAGCTCAAGAACCACTGTACTAGTTCATATTCCAGCCCTCCCGAGGCCAATCCACCAAAGCAGGAAGTAGAATTTTACACCACGCGGTGGCCTGAACCTGGGTAAACTCTTGCGTGCTTCACTTTTTGTTTGCTTGAATCGCTTCACTAGGCGAGGGCGAGACTCTAGGTAGACATGAGTGGGAGAGATCTTCGTTCATGCCCCTGTGTTCGAAATTCTTGGGTTTTGCGGAGCCCTAAATCCGACATAACCTAAAGGCCCAGTCCGGATTAATGTTTTTTTTGCCTATTTTAGGGTTTTACAGAAAAGGGATATCAAACGGAGTCCAAACGGAACGAAACCTTTGGGAGAGATATTTTTGGAGAAAATTACGCACGGGAGACTTGAGAACCACAGAGTAGGGGCCACGAGGTGCCCATGAGGGTGGGGGGCCTAGGGCGCTCCCCTGCCTCGTGGGTCCCTAGTGGGGCCCCCGGTGCCCTCCTTCTTCCTATATAAACCTACGTACCCCGAAACAGAGAAAACCCTAGTTCCACCGCCGTAACCTTCTGTTCCCGTGAGATCCCATCTTGGGGCCTGTTCCGGATCTCCGCCGGAGGGAGGATCCATCACGGAGTGCTTCTACATCATCATCATTGCCTCACCATGAGTTGTGAGTAGTTTACTACAGACCTTCGGGTCCATAGCTAGTATCTAGATGGCTTCTTCTCTCTCTCTGGATCTCAATACAAAGTTCTCCTCGGTCTTCGAGGAAATCTATTCGATGTAATCTATTTTTGCGGTGCGTTTGTCGAGATTCGATGAATTGTGAGTTTATGATCAAGATTATCTAGGAGAATTATTTGGTTCTTTTCTGAACTCTTTATGTGTGCTCATAATATCCTTGCAAGTCTCTTCGAATTATTGGTTTGGTTTGGCCTACTAGATCTATAGTTCTTGCAATGGGAGAAGTGCTTAGCTTTGGGTTCAATCTTGCGGTGTCCTTTCCCAGTGACAGTAGGGGCAGCAAGGCACATATTGTACTATTGCCATTGAGGATAAAAAGATGGGGTTTATATCATATTGCTTAAGTTTATCCCTCTACATCATGTCATCTTGCTTAAGGCGTTACTCTGTTCTTATGAACTCAATACACTAGATGCATGCTGGATAGCGGTCGATGTGTGGAGTAATAGTAGTAGATGCAGGCAGGAGTCGGTTTACTTGTCTCGGACGTGATGCCTATATACAATGATCATGCCTAGATAGTCTCGGATGTGATGCCTATATACAATGATCATGCCTAGATAGTCTAGTAATTATTCACTTTTCTATCAATTGCTCGACACTAATTTGTTTACCCGCCGTAGAATATCGCTATCATGAGAGAAGCCACTAGAAAACACTATGGCCCCGGGTCTATTCTCAACATATCAATCTACACTTACTTTACTTTTTCCGCTTTTACTTTCCGTTCTTATAAACAAAAATACCAAAAATATAAACTATCATCTCTATCAGATCTCACTTTTGTAAGTGACCGTAAAGGGATTGACAACCCATTATCGCGTTGGCTGCGAAGTTATTATTTGTTTGTGCAGGTGCGAGGGACTCGCGCGTGGTCTCCTACTGGATTGATACCTTGGTTCTCAAAAACTGAGGGAAATACTTACGCTACTGTGATGCATCTCCCTTTCCTCTTCGAGGGAATACAACACAAGCTCGAGAAGTAGCAAGGCAGTGCAGGTGGCAAGGCGGGGGATAGTGCGGCGCGGCACGGCAGAGTAGAGGTGGGCCAGTGGGCGCGGCTGGCTGCAGCGGGCGGCGGGGTCGGCGGAAGCAGCGGGCGGTGGGGCGAGGCCGGCGAGGGGCGGCAGGCGACGCGAGACGGTCGGGCAAGGTGCGGTGTGTTGGGAAACGTAGCAGAATTCAAAAAAATTCCTACGCTTTACCAAGATCAATCTAAGGAGTCATCTAGCAATAATCATAATGGAGTGCATCTACATACCCTTTGTAAATCGCGTGCGGAAGCGTTCGAAGGAACGTGGATGATGGAGTCGTACTCTTCGTGATCCTCGTCATCGATGATCCCAGCACCGTACGGACGACACCTCCGCGTTCAACACACGTATGGTACAGCGACGTCTCCTCCTTCTTGATCCAGCAAGGGGGGAGGAGAGGTTGATGTAGATCCAGCAGCACGACGGCGTGGTGGTGGATGCAACAGGAAAAGCTGCAGGGCTTCGCCGATGCCCTGCGGGAGGAGTAGGAGGTGTGACGGGGGGGGCGCCAGAGGTTTGGGGTGCGGCTGCCCTCTCTCCCCCCCCCCACTATATATAGGGGCCAGGGGGGCGCCGGCCCTAGGAGATGCAATCTCCTAGGGGGCGGCGACCAGGAGGGAGAACTTGCCCCCCAAGGCATAGGGGGCGCCCCCACCCCCTAGGGTTTCAACCCTAGGCGCATGGAGGGGGCCCATCTGGGTGCGCCAGCCCACCAGGGGCTGGCCCCCTTCCCCTTGCGGCCCACGGGGCCCTCTGGGATGGGTGGCCCCACCCGGTGGACCCCGGGACCCCTCCGGTGGTCCCGGGACACTCCCGGTGACCCCCGGAATTATCCCGATGGCCGAAACTGGACTTCCTATATATCATTCTTTACCTACGGACCATTCCGGAACTCCTCGTGACGTCCGGGATCTCATCCGGGACTCCTAACAACATTTGGGTTTCCGTGTGCATGTATCTCTACAACCGTAGCGTCACCGAACCTTAAGTGTGTAGACCCTACGGCTTCGGGAGACACGCAGACATGACCGAGACGACTCTCCGGTCAATAACCAACAGCGGGATATGGATACCCATGTTGGTTCCCACGTGTTCCTTGATGATCTCACCGGATGAACCATTGTGTCAAGGATTCACTCAATCCCGTATGTTATTCCCTTTGTCTATCGGTACGGTACTTGCCCGAGATTCGATCGTCGGTATGCCCGATACCTTGTTCAATCTCGTCATGGCAAGTCTCTTTACTCATTCCGTAATCCATCATCTCGTGACTAACTCCTTAGTCACTTTGAGCTCATTATATGATGATGTCTTACCGAGTGGGCCCAGAGATACCTCTCCGTCATCCGGAGTGACAATATCCCAGTCTTGGTTCGTACCAACTCAACAAACACTTTCGGAGATACCCGTTGCGTACCTTTATAGCCACCCAGTTACGTTGTGACGTTTGGCACACCCAAAGTATTCCTACGGTATCCGGGAGTTGCACAACCTCATGGTCTAAGGAATAAATACTTGACACTGGAAAAAGCTTAAGCATTACGAACTATACGATCTCGTGCTAGGCTTAGTATTGGGTCTTGTCCATCACATCATTCTCCTAATGATGTGATCCCGTTATCAATGACATCCTTATGTCCATGGTCAGGAAACCGTGACCATCTGTTGATCAACGAGCTAGTAACTAGAGGCTTACCATGGACCCGTTGTGGTCTATGTATTCACACATGTATCGCTGTTTCCGTACAATACAATTCAAGCATGAATAACAGACAATTATCATGAACAAGGAAATATAATAATAATCCTTTTATTATTGCCTCTAGGGCATATTTCCAACAGTCTCCCACTTGCACTAGAGTCAATAATCTAGTTACATTGTGATGAATCGAACACCCATAGAGTTCTGGTGTTGATCATGTTTTGCCCGTGGAAGAGGTTTAGTCAACGGGTCTGCCACATTCAGATCCGTATGCACTTTAAAAATATCTATGTCTCCATCTTGAACATAATTCCGGATGGAGTTGAAACGGCGCTTGATGTGCTTGGTCTTCTTGTGAAACCTGGGCTCCTTGGCAATGGCAATAGCTCCAGTGTTGTCACAGAAGAGAGTCATCGGGCATGACGCGCTTGGAATGACTCCTAGGTCGGTGATGAACTCCTTCATCCAGACTCCTTCTTGCGCTGCTTCGCAAGAAGCAATGTACTCCGCTTCACATGTAGAATGCGCCACGACGCTCTGCTTGCAACTGCACCAGCTGACTGCTCCACCATTCAAAATATACACGTATCCGGTTTGTGACTTTGAGTCATCCAGATCTATGTCGAAGCTAGCATCGACGTAACACTTTACGACGAGCTCTTCGTCACCTCCATAAACAAGAAACATATCCTTAGTCCTCTTCAGGTACTTTAGGATGTTCTTGACCGCTGTCCAGTGTTCCATACCAGGATCACATTGGTACCTCCCTACCAAACTTATGGCAAGGTTCACATCAGGTCTGGTACACAGCATGGCATACATGATAGAACCTATGGCCGAGGCATAGGGAATGACACTCATCTTTTCTCTATCTTCTGCCGTGGTCGGGGACTGAGCCGTGCTCAATCTCATACCTTGCAAAACAGGCAAGAACCCCTTCTTGGACTGATCCATATTGAACTTCTTCAATATCTTGTCAAGGTATGTGCTTTGTGAAAGACCAATGAGGCGTCTTGATCTATCTCTATAGATTTTGATGCCTAATATGTAAGCAGCTTCTCCAAGGTCCTTCATTGAAAAACTCTTATTCAAGTAGGCCTTTATGCTCTCCAAGAATTCTGTATCATTTCCCATCAGCAATATGTCATCCACATATAATATGAGAAATGCTACAGAGCTCCCACTCACTTTCTTGTAGATACAGGCTTCTCCCCAAGTCTGTATAAAACCAAACGCCTTGATCACATCATTAAAGCGAATATTCCAACTCCGAGATGCTTGCACCAGCCCATAGATCGAGCGCTGGAGCTTGCATACCTTGTTAGCATTCTCTGGATTGACAAAACCTTCCGGCTGCATCATATACAGCTCTTCCTTGAGGAAACCATTAAGGAATGTCGTTTTGACGTCCATTTGCCATATCTCATAATCATAGAATGCGGCAATTGCTAACATGATTCGGACTGAGTTCAGCATCGCTACGGGAGAGAAAGTCTCGTCGTAGTCAATCCCTTGAACTTGTCGATAACCCTTAGCGACAAGCCGAGCCTTATAGATGGTCACATTACCATTCGCGTCTGTCTTCTTCTTAAATATCCATTTATTTTCTATGGCGTGCCTATCATCGGGCAAGTCCACCAAAGTCCATACTTTGTTTTCATACATGGATTCTATCTCGGATTTCATGGCTCCAAGCCATTTATTGGAATCCGGGCCCGCCATCGCTTCTTCATAGTTCGAAGGTTCACCGTTGTCTAACAACATGATTTCCATGACAGGGTTGCCGTACCACTCTGGTGCGGAACGTGTCCTTGTGGACCTTTGAAGTTCAGTAGTAACTTGATTTGTATCTTCATGATCATCATCATTAGCTTCCTCCCTTGTCGGTGCAGGCACCTCAGGAACAATTTCCTGCGCTGCGCTACTTTCCGGTTCGAGAGGGGTGACTGTCACCTCATCAAGTTCTAGTTTCCTCCCACTTACTTCTTTCGAGAGAAACTCTTTCTCTAGAAAGGATCCATTCTTGGCAACAAATACGTTGCCTTCGGATCTGTGGTAGAAGGTGTACCCAATCGTTTCCTTTGGGTATCCTATGAAGACGCATTTTTCCGATTTGGGTTCGAGCTTTTCAGGTTGAAGTTTCTTGACATAAGCATCGCAACCCCAAACTTTCAGAAACGACAGCTTAGGTTTCTTGCCAAACCAGAGTTCATACGGTGTCGTCTCAACAGATTTCGACGGAGCCCTATTTAAAGTGAATGCGGCAGTCTCTAAAGCATAACCCCAAAAAGATAGCGGTAAGTCGGTGAGAGACATCATAGATCGCACCATGTCCAACAGAGTACGATTTCGACGTCCGGACACACCATTACGCTGAGGTGTTCCGGGCGGTGTCAATTGTGAAACAATTCCATAGTTCCTAAGGTGCGTGCCAAATTCATGACTTAAATATTCACCCCCACGATCCGATCGCAAGAACTTTATTTTTTTGTCACGTTGATTCTCAACCTCATTCTGAAATTCCTTGAACTTTTCAAAGGTCTCAGACTTGTGCTTCATCAAGTAGATATACCCATATCTACTCAAGTCATCTGTGAGGGTGAGAACATAACGATAGCCTCCGCGAGCCTCAACACTCATTGGACCGCACACATCGGTATGTATGATTTCCAATAAGTTGGTTGCTCGCTCCATTGTTCCGGAGAATGGAGTCTTGGTCATCTTGCCCAAGAGGCATGGTTCGCACGTGTCAAATGATTCATAATCAAGAGACTCCAGAAGTCCATCTGCATGAAGCTTCTTCATACGTTTGACACCAATGTGACCAAGGCGGCAATGCCACAAGTATGTGGGACTATCATTGTCAACTTTACATCTTTTGGCATTCACACTATGAATATGTGTATCATCACGATCGAGATTCATCAAAAATAAACCATTGACCAGCGGGGCATGACCATAAAACATATCTCTCAAATAAATAGAACAACCATTATTCTCTGTAGGATCGAAAGTAGGTCTAGAGGGGGGGTGATTAGACTACTTGACAATATAAAAAATCTGCCTTTAGGTCATGCAAAGTTTTTGGCAGTTTCACAATTAAGATCAATTCAAGTATCACCCTACACATGCAATTCTAGAGTATAAGCAGCGGAAAGTAAATTGCACATGTAAAAGAGAGGTGGAGAAGATCAAACGCAGTTTGGTGACACGAAGATTTTTGTCGTGGTTCCGATAGGTGGTGCTATCGTACATCCACGTTGATGGAGACTTCAACCCACGGAGGGTAACGGCTGCGCGAGTCCACGGAGGGCTCCACCCACGAAGGGTCCACGAAGAAGCAACCTTGTCTATTCCATCATGGCCTACGCCCACGGAGGACTAGCCTTACTCGGGGTAGATCTTCACGAAGTAGGCGATCTCCTTGCCCTTACAAACTTCTTGGTTCAACTCCACATCTCGAAGATGGAGGCTCCCAAGCGACACCTAACCAATCTAGGAGGCACCACCCTCCAAAAGGTAATAGACGGTGTTGATGATGATGAACTCCTTGCTCTTGTGCTTCAGATGATAATCTCCCCAACACTCAACTCTCCTCACTGATATGGCTGTGGTGGAAGAAAGGTTTGAGTGGAAAGCAACTTGGGAAGGCTAGAAATCAAGTCTCATATGGTAGGAATGGAATGGCTTGATCTCAACACAAGGGTAGGTGGTTCACTTCTCAGAAAGTGTATGGTAGAAGTGGTGGTACTTTCTGATGGCTCTCCTCATGAATGAAGAGGGGGTGGAGGGGTATATATAGCCTCCACACAAAATCCAACCGTTACACACACATTTGACCAATCTCGGTGAGACCGAAGTGAAAACTCGGTCAGACCGAAAGTTCAAATATAGTGAACGTTGGGATTTTCGGTGGGACCGAAAATACCATCTCGGTGTGTCCGAAGTGAGTCAAAGGTTGGAGCTTGCCATCTCGGTGGGACCGAAAACAACAACTCGGATATTCCGAAGTGATGTCAATTGGTTACAGAAGGTTGGCAGTCCATTTTCGGTGAGACCGAAACTCAGAATCGGATGGACCGAGAAATTAGGGTTTGGAGGAATAACTGAGGTGGTTCATCTCGGTGGGACTGAGTTTGCAGAATCGGTTTGTCCGAGATTACTTATGAGTGTGTTGAGTAGTGAAGAGTGCTGATAGTTGAGGGAGCTAGATCACCAAGCACTTGAGCAACTAGATCATTAACACAACCTCATCCCCTTTTAATAGTATTGGCTTTTCCTATGGACTCAATGTGATCTTTGATCACTAAACCAAAAATAGAGTCTTGAGCTTTTGCCAATGCTTGTCTTAGCATTTTGAGGGGTCCACTTCTTCAGACATTTCCATACCCATATCATCGAACTCTTCTGAAATGATTCTCAAGTAAATATTAGTTCAATGATATATATGTTGTTATTAATTACCAAAACCACCCGAGGATTAGTTGCACTTTCAATCTCCCCCTTTTTGGTAATTGATGACAACATATAGATCAAAGCTTCGACAAAAGATATAATCAATGAATGATATCGTCGCTTTGAGAAGTATGTGATAAACAAGAGCTCCCCCTAAATTTGTGCATTATTTAAAATTTGCGTTTGAATGCAAATGCACAATCGATTAGGATTATGGGTCACTCTTCCATGTCACATACATCTTGGTGGAGCGCACAAAATGATAAGAATGAGTAACATGCACTCAATCACCAAGACAAGAGTAAATAGCCATACAATAAGGAATAGCATAGGATAAGCAATAAGCACACATTAAAGCATAGTATGACTAAGCACTCATTAAGGTAGCATCAAACTTAGTAGCAAGCACACTTAAAGTTTCAGGAACCAAAAGAAATCACTGTATCTCAAAGAAAACCGGCAAAAGAACGAAAGACGAAAGAGCACTCTCTCTCTCGAAGCCCTATGATCTATAACAATTTCTCCCCCTTTGGCAACAAGTTACCAAAAAGTTCGAAAAGGTATAGAGCTAAGCGTCACTGCGGGCTCTACTGGCGGCTCCCGTCTGGGTAGATGTCGGTGTAGAGATAGCTGCATCGGCGAAGACTTCTGCTGATGTCTGCGGTGGAGGAGTGGATGCTGGAGCTGGAGCAACTGCTGGAGCTGTAGCTGGTGCTGAAGTGGTAGCCCTGGAGTCTGTCACTGGGATAGCTGCAGATCTGGATCCTCTGGGAACCTGAGCAGTCTGGCGATGAGAGTCCTGGACTAGATCATCCTGCATAAGCTCTGCTCTCTCCTGCCTTGTCTCCTCCATGTCTGCCTCAAGCTTGTTGACAGACACCTGAATCTCAGTCAGCTTCACGTCCAGAGCGAGGATCTTGTCCTCGACAATTCTCTCTAGGCTCTCCTGAGATTGCTCAATGCTGGCCAGGCGTTGTTCAATCCTTTGGGTAGCTTCAAGAATTTGTTCTCCAAAGCTCTTTGGCTTAGCTGCTGCTGCTGCTGCCTCTTTGTCAGCTTTAGCCTTCTTTGCAGCTTCGATTTTGGCCTGTCCTTCAACTGAGGTAGGATCCTCTTCATCCATCACAACTACGTTGTCCTCATGCTCTGGCTGCAGTGGCAAGTGCTTCCTATCCAACATGAATTTGCCCGTGCCAAACTTGGCGTTGATGAGCATCTGAATCTGCGGAGCAAACCCACACGACCTCTTCTGGTCAGCTGCAGTCCTCTTAATGGTCTCTACCATCAAGTCCATCACCTTGAAAGGTGCCTTCTCATCGAGAATGTGCAGCATGTTGATAGAATAGCCTCGAATCATCCGGTGGTCTCCAGACTTAGGCATCAATGTATGCCTCAGAATAGTGTTAGTGGTGGTCAGACCTGCCTGGAGATAGTACACTGAGCCAAGCTTCCATCCTTCCAAATCAGCAGCCGGGATCTCCTTGTACATGTTCTTCATGGAATCATGACTCTTCTTAGGAATCCCATAGACATCAATATCGTCCTCTCTCTGCACTGGAGCGTTCAGAAGTTCTGCCCATTCTTCAACAGTCGAAGAAAACCTTTGACCTTCAGTCATCCAGGTGATCTTGCCATCAGGATAGAAGTGGGCTGTGGCATAGAACTGCATGATCATCTCGTCATTCCAAGCTGTCAGTTCTTGACCCACAAAATCAGCAACTCCACATGCAGTAAAGCTCTCATGCACATGGGGAAAGAAGTCCCGGTGCTCTTCACTGTCAATATACCTGGTGTCAGCAACAATGGGCTTCTTATCCATTAGCACGGTCTCATAGAAATCCTGCTGTTCTCTGGTGTGGAATCTGGGGTCCACAGCAGTCCTTCTCCTTACAGCATATGGATCAGACTGTCTCCATAGCCTGAGACCTTTGTCCTTCCTTGCCTTCATGTCCTCAGCTTGAGGATGAGCATCATTGTGGAGTGGCAACTTGGGACGGAGCTTAAGCAACACATGCTCTTCATCTGATTCAGACGGTGGCATCTCACCTTTGTTCTTCTCAGAAGCTGGAATGCTTCTGGTTGTTCTCTTGGGCTTGGCTGGAGCTGCCTTGGCTTGAGCAGGCTTCTTGGGCTTAGAGGAGGCTTGAGCCCGAATAGCATCACCCATGAACTTAGCTTTCTGAGGAGGAGGCTGGGGTGCTTCTTCTTCTTCTTCTTCTGCAGCATCATCTTGAGGTTCAGCATATACTACCCTCTTCCTTTTGGAAGTCTTCTTTACCTTGCTTGGAGCAGGCTCTTCCAAGTTGAGCTTCTTTGCAACTGCTGACTGCTTCACTTTGCTTGTGCCTTTCCTTGACTGCTGCCCTTGATGCTCTTTGGCAACCACATTCCTCTTTGGCTTGGAGGTAACTTCCTCAGCAACAAAGTCAGAGTCCTCATCATCAGAAGTTCTCTTCTTCCTGGTTCTGGTGGCTGCAGGAGGCAAACCACTAGGGGTGCTCCTCTCACCATCATCACTGGAGCTGCTAGCAGGACTTGTATCTGCCTCTGGAATTTCAGCAAACGGTGATTCAGACCTGTTCTGGCTGTCACTGACATCTGACATGGCTGAAAAACCTGTGAAAAGATAAGGTATAGGCAGAGTAGAAGAGTTATCACAACTGCAGGGGTTTTTGCAAAAAAAATGAGTTCAAGACTTAGTTTTGAGTTTTCACAGAATGTATTTCGGTCAAACCGATTTCATGTTTCGGTGCAACCGAAGTGCTCAACAGAAACCTACACACCACTTTCGGTCAGACCGAAATGGGTTTCGGTCCTACCGATAACTTAGGGTTTCACTGAAACTACGTTTCGGTCGTTCCGATTGGCATAACTCGGTTAAACCGAATTATGCAGTGCAATGGCCAGAGGCCAAATCGGTCATTCCGAGTTTCAAAAATCGGCTTCATCGAGATGCATTCCGTGGAAACCTAAACCTAAGAATTTTCCTCGAAACTAGAAGATCTGAACTAATGTATAGGGAACATCTCAAACGTGGATTGAATCATGGCAAGCCTATCGTGCAAGAATCGGAAGGGGAGCACGAAAAGGGATCGGGACACACCCTAACTTGGTGGTGTCCCTCTACGGCGGCAACGGTGGAGATGATTACCGTTGACGGCGGCGGAGACCTGCGGCGAGGGCGCACAGGCGACGACGGCGACGATCCGTAGACCAGGGCGACGGCAGCAGGGGTATTGGGGGCGAACGGTTTGAAGAATTGAATCGCGCGCAGCCCTCAGGTATATATAACCCCATGCTGTCGGTGGGACCGAGTTGAAAAACTCGGTGTCACCGAGATGTATAACTGTTGTGCAGTTACGCATATCGGTCAGACCGAGAGTTTGAACTCGGTTTCACCGAGATGAAACCTAGATCAGTCTAAGCGTTTCGGTTGGACCGAGATTGAGAAGCCGGTCAGACCGAAATGGACTTAGAAGGTTTTGGAAGTCAGCCTTAGACGAATCGGTGGTTCCGAGTGCTCCTCACTCGGACTGTCCGAAAAAGACTTGTTCAAAGTTGTGATATGAGCATGAATAGAATTTGAGACAAGAAAGCATATATAGCTAGGGAAAGGTGCTTAGGCATTCTTGTCCATCCATTTGGCCAGAAAAAAATCAAAACAATCAAAACAACAAATGGATGTCCTTGAATGGATGAAATCATGCATTCAACATGCTCACACAATAAGATAGCAACTGAAATATGTGTCAAACATGCACAACCAATCACTCTAGCTACTAGCACACAATTTGTCGATGACTAGGTCATCTATATATGAGTATATTGACTTAGGAGCCAAATGAGAACATTTGATCATAGGTCATACTCATCGTTTAAGCACAAGTGGGGTTACCACTTTTACATAAAGCATTTATGTGTTCACATCATTTGGAGATGCTTTCGCTCAATTTTTTAGAGCAAAGCTCCCCCTAGATGTGAGAACCCCTTTTAAAGGGTCAAACTAACCTTGGGTTGTCGTAGAAGACTTCATGTAGATGTTGAAGATGTGGATGCTCAATGTTGATGCAGATCATCAAGAGTTGGGAGCAATCCTTTGGATTAGGGCACTTTCAATACCTACATGGGTTAGTCCCACAAGGAACAAACAAGAATATCCATAGACATAGAGTGAAGTACACAAAAGATGATGTCCATGAAAGCAATGATTACCTTGTCCCTTGACTTACCAACAAGAGGGTTTGTGACTCCATGAACTAGTGCATGATGTGGAAGTTGATTGCACAAGTTCTTGCCAAAATGAATATGAGTGAAGTTTGTTGGCGGAGTCACCCTCAAGAACCTACTAGTTCTTCTTCTTTGGGATCCACATCATCTTGATGGGAATCCTTGGTGTTGTAGTTGAGCTTGACGAAGTAGAACCTGATGTGTCCTTGGGAACCCACTTGACCATGGCTTGAGGTGCTTCAATGAATGCATCAATCTCCTCTTGAAGCTTGTCCTTGGCCTTTAGCTTGTGGTCTTGTGGTGGAAGGTCATCTTGAGCTTGTTCCACATTGGAAGAAGTAGGATCATACTTCTCCTTTTGTGAAACAAACTGTGGAGTAGGGTATTGACCTTCTTCCCACTCAACACCTTCGGCGTTGAACTTTCGCTCAAAACCAATCCCTTGATTCTTCCGGTGTCTTCCTTGTTTGCGAACAATCTCCTCAAAGTTCTTGCTTCCGGCAAGACTCTTGTAGACACCTTTCTCTATGATTTCCTTCAATAAGCTATTTTCTTGCTCAAGTGTAACTTGGCTTGAAACATTGTTAGTGGAATCAAGAGAACTACTAGAAGCAACAATATTGGATTTAACATTGTCATTGTTACTACTAGAGGAAGAATTTTTCTTATGTTTGTCATGCTTAGTCTTAATTGGTGGCAAGAAATTAGACAGGAGAAGTCGTTTGGCAAGATATGAAGAACTCTTCTTTCGAAGATCGTCATTGATCGCTTTCAGAAACTCATGTTCTTGCTCTAGAGTGAGCTTCTCGAAGCGTAGCTTCTCATGAGATCTTAGGAGCTCTCTATGATCTTCTTGAGTTGTTTCATGAGCTAACTTAAGAGTGTTTAGTTCTTTAGTTAGACGCTCAATCTCCTTCATAGCATTGTCATTCGACTCTTCTCGACTATAAAGACTACTAGCATTTTCATCATTACTAAGCTCACTAGATTTATCATGCAAGAGCTCATCTTCACCAAGCAAGTCATCCTCATCACTATCAAAGTCAATGAATTCAGGGTGTGTTACCTTGGGACCTTTAGCCATGAAGCATCTTCCAATTCCCTCATTTGGTGAATCAAATAAGTCGTAGGAGTTGGAGTTGGAGGATACTAGTGCAAGTCCGGCAACACCTTCATCTTGACTATAGTCGGAGTCGGAGTGATAGCTTCCATCGGATTGATTGTCAGAGTCGGAGCCGGAGAACCATTCACCAACATGAGCTTGATGTCTTCTTCTTGTGTAGCTCCTTGATGACTTGTCTTTCCTCTCCGAATCCTTGCTTCTCCGAGAGGGTCTTCGTTCATAACGATCATCTCTGCTCCTTCTCTCTCTCCGAGGTGACTCATCTCTTGCTCTTCTTCTTGGAGATTCTTCTCTTCTTTTGTGGGGAGTCGTACACTCATTTGAGAAGTGTCCGGGTCTTCCACAATTGTAGCAGTTTCGATCACGACTAGAAGATCTCTTTTCATCATATGATCTAGACTTTGAGCTTCTTTCTTTGCCTCTATTCTTGTAGAACTTGTTGAAGTTCTTGACCATTAGGCTTATCTCTTCATTGGAAATTAGCTTGTCACTTGAGGTAGTAGGAGCATCACTTGTAGCTTTGTAAGCACCACTTGACTTGTTGTGAAGCTCTTCCTTATCCTTAAGTGTCATCTCATGAGCAACAATTCTTCCAATGACTTCAGTTGGCTTGAGAGTCTTGTAGTTTGGCATCATTTGGATCAAAGTGCACACGGTGTCATACTTTCCATCCAAAGCTCTGAGAATCTTCTTGATGATGAATCGGTCGGTCATTTCTTCGCTTCCTAAGCCGGCAATCTCATTTGTGATGAGAGCAAGCCTGGAGTACATTTCAGCGACTCCTTCACCATCCTTCATCTTGAACTTGTCAAGTTGACCTTGAAGAATATATAGCTTTGATTCCTTCACAGATTCAGTACCTTCGTGCATTTCAACCAAAGTATCCCAAATCTCTTTAGCATTCTCAAGACGGCTGATTTTGTTGAACTCTTCGGGACACAAAGCATTGAAGAGAATGTCACAAGCTTGAGCATTGTTTTGCAACATCCGCAACTCTTCCGGTGTAGCTTCGCGATCCGGAACTTTTCCTTCCTCGAAGAATTCACCTTGCATACCAACACAAATAATGCCCCATGCAGCTGGGTTATGACCAAGAATATGCATTTTCATTTTATGCTTCCAACTAGCAAAATTTGTACCATCAAAGTAAGGACCTCTACGATAATTACCCTCACTAGACGCCATACTCTCCTAGGTTGTGAAACCAAGCTTATGGAGTCCAATGCAATGGAAACCAAAGCAATGGAGACCAAAGCTCTGATACCACTTGTAGGATCGAAAGTAGGTCTAGAGGGGGGGTGATTAGACTACTTGACAATATAAAAAATCTGCCTTTAGGTCATGCAAAGTTTTTGGCAGTTTTACAATTAAGATCAATTCAAGTATCACCCTACACATGCAATTCTAGAGTATAAGCAGCGGAAAGTAAATTGCACATGTAAAAGAGAGGTGGAGAAGATCAAACGCAGTTTGGTGACACGAAGATTTTTGTCGTGGTTCCGATAGGTGGTGCTATCGTACATCCACGTTGATGGAGACTTCAACCCACGGAGGGTAACGGCTGCGCGAGTCCACGGAGGGCTCCACCCACGAAGGGTCCACGAAGAAGCAACCTTGTCTATTCCATCATGGCCTACGCCCACGGAGGACTAGCCTTACTCGGGGTAGATCTTCACGAAGTAGGCGATCTCCTTGCCCTTGCAAACTTCTTGGTTCAACTCCACATCTCGAAGACGGAGGCTCCCAAGCGACACCTAACCAATCTAGGAGGCACCACCCTCCAAAAGGTAATAGACGGTGTTGATGGTGATGAACTCCTTGCTCTTGTGCTTCAGATGATAATCTCCCCAACACTCAACTCTCCTCACTGATATGGCTGTGGTGGAAGAAAGGTTTGAGTGGAAAGCAACTTGGGAAGGCTAGAAATCAAGTCTCATATGGTAGGAATGGAATGGCTTGATCTCAACACAAGGGTAGGTGGTTCACTTCTCAGAAAGTGTATGGTAGAAGTGGTGGTACTTTCTGATGGCTCTCCTCATGAATGAAGAGGGGGTGGAGGGGTATATATAGCCTCCACACAAAATCCAACCGTTACACACACATTTGACCAATCTCGGTGAGACCGAAGTGAAAACTCGGTCAGACCGAAAGTTCAAATATAGTGAACGTTGGGATTTTCGGTGGGACCGAAAATACCATCTCGGTGTGTCCGAAGTGAGTCAAAGGTTGGAGCTTGCCATCTCGGTGGGACCGAAAACAACAACTCGGATATTCCGAAGTGATGTCAATTGGTTACAGAAGGTTGGCAGTCCATTTTCGGTGAGACCGAAACTCAAAATCGGATGGACCGAGAAGTTAGGGTTTGGAGGAATAACTGAGGTGGTTCATCTCGGTGGGAGTGAGTTTGCAGAATCGGTTTGTCCGAGATTACTTATGAGTGTGTTGAGTAGTGAAGAGTGCTGATAGTTGAGGGAGCTAGATCACCAAGCACTTGAGCAACTAGATCATTAACACAACCTCATCCCCTTTTAATAGTATTGGCTTTCCTATGGACTCAATGTGATCTTTGATCACTAAACCAAAAATAGAGTCTTGAGCTTTTGCCAATGCTTGTCTTAGCATTTTGAGGGGTCCACTTCTTCAGACATTTCCATACCCATATCATCGAACTTTTCTGAAATGATTCTCAAGTAAATATTAGTTCAATGATATATATGTTGTTATTAATTACCAAAACCACCCGGGGATTAGTTGCACTTTCATTCTCGGATTTAAATGAGTAGCCATCTCGCATCAAACGAGATCCAGATACAATGTTCATGCTCAAAGCTGGTACTAAATAACAATTATTAAGGTTTAAAACTAATCCCGAGGGTAGATGTAGAGGCAGCGTGCCGACGGCGATCACATCAACCTTGGAACCATTCCCGACACGCATCGTCACCTCGTCCTTCGGTAGTCTCCGCTTATTCCGCAGCTCCTGCTTTGAGTTACAAATATGAGCAACTGCACCGGTATCAAATACCCGGGAGCTACTACGAGCGCTGGTAAGGTACACATCAATAACATGTATATCACATATACCTTTGACGTTGCCGGCCTTCTTGTCTGCTAAGTATTTGGGGCAGTTCCGCTTCCAGTGACCCGTTCCCTTGCAATAAAAGCACTCAGTCTCAGGCTTGGGTCCATACTTTGGCTTCTTCCCGGCAACTGGCTTACCGGGCGCGGCAACTCCCTTGCCGTCCTTCTTGAAGTTCTTCTTACCCTTGCCCTTCTTGTACTTAGTGGTTTTATTGACCATCAACACTTGATGCTCTTTCTTGATCTCCACCTCTGCTGATTTCAGCATTGAATACACCTCGGGAATGGACTTCTCCATCCCTTGCATATTGAAGTTCAACACAAAGCTCTTGTAGCTAGGTGGGAGCGACTGAAGGATTCTGTCAACGACCGCTTCGTCTGGGAGATTCATTCCCAACTGAGACAAGCGGTTGTGCAACCCAGAAATCTTGAGTATGTGCTCACTGACAGAACTATTTTCCTCCATCTTACATGGGAGATTCATTCCCAACTGAGACAAGCGGTTGTGCAACCCAGAAATCTTGAGTATGTGCTCACTGACAGAACTATTTTCCTCCATCTTACAGCTGTAGAATGCGTTGGAGACATCATATCTCTCAACTCGGGCATGAGCCTGGAAACCCATTTTCAGCTCTTGGAACATCTCATATGCTCCGTGGTGCTCAAAACGCTTTTGGAGCCCCGATTCTAAGCTGTAGAGCATGCCGCATTGAACCAGGGAGTAATCATCACAACGCGACTGCCAAGCGTTCATAACATCTTGGTTTGCCGGGGCGGGAGCGTCACCTAGCGATGCTTCTAGGACATAAGTTTTCTTGGCAGCTATGAGGATGATCCTCAGGTTACGGACCCAGTCCGTATAGTTGCTACCATCGTCTTTCAGCTTGGATTTCACTAGGAACGCGTTGAAGTTGATGGTGACATGAGCGTGGGCCATTTGATCTACAAGACATATTGTAAAGAATTTAGACTAAGTTCATGACAATTAAGTTCATCCAATCAAAATTTTAATGAACTCCCACTCAGATTGACATCTCTCTAGTCATCTAAGTGATACATGATCCGAATCGACTAGCCCGTGTCCGATCATCACGTGAGACGGACTAGTCATCAACGGTGAACATCTTCATGTTGATCGTATCTTCTATACGACTCATGTTCGACCTTTCGGTCTTCCGTGTTCCGAGGCCATGTCTGTACATGCTAGGCTCGTCAAGTGAACCATAAGTGTATTGCGTGCGTAAATCTGGCTTACACCCGTCGTATGCGAACGTTAGAGCCTATCACACCCGATCATCACGTGGTGCTTCGGAACAACGATCCTTAGCAACGGTGCACAGTTAGGGGGAACACAATTCTTGAAATTTTTAGTGAGAGATCATCTTATTTACTACCGTCATTCTAAGTAAACAAGATGCATAAACATGATAAACATCACATGCAATCAAATAAAGTGACATGATATGGCCAATATCATTTTGCTCCTTTGATCTCCATCCACCATGATCATCTTTGTCACCGGCATGACACCATGATCTCCATCATCATGATCTCCATCATCGTGTCTTCATGAAGTCGTCACGCCAACTATTACTTCTACTACTATGGCTAACGTTTAGCAATGAAGTAAAGTAATTACATGGCGTTATTCAGTGACACGCAGGTCATACAATAATTAAGACAACTCCTATGGCTCCTGTCGGTTGTCATTTTCATCGACATGCAAGTCGTGATTCCCTATTACAAGAACATGATCAATCTCATACATCACATATATCATTCATCACATCTTCTTCGCCATATCACATCACATAGCACATGCTGCAAGAACAAGTTAGACGACCTCTAATTGTTGTTGCAAGTTTTTTACGTGGCTTCTATAGGTTTTCTAGCAAGAACGTTTCTTACCTACGCCAAAACCACAACGTGATTTGTCATTTCTATTTACCCTTCACAAGGATCCTGTTCATCAAATCCGATCCGACTAATGTGGGAGAGACAGACACCCACCAGCCACCATATGCAACTAGTGCATGTCTGTCGGTGGAACCAATCTCACGTAAGCGTACGTGTAAGGTCGGTCCGGGCCGCTTCATCCCACGATGCCGCTGAATCAATATTGGACTATTAACGGCAAGAGAATTGAACAAACTCAACGCCCACAACTTGTTTGTGTTCTACTCGTGCAAGATGCTACGCAAAGACCTAGCTTAGATGCCACTTTTGGGGAACGTATCAGAATTCAAAAAAAATCCTACGCTTCACCAAGATCAATCTAAGGAGTCATCTAGCAACGAGCATAATGGAGTGCATCTACATACCCTTTGTAGATCGCGTGCGGAACCGTTCGAAGGAACGTGGATGATGGAGTCGTACTCTTCGTGATCCTCGTCACCGATGATCCCAGCGCTGAACGGACGACACCTCCGCGTTCAACACATGTACGGTACAGCGACGTCTCCTCCTTCTTGATCCAGCAAGGGGGGAGGAGAGGTTGATGGAGATCTAGCAGCACGACGGTGTGGTGGTGGATGCAACAGGAAAAGCTGCATGGCTTCGCCGATGCCCTGCGGGAGGAGTAGGAGGTGTGACGGGGGGGAGAGGCGCCAGAGGCTTGGGGTGCGGCTGCCCTCTCTCTCCCCCACTATATATAGGGGGCCAGGGGGGACGCCGGCCCTATGAGATGCAATCTCCTAGGGGGGCGGCGGCCAAGGGGGTGAACTTGCCCCCCAAGGCATAGGGGGCGCCCCCACCCCCTAGGGTTTCAACCCTAGGCGCATGGAGGGGGGCCCATGTGGGTGCGCCAGCCTACCAGGGGCTGCCCCCCTTCCCCTTGCGGCCCACGGGGCCCTCCGGGATGGGTGGCCCCACCCGGTGGACCCCCGAGACCCCTCCGGTGGTCCCGGGAATTATCCCGATGGCCGAAACTGGACTTCCTATATATCATTCTTTACCTCCGGACCATTCCGGAACTCCTCGTGACGTCCGGGATCTCATTCGGGACTCCGAACAACATTTGAGTTTCCGTGTGCATGTATCTCTACACCCCTAGCGTCACCGAACCTTAAGTGTGTAGACCCTACGGGTTCGGGAGACACGCAGACATGACCGATCCGGTCAATAACCAACAACGGGATCTGGATACCCATGTTGGTTCCCATGTGTTCCTCGATGATCTCATCGGATGAAACCACTGTGTCAAGGATTCACTCAATCATGTATGTTATTCCCTTTGTCTATCGGTACGGTACTTGCCCGGGATTCGATCGTCGGTATGCCCGATACCTTGTTCAATCTCGTCATGGCAAGTCTCTTTACTCGTTCCGTAATCCATCATCCCGTGACTAACTCCTTAGTCACTTTGAGCTCATTATATGATGATGTCTTACCGAGTGGGCCCAGAGATACCTCTCCGTCATACGGAGTGACAATATCCCAGTCTTGGTTCGTACCAACTCAACAGACACTTTTGGAGATACCCGTTGCGTACCTTTATAGACACCCAGTTACGTTGTGACGTTTGGCACACCCAAAGTATTCCTACGGTATCCGGGAGTTGCACAACCTCATGGTCTAAGGAATAAATACTTGACACTGGAAAAAGCTTAAGCATTACGAACTATACGATCTCGTGCTAGGCTTAGGATTGGGTCTTGTCCATCACATCATTCTCCTAATGATGTGATCCCGTTATCAATGACATCCTTATGTCCATGGTCTGGAAACCGTGACCATCTGTTGATCAACGAGCTAGTAACTAGAGGCTTACCATGGACACGTTGTGGTCTATGTATTCACACATGTAACGATGTTTCCGTATAATACAATTCAAGCATGAATAACAGACAATTATCATGAACAAGGAAATATAATAATAATCCTTTTATTATTGCCTCTAGGGCATATTTCCAACACGGTGGGCGGAGGGGAAGTGGCCGACGGCGTGAGGAGGGAGCGACGCATGCGAGGTAGTGGAGGGCGGAGCCGGCGGCGGCAGCTGAAGCTGCGGCGAGGCGAGGCGGAGGAGGCTTGGCGGCGCGGGCGGTAGCGGGCGCCGAGGAGGGGGGTCTGGCGAAGGCGGCCGTGGCCGGGGCTGGCTGCGTGAGCGGGCGCGAGGCGCATCCGGTGTGGGCCTACGGGACGGCGCGGTGCGGGGCGTGCACACGCACAGCCGCGGTGATCCCGAGGCGGAGCGGGGAGTGCGGTGTGGTGAGGGCGGGCGACGACGACATGGCGGTCGGGACAGACAACGGGGACAGGGAGAGTAGAAGAGGGAGGTCGTGGCCTCACCGTCGTTGCCGAGAAGAGTGAGCGGCGAGGCTCGAGGTAGCGGCCTGGGGAGAAGGATGGAGATGAGGCGACGATGAGGAGGACGATGAGTTGGCGATCCGGGTGGTGATGACGAGGTGATTGCAACGGCGCGGCGACGGGGTGAGGGTCGCTCGATATTGATCCAATCGGGAGGAGCGGGATGTGAGTGGGGGTGCGGTTAGGGTTTGGTAGTGGGGGGATAAGGGGAGAGTGGGTGGGCGGGATGGGCTGGCCTGGCTGGGCCAAGGCCCAGTTGGGCCGAGAGGGGGGTTTTCTTTCTTTTCTGTTTTGTATTTTCCTTTTATTTTTTTATTTTATGTTTCTGTTTTATTTGTTTTAGAGCATTTAAGCATTTTCTAAAAATGTCTTTTCTTCCCCATAATTACTTATGTAATATTTGGCATAGTACGAACATTTTGTTTTTAACATTTGAAACTTTAGTTGTTTGCCATTATTTCAAATTTGAATTTTAAAATGTTTTGAACAAACACGTGAATAGCAACAGTAATCAGATGACGTGGCATCATTTATTTTACTGTAGCCTAATTATTCGGGCGTTACAATCTTCAAGACAATCCATCTGTCCATCCAAGCTTGGAGACATCATCTAGCAGAAGGCATTAAGAAGGCAATCATGAGAGCAAAGCAAGGAAAAGTAAACAAGTTGAAGTCCTGGTCCGACAACACTTGTAATTTAGTTTATCACGAGTCCCTAAAACTGGCATTGGTTGAATTTTTAATTCTTTTTGCTACTTTGTACATATTTTAATATAATATATACCGTAGAACAATTGTTCTATAGTCCGGGGTTTAAAAAAATGCATTCCCAATTGGCCAGTTATTCTGCTAGCCAGCTACAACCTTTTACTAGTCCCATGATGGAAGCAAGTGTTTTGGCTTATTTTCATGTAGCTTAACGTTACTTGCGAAAAAATTATTGCGGCCATTCTTCTAGAGATAGAGTGGTTGTGTCCTCTACCAGAAAAATAATTATTGTGGGCATCTGCAATGGCTACCTCTCCCTGCTGCGAGTAGGAGACGCAATGCTGCAAGGGCTAATCGTCGTTGTTGCAAGCGGGAGGGGTGGCACTTCAATGGTTGGTCATCCTTGTCGTGATTGGGATGCGCGACGCTGCAGTAGCTAGTCATAGTTGCTACGAATGGAACACACGGCGCTGTAATGGTCAATACGCACGACATTGAAATGGTTGCTCGTCGTTGCTGCGAGTGGGATGCATGGCGCTGCAAGGACCGGTCGTCGTGATTGCGATCAGAACACATGACGCCGAAAGTTTTAGTCGTTGTCGCTGTGATCGAACGCATGGCGCTGCAACGGCAGGTTGTCATTGACGCGGACGCGCGGCGATCCAAGGACCGGGCGTCGTTGTTGCAATCGAAACGCATGACGCTGCAAGGACGGCCGTCGTCGTCGCTCGATCGGACGCACGATGATGCAATGAATGGTGGTCGTTGCTGCGGACGCGCGGTGCTACAAGGATCGGTATACGTTGCTGCGGACGTATGACGCTGCAATGGCCGATCGTCGTTGTTGTGATTGAGACGTGTGACGCTACAATGGTCGATCGCCGTTGCTGCAAGCAATGCTTGCGATGCTGCAAGAGACGACTCCCACTATTGCAAGGGACAATTAATGTTGCTGCTAGAGAGGCGTGATATGCTACAGGGGTTGACAATCAGAAGTGCAAAGCCCCGTCACTGCAGCTCCACCCTGGTTGCTGTTAGCTCTGCCGGTGCAACAAAGCCGGACGACCCAACAAACTTTTTATGTGTGAGTTACAACTCATTTTATTGCGACCTTTGCAAATACTTGCTACATCCTTTGCATTTTTTATGCTTTTTCCTAGATTTTTGCAGTGTATAGCTCATTGCAATCTTGTAATTTATTTTTTGGCATGAACATATTGTTTTGTCACGATCCTATTTTTGTTGCATAAGAATATTATTTTAACACTTTGTTGGGGAGTTATTTGTACTCGATGGGGTCCCGCCACGTGATCCTTGCATGTTCCTTTTCGAATCACATCCAAGATGGTGTACGTGTGTGTTAGCGGCGATGGGAGTTGTCCCAAACACCGCACCTAAGGGCATGTACAATGGTTGATAAGATAGTCTTATCTTAAGTTTTGCATGTAAATTAGATATGACAAAAAAAGATATCTGCAAGTCTACAATGGGTCATCTCTTAGCCTTATCTTCAATAATTAGTTGTTCCTAGAAACATGGTGAGACAAAATGTGCTAAGAGATCATCTCTTAGCTTTTCTTAAATAAGAGAAGACAAGCCTTCTCTTATGATTTCTCTCTCATCCACCTCATCATTTATCCTACGTGGCACTCTTAAGATAGAACCATTGTACATGCCCTAACGCCAGGCTGCGGAAAGATGTCATCGCATCCGACTGCTTCGCGCTTTGTCTATGAGACGTCAGGTCTAGTCCAGAACTTGCAAAAACAAACTATTGCATCCCACAACTTGCACCCAATGTGCAAATTTAGTCCTAGCCAATCAAACGATGACAAGTGAAGCCTAGTCAGCACAGCCGGTCAGCGCATCACATTTTACAATTACCCCCTGCCTTAGCAGTAATCAACCCACACTACACCGCACTTTTCATTTCTCCCTTGTGTTACCTTCCAAGCCTTTGCCGATCGCCAGCTTTATTCGCGCTCGATTTTAACGGTGGTTCTTGGTTTACTGTCCGGCCGGCATAAACGCCGCGGCGTCACCGGTGGGGGAGGTGCCATGCCAACGCCGATACCGGCGCAGCAGCTGGTGGCGCAGCTTGAGGAGGAGCTCAAGAAGGAGCGGGGTGACAAGGATCGGGTGGTGCAACTTGAGGAGGAGCTGAGGACGGAGCGGGAGGACAAGGCGCAGCCGGTGCAGGATCTCCATGAGCTCAGTAGGAGAGGCGGCGCGGAGAAGCTGCAACTTCCGGAGCGGGAGGTGGAGAGGGCCAAGGAGTCGGAGCGCAAGATGCTCGAGTCCATCTGGAGCAGACCAAGATCAGCCTCGAGGAGGCCAAGTTGGAGATGGTTGCGCTGCAACAGAGCAACCGGAGCCTCGACGCCTGGCGCGGTGTCATGGACCAGCGGAGCGTCAAGGATCAAGATGGCAACGGGGCCCCGAAACCCGCGTCCCCGTGGGTTTTTACCCTATTAGGGGACGGGGATGGGCATCCTTTCATCCCTGCGGGGTTGTTGTTGGGCACATTATACAACCTGACACGTTTCGTGGGTTTACACCCGTTTCCGTAGTCCCCGAACCCGAAACCCGGCAATACCCGCGAAATGCAGTTGTGTTGAAGATGAAGAGGAAGATGGGGCTGAGGAAGGACATGCAGTTGGTTCCAGGAGAAAGCTCACATCAATTGTTTTGGGTTGATTTCAAGAAAGTGAAGGTCCGTGAGAGATGGAAGGAACAATATCTTCATTGTAAGAAGAAACTTGGAGGGGAATCAAATAATGGGACAAAGCATCTTCATGTTCATTTAGCGGCTTGTACTATGAAGAAGGTCCATATCAATGGTAAAACATTGAGCCAATTTTCTATAGTTTTTTGTTGAAAATTGCTTAAGTTATGCTGCTGAAATTTGCTTATTTTGCTGCTGAAATGTCATTCTTTGTTGCTACTATGTTTGTTTAAATATTTTGATTTTCTCGTGGGTTCTTCGAAACCCGATGGGTTTAGGGGACGGGCGGAAAACTAGCCCCGCGCACAGTGATGTGGGCGGGGACGGGTTTACGATTTTCTCGCGGGGATGGATTTGGGAAGGCAAAATCCGATAGGTTTTGTCCCCGTTGCCATCTTGAGTCAAGGACCTCATGTTTGGCGGCGTGGATGAGGAGATCAGGGCCCTGCACGCCGACCTCCGGACGGCCATGCAGGGGGAGGAGAGGAGCCGGAAGGCGCTGGACGACCTATCTGTCGCGCTTTCTGACGTCACCATGGAGGCCAAGCTGGTCAAGCGCCGGCTCTCCGACACGCAGGCGGAGCTGGAGGCGTCCAATGCCGAGGCCCAGCGGCTGGAAGGGGAGCTGGCCGCCGCCGAGACGAGGCTGCGGGAGCAGCACCGGTGTAGGCTCGAGGCCGAGGAGTCGGCGGCCGCGTGGGGCGACAAGGAGCGCGTGTTCCTCGGGTGAGTGCGCGCGACCGAGGAGGAGGTGAACCTGGCGCGCCAGGAGAACACCAAGCTGGTGGAGTCGCAGCGGGTGGTCTGCGACGAGAACGCCCGCGTCCGCGACATTCTCAAGCAGGCCGTCGGCGAGGCCAACATCGTCAAGGAGTCGCTGGAGCTCGCCCGGGTCGAGAACGCGCGGCTCAAGGACGTCATGGCCGAGAAGGAGAGCGCGCTACAAAGCCTCCGGCAGGAGTACGAGTGCATCAAGATCAGCAAGGCCGCCGCGCAGGGCAGCCTCAAGGAGCTCAACAGCCTCCTCGCCGCCACAACGACGACGACGGCGTGCAGCACTCCCGTGTCGTCGGCCACGACCGCGCCCATGGCGCCCGAGTGCGGCTTCGACCAGCAGCACCTGCCGAACGGGCGTCTCGTCGCCAGCGCGAAGGGGACGCCGGAGATGACGTCGCGGCGCTGGATGGCGGAGAAGCCCAGGACGCCGAGCGACCGGATCTACTCGATCGGCGAGCCGGCCAAGTTCAAGGGCATGGGCTACTCGCAGTCGGCGAGGATGGGGAACCTGAACCCCAAGGACCGGATGTTCGCGTCGCTCAGCAACATGGCCGACCTCAAGGCCATGGACGACTACGACGAGGAGTTCGACCACAGCGACGAGATCCACTACGCGGGCATGGAGAACGGCAAGAAGAAGCGGCCAATCCTTCGCAGCTCTGTTTGAGCAGCCCGGTTTGACCGGTGATTGATTTTTAACTCTGACGTGCATTCCACGCTGCGCTGACCAAGCAGGTGTAGTGCGTGTTGATTACTGCTAAGGCCAGGGGGCTAATTACAAAATGTGTTGCGTTGACCGGCTGTGCAGACTAGGCTCCACTTGTCGTCGTCTGATTGGCTATGACTAAATTTGCACATTGGATGCAAGTTGTGGGATACAATAGTTTGCTTTTGCAAGTTCTGGACTAGATCATCACATCCTGAACAAGTTCAAAGACTGCTGGTGCTATTACCTCTTAAATTTGGTTGTTATATCGAAAAAAGTTTTTGCCCTGTTTATATATAAAGTATCGATCATCAAGCATCCAGTACAAACACACGTCACTGAAACACACGTACACACCCAAGACAAGATAGCTGAGCGCAGCAACACCACCCCTAGCGTTACCACCACGAAGAGATGAAGCTACATATGACGAACCATGTTCTCCAAGACGACGCCTTCAGGAAGGGTACAACACCGGAGCGCCGCCACCGCCCGGTCGAATGATCAGAGTTTTTCCTGAAGCCGCATGACGGGCAATGAGAACCGCGACGACGCCTTCAAGAAAGGAATGATCTTCGCCGCCGCCGGTCTGTCCAAAGATAGAACAAGTTTTCATCTCGACCAACTCCCACTGCCACCGAACGCCACACTCCGGCAACCACGCCGTCCACACAACCATAGTGACCGGGCAACACCAAGGCACTGGCTCTGCCCAAGAGCACAGCGCGACCACCATCAGGGCCGTCATCCCGGCATCCAAGACCTTGACACCACCTCACCCAGGACCCGCCGCACCCAGCGAAAGAGACGAGCAAAAAGGTCCCACCTTTCGCACCCCTGGGCGACCCCAGCGTTGAGGCCCAATAGGCCGGCCAAAACTGGCATCCACCGACCCGTCCTGCTGCAACGAGCGCAAGACGAGCTTAGTCATGCAGCATCGAGAGGGGGACGAGGTCAGTCCTGTTGCACCGTGTGCGAGACGAGCTCGGTCCTGTTGCACCGTGCGCGAGACGAAATTTGATTGTTATCAGCCGGTTGATCAGTAGCAGCCGCCTTAAAAAAATATACCTCTATTTCTGAAAAAGGCTAAAATTCAAATCACGAAAAGTTCACTCTGAAGAAGAAAACATGGAGACAAACTTGAAGAAGCAACGCCCCATAAAAAAAATTCTACTGAGAGAGACACAAAATTTTCCTTTGAAGAAGCAACAAGATGCAAAATTGTCTTTGACAACACATAGTCCAATGTACAACCAACAGCACTGAAGCCAACCTCCCAGCCGTTCGACCAGAATCGAACGCCCGATACCCTCCCTCGTCGGCCGGGGTTTTAACGCGGTCCTCTCAAATCCTCAATCCCCCTTCCCGTTCCAAAGGAGAGGAACTTCGAGAAGGAGACGGCGAGGGCGAGGGCGAGCGCAGGGAGCGGAAGAGATGGAGAACGGCGGCAGCAAAGGCGACGTCCCGGAGGACGCCAACGCCCGTAAGTCTCGATTATCCCGTCCTTGTCCCTCCTTCTTCTTTAGATTTGGGCCGATTTACCCGTCCGCGCTCTCCGGTTTTCTAGGTCGTCCTGCCATGGAAGAAGGGGGTGCCTTGTAAGCTTGATTATTTATGTGTTTCTTGCTTAGATTGCCCTGGAACGCAGTCGGAGGAGGCGGGGAAGGCTGATTCCTGCGCCGGGTGTCCTAACCAGCAGATTTGCGCCACCGCCCCAAAGGGCCCCGATCCTGGTAATCAGATCATCTCCGAGATTTTCATGCGCTATTTAATTTATTTATAATGTTATCTGATGTCGGCGAATCAGCATCACCACCATGATTTTGTTCCTTGTTTTTAAGAAATACTTGAGCTCGGTTTAGGTAGTTATAGTAGTTCTGCACTAGTTACCTATGTACTCCATCCGTTTCTAAATATAAGTCTTTGGAGAGATTCCACTATGGACCACATACGGAGCAAAATGAGTGAATCTACACTCTAAAATGCATCTATATACACCCGTATGTGGTTCATAGTGAAATCTCTACAAAGACTTATATTTAGGAACGGAGGAAGTATGTAATAACATCAACATATTCAAGGTTGTTGTTTACCGATTTTGGATGGCCACATATAACTGATTAAAATGTACTCCCTCCGTCCCAAAATAAGTGACTCAAGTTTGTACTAACTTTGTACTAAAGTTAGTACAATGTTGAGTCACTTATTTTGGGACGGAGGGAGTAATAGACTAATAGTCTTGGTGTTATAGAAAAAAGATGTAACAGTCATTCCAGTCCAAACCGCAGAGCTGGTTGTGGCCTTGTGGATACTGCATAACTACACATACAAGTAATTAATTAATGGAAATGGCAAATCTTTTGCCTTGTTTCAAAAAAAAAAAAAACCCGTAGTGGTAGGAGAGTACCTTTGAGGAGGCAAAGGGCAAAATACTGGCAAATGAAGCTCTGGAAGATTGCTATGCCGGCAAATCCTTGCTCGCTGCTTTTCTCCAATAAATCACCCTGCCTCTTTAACCTTGTTCTATTTCTGGCTTTCGGTTCTAAATATCCTTCTAGCTGGTGTTCTTCTGTTCGTTTTTGTTCGAGTGTGGTGTTGGGGAATTAGCCAAGATGAAACTATCTCCATCCTGTGCATCTGTGGCTTGTTCTTCTGCTCCTGCTCATATTTTGGAGTCAGCAAAGATAACTTATCCTTTATCAGTGCACCTGCTGCTACTCCCCTTTCTGCTTGTTGGCCGCTGGAACTCAACTTTAGGTAACATATTCTTCAATAAGAAAAATTGGCGTACAATTGAGATGACCCATTTTCTTGTAGAACATGTTGGAAGGTTGGAGAATTCCAGATTGATGAGGAAGCACTGGTGTGCTCAGTATTTGCCCCTTCCTGTATAATTGATGGAATAAGTCCATTTTATCCCATATGACTCTTGCGTAGTCTATTTTTTTTAATCTCTTGAGTCCAAAATAGTCCACTTTACACCACCGAACTATTAATAGCAGTGCAAATTAGCCCCGAGCCATCCCTGCTTCGGCTAGCATCGTATATATCTTGTGTTCTTGATATGTTTGCTCAAGCCCAAGCTAAGCCGGGCTCGGCTCGCCAGCCAATGCTCAAGCCCAAGTCAGTGTGTATTTCTCGACCAGTAATTATTTACTACTCCCTCTGTTCCTAAATATTTGTCTTTCTAGACATTTCAAATGGTTACAACATACGGATGTATGTGGACATATTTTTTAGTGTAGATTCACTTATTTTGCTTCGTATGTAGTCAGTTGTTGAAATACCTAGAAAGACAAATATTTAGGAACGGAGGGAGTAGTAGATGATGGTGTTTATGACATATATAAGATGTGCTTTATTCAGCATACATGTGGAATGGACCAGAGACTTGTAGTACCTTCGTCCAGTACTCTTAGCTGACTCTGTGCTTCCTGTCTGATCGGTGCTGACTGACTGTTGTTTGTCTTGGGCCTGCTCTAGTTTTTGTGCTTAAGATAACCGTATCCTAGTTTTTGTTCTTGATATATTATAGGCTATATAATCATATTGTTATAATTGGTGGTTAATGCGTGTGCAAAGATACTTAGTACTTTCGCTTCTATTACTTCCATTTTAAGTGGCCTAAAAATGTTGATGAGAGTATTGTATTGTGTTTTTTCAGACTTGGTTGCTATTGCTGAGCGGATGGCTACTGTGAAACACAAGATACTGGTTTTGTCAGGAAAGGGAGGTGTTGGAAAGAGCACATTTTCAGCCCAGCTCTCATTTGCCCTAGCTGAAATGGACCATCAGGTTGGCCTTCTCGACATAGATATATGCGGCCCTAGCATCCCAAAAATGTTAGGCCTTGAAGGCCAGGATATTCATCAGAGCAACCTTGGGTGGTCGCCGATCTACGTTGAGTCCAACCTTGGTGTCATGTCGATTGGTTTTATGCTGCCTAACCCAGATGATGCTGTCATATGGAGGGGTCCTCGCAAGAACGGATTGATCAAGCAGTTCCTCAAGGATGTTGACTGGGGTGAGATTGACTACCTTGTAGTGGATGCACCCCCTGGAACATCAGACGAGCACATCTCAATCGTCCAGTACCTACAAGCCACTGAAGTTGATGGCGCGATAATCGTGACGACCCCGCAGCAAGTCTCTCTAATTGACGTGAGGAAGGAAATCAATTTCTGCAAGAAGGTGGGCGTGCCGGTGCTGGGCGTTGTGGAGAACATGAGTGGCCTGAGGCAGGCGTTCACAGACCTCAAGTTCGTAAAGACAGGTCCCGCAGGGGAGACAGACGCCACGGAGTGGGCGATGAACTACATCAAGGAGAAGGCTCCGGAGCTTTTATCGGTCGTGGCCTGCTGCGAGGTGTTTGACAGCAGCAAGGGCGGAGCGGAGAAGATGTGCCATGAGATGGGGGTCCCTTTCCTCGGCAAGGTGCCGATGGACCCGCAGCTGTGCAAGGCAGCCGAGGAAGGGAGGTCGTGCTTCGCCGATCAGAGGTGCAGCGCCAGTGCACCGGCTCTGAAAAGCATCATTGACAAGCTGATCAAAACCAAGTAAGCAGACGGTGTTTGTGCCTGTTGGAGAAGTACCACTAGTAAAAAATGTTACGATGATATCTGGGAAGTCTCGTTGTACAATTGCTTGTTACACGCCCGAGTGGCTTTCACTCTGTTAGTTTCCTATAAAGCTTTTTGGCTTGTGTATCCGGGTTTTGTTTCAGAAATATTGAGCGTTGATGCGATAGAGGCTGATATTACAGACTTCCGGATTGCAGATTTTAATCGTTTTGACTTTGGAAGTTGCAATTATTGTCTGCTTTGCATTTTACTAGAAGGGTTGGGCGCACTTTGCTGCACTGTTTATGTTGCTGGAATTTCATAACGATAGAAATTGGTTTGAAGCAAGGGAAGATAGTGAAGTGTGTTTTCTTTTTTATAAGGCATTGTTTTGGTGTTTTTTTGGCAATGTGATATGTGTGATCTGCTAATCAACTCATACATTCAAAAAAAAAACTCATACATGAAAAAGGTTGTAGGTGCATGTACTATATTAGTTCTACAGTGCACGTGTTGACCCTTCTTTATTACTTCCTCCGTTCCCAAATATTTGTCTTTTTAGAGATTTCAACAAATGACTACATATGAAGCAAAATGAATGAATTTACACTTTAGAATAACGGATGGAGTAGGTGATGAGAGGGTGTACGGATTGATATGTTTTTACAAAATGATTGATGCCAAATAATGTGAGAAGTTGTTTAGCCAGTTAAAATCATGAATCAAATTCAAAATTGAATACCTCAATTGAATGAGAGAGCTCCTAAGAATTCGTTGACCCAGTGAAAATCAAGAACCAAATTCAAATTCAACACCTGAACTGAAGCTCCAAAATTAAGGAGTATATATGATAAAAATATATGAAGAGAGAGCCCCTTAAATCATGGGAAACGTTTACTACCGGTGCACCGGCCGAAGCTTTCAGCCGGTCCTGTACGCGTCGTGCGATCACTTTCGATCGTGCGCTTGGCGACCCCTC
>LR738714.1:371591889-371616923 GCA_902687465.1 Secale cereale | reverse complement strand
GCCATTTAGGCCGGCGGTTAGTGGGCCGGCTAGCTGGGCCATTCGGCCCAGTTGGCCAGGGGGGCCATGTTTTATAATTTTTTTTGTTTGTTTATATTTTGTTTATTTTAGAAACTCTGTTTTCAATTTACTTTATAATTAAGTTTAGTTTTATAAAATACAATAATAACACCTAAGTTAGTGCTATACCTTAGAACACCCCTACAAAAGTTTGCCTCCCAAATAAATTAATTTAATACTTTATAAATTATAAAGACATTTTTAATTAATTATTTGTGATGTTATTTTATTTATTCTAGTTCATCTAAATACTTTATTTAAGGTTGATTTCTGCACCGATATTCTTTAAGGATCATTTGCCACTTTTAGAACATTTTATTTTTGACGTTTGAGAACTTTAATTACTTGACTTTGTTTTAAATTTAAATTTTGAATCGGTTTGAATAATCGTGAGATTAACAACGGGTAATTGTGATGACGTGGCATCATTAGCGCTGAATTACTGTAGCGTAATTATCCGGACGTCACAATTCTCCTCCACTACAAGAAATCTCGCCCCGAGATTTAAGCGGTGGAGTAGGGGGGGGAGTGCTGGTAGCGAAAAAAACCTAGCGAGTCTTCTCAGTCTTGACTGCCCTTTCGAAGAGGTCGATCCCTTTCATTGATGTCTTCATTCTGCTTCAAGTCATCGTGATCAAGTCGTCATCCTTTCTTCGGGATCTCAATCGTCCTACGAACGCGACCAGGGGGAAAACTTTGGTGGAACGTACCTCCACGAAGTATGTGCATCAAACAGTGATTTCAGAAAGTGATACACGAAGTACCCTACGCGTAGTATTTCAGTGAATGCATTGAGAACAATAAGCGATGGTATCAAAGTTTCAAACGGGTAGGCAGTCATTCGATGCCTAACAGAAGCTGGAATGGGGGCTTGAACAACGAGAATAATATGGTGTTTGATATCAGGATGAAACATGGTAGAATTTAGCTCGTGAATCATACACAAAGCCAGGTGCCAAGGATACTTTAGAATCCGGGTTGTAAGGAAGAGTCAGGTTTCAATCCACTGGACCTGTGGGTTACGGGCCCACCATGTGGGTTGAAATTAGGAGGGGGTGGTGACTGTTGGGGAACGTAGTATTTTAAAATTTTCCTACGATCACGCAAGATCTATCTACCAGATGCATAGCAACGAGAGGGAAGAGTGTGTCTACGTACCCTCGTAGACCGGAAGCGGAAGCGTCAAGTGACGCGGTTGATGTAGTCGAACTTCTTCGTGATTCAACCGATCAAGCACCGAACGTACGGCACCTCCGCGTTCAGCACACGTTCAGCTTGATGACGTCCCACGAGCTCTTGATCCAGTTGAGCTTCACGGGAGAGTTTCGTCAGCACGACGGCGCGGTGACGGATATGATGTATTCACCGGCGCAGGGCTTCGCCTAAGCACCGCGACGGTATGACCGAGGTGCGTTTCTGTGGAGGGGGGCACCGCACACGGCTGGAACAATTCAACTTGTGTGTCTTTGGGTGCCCCCCTGCCCCCGTATATAAAGGAGCAAGGGGGGAGGTCGGCCGGCCCTCCTATGGTGCGGCTAGGGTGCAATCCTACTAGGAATAGGATTGCAATCCTATTCCTAGTAGGAACTACCAAAGAAGGAAGAGAGGGAAAGAAAAAGAGGGAGAGGTGGCGCCCCCCTGTAGGATCGAAGAAGTATGTCTAGAGGGGGGGTGATTAGACTACTTGACTATATAAAAATCTGCCTTTTGATTAAGCAAAGTTTTAGGCAGTTTTACAATTAAGACCAAGTCAAGTAACACACTACACATGCAATTCTAGAGTATGGGCAGCGGAAAGTAAATTGCATATATAGTAGAGAGAGGTGGAGAAGATCAAACGCAGTTTGGTGACACGGAGATTTTTGTCGTGGTTCCGATAGGTGGTGCTATCGTACATCCACGTTGATGGAGACTTCAACCCACGGAGGGTAACGGCTGCGCGAGTCCACGGAGGGCTCCACCCACGAAGGGTCCACGAAGAAGCAACCTTGTCTATTCCATCACGGCCTACGCCCACGGAGGACTAGCCTTACTTGGGGTAGATCTTCACGAAGTAGGCGATCTCCTTGCCCTTACAAACTTCTTGGTTCAACTCCACATCTCAAAGACGGAGGCTCCCAAGCGACACCTAACCAATCTAGGAGGCACCACCCCCCAAAAGGTAATAGACGGTGTTGATGGTGATGAACTCCTTGCTCTTGTGCTTCAAATGATAATCTCCCCAGCACTCAACTCTCCTCACTGATATGGCTGTGGTGGAAGAAAGGTTTGAGTGGAAGGCAACTTGGGAAGGCTAGAAATCAAGTTTCATATGGTAGGAATGGAATGGCTTGATCTCAACACAAGGGTAGGTGGTTCACTTCTCAGAAAGTGTATGGTAGAAGTGGTGGTACTTTCTGATGGCTCTCCTCACGAATGAAGAGGGGGTGGAGGGGTATATATAGCCTCCACACAAAATCCAACCGTTACACACACATTTGACCAATCTCGGTGAGACCGAAGTGAAACTCGGTCAGACCGAAAGTTCAAATATAGTGAACGTTTGGATTTTCGGTGGGACCGAAAATACCATCTCGGTGGGACCGAAAGTGCATCTGATATGAACGTTGGAGATTTCGGTGAGACCGAGAAAGAAAACTCGGTTGGACCGATTTGAGAAAGAGTAGGAACATGCCAGAATCGGTTAGACCGATAATGCAATCTCGGTTAGACCGATTTGACCCAAGACAGAAGCTTGTCAATCTCGGTAAGACCGATAATGCAAACTCGGTTATTCCGATATGATGTGAAATGGTTACATAAGGTTGGCAGTTCAGTTTCGGTGAGACCGATCTCAAACTCGGTAAGACCGATTTTTCTAGGGTTTGGAATATGGCAGAAGTGGTTCATCTCGGTGGGACTGAGTTGGAAGAATCGGTTTGTCCGAGATTACTTATGGGTGTGTATAGAAGTGAAAGGTGCTGATAGTTGAAGGAGCTAAATCACTAAGCACTTGAGCAACCAGATCATCAACACAACCTCATCCCCTTTTAATAGTATTGGCTTTCCTATGGACTCAATGTGATCTTTGATCACTAAACCAGAAATGGAGTCTTGAGCTTTTGCCAATGCTTGCCTTAGCACTTTGAGGGGTCCACTTCTTCAGTCATCTTGCCATACCAAAGTGATTGAATTTCCTGAAACATACTTGATAAAAGCATTAGTCCAACCACAAAGTATGTTGTCATTAATTACCAAAACCACCCAGGGAGCAAATGTGCTTTCAATCTCCCCCTTTTTGGTAATTGATGGCAACACACTAAAAATTATACTTAAACAAAACATCAAAGCTTATTGAAAGAAAGACAGAATTATCATGAAAGCTTTGACAAGCATGTAGTACACAGGCTCCCCCTACAAGTGTGCAAGATTTTCATAGATTATGGTTTTGGACTACCACAAGCACACAAGAGAGATAAGCAAGATGTGCTACATGCAGCTTGGCTATATGCATCAGAGCAGAAGAAAATGAATTGAGTGATAATGCATATGTGCATGGTGATTTCTTGCAAACAAGTATTTACAAGCAAGTCACCATCATGCACATTCTGCAAGATGCATATACTTACCTTGAGGTTCCTTGGCACTTGTACCTGAAGGGATAAACTTGGGAAAACAAGGTTAGATAACACAAGAGTATTCCTTCAACCAATTGCAAGAACATCAAGAGTACCAAGCCAGGGAGGACATGTATAAAGAGTGTCTCATATTGAGCACAGGCTTGAATCAGCAAACATGTCTCCGAAGCTAAAAGATTTTCAATGAACTCAGAGAGATTTTGCTTTTCATAGGATATCAATTGTGAAGATTCCTCTAAGTCTTCTCCCCTTAAGCTAAAAGATTTCATGAGATACCAATTGTGAATAACGAGGGGTGTGATGGAAAAAGCAAAATCAAAAGAAAGATGCCAATTGTAATGTCCAATGTAAAACACGACAAAGCTTTGATGTGATTCTCTCCCCCTTAAGATAAGATTGCTTTTCTTCTTCCCTTAAGTCTTATCTTCGCCCCTACTCCCCTTACTCCCCCTAAGTTCTCTCCCCCTTTGACATCAAGTGCCGAAAAGGACAGCAAACTAGGTAGGACAGGAAAGATGGAAAGAAAGAAAGAAAGAAGTGGGATCCTTAAGAATCACAACGGGACAAACAAGAACATTCATAGAGAAACAATTTGAGTCCAAATTTGAGTCCTCCCCCTCTTTAAGATTTAAGTCTGAGTGGAGCTGCAGAAGGTGATGTCCTGGAAGAAATCCAAGGAAACACAGAAATAAACCAGCTCACTCTACGAGGGGTGTTTCAAAGGATTTGCAATGAATTTGTAAATGATTTTCAGGGAATTGATCAGAGCCAAAAAAAGATTTCCAGAAGGATATTCACAAAGAAACATAAGAAAAGAGATAAAAAGATTCCTAGATGAAGTTTTTTTTTATTTATTAAGGAAAACTCAATAAGAGAATATAAGAGAAAACAGAAAAACTCCAAAAGCATATGTACTTCATCTAGATAAAGGTCGGCGACAAAGTCACCTATGTTTGAGTATATTGACTTAGGAGTCAAATGAAAACATTTGATCATAGGTCATACTCATCGTTTAAGCTCAAAATGGGGTTGCCATTTTTCGATTAAGCATTTGATGTGATCACATCTTATGAAGCTGCTTGTACTCATGACTTTGAGCAAAGCTCCTCAAAGATGTGAAGAACATACCTTGGGCTTGTTGTTGCTTTACTCATGTAGGTAAGCTTGATGTAGGTGCTCATTGAATGTGAAGTTGGAGCGCCATTTCTACTTGTGTAGTTCATCTTCCTACATGGGTTAGGCAAGCAAGGAAATACTCAAGAATATCCAAGATGACAAGAGTGAAATACTAGATGTATAAGATGTCAAAAAGGATATGTGGAATTTTGTTCCTTGAACTCAACATCCCAAAGGGCTAGATACTTGGTCAAATGACAAGATTACTCATGATTTGAGTGTGTGGTAATCTTGTGGAATGTAGATCATCCAAGTACCTGCAAAGAGTTAGATGCAATACAAGGAGGCAAATGTGTCCAAGACATATAATCATCATCATAAGAGAAATATCAAGGATTAGTCAAGAGAGCTCAAGCCTTGCATGCATCAAAGGAGTTATCACTCCAAGTTTGAAGCATCAATGATGTTCAACTCACTCCTTAAGCGACAAAACACTTTCTCATCAAGAGGTTTTGTAAAGATATCAGCAAGTTGTTTGTCAGTACGAACATGCTTAAGATTAATATCACCCTTGGCAATATGATCACGAATAAAATGGTGACGAACTTCAATATGCTTTGTTCGAGAGTGTTGCACAGGATTGTGTCCAATCTTGATTGCACTCTCATTGTCACAAAGCAAGGGAACACGTCTCACATGTATCCCATAATCCTTAAGTGTTTGTGTCATCCATAGTAATTGAGCACAACACGAACCAGCAGCAATATATTCTGCTTCGGCAGTGGATAAAGATACCGAATTTTGTTTCTTGGAGGACCAAGATACAAGGGATCGACCAAGGAATTGACATGTACCCGAAGTTGACTTTCTATCAACCTTGTCACCGGCATAGTCCGAGTCGGAATAGCCAACAAGATCAAAAGAAGCTCTCTTAGGATACCAAATGCCAAAGTTTGGTGTGTGTATCAAGTATCTCACTATCCTTTTAACAGCTTTAAGATGACATTCTTTAGGGGCTGCTTGATATCGCGCACACATGCATACACTCAACATTATGTCAGGACGAGAAGCACAAAGATATAATAGAGAACCAATCATAGAACGGTAAACCCTTTGATCAACGGGTTCTCCATCTTTAGTCAAGTCATTATGTCCACTAGTAGGCATGGGGGTACTCATACCTTTGCTTTCTTGCATGTTGAACTTCTTGAAGAGATCCTTGGTGTACTTTGTTTGTGAGACAAAAGTACCCTCCTTAGATTGCTTGATTTGCAACCCAAGGAAGAATTTGAGTTCACACATCATGGACATTTCATACTTCTCCGACATGAGCTGTCCAAACTTCTTGCTAAAATGGGGGTTAGTTGAACCAAAGATAATATCATCAACATATATTTGGCACACAAATAGTTCACCATTAACCCTTTTTGTGAACAGCGTTGAGTCAATCTTTCCAATCTCAAACCCTTTTTCAAGAAGAAAGCTAGTTAAGCATTTGTACCAAGCTCTAGGTGCTTGTTTAAGACCATAAAGAGCTTTGTGCAACTTGTAAACATGATTAGGCTTTTTGGGATTTACAAAACCGGGAGGTTGTTTCACAAATACTTCCTCCTCAATTTCACCATTTAGGAAAGCACTTTTGATGTCCATTTGATAGAGAGTAATATCATGGTGATTGGCATAAGCAAGAAGAATGCGAATGGATTCAAGTCTAGCAACGGGGGCATAGGTCTCACCATAGTCCATACCTTTGACTTGTGTGTAACCTTGAGCTACGAGACGAGCCTTGTTGCGGATGACTTGTCCATCTTCATCTTGCTTGTTCCGGAACACCCATTTGGTTCCAATGATGTTTTGATCATCGTTGGGCTTCTCTACCAAAGTCCACACCTTGTTCCTCTCGAAGTTGTGTAGTTCTTCGTGCATAGCGTTCACCCAATCCGGGTCTTTAAGTGCTTCTTCTACCTTCATAGGTTCAATACTAGAGATAAATGAGTAATGCTCACAAAAGTTAGCTAAGCGAGTTTTAGAGCGAGTAATTCTCCCGGAGTTGATGTCGTTCATCATTTGTTCCACGGGATGATTCTTCTTGACTCTTGCTCGGACTCGGGATAGCTTTTGTTGATGTTGTGGCTCAGCTTCCTCATCATCTTCATCTTCCTCTTCTTCTTCTTCATTGTTGTTGGTGTTGTCTTGAGGTGGTGGAGAAGAAGGTTGTGGTGGATCTTCTTGTTGCATTTCCTCATCTTGATGAGTTCCACTTGTGGAGGCCTCCAAGTTGCCTTGAGGTTCATCTCTCTGTGAGGTAGGTGGCTCCACATATGTAGATGAGGTACTCTCCTTCACTTCCATGGGACGGATCTTCCCGATAGATAAATCTTGGATTGCTTCCGATGGGTCCTTGTCTCCTACATCAATAGGCATTTGCTCTACTTGCGAGCCATTAGATTCATCAAACTTCACATCTACCGTCTCTTCAACCTTTCGGGTGAAATTATTGTAGACACGGTAGGTGTGGGAGTTTGATCCATAACCAAGAAGAAAGCCTTCATGAGATTTAGGAGCAAATTTAGACCGACGATGCTTATCAAGGATATAGCATTTTGAACCAAAGACACGAAAGTATCCCACTTGGGGTTTGTTACCGGTGAGAAGCTCGTATGATGTCTTGCCGAGAAGCTTATGAAGATAAAGCCTGTTGATAGCATGACAAGCTGTCTCGACCGCTTCTCCCCAAAAATGCTTCGGTGTCTTGTATTTATCAAGCATCGTTCTTGCCATCTCAGTGAGCGTTCGGTTCTTCCTCTCAACAACTCCATTTTGTTGAGGAGTGTACGTAGCCGAGAACTCATGTAGAATTCCTTCCTCATCGAGAAAAGAGTCTACATTGGCGTTCTTGAACTCCGTTCCATTGTCACTCCGAACTTTCTTGATCTTCACCTCAAATTGATTTTGGGCCTTTTTGGCAAAGGTCTTGAAGATTTTCTGAACCTGCGATTTATCATCAAGGAAAAATACCCACGTAAATCTGGAATAATCATCAACTATAACTAGACCAAAGGAGTTACCACCAAGGCTTTTGTAAGCATTGGGACCGAAGAGATCCATATGAAGAAGCTCAAGCGGTCTCCTAGTGGTCATGATGTTTTTCACGGGATGACTTCCACCAACTTGTTTTCCTGCTTGACAAGCACTACAAAGTCTATCTTTGTCAAAGAAAACATCTTTAACACCAAGAATATGATCACCTTTGATCAGCTTGTCTAGATTACGCATACCAACATGTCCTAGCCTTCTATGCCATAACCAACCTTTAGAGGATTTAGCAATGAAACAAGCTCTAGGTTGGGCTTTCTTAGTGAAATCAACAATATATAGATCACCTCTACGAATACCAGTAAAAACCATGTTTTGATTATCACGACGAAAGACTTGGCAATCAACTTTGGTGAATAGCACATTGAATCCAAAGTCAGCTAATCTAGACACGGAAAGTAAATTGTATCCAAGAGATTCTACAAGCATGACATTTTGAATAGAGCTATCATGAGATATGGCCACCTTACCAAGGCCAAGTACCTTACCCTTGGAGTTGTCTCCAAAAGTCACATACTTGCGTGGACCATCGTTCTTTGCAAGCTCTCGAAACATGTCTTTGTATCCAGTCATGTGATCGGTGCATCCACTATCAAGAATCCACTCTTTTCCGCCGGACATGTAGTCTCTCATATTTGCCATAAGATTGAGACTCTTCATGACTTTGTCTAGCTCGGTGTCCGAATCGGAGTAATCATCGTCTTGCTCATGCTCATCATCATATTGACCCATAGATTGTTCATCATCAACACCTAGGTCAATTTGATAAGTATTTGCATTAGTTTGGTTAATGTAACAATAATCTTCGGAATGCAATGCAAGAGCATTTCTAATGATAATATTGATAAGACTGGGATCACCCTTCTTTTTCATAAGATCACGAAGCTCAAAGAAGCATTTATCAAAGTTAGGATCATTGGGGTGCAACTTATCAAATTCAATAGTCTTGTGTAGAATTTCATCAAGACTTCTCAAAGAGTAGTCCGGATAAAGTTCTTCCAAGAATTTCCACATAGCATAGGCACACTCAAAGTTTGTAACAAGATTAAGCAAGTCATCAGGTAACCCTCTAATGATAAGATTTACAGTTCTAAGGTTACGAAGCAAATCAAGCTCTTCATCCATGGTAGGGTGCAAAGGATCAAATGGAGGCACATATGGGGTCTCAATATATTTGCACAAATTGTACATTTTAAAGATACTAAGCATTTCAGACCTCCAAGAGTTATAAAACCTTCCATCAAGAACAGGCACTCTATGGCTAACACTCCCATCCGTAGACACGTCCATCTTCCTCCAATGGTGTGTAAACCAAAGCAATGGAGACCAAAGCTCTGATACCAATTGTAGGATCGAAGAAGTATGTCTAGAGGGGGGGTGATTAGACTACTTGACTATATAAAAATCTGCCTTTTGATTAAGCAAAGTTTTAGGCAGTTTTACAATTAAGACCAAGTCAAGTAACACACTACACATGCAATTCTAGAGTATGGGCAGCGGAAAGTAAATTGCATATATAGTAGAGAGAGGTGGAGAAGATCAAACGCAGTTTGGTGACACGGAGATTTTTGTCGTGGTTCCGATAGGTGGTGCTATCGTACATCCACGTTGATGGAGACTTCAACCCACGGAGGGTAACGGCTGCGCGAGTCCACGGAGGGCTCCACCCACGAAGGGTCCACGAAGAAGCAACCTTGTCTATTCCATCACGGCCTACGCCCACGGAGGACTAGCCTTACTCGGGGTAGATCTTCACGAAGTAGGCGATCTCCTTGCCCTTACAAACTTCTTGGTTCAACTCCACATCTCAAAGACGGAGGCTCCCAAGCGACACCTAACCAATCTAGGAGGCACCACCCCCCAAAAGGTAATAGACGGTGTTGATGGTGATGAACTCCTTGCTCTTGTGCTTCAAATGATAATCTCCCCAACACTCAACTCTCCTCACTGATATGGTTGTGGTGGAAGAAAGATTTGAGTGGAAAGCAACTTGGGAAGGCTAGAAATCAAGTTTCATATGGTAGGAATGGAATGGCTTGATCTCAACACAAGGGTAGGTGGTTCACTTCTCAGAAAGTGTATGGTAGAAGTGGTGGTACTTTCTGATGGCTCTCCTCACGAATGAAGAGGGGGTGGAGGGGTATATATAGCCTCCACACAAAATCCAACCGTTACACACACATTTGACCAATCTCGGTGAGACCGAAGTGAAAACTCGGTCAGACCGAAAGTTCAAATATAGTGAACGTTGGGATTTTCGGTGGGACCGAAAATACCATCTCGGTGGGACCGAAAGTGTATCTGATATGAACGTTGGAGATTTCGGTGAGACCGAGAAAGAAAACTCGGTTGGACCGATTTGAGAAAGAGTAGGAACATGCCAGAATCGGTGAGACCGATAATGCAATCTCGGTTAGACCGATATGACCCAAGACAGAGCCTGGTCATTTCGGTAAGACCGAAAATGCAAACTCGGATATTCCGAAATGATGTGAAATGGTTACAGAAACTTGGCAGTTCAGTTTCGGTGTGACCGATCTCAAACTCGGTGTGACCGATTTTTCTAGGGTTTGGAATATGGCAGAAGTGGTTCATCTCGGTGGGACTGAGTTGGAAGAATCGGTTTGTCCGAGATTACTTATGGGTGTGTATAGAAGTGAAAGGTGCTGATAGTTGAAGGAGCTAAATCACTAAGCACTTGAGCAACCAGATCATCAACACAACCTCATCCCCTTTTAATAGTATTGGCTTTCCTATGGACTCAATGTGATCTTTGATCACTAAACCAGAAATGGAGTCTTGAGCTTTTGCCAATGCTTGCCTTAGCACTTTGAGGGGTCCACTTCTTCAGTCATCTTGCCATACCAAAGTGATTGAATTTCCTGAAACATACTTGATAAAAGCATTAGTCCAACCACAAAGTATGTTGTCATTAATTACCAAAACCACCCAGGGAGCAAATGTGCTTTCACCCCCAATCCTAGTCCAACTAGGATCCCTAGGTGGGGCGCCGGCCAGCCTCTATGGGCTGCCTCTCTCCTTTCCTTAAGGCCCACTATGGACCATCCCCCCTCGTAGGGGGTTCCGGTAACCCCCTCCGGCAATCCCGTTAAATCCGAAACTTTTCCAGAACACTTCCGGTGTCCGAATATAGTCGTCCAATATATCAATCTTTATGTCTCGGACATTCCGAGACTCCTCGTCATGTCCGTGATCTCATCCGGGACTCCGAACTACCTTCGGTACATCAAAACTCATAAACTCATAATACCGATCGTCATCAAACATTAAGCGTGCGGACCCTACGGGTTCGAGAACTATGTAGACATGACCGAGACTCATCTCCGGTCAATAACCAATAGCGGAACCTGGATGTTCATATTGGCTCCTACATATTCTACGAAGATCTTTTATCGGTCAAAACCGCATAACAACATACGTTGTTCCTTTTGTCATCGGTATGTTACTTGCCCGAGATTCGATAGTCGGTATCTCCATACCTAGTTCAATCTTGTTACCGACAAGTCTCTTTACTCGTTCCGTAACACATCATCTCGTGACTAACTCATTAGTCTTTTGCTTGCAAGGCTTATTGTGATGTGTGTTACCGAGAGGGCCCAGAGATACCTCTCCGACACTCGGAGTGACAAATCCTAATCTTGATCTATGCCAACACCACGAATACTTTCGGAGACACCTGTAGAGCATCTTTATGATCACCCAGTTACGTTGTGACGTTTGATAGCACACAAGGTGTTCCTACGGTATTCGGGAGTTGCATAATCTCATAGTCATAGGAACATGTATAAGTCATGAAGAAAGCAACAACAGTAAAACTAAACGATCATAGTGCTATGCTAACGGATGGGTCTTGTCCATCACATCATTCTCCTAATGATGTGATCCCGTTGATCAAATGACAACTCATGTCTATGGCTAGGAAACATAACCATCTTTGATCAATGAGCTAGTCTAGTAGAGGCATACTAGGGACATACTGTTTTGTCTATGTATCCACACATGTACTAAGTTTCCGGTTAATACAATTCTAGCATGAATAAAAGACATTTATCATGATATAAGGAAATAAAAATAACATCTTTATTATTGCCTCTAGGGCATATTTCCTTCAGTCTCCCACTTGAACTAGAGTCAATAATCTAGATTACAAAGTGATGATCCTCACACCCATGGAGTCCCGGTGCTGATCATGGATTCCTTCGCCAAGGCTATTGCTCCAGTGTTGTCACAAAAGATTTTCATTGGACCCGATGCACTAGGTATTACACCTAGATCGGATATGAACTCCTTCATCCAGACTCCTTCATTTGCTGCTTCCGAAGCAGCTATGTATTCCGCTTCACACGTAGATCCCGCCACGACGCTCTGCTTGGAACTGCACCAACTGACAGCTCCACCGTTCAATACAAATACATATCTGGTTTGTGACTTAGAGTCATCCGGATCAGTGTCAAAGCTAGAATCGACGTAACCGTTTACGACGAGCTCTTTGTCACCTCCATACACGAGAAACATATCCTTTGTCCTTTTCAGATACTTCAGGATGTTCTTGACCGCTGTCCAGTGATCCACTCCTGGATTACTTTGGTACCTCCCTGCTAGACTTATAGCAAGGCACACATCAGGTCTGGTACACAGCATTGCATACATGATAGATCATATGGCTGAGGCATAGGGAATGACTTTCATTTTCTCTCTATCTTCTGCAGTGGTCGGGCATTGAGTCTTACTCAACTTCATACCTTGTAATACAGGCAAGAACCCTTTCTTTGACTGATCCATTTTGAACTTCTTCAAAATCTTATCAAGGTATGTGCTTTGTGAAAGTCCAATTAAGCGTCTTGATCTATCTCTATAGATCTTGATGCCTAATATATAAGCAGCTTCACCGAGGTCTTTCATTGAAAAACTTTTATTCAAGTATCCTTTTATGCTATCCAGAAATTCTATATCATTTCCAATCAACAAATATGTCATCCACATATAATATTAGAAATGCTACAGAGCTCCCACTCACTTTCTTGTAAATACAGGCTTCTCCAAAAGTCTGTATAAAACCATATGCTTTGATCACCTCATCAAAGCGTATATTCCAACTCCGAGATGCTTGCACCAGTCCATAGATGGATCGCTGGAGCTTGCATACTTTGTTAGCACCTTTTGTATCGACAAACCTTCTGGTTGCATCATATACAACTCTTCTTTGAGATATCCATTCAAGAATGCAGTTTTGACATCCATTTGCCAGATTTCATAATCATAAAATGCGGCAATTGCTAACATGATTCGGACAGACTTAAGCATCGCTACGGGTGAGAAAGTCTCATCGTAGTCAACTCCTTGAACTTGTCGAAAACCTTTCGCAACAAGTCGAGCTTTGTAAACAGTAACATTACCGTCTGCGTCGGTCTTCCTCTTGAAGATCCATTTATTTTCGATGGCCTACCGATCATCGGGCAAGTCAACCAAAGTCCACACTTTGTTCTCATACATGGATCCCATCTCAGATTTCATGGCTTCAAGCCATTTTGCGGAATCTGGGCTCATCATCGCTTCCTCATAGTTCGTAGGTTCATCATGGTCTAGTAACATGATTTCCAGAACTGGGTTGCCATACCACTCTGGTGCGGAACGTACTCTGGTTGATCTACGACATTCAGCAGAAACTTGATCCGAAGTTTCATGATCATCATCATTAACTTCCTCACTGATTGGTGTAGGAATCACTGGAACAATTTTCTATGATGAACTACTTTCCAATCCGGGAGAAGGTACAATTACCTCATCAAGTTCTACTTTCCTCCCACTCACTTCTTTCGAGAGAAACTCCTTCTCTAGAAAGGATCCATTCTTAGCAACGAATATCTTGCCTTCGGATCTGTGATAGAAGGTGTACCCAACAGTCTCTTTTGGGTATCCTATGAAGACACATTTCTCCGACTTGGGTTCGAGCTTATCAGGTTGAAGCTTTTTCACATAAGCATCGCAGCCCCAAACTTTAAGAAACGACAACTTTGGTTTCTTGCCAAACCATAGTTCATAAGGTGTCGTATCAACGGATTTAGATGGTGCCCTATTTAACGTGAATGCAGCTGTCTCTAAAGCATAACCCCAAAACGATAGTGGTAAATCGGTAAGAGACATCATAGATCGTACCATATCCAATAAAGTACGGTTATGACGTTCAGACACACCATTACGCTGTGGTTTTCTGGGTGGCGTGAGTTGTGAAACTATTCCACATTGTTTCAAATGAAGACCAAACTCGTAACTCAAATATTCTCCTCCACGATCAGATCGTAGAAACTTTATTTTCTTGTTACGATGATTCTCTACTTCACTCTGAAATTCTTTGAACTTTTCAAATGTTTCAGACTTGTGCTTCATTAAGTAGATATACCCATATCTGCTCAAATCATCAGTGAAGGTCAGAAAATAACGATACCCGCCGCGAGCTTCAACATTCATTGGCCCACATACATCAGTATGTATGATTTCCAACAAATCTGTTGCTCGCTCCATAGTTCCGGAGAACGGAGTTTTAGTCATCTTGCCCATGAGGCATGGTTCGCAAGCACCAAGTGATTCATAATCAAGTGATTCCAAAAGTCCATCACTATGGAGTTTCTTCATGCGTTTTACACCAATATGACCTAAACGGCAGTGCCACAAATAAGTTGCACTATCATTATTAACCTTGCATCTTTTGGTTTCAATATTATGAATGTGTGTATCACTACAATCGAGATCCAATAAAAATAGACCACTCTTCAAGGGTGCATGACCATAAAAGATATTATTCATAAAAATAGAACAACCATTATTCTCTGATTTGAATGAATAACTGTCTCGCAACAAACAAGATCCAGATATAATGTTCATGCTCAACGTTGGCACCAAATAACAATTATTTAGGTCTAATACTAATCCCGAAGGTAGATGTAGAGGTAGCGTGCCGACGGCGATCACATTCACTTTGGAACCATTTCCCACGCGCATCGTCACCTCGTCCTTAGCCAATCTTCGTTTAATCCGTAGTCCCTGTTTCGAGTTACAAATATTAGCAACCGAACCGGTATCAAATACCCAGGTACTACTACGAGCATTAGTAAGGTACACATCAATAACATGTATATCACATATACCTTTGTTCACCTTGCCATCCTTCTTATCCGCCAAATACTTGGGGCAGTTCCGCTTCCAGTGTCTAGTCCCCTTACAGTAGAAGCACTCAGTTTCAGGCTTGGCTCCAGACTTGGGTTTCTTCGTGGGAGTAGCAACTATCTTGCTATTCTTCTTGAAGTTCCCCTTCTTTCCCTTGCCCTTTTTCTTGAAACTAGTGGTCTTGTTAACCATCAACACTTGATGCTCCTTCTTGATTTCTACCTCCGCAGCCTTGAGCATAGCGAAGAGCTCGGGAATTGTCCTTTGCATCCCTTGCATATTATAGTTCATCACAAAGCCTTTATAGCTTGGTGGCAGTGATTGAAGAACTCTATCAATAACACTATCCTCGTCAACTTTGCAACCAAGTTGAGTCATATGATTGTAGTACCCAGACATTCTGAGCAAGTGTTCACTGATAGAACTATTCTCCTCCATCTTACAGCTGTAGAACTTATTGGAAATCTCATATTTCTCAATTCGGGCATTTGCTTGAAATATTAACTTCAACTCCTGGAACATCTCATATGGTCCATGACGTTCAAAACGTCGTTGAAGTCCCGGTTCCAAGCCGTAAAGCATGGCACACTGAACTATCGTGTAGTCATCAGACCGCGACTGCCAGACGTTCAAAGCGTCTACATTAGCGGGAGGGGGCTTGTCACCTAGCGGTGCTTCAAGGACATAATTCTTCTGTGCAGCAATGAGGATAATCCTCAAGTTACGGACCCAGTCCGTGTGATTGCTACCATCATCTTTCAACTTAGCTTTCTCTAGGAATGCATTAAAATTCAAAGGAACGGTAGCACGGGCCATTGATCTACAACAACATAGATATGCAAAAACTATCAGGACTAAGTTCATGATAAATTAAAGTTCAATTTAATCATATTAATTTAAAGAACTCCCACTTAGATAGACATCCCTCCGGTCATCTAAATGATCACGTGATCCAAATCAACTAAACCATGTCCGATCATCACGTGAGATGGAGTAGTTTCAATGGTGAACATCTTATGTTGATCATATCTACTATATGATTCACGCTCGACCTTTCGGTCTCCAGTGTTCCGAGGCCATATCTGCATATGCTAGGCTCGTCAAGTTTAACCCGAGTATTCTGCGTGTGCAAAACTGGCTTACACCCGTTGTATTTGAACGTAGAGCTTATCACACCCGATCATCACGTGGTGTCTCGGCACGACGAACTTTCGCAACGGTGCATACTCAGGGAGAACACTTATATCTTGAAATTTAGTAAGGGATCATCTTATAATGCTACCGTCGTTCTAAGCAGAATAAGAAGCATCATAAGATAAACATCACATGCAATCAAAATATGTGACATGATATGGCCATCATCATCTTGTGCTTTTGATCTCCATCTCCAAAGCACCGTCATGATCACCTTCGTCACCGGCGCGACACCTTGATCTCCATCGTAGCATCGTTGTCGTCTCGCCAACTATTGCTTCTACGACTATCGCTACCGCTTAGTGATAAAGTAAAGCAATTACATGGCGATTGCATTTCATACAATAAAGCGACAACCATATGGCTCGTGCCAGTTGCCGATAACATTACAAAACATGATCATATCATACAAAACCGTATAACTCATCATGTCTTGACCATATCACATCACAACATGCCCTGCAAAAACAAGTTAGACGTCCTCTACTTTGTTGTTGCAAGTTTTACGTGGCTGCTACGGGCTTAGCAAGAACCGTTCTTACCTACGCATACAAAACCACAACGATGTTTCGTCAAGTATGTGCTGTTTTAACCTTCACAAGGACCGGGCGTAGCCACACTTGATTCAGCTAAAGTGAGAGAGACAGACACCCGCCAGTCACCTTTAAGCAACGAGTGCTCGTAACGGTGAAACCAGTCTCGCGTAAGCGTACGCGTAATGTCGGTCCGGGCCGCTTCATCTCACAATACCGCCGAAGCAAAGTATGACATGCTGGTAAGCAGTATGACTAGTATCGCCCACAACTCATTGTGTTCTACTCGTGCATATCATCTACGCATAGACCTAGCTCATGATGCCACTGTTGGGGAACGTAGTATTTTAAAATTTTCCTACGATCACGCAAGATCTATCTACCAGATGCATAGCAACGAGAGGGGAGAGTGTGTCTACGTACCCTCGTAGACCGGGAGCGGAAGCGTCAAGTGACGCGGTTGATGTTGTCGAACTTCTTCGCGATCCAACCGATCAAGCACCGAACGTACGGCACCTCCGCGTTCAGCACACGTTCAGCTTGATGACGTCCCACGATCTCTTGATCCAGTTGAGCTTCACGGGAGAGTTTCGTCAGCACGACGGCGTGGTGACGGATATGATGTATTCACCGGCGCAGGGCTTCGCCTAAGCACTGCAACGGTATGACCGAGGTGTGTTTCTGTGGAGGGGGGCACCGCACACGGCTAAAACAATTCAACTTGTGTGTCTTTGGGTGCCCCCCTGCCCCCGTATATAAAGGAGCAAGGGGGGAGGCCGGCCGGCCCTTGTTTGGTGCGGCTAGAGATGCAATCCTACTAGGAATAGGATTGCAATCCTATTCCTAGTAGGAATCACCAAAGAAGGAAGAGAGGGAAAGGAAAAGAGGGAGAGGTGGCGCCCCCCCAATCCTAGTCCAACTAGGAACCCTAGGTGGGGCGCCGGCCAGCCCTATGGGCTGCCTCTCTCTTTCCCTTAAGGCCCACTATGGACCATCCCCCTTCGTAGGGGGTTCCGGTAACCCCCTCCGGCAATCCCGTTAAATCCGAAACTTTTCCGGAACACTTCCGGTGTCCGAATATAGTCGTCCAATATATCAATCTTTATGTCTCGGACATTCCGAGACTCCTCGTCATGTCCGTGATCTCATCCAGGACTCCGAACTACCTTCGGTACATCAAAACTCATAAACTCATAATACCGATCGTCATCAAACGTTAAGCGTGCGGACCCTACGGGTTCGAGAACTATGTAGACATGACCGAGACTCATCTCCGGTCAATAACCAATAGCGGAACCTGGATGTTCATATTGGCTCCTACATATTCTACGAAGATCTTTTATCGGTCAAAACCGCATAACAACATACGTTGTTCCTTTTGTCATCGGTATGTTACTTGCCCGAGATTCGATCGTCGGTATCTCCATACCTAGTTCAATCTCGTTACCGGCAAGTCTCTTTACTCGTTCCGTAACACATCATCTCGTGACTAACTCATTAATCTTTTGCTTGCAAGGCTTATTGTGATGTGTGTTACCGAGAGGGCCCAGAGATACCTCTCCGACACTCGGAGTGACAAATCCTAATCTTGATCTATGCCAACACCACGAATACTTTCGGAGACACCTGTAGAGCATCTTTATGATCACCCAGTTACGTTGTGACGTTTGATAGCACACAAGGTGTTCCTACGGTATTCGGGAGTTGCATAATCTCATAGTCATAGGAACATGTATAAGTCATGAAGAAAGCAACATCAGTAAAACTAAACGATCATAGTGCTATGCTAACGGATGGGTCTTGTCCATCACATCATTCTCCTAATGATGTGATCCCGTTGATCAAATGACAACTCATGTCTATGGCTAGGAAACATAACCATCTTTGATCAATGAGCTAGTCTAGTAGAGGCATACTAGGGACATACTGTTTTGTCTATGTATCCACACATGTACTAAGTTTCCGGTTAATACAATTCTAGCATGAATAAAAGACATTTATCATGATATAAGGAAATACAAATAACATCTCTATTATTGCCTCTAGGGCATATTTCCTTCAGTGACAACTTGCACAGCCACGACAGGGAGGCATGTCAGTGGATAGCTTGTCAGCTATGTCGCCAGCAAGGTCGATACCAAGGATGGGGGAACAAAGAGAACCATTTTCCCGCTCGTCGAAACGAGGCGGACCGGTAGGCAAAGTTTTCTTCCATCGATGGTTACTGGAATGTTACCAACCATAGTAACAGGGTCTTACCGACAGAGTTGTACAACAAGGTGTTTACATAAGCAGAAAATTATTACTGCTTAGATTATATGTAGATCAAAGAAAGGTTAAACAAACAAATGGAAAGGAAAATTGTGATTACAGACAATAAATAGGAGTATATCCTTCCCATGGACAAGTAGAATACGGCATACAGGGTAGGAGAGCAAGTACCCAACCATTCAGATAAAGGGGCAGGGATTAATCAAGATGTTACCCATACAAAGGTGTTTGGATAACTAACTAAGAAACGTTTAGCATCGAGCTTTAAATGCCCTTGTCGAAAATCGGAGTACCGCAGACATGCTTCGAGATAGCATTGGCATGGACTTGAAGCAAAGGTCGGACATGGATACACAAAGGATTCGTCAGGAACAACTTATAGAATAAGTCTTACAAATTCCTCCTGGAAGAATGGTTATCCTTGCAAAAGAAATTATAATGATGGGTCCTCCAGCCAGGGATGCTAGGCATGACATCAGATTACCAGGTCATCAAAGGACCAACATTATAACTACTGGAAAGTTGTCCCAACCATCATATCTGACCGAGATTCGTATCCGATTGGTGTCATGATACCTCAGACTCGGGATGTTCGACAAGAAACGGTGCAACATTAATCACCGAAATGACATTGCATGATTCTCGGGAATGAACTATGGGAGCGGGTTCCCGAAACAATAGTTCGTCATTAAACCAAGGAGAGGATGAAGCGGTGGCTGATGGGCTCAGCGACCATTCATCGAGAGTTCCAAACGGAGGGATTTCCACATTAATGTGAACAAGAGGATGACACTTGTCAATTCAAATGATATAATGTTGTATGCTCGAGGAAAACATACACCATTAATCATTAGTTGAAAGGTGTGCCCGAATATGACCTTAGGCAGCAAGATCAATGTTAGAGTGATGATTCAATAACCAACAGTCTAAGAACGAACTGTCGATTGTTAACTTCAAAGCAATAGGGTTGCTAGAAGTACAGAACTCAAGTAGCATCGTTAGCATATTGGTATCCTGGTTGAAAACAACACGGGGACCAAGGAAGAATGGTGATGGTGAGAAGTAACATCATACCGAGAATTGCTAAGAGGTGGAGCAATCTCGCAACATTCTTGACATAAAAGATGGTAATACTTCAAGATAGAACATATTACAAGTTGGAGAGTAAGTTTTTAATCATAACGTGGACAAGCTCGCGATGAAAGGAAGTCAAGGGTGTTGTCGATGATAATAAAAATCATCGAGGGCAAGAAGGGTATTTCTCATCATAAACACCGTTGACGTCTCAGAAGAAGTCAAAGTGTTGAAGGTGATCACGTCACATTTGTCGGGAGGTTTCAAGAGGATGCAATGAAACAACAACGGCAACAAGCAAGAGAATGACGAAGTGGCAAGTTATAGGGTCAATAGATAAGATGCAAGCTCGGAATCAAAGTGGCCTTATTGAACAAGCAACCAGATGTTGAAAGCTCGACGTAAGTTGTGCTCAATCTATGAAGAATTTGTGCACCAAAGAAGGACGAGGTAGCACAGTCAAAGATAGCTAGACAAGGGATGTACCCGATAGTCTAGGAATAAAACCAGATTGAGTTTAAAAATTTCCCAGTAACATCTACTAGGGGTGTTGAAATTTTAGAGCAGATTTGATTTACTAAACGGTGTCCTCGGTTGATGGCAACCTAGAACCCATAGAGTGATTACGACAAGCAAAGGTATTACTTCATCAAAGTTCAAAAGGTGTAGTGCAAAGGCATGATATCCTCGAGATATCAAAGGGTAAAACTCGAAGGTAGAACACGATAGAAGTTGAACTAGGTCATTGACCTATGACAGTAGATGCTTTAACCTTGTCAAAAATTGACGAGGCCTGGAATGGATTTATTCCAGATATACTGAATAAGGACAGCATGGTCGAAACCATAACTGCAAGGGATCAAATTTATTGACACCGAAAGAATTATTTAGATGAAAAATCATTTTGCAAGAAGCTCCCGAGACGGTCTACATCATTTTCATGGGCATGAACACAAAGTTCAAGGTCGACTCCCATTTCTCCAATGTATTCGTTTCATTTACCTCTTGCTTTGATAAAAATGTAGTGTTGGAATTTTATCCGGTAGAACACCGGAAGGATATGACTTGTGAAAACTTTCGGGCTCTCACGAATTAGGGGAAGGCATAGGTTCAACCCATCGGGTATCTTAGTAACATATACCACAAGTTTCAAAAGTAAATACACCAGCTCGAAAGCAGAGCATGGTTGGCCAAGTAGAGGATACAATTTACCAAAGGCATTATGTATCAGGGGAAGAACTCACAAGGTGATTGAATATGAAGGACAATGTCGGATGACGATCCAACAATGGATCGGGTGATCCACAATGGAGCTGATGCGAGTGTCGGTACTTACTCAGAGGAGGAAAGAATGCAGAGGCACCAGATTCAAGAATCACCTGATTAGTCTGATGCTTAAATAGAAAGAAATTATGGTTTCCAAAATGAAGGATCAGAAGCAGGTGCTCTGATCAAGGATGGATAAGTTGAGAACACTTAGTTGGACAATCAATAAAGGTTTGAATCGTCGAGAACCAACTCATGTCTGGAATGACGTCTGAGTCGGAAAGATAATTTCAATAAGGATAACCCGATGACTGCGTGCATACGCACACATTGAATCAATAGGCTCAAAATGGCTAACACAAGGGATGCTAACGAAGACTACTAGTCATATGGAATTAACCATATTGCAAGCAGGCAAGAATTTCAAGAGTAACAGGCTGCAGAGGATTTTCGAAAGATCGGAAAGTATTCAGAAGAATTTTGTGAGACACATGAACAATTGAGAAGAACGGATCCTCGATAAATGTGAGGAAATAACCGTAAGGGTTTTCATGCAAAATAAAACTGCAAGATAGTAACTCAAAGGATTCACGGAACAACGGAGAATATTTCGAGGCATCTTGTAACGACAAGAGCGACGAGGAATGATCATGAGAATGACGAGTACAAGCAGATACCCATAGGGATATATCGGTGGCAGTGAATTACAAAGGCGATGAACACAAGTTCTCGGGTTAACAGCGGAGAGTATCTTCAGGGTCTTCTGGTGCAGCGAACGATCATCGATCATAAGGTGCTCTCTGGGTGAAAGTGATAACGAGATCCTAATGTTAGATTTAGCAAAATTCCTTTATCCCGAATAGAAGAGAGATAAGAGTCCCAGAGTATAGACGAGGAGTAAAAGATCCTAATACCACCTAATGGTGCTGTGGGCCCGTAAGCCACACAACAAGTTAGTAAATTTGTTTTTCAAAGACTAGACTCAACTTCGGCCAAGGAGTTGGAAAGGGGGATTCCTATAGGCAGTCAGCTCTGATACCAACTTGTGACGCCCCGATTTGACTGTACACTAATCATGCACGCAAATGTGTACGACCAAGATCAAGGACTCACTGGAAGATATCACAACACAACTCTAGACACAAATTAAAATAATACAAGCTTTATATTACAAGCCAGGGGCCTCGAGGGCTCGAATACAAAAGCTCGAAAACACAAGAGTCAGCGGAAGCAACAATATTTGAGTACAGACATAAGTTAAACAAGTTTGCCTTAAGAAGGCTAGCACAAAAGTAACAACGATCGAAAAGGCAAGGCCTCCTGCCTGGGACCTCCTAATAACTCCTCGAAGCCGAACTCCATGCAGAATCATCCTCGGGATCCTCTAGCTTCTGGGCTCCACCGATCTGGTTTCATCATCCGAGAAGAAGGGAGAAAAAGGGGAAAAGGGGGAGAAAAGCAACCGTGAGTACTCATCCAAAGTACTCGCAAGCAAGGATCTACACTACATATGCAATGATATCTGTGTAAAGGGGGTAATATATGTGGACTGAACTGTAGAAAGCAGAATAAGAGGGGGATAGCTAATCCAATCGAAGACTACGCTTCTGGCAACCTCCATCTTGCAGCAGTAGAAGAGAGTAGAAGGAATAGTAACAAGCGTCAAAGCTTCTGGCAGCCTCCGTCTTGAGTAGCTGAAGAGTTCACCAAGTAACATCGTATAGCATAATCCTACCCGGCGATCCTCCCCTCGTCGCCCTGTGGGAAAGCGATCACCGGGTTGTATCTGGAACTTGTCTGGGTGTGTTTTATTAAGTATCCAGTTCTAGTTGTCATGAGGTCAGAGTACAACTCCGGGTCGTCCTTTTACCGAGGGACACGGCTATTCGAATAGATTAACTTCCCTGCATGGGTGCACCACATAACCCAGCATGCTTGATCCCATTTGGCCGGACACACTTTCCTGGGTCATGACCGGCCTTGGAAGATCAACACGTCGCAACCCTACCTAAGCACAACAGAGAGGTCAGCACGCCGGTCTAAACCCTAAGCGCATGGGGGTCTGGGCCCATCGCCCAATGCACACCTGCACGTTGCGAGGGCGGCCGGTAAGCAGACCTAGCCTCTCCTAATACCAGAGTAGGCTTTCCAGTCCAATCCGGCGCGCGCCGCTAAGTCGCTGACATCAAGAAGGCTTCGACTGATACCACGACGTCGAGTGCCCATAACTGTTCCCACGCAGCTGGTTAGTGCGTATAGACCAAATGGCCAGACTCAGATCAAATACCAAGATCCCGTTAAACGTGTTATTATGAAATAACCGCGGACAACGACCAGGGCCAGGCCCACGTGTCTCCTAGGTGGTCGCAACCCGCCCTGTCGCTCCGCCACAAAGTAACCATCAGGGGGCTATCGGGAACCCAGGCCCACCACTACCTGGGTGGAACCACCTGCCCCTTCAGCCCCCATCTCCGAATCATCATCATGTGTATGTAAAGTATGTATATAGTATATAACCATGATCACCACCCGAGTGATCACGGCCCGATGGTATAGCATGGCAGACGGACAAGAATGAAGGGCCACTGATGGAATACTAGCATCTTATACTAAGCATTTAGGATTGCAGGTAAGGTATCAACGGTTATAGCAACAATGACAGGCTATGCAACAGAATAGGATTATTCGATAGCAGTAACATGCTACACTACTCTAATGCAAGCAGTAGAGAGAAGAATAGGCGATATCTGGTGATCAGGGGGGGCTTGCCTGTAAACTCAGCAGACGAAAGGAATCTTCGGAATCGTAGCCGTAGTCGAACACCGAAGCATCAATGGTCTCGGGGTCTATCACAGTATCGGAGTCTACCGAAAATAAGCAACGAAGGGGAAACAAATAAATAACAGAGCAAACAATAGCATCACAAAGCATAACATGGCAAGAGGCGGTGCTACGTGTGACCTAACGCGGTGCTCGGTGATACACGCGAAGAGGAATAACATCCGGGAAAGTATTCCCGGTGTTAGGCATTTTCGGGCAGATGAAACGGAGGGGAAAGTTGCATGTTCGGTATGATAGATAGGTGTAGTGGACGAACGGACCGCGTATTCAGATTCGTCTCGTCGTTCTGAGCAACTTTCATGTACAAAGTATTTTAATCCGAGTTACGGTTTATTTTATATTAAATTTCAAAGATTTAAACAAATTCTGGAATTATTTAATTAATTAATTTAGCAACAGTGTATGCTGACGTCAGCATGACATTAGCAAACTGTTTAGTTAATTAACAGTAGTTAATTAGGTTAATTAGTTAATTAGATTAATTAATCTTAATTAGTATTAATTAATCAGTATTAATTAGTCCAGATTAATCAAATTAATTAATTAGTTAATTAATTAATTATAATTATTATTTTATTTATTTATTTATTTATCAATTTCATTTTCTTTTTTAACAGTTAATAGTGGCACTTGGGCACTGGACATTGTCCAGGCCCACTGGTTAGGGCCGGACGTGTCCGGCCGAGCCCACACACATGGCCGGACATTGTCCGGGCCAGTGCGGGGTCGCGCGCGGCGGCCAGGGCCGGAACGGCCGTGGCCGGGCCATGGCCAGTGGCTG
>LR738714.1:371557835-371591595 GCA_902687465.1 Secale cereale | reverse complement strand
TAGCTGGGCCATTCGGCCCAGTTGGCCAGGGGGGCCATGTTTTATAATTTTTTTTGTTTGTTTATATTTTTTTTTTATTTTAGAAACTCTGTTTTCAATTTACTTTATAATTAAGTTTAGGTTTATAAAATACAATAATAATACCTAAGTTAGTGCTATACCTTAGAACACCCCTACAAAAGTTTGCCTCCCAAATAAATTAATTTAATACTTTATAAATTATAAAGACATTTTTAATTAATTATTTGTGATGTTATTTTATTTATTCTAGTTCATCTAGATACTTTATTTAAGGTTGATTTCTGCACCGATATTCTTTAAGGATCATTTGCCACTTTTAGAACATTTTATTTTTGACGTTTGAGAACTTTAATTACTTGACTTTGTTTTAAATTTAAATTTTGGATCGGTTTGAATCATCGTGAGATTAACAACGGGTAATTGTGATGATGTGGCATCATTAGCGCGGACTTACTGTAGCGTAATTATCCGGGCGTCACACGATGTGACGGCGACCACGCGATGCTACAATCGTAGAGCCGGGGGAGCTGCAGCCTGACTCGTTTTTTTTTTGCTGCAATGGGTGACCGGGATGAGCGCACAGTGAGGCACGATGACCACGACGAGCCCACCATGACTGTGGAGAGCGCGACGAGCGCAAGGTGCAGAGGGGTGGCGCGAACGAGATTCAGATCGTGTGGGGATTTTTTAACCATGCGGGAGGAAGAAGAATATACAATCGTGCGGTCCTCCCCACTCAAATCGGATGGCTGGTAGCAGACCGGCCGAAATTTTCGGCCGGCGCACCGATGCCTATCGCTCGCCGTTGGCCAGGTCAAAATGGGTTACCCAACGCCAAATTTGAGACATCAATTGAATATGTAACACCTCAATAGGATGGGAGGATAAAAAACTAGGGCAGGGACGCAGAGTTTCTGCTCCCGAGCTCAGAAAACAAATACTAAAAAATTTCAAAAAATTCCATTTTTTGGGTGGTAGATAATTTGATGCATGAGGTCCGCTTCAAATTTTAACTCATTTGAACATCTAAGCAGCTCTCGAAAAAAGACAAAATTGGGGTCTGTAAAAAATGTTTATTGTTCACACACTGTTCTGACTCGATTTATCTTTTTTGCCGAGAGCTACTCAGATGTCCAAATAATTTGAAATTTGGAGAGAACCTCACGCAGCAAATTATCTAACACACACATTTTTTTGGTTTTTTTTTATTTTTCTAGTATTTATTTTGATTTTTTGTCCTAAGCGGGAGCAGTTGAGCCTGTGCACAGAATTGGATATCCGGGCAGCATAATGTATTAGATGATAAAAGAATTGAAGAAAGAGCAGCTTAAATCATTGATTCGGTTAAAATCGGTGTTTCAATTCTAAACGGAAGACCTCAATTGAATGTAGATCCATAAAAATTAGTTAGCATGGTGTATTAGGATATCTAATTGTATAGTCCACAGTGTGCACGTGAAACAAACATCTACGAACTGCCATGCATAACATATAACTGTAGCGAAACTCGTTGCAAAAGAGGATAAATCAGTCACTTTAAGATTACCATAAAAAGGTCCGTTTAGTATCCCAATTTTTTTAGCAACAGTCGGAAAAATGAGTAATGTTTAGATGAATCAAGCCAGTCAGCTAAGGACATGATTGCTTAGATTTTCTATAGTGAAATCAGCCCATAGAGCTCAGGCTCTAGATTTAGGTATTTTCATGCATTTATTTTAAGATTTTGATGATTCATTTAGTAGAAAGAGATGTTTTGATCGACTATAATTTGAATGATTATTGTTTTATTCGGTGCTGTAATAATAACTAGAATGATTATTGTTTTATGTCAAATATGATTGAATTTGTGATATGTCATATGATGAAATGTGTGATATATGAAATAACAGTTTTAAGGTTTGGGGTTGGGGCAAAGACTAGAACCATCAAACCCAACCCTTATAACGGAATATTCTGTTATAAGGGTTGGGTTTGAGGGTTCTAGTCTTTGCCCGTGTCTTTCAACCCTTAAAAGTGTCAAAAATGGGCAATTCTCAACCCTTAAAACTGATTTTACATTTAAGGGTTTGAGGGTTCTACTAGAGATGCTCTAAGACGTTTTTTTAGAACCACCCTTCAAGGCTTTATTCAAACATTAAGGCAGTTTACATCCGATTGCACTAAGGCAACCAAAGCATCAGGGAAAACAACATAAGAGGTAACAGTTGGATTGCTAGCTAGAATATCTCCGGCACACCAATGAGCTGCCTCATTGTCCTCCCTTCTTACAAAATTTAGTCGTAAACCCTGAAAGTTTTGGAGATAGGATTTGATTTCGGTGATGATAGGGCTTCCTGTCGATCTGCACACTGTCGCCGTGTATTCATCTATAACAGTTTTGCAGTCCGTTTCGACAATCACCCTCGTCCAGCCCTTCTCCATAGCCAGACGCACAGCTTCTCTGACAGCTAATAACTCAGCACAATACGGATCAGTCACCCCGGCCAGCTTTCGTCCACCAGCTAGAATAAGTTCGCCCTCATGGCTCCGAGCCACCAAGCCAATCGCCGAGGAGACCCCATATACATCCACCGCAGCATCCGTATTAATTTTCCGCCATCCTTCCTCCGGTGGTTTCCACTTTTCCTTCACAAGATTCCTCCCCTCGACAACATCGGTGGGGATGTGCAAAGCTTGGATGAGTTCCTTTACTAGGATCATCGACCTTCCGGGCTGGTACTTAACCTCCTCGTGAGTGTATTTGTTTCGGCTTGACCAAATTGTCCACATGACAGAAATAATGATTGCCGCCCGGTCTCTTCCAACAAAGCTGGAATCAAGCAAGTCCCTCGACCATGTGGCTGGATGTAGTCGTGGTACCTTCAGCTCGAAGAAGTCTTCTGGCTCTTTCCAAAATAATTTTGCATGATCGCATGTGACCAAAGAATGAAACAGCGATTCCTCTTGATTGCCACACATAGGGCATGTGCGATCTTCCCCAATATGTTGTCGGTGTAGTTCCTCCTTTGCTGGTAGGAACCCTTTAAGAACCCGCCACCAGAAGACTCGAATCTTGGGCTGCACCTTCAAGCGCCACAAAGATTTCCACACCTCTTCCCCTTGAGAAGAACTGCTAATCTGATTCAGCTCTCCTTCACGATCTTCCATCAGCATCCTGTAAGCGGATCGGACAGTGAAAACTCCCGACCTCTCATGACCCCATGCCTAGAAATCTGGTATAGCTACCCTCGGTCTCGGCATATTAAGGATGGCTGCAGCATCCGGGCCAATGAAAGTCCTTTCAACAATTTCCTCATTCCATTCCCCTTCTTCTGTCATCAGATCAGATACAAGGTGTATGGGATCACCTCCCCGATTACACACTGGTTTGAAAGTTTTGCTACCTTGCATCCAATTGTCATGCCATACTTCTGTAGTTGTTCCGTCACCTATTCGACGGATTAAACCCTTCTTGAGCACTGATAACCCTCAACTGTAAGGGATCGAGATAGTCTTCGCGGGTAAGAATAACCCAATTTATTGATTCGACACACGGGGAGCCAAAGAGTATTTATAAGCTTTAACAGTTGAGTTGTCAATTCAACCGCACCTGAAATATACTAACTTGCAACAAAAGATAAGTGGTAACAGTGATATGATAGTGATGATAGTAATAGTAAAAGTAAACAGCAGAAGTAAATAGCAGTAGTAAATGGCAAAAGTAGCAACTAGTGACAAGCAAGGTTTAAAATACTGTAGGCTAGGGAGATGGATGGTTGGGCGTTGCATGGATGAGATAGTTTCTAACTCAGGGCACGGCACATGGAAAAGTAATGATCATCTAGGCAAATATCAAACATTAGGCATGTATCCCGTATGTAGTTGTACGTGCTTGCAATAAGAACTTGCACAACATCTTTTGTCCTACCATCCCGCTACGAATGGGGCCAAAAGGAACTAATGGATATTAAGGTGCTCCAGTCAAAGAGCACCGGAACAAAGCAATGAACTCAATGGATACATGTAATCCTCAAACTACGGACCATCCCCTTTGGTGTCCCAAGCTGTCACTTTTGGGATCGCCGGTTCCGAACCGTAACAGGTGCATACAACTCATAGATAGGATCAAGAACACAAATATATTCATGCAAACACATATGGTTCAGATCTGAAATCATGGCACTCGGGCCCTAAGTGTCAAGCATTAAGAATAACAAGTTGTAGCAAAGATGATAAACACCATACTAGATGATAGGCAACATGCCCCCAACAATCTGACGAACTATTACATGATCTAACTCATCCAATCCCTACCATCCCCTTCGCCTACAGCAAGGGAATTACTCACACATGAAGGGGGAAGTCATGGAGGGATGATGGAGTGGTGATGATGATGACGATGGCGACGATCTCCCCTCTCCGGAGGCCAAATCAGCCTCCAGATTAGCCCTCCCGAAGAAGAACAGAGGGTGGCGGCGGCTCCGCGACGAAAAACAGCGAAAGGACTTCCGATCTGGGGTTTCTGCGTCGGGAGGAAAAATACGGGCTAAAGTAGGGCACCAGGGGGTGTGGGGCCCACCCAGGCGCCCCCCCCCCTCCCCCCCCGGCGCGGCCCAGGGGGGGCGCGCCCACAGGGCGCTTGGGCACCCCCTGGCCCCACTTCTGGCATTTTGTTTCTTCGGGTGCATGGATTTTTCGTGATTTTTCGTGGATTTTTCTGAGATGCTTAAAAATCCGTTTTCCTGCACACAAATAAACCATACAGGCAGCTCTACTGAAAACAGCGTCACTCCGGGTTAGTTTAGTCCAAATCATGCAAGAATGAGGTCAAAACAATATCAAAAGTGTTTGGAAAAGTAGATACGTTTGAGACGTATCAACTCCCCCAAGCTTAGCATATTGCTAGTCCTCAAGCAATTCAGTTCAACGAACTGGACGCGACAAAGAAAACTTTGACAAACTCTTTTGCTTCATTAGATGTATATAAGCATGTACTACGAAAAGAGTTCAGCAAGTATTAAAACAATACTTATGAGAACAATGCAAGGAGCAATCCTTCTTTCAAGTGGCCAGTCACAAATAATTAAGAGTAAACAATATATTACCGAAAATCAAGACAAGATCACATTGCACATAGCTTGAGCATATTAAGGTGGTATCTCGCTAGCCTCCATGAGTAAAGCAAAACATAAATGCAGAGACTCCTCCAGAGTTATAAAGGAGACTAGAACTAAGAATTTCAGAATAAATCATATCACAAGTATGCAGAAGACAATGTAATACTTTGGGACAATGCACATTACACTCAGAATGACAATTATGCTCTCCTAGTCAGTGCTTTGAAGAAAGAAGATTAGACTCTCGAACCGTGGCTTTTATTGGCAAGGTTGAAAACCCGTGATCGGAAACAAAAACTAAACATGTACCAGAGCTCTTGGTTTTAAAAACAGAAGTAAATATGTTTTTGAGAGGTGCATATTTCGTCAACGAATGCTAGCAGATAACTCAATCACTTTTTAAGCTAGACAAGTCTCGAGGAACGGCTCCCGCATGAGGACGATCACATCCTCTTAATCTCCTTTGTTTATCACTGCCAAAGTTTTCTGATTTCTCATGAACAAAGCGTGAAGGAGGGTTTGTTTGTTATATTATCTTTTTGAGCCGGGTGCACTCAATGCCAGTTCCTTTTCATATTAGGGGTTTGCACATTATACATGCAATCCAGGGGTGAAACTTGTCCAACTTAAAGAGATCATGAACTAACTACTACTTCCTCATGAGCTAAAACATAGGCACAAAAAGGGAAATGCTTTTGATTAATTTCGAGATGGTACATGAAAGTATTCGTTAGGAATGGCAGGTAAATACCATGTATAGGAAGGTATAGTGGACTCATATGGCATAACAGGTTTAAAGGTTTTGGATGCACAAGCAGTCATTCCGCTTAGTACGGGTGGAGGTTTAGCAAAAGACTGGGAAGCGACCAACTAGAGAGCAATAACGGTCATAATCATGCAGAGCGACAAAGCAACATTGAATCGGGCATGAAAGTGATATAACTATTCTAAAATTCAAAGATCATCAAGGCAAAGTAGACTTTTTAGTCTTAAACATGTGTAAGCATGTGCCAAGTCAATCCAAAAATTCTCTAAAGGGAAATGCCACCTTAGCATGCCAGACTATGAACAGTGCGATGCATGTAGATCATTTCAATAACACATTATATACTCTAGTTATTGGAGACTAGCCACAAGGAAAGCATGAACCACTGGAAGAGCATTGTAAACATAGCACTATGTCGCTACAAGCTGGTCTCTAGATCATAAGTACAGGCATATGTACAAAAGTAGAAACAATAAGAGTTCATACCGGTCTTCCTTGTTGCTTCCTTTCAGCCGATCTTCGTCATTACTGCTTGTCACTTGCACGATCGAACGTAGGAAATATAACCAAATGCCATCACGGACTCGAGCTGATCTCTGAAAACAAAGCAAACTAAAGAGAGAAAGGAAATCTTTTTGGGTTTTTCAAAAGTTGAATAAAAAGCAAAAGAAAAAGAAAATCTTTTTGTTGTTTTTGCAAAGAGAGAAATAAAGAAGAACATGCAAAAACTTCGAAAAGATCAAAGTGAATCAAACGGATAATACAATGAAAAAGTGAGAAGGGCACGTACTCCCCCAAGCTTAGGCTTTTGGCCTAAGTTGGTAGCAGCTACTGCCCCCAGGAGCCTCCTGCTCCAGGGGTATGGTGGTGAGACCAAGGGTCGTAGAAGGATGATGGCGCGTACACCGAACTCCTCGGAGTCTCCCACGAGGAATGTTACGAGCGCCAAACAGAGGAAGACCCTTCACCAAACTCGGTGGCGGTCTCATCCTGAAAATGTGGTATATCACCGTGCCTCTCCTCGTCGGGCACAACCCCCTCCATGGGGTTATGGAACTGGTGCTGGACCATGAACTCATCGAACTGGACAACATCAAAGGACCATCCGTTCCTGCGAGAGAAATCAAACAAAAGAGGTGCAGGTAGACGGATCTCGCGTTCCGCGATAGTTCCGAAACGCAAGATATAAACAAGGTTATAAAGTTCAGAACCCATGGTAACAAACTTATGCCTCTTCATAGCAGCAAGATCAAAGCTTAAATAAGTAAAAGGAGTATCATCAGGGTGTGGGGTGCCTCCAAGATGCTCTAAGATAAGCGTGGCATAAATGCCACCATATAATTCCCCCTTGTTACCGTTCATAGCAAGGCGTCGAGCAATTAAGGTACCAATATTATAATCAGACCTCCCTGAGAGGGCTGCTGCCAAGATAGCAATATCCGGAGCAGAAATGTTGCTCGTGTTGTCGCGAGCTAACACCCCTCTAGCAATATAATATGCAAAATACCTGAGGTGAGGAAACAAGATGCTGGAGATCTTCGACCCATGAATATCCCTCGTACCCATGCTGCAGAGAGAGTTGATGACGGTTTTCAGCTCGGAGGGCTGTGTGGCCATCCTTGCCGTCCTCCCAACGTTCGGCACACCTATTACTTCACAAAAATTTCCCAGAGTCATGGTGATAAGATCATTATAAATTTTAAACTCAATAGCTCCTGAATCAGGATTATATCTAAAACTGTTAATGAAACTGGAGGTGAGTTTCTGATAGTGAGTAACACGGCTCGTGACGAGTCGTGTCAAACCTGCATTAGCACAAAGATTATAAAACTCATCCTTGATTCCCGCAGCTTCCATGAATTCATCACATGGAAATGTCATCGCACGTGCTGGACTTGTGTCTTCCAAAAACTCCAGGGGCACATGATCTTCATTATAGCTCACCCTAACAGTCGATGGTGAAGCTGCGGCTCAAGTGACTCGATCGGAGTGTGCGGGCCTCCTCTTCTCAAGCCATCCTTTTGCCCTTCCTAACAAACTCATTTATGAAATTTTTATAATTTACAAAAACGAGGATTAAAACAAAGTGAGCTAAGGCAAACTACTCAACTCACTTGCCCAAGGCATAAACTTGCATCAAAACTTGGAAAACAACTTTCTACACATGCATGCAAGCTCATCTCTACAGCACCAAGAACTACTAAATACTCACAAATGAGGCCACCAATAAAAAATCTAATTGGAGGGGTGGAGGAGTCACATACCAGGGAGTATTTGCTCAAAATTTCAGCTCACATGATGGGCTGTAGAGAGAGATTGAAGAATCGCCCCCAAGAACAGCAAGAACAGCAAGAACAAGACCAGAACTCGGGTTTCTGGAAAAAGAGAGAGAGAGGGGAAGAAGAAGTACCTGGAGGGGGGTCCCGTGGGCCCCAGGCGCCCTGTGGGCGCGGCCAGGGGCTGGGCCGCGCCAGCTGGCCGCCTGGGCCACTGGTGGACCCCCCTGGCTGGCTCCAGGACTTTCCGGGTCTCTCCCGTTATGGAAATTTTTAATATAATTTTTCTGGAATTTTTCTGAAAACTTCACTGTTGAAATTTTTTCGAAGTTCAAAAAGCTGCGAAACTCTCTGAAAACTTGAAGCAGTTAGTAGAATTGTGAAGCTTCAAAAACATAGATACTTGGTACAGCAAATATGACAACACTAAAAACAAGTAAAAACATAGAAAGCTCAACTTTTTATCCATATATAACACGTTCACTAGTAAGGTTGATCAAGTCTTACCAACAAACAAGCGGTATATAGAACAAAAAGTCTCACCTCCTACGAAGTAATCACTGAACTTTTACCTTGATGGACATTGTCCCTACCATGATAGTTTTGTATTTGTGAGGCACATGTAGTGGACAGTTCCATTCTCCAATTTTCACGGTTTCGATATTCTCTATAGAGTTGAGGGCATGCCTCCTATCGGTCTTCTTCGGAAAATATACCGTGTGTTCTTTATCATTCACATGAAAGGTAACCTTCCCTTTGTTGCAATCAATAACAGCACCTGCGGTGTTAAGAAAAGGTCTACCAAGAATAATGGACATGCTCCATCCTCGGGCATGTCGAGCACAACAAAATCAGTAAGAATTAAACAATTAGCAACTTCAACTGGGACATCCTCACAAATACCTATCGGAACAGCGGTTGACTTGTCAGCCATCTGAAGGGAGATATCTGTAGGAATTAGTTTCTCTAAACAAAGCCTCTCGTAAAGAGAGAGAGGCATAACACTCACTCCCGCTCCAAGATCACATAAAGCAGTTTTGACATAATTATTCTTTATGAAGCAAGGAATGGTGGGTATACCTGGATCACCGAGCTTCTCAGGAGTCTTTCCACTGAAAGAATAGTTAGCAAGCATAGTAGATATTGCATCATTAGGAATTTTTCTTTTGTTAGTGACAATATCTTTCATATATTTTGAATAAGGAAGTAACTTAATAGCATCAGTCAAAGGAATTTGAAGAAAAAGAGGTTTAATCCATTCACAAAACTTATTGTAATGCTCTTCTTCTTTAGATTTGATGGACTTACCTGGAAAGGGCATGGGTTTCTGTACCCATGGTTCTTTCTCCTTCCCGTGTTTTCTTGCGATGAAGTCTTCTCTAGTGTACCTCTTACGTTTGTCAGGTGCTTCTTCTTCTCGAACTTCAGGCGGATCGTTTTTCTCATTATCATTACCTTCAGGTTCAGCACCGTCTTCAGTCTCAGCATCGGAAATAGATACACTGTTGGGATCAATAGCTGGCTCTTCATCTGCATTAGGATCATTAGAATTGTCAGTCTCTTTATGTTTCTTCTTCTTATTTGGAGAGACAACAATTTCTTCTTCCCGCATTTGAGAATCTTGCTCGATTCTTTTCGGATGTCCCTCTGGATAAAGAGGATCTTGAGTACTAGTTCCCCCTCGGGTCTTAATCCCAAAAGCCTGAAGTTTATCTTGTTTGGCATTGTTAGCAAGCAAATCTCTTTGCACATTAGAAATTTGATCAAGCTGAGTTTGAACCATATGAAAATGCTTCACAAGACATTGGACATCATTAACTGTTCTATCTAAAACACCAAGCAACTTTTTGATAGCAAGGGAATTATCATGCAACTGACTTTCTATCCTCTCATTAAAATGATTCTGTTTCATAATAAAATTATCAAACTCATCTAAACATTGATCAGGAGGCTTACCATAAGGGATGTCACTTGCGTTGAAACCTAAAAGAGAGTGTACCTCTACCATAGGAGGGTGAGTGGTAGGCTCACACAGCTTCTCAATAGGGGGTAGATTCTTCACGTCTTCAGCTTTAATACCTTTCTCTTTAATAGACTTCTTTGCTTCTCGCATATCCTCGGGGCTTAGAACAAACATGTCCCTCTTCTTTGTTGGTGGAGGTGGTTCAGGGACGGACCAATCTTCATGGTTTTTGGCAATCCTGCCCATTAAATCTTCCGCGTCGTCCGGTGTTCTTTTCCTGAAAACACAACCAGCACAACTGTCCAGATAAGACCTAGATTCATCAGTTAGACCAGCATAGAATATATCAATTAATTCATTCTTAGGAACTCCATGTCCTGGTCTAGCCTGAATTAAACTGCAGTACCTCCCCCAAGCTTTAGGGAGGGACTCATCCTGCAACTATTTAAAATTATAAATTCTTTGTAAAGCAGCATGTTGCATATGAGCAGGAAAGTACTTATCAACAAAAGAGTGAGCTAAGTCCTGAGGACTCTTAATAGAACCGCATGGGAGTGAATCATACCATGCTTTAGCACCTTCCTTCAAGGAGAAAGGAAGAAGCTTGGTCACATAAAAGTAGCGTATCTTCTCATCTGTGGTAAACAGGCTACCTAGTTCACCAAGTTTAGTTAGGTGTGCAATAGCATCATCATTTTCTTTGCCATAAAAGGGGTCAGCTTCAACCAAAGGTATAAGTGAAAGATCAACAGAGAAATCAAAATCAGGATCATCAATACATATAGGAGATGTAGCAAACTCGTGATTAGGAACGGTTTTGTTTTTCAAAGAGTGTTTTTCAAATATTTTCTTAATAGTTTCAGGGTCAGAGCCGGCAAACTCGGTCAGTTCCCTGCATAAATCTTCGTCAAGTATATAATAATCATCATCAAGGAGCCTCTCCTGAAGTTTACTCAATTCAGGAAAATCATAAGTTTCACCAATAGGGTAGCGAGTAACAGGAAGTTCAATTCCATATTTTTCAGCAGCAGCAGTAATTTGTTTCTCAAGAGCATAACCAAGTGAACTAATATCATCATCAAAAGTAGTAGAAGCATCATCAAGAGTATCAGACATAGTAACAAATTCAGTAGGAGCATCATGTGGCGGTGATGAGGCAAACTTACTCATAACAGAAGGTGAATCAAGCGTAGCACTAGTGCTCAGAGCAGTACCTCTTCTTGTAGTGGATCGTAAGATCGGAACCTTGGGGTCTCCTTTCTTACCCATGGTGAATAAAGTGCAGCAGGTAGGATACCTCAAGTAGACTTGTAAATATTGCTATGCTCCCCGGCAACGGCGCCAGAAAACGGTACTTGATAACCCTCAACCGTAAGGGATCGAGATAGTCTTCGCGGGTAAGAATAACCCAATTTATTGATTCGACACACGGGGAGCCAAAGAGTATTTATAAGCTTTAACAGTTGAGTTGTCAATTCAACCGCACCTGAAATATACTAACTTGCAACAAAAGATAAGTGGTAACAGTGATATGATAGTGATGATAGTAATAGTAAAAGTAAACAGCAGAAGTAAATAGCAATAGTAAATGGCAAAAGTAGCAACTAGTGACAAGCAAGGTTTAAAATACTGTAGGCTAGGGAGATGGATGGTTGGGCGTTGCATGGATGAGATAGTTTCTAACTCGGGGCGCGGCACATGGAAAAGTAATGATCATCTAGGCAAATATCAAACATTAGGCATGTATCCCATATGTAGTTGTACGTGCTTGCAATAAGAACTTGCACAACATCTTTTGTCCTACCATCCCGCTACGAACGGGGCCAAAAGGAACTAATGGATATTAAGGTGCTCCAGTCAAAGAGCACTGGAACAAAGCAATGAACTCAATGGATACATGTAATCCTCAAACTACGGACCATCCCCTTTGGTGTCCCAAGCTGTCACTTTTGGGATCGCCGGTTCCGAACCGTAATAGGTGCATACAACTCATAGATAGGATCAAGAACACAAATATATTCATGCAAACACATATGGTTCAGATCTGAAATCATGGCACTCGGGCCCTAAGTGTCAAGCATTAGGAATAACAAGTTGTAGCAAAGATGATAAACACCATACTAGATGATAGGCAACATGCCCCCAACAATCTGACGAACTATTACATGATCTAACTCATCCAATCCCTACCATCCCCTTCGCCTACAGCAAGGGAATTACTCACACATGAAGGGGGAAGTCATGGAGGGATGATGGAGTGGTGATGATGATGACGATGGCGACGATCTCCCCTCTCCGGAGGCCAAATCAGCCTCCAGATTAGCCCTCCCGAAGAAGAACAGAGGGTGGCGGCGGCTCCGCGATGAAAAACAGCGAAAGGACTTCCGATCTGGGGTTTCTGCATCGGGAGGAAAAATACGGGCTAAAGTAGGGCACCAGGGGGTGTGGGGCCCACCCAGGCGCCCCCCCAGCGCGGCCCAGGGGGGGCGCGCCCACAGGGCGCCTGGGCACCCCCTGCCCCCCCTCTGGCCCCACTTCTGGCATTTTGTTTCTTCGGGTGCGTGGATTTTTCGTGATTTTTCATGGATTTTTTTGAGATGCTTAAAAATCCGTTTTCCTGCACACAAATAAACCATACAGGCAGGTCTGCTGAAAACAGCGTCAGTCCGGGTTAGTTTAGTCCAAATCATGCAAGAATGAGGTCAAAACAATATCAAAAGTGTTTGGAAAAGTAGATACGTTTGAGACGTATCAAGCACCTCCCTGCCAGTGATGATAGCTTTCCAAGTAGTGGAAGCGCTAGCAGGGCAACCTGCCTGCATAAAATCACCATCTGGGTAGTATCTACCCTTCAAAACACGCGCACACAGGCTATCCGGTCTTTCGAGTAGCCGCCACGCCTGTTTTGCTAGCATTGCATCATTGAACAGCTCCAAGTCACGGAAGCCCAACCCTCCTTTCGATTTGGAGACAGCCATCTTCTCCCAAGATTGCCAGTGCATTCTTCGCTTGTCAAGCGATTCATCCCACCAAAACTTTGACATTACTGCCGTGACTTTTTGGCATAAGCCTTTATTGAGCTTGAAGCAGCTCATAGAGTAGGCCGGTAGGGCTTGAATCACCGCTTTGAGAAGAACCATCCTGGCCGCAAACGACAGGAGCCTCTCACAATATCCCTGTACCCTGGATCTAGCTTGCTCTGTCAAATGTGCAAAGCTTCCTTCTGTTATCCGGCCCGCCGCAGTGGGCAATCCAAGGTACTTCTCTGCAAGTGTTTCTCTATAAATTTGCAGATTGTTCCGAACTCCTGCCTTAGCAGACGCCCTTGTATTCGGGCTGAAAAAGACCGAACTCTTGGCCTTATTTACACACTGTCCTGAGCCCAAATGATAGGCTTGAAGAATCTCATTCAACCTTTGTGCACTCCTTGAATCTGCCTTCATGAAGACTAGGCAGTCATCCGCAAATAAGAGATGCGAAATCCAAGGGGCTCGCAATCCTGGTTGTATACCTCTGTCAACCCATCCAGCATCATAGTTTTTCAATAAGCATGAGAGACCTTCCCCACAGAGTAGAAACAGGTACGGGGAGACGGGATCGCCTTGCCTAATGCCTTTGGAAGGGCGGAAGGAGGGCAGTAGTTCGCCATTCATCTTTACCTGAAAGGTAACAGAGTTAACACATCCCATGACAAGAGAAACCCAATCCTCCGAGAAACCTAACTGCAACATGATGCCTTGAAGGTAAGGTCATTCCACACGGTCGTACGCCTTCATCATATCCAGTTTAACCGCACACCACCCTTGTTTGGTTCGTTTCCTTTTCATCGCGTGGATACACTCATAAGCAGTGATGGCGTTGTCTGTGATTAGTCGCCCGGGAACAAAAGCACTTTGCTCCTCCGCAATGATCTCATCCAGGATCTCCCTCAACCTGTTAGCCAAAACCTTAGAACAAATCTTATAAATGACATTACAGAGGGCGATTGGTCTATATTGTGAAATGTTCCTTGGATTTTTAACCTTCGGTATCAGCACTATTACCGTCTTGTTAACCACTTCCAGCATGTGCCCACCGTTCATAAAGTTTAGAACGGATCGGGTAACATCCTCCTTAACCAGCGACCAGTGGTGCTGATAGAACCCTGCATGGAAGCCGTCCGCTCCCGGTGCCTTCGCCGAAGACATTGCGAACAAAGCTTTCTCAACTTCATCCGCACTAAAGGGCCTAGTCAGCCGGTCGTTCATCTTGTTAGTCACCATGGGTGGTACATGGTGCAGCACCTCGTCCATGATTACATCATCTTGGGATGTGTAAAGCTGTGTGTAAAAGCTTTGCACCTCAGCTCTCACTTCCTCTACACTCTCCGCAATAGTACCATCCGCTCTCTCAAGAACACGAATCTTGTTCTGATGCTTCCTCTTTGATGCTTGAGCGTGGAAGAAACCCGTGTTACGATCGCCTGCCTTAAGCCAATCAGCTCTCGATCGTGCTCTCGCCATAATTTCCTCCTTCAACAGAAGGTCATTCAGCTGCCTGGCAAGCTCCTTCTCCCTTCTGGACGAGCCGCGATACAGCGAGTTCGCCTTCTCCCTTTCAAACTCCTTCCTTACTTTCTTCAATTTTCGCTTTATATCCCCAAACTTCCTTTGTTTCCAGTCCGTGAGATGGTCCTGCATGTTATTAAGCGAGGAGTTAAGGTCCTCCAGTGTAAAAGTGTAACGCCCCGGACACACCCGCCGGTGGTCGTTACTCCTGGCGGGATCTAGACTGGCCTCACATATCAATACTAGTCTTTTCTACGCACTTTGTCCTCACTCGTGCGCACCCGGGAGAAACTTCCCGGTCGGTCACCCATCCTGAAACTACTCCAAGCTGAGCACGCTTAACTTTGGAGTTCTATCCAAATGGGCTCCCGGAAAAGAAGGAATTCCTTATTGATATGAGTAGTCTATCATCCCTAATAAGCCAGGCTATCACATACACCCACACTCAGAGGAACCGACGTCCTCGTCGGGCCACAGGAATGTTCCCTCTTGGCACAATCGTCTGTGCATCCAGTCCGATACATGTGCCATGTCATGTGCCACGACGGGGCACACGACGGGTCACAAACGTCATGAACAACATGACCGAGCACCTGTCCGCAACCATCCGTGTAACCGCGAGGGTCGGCTCTGATACCAGCTTGTAACGCCCCGGACACACCCGCCGGTGGTCGTTACTCCTGGCGGGATCTAGACTGGCCTCACATATCAATACTAGTCTTTTTTGCGCACTTTGTCCTCACTCGTGCGCACCCGGGAGAAACTTCCCGGTCGGCCACCCATCCTGAAACTACTCCAAGCTGAGCACGCTTAACTTTGGAGTTCTATCCACGTGGGCTCCCGGAAAAGAAGGAATTCCTTATTGATATGAGTAGTCTATCATCCCTAATAAGCCATGCTATCACAAAAAGCTCCCTTTTGCCATGCAGCCACCACCGTTGGCTCATAGGACTCCTCTCTCCTCCATGCTTCCTCGTAGACGAAACGCCGAGGACCAATGTTCTCCCACTCCAACAGTTTCTTGATGTTAACAACTAACATGCAATGATCCGACTGTGGAGATGGTACATACCTTACCCCTGTATCTCCATACAACTGGATGAAGGCTGGGTCGGCCAGAAATCTGTCCAAATGCACCTTTACGTTTGCATCACCATCTTGACGATTATCCCAAGTATACGGTACCCCGGAGAAACCAAGGTCCTGGAACGTGCAGACATCGATGGCCTCACGAAATCCTTGCATCTGCCACTCCGCTCTTTCATTGGCTCCAAAATGCTCCAAATTATATGTGATCTCATTAAAAATCCCCCCCACATAACCACGAGGCGTCACTTTGGCACCTTAGCCACTTCAAAAGTGTCCAACTCTCCTTTCTTTCACTCCTCTTTGCTTTGGCATAGAAGCCAGTAAAACGCCACTCCTTCTGGTCGCTGCCCACATTCCTCACCATCACATCTATATGCTGATTAGATAAGTTGTTGAGCTTCACATCCACCTCTCTAGACCAGAAAAGGGCAAGTCCTCCGCTCAGCCCATTACTGCTGACTGGTATACACCCTTCGAACCCCATTCTTGCTCTCATATCCGCTACTTTGTTTCCTTCCATCTTTGTCTCCGATAAGAAGACTAAAGTGGGCGCTTCAACTCTCACCAAATGGTGGAGTTCACGAACTATCTCCGGGTTCCCAAGCCCGCGACAGTGTAATGCCCAGGATGGAGTTATACCTCCTACGTGTCGAGGCACGACTTAAAGGCATAAATCCATCCTAGAATGATCTCAAGTTCGGTAATCTTTGCACATCTCATGTAAAAGAGGGGATTGTAAACAGAAAATAGTTGGCTTACACTCTCCACGTCACAGAATTACAGTACAAGTCTCAAACATCATACATTAAGAACATCACAACCCTCTAAGGGCAAAATCCAAATGTCAAAGTACCAAACTGAAATAAATAAACCACAGGCGGATCGAATCCTAGTAGGAGTCTCCACTACTGATCATCCGGGTATCGCACATAGTACCGACTACGCTCCTCGTCGTACTCCCAATCCAGCTCGGTGCCATCACCTGGATAGCTCACAACTGGACCTGCATCTGGTGTGTGAAGTAACTGTGAGCCACAGAGGACTCAGCAATCCCGTTTCTGGGTAACAAGACTATCAAAGCCTTTGGGAAAAGGGGTAAGGCTGAAGAAAAGAATAAGTGTCTGCAGCAGCAACTAGCAACTAGCTTACGTGAGTAAGAGCGAGAAGAGAATGCCTCGGCGAGAAGTGATCACGAAGTGATCCTAGCTACAAGCTCCATAATCATAACCCCTCCGTGTTCAACTCCCGAATCCCTATTCGGAAATTGACAGTCACGGAACACACGCTGGTAGTGTATTAGTAACATTGTGTCAAGTTATCTACAACCGGAATTAACAAGCTCCCATCTGCCACATAACCGCGGGCACGGCTTTCGAAAGTTCAAACCCTGCAGGGGTGTTCCAACTTGACCCATTACAAGCCCACGATCCGCGGAGTCGCAACTCCAAAGTGGGAAGACCCGAGTATCCTCGGAATCCCGTGCTCAAGATATACCGAACTAAGGTAAGGCTAATCCAGCAAATCCTCCCGGCGTGTCGACACCCTGATAGTAACCGCGCGTATCTAGGTCTCAGGACACATCCGGATGAGTGCTACGTACAGATACCGAAGACCCCAGCGAACTGGGTAGTATCCGCAAGGGACTCTGGTTTGGACCAACACTCAAGTCGAGCACTGGCCCAGGGGGGTTGAATTAATTAAGCTTCGGGTTAATTACTCCCTCGGAAAGTTTTAGTTGTTTAGGCAAATAGTACCAAGGTTGGGACTTGCTGGAAAAGACTTAGCACTTAGCGGTTTATCGAGGGGGTCCCATACACCCCAACCGTGTTAGGAACGCATAATCAAGGAACATAACACCGGATTATACGGATCCTAACGGCATGAGTGGAACAAATCACCAAGAAAAAGGCTTAGCCTTCCACCCTTGCCAATATATAGATGATTTCATTTAAAGCATTTATATAGTGTGATATAACCCAACCAAACTTCAACATGAAGCAAGCATCTTCGATCTTCACCTGCAACTAGCAATGCTATAAGAAGGGCTGAGCGAAGCGTACTTAGCCAATCAACGGTTTGCGTAGGTAGGTTGGTTAAACATGGCAATGTTTTACAAGTAGGAGGCTGACAAGAAGATCATGGGCATCGAGGCAAAACTATAGAGCGGAACTACTAGCAATAGGCAAAGATAGTAATGTTATCGGGGTTTGGACATCTTGCCTGAAGAGAAGTCGTTCGGATCGTAAGAAGGGTCCTCGTGCTCAACCTCGTTGGTAACCTCGTGCTCGTACTCGAACTCAGACTCTGCTTCCGGCTCTAAACAAAACAATCACACCAAGCACCAATCAACAAGATGCAATGCGCACTCGAAAAAGATGAATGCATGAAGGATGCACTAAGGATGCACACGGAGCATGGAAAATATCACTCAAGCAAAACACCTCAAAACATGATAACAATCTGATATTATTAATCTACACAGAAAAACAATCAAGTTTGATATAAGATTCGCTGAAATCGGAGTTACGGGCTAAAAGTTATGCCCGAAACAAGAAATGAGCGAAAGCTGAATATTACAGCAACATAGCAACTTCGGAGCACAAAATAATTAAGCTACAGCACTCAAACAACCTGGCAAAGGACATGAACACAAACTAGACATATACTACAGCAACTAAGTCCAAAGGTGCACCCCCAACGGAGCCACGGATCAATAGCAATGATCTTGGACATATTGAACTTGACAATAAAATTCTGGCAGCAGAATTTTATTGAAACTTTGGAGCAAAAGATAAACATGCTACAGCCACTTAAATGGACATGTGAGAACATGGATGGAAAGACAACAATATATACTACAAGGAACAATCAAAATCCACTCCAAAACTATCATGCTTTGTCCTAGAACATCACACGAACATGGCATCGGAACGTTACAGATTTCAGACTTAGTGAAAAATCCACTAAGTCCTAAAACAGCAATATCATCATGGCATATAAAAGAGCATGTTTAAGTCACCTCGAAACTAAACATGGCAAAAGGTAAGCACCTCATCAAAGTGCACATGAAGGTGATCCCGAAACACACAAGCATGCATCATTGAGGTAAACACAACGATAGCAACGAGCTCAACAAGATGGCATTTCATAACAAGTGAAACAACATCACGGCCACATGGCACTTTGCAACGATGATAACAAGGCAATAATAAATCTACCATGCAACCTATCACATACAACATGTAGAGCATGGCAAGACGAACACGTGGACATGTCATTTGCATCATTCGGACAAACGAGCTAAAAGATATCACATGGCAAAGATAACATAAAAACATCACATAACAGCAGTTTATATCATGATGCACTCTTACAACAGCAAAACAAGCACCTAGATGATCTCCAACATGCATGACAACAACTGATGAAACGTAGAGCAAGTCTCCACGAACGTCTGGACATATTATACGCGCGAATCGGAGCAACAGGCAAAAAGTTATGGTAGTTGAAAGATTGCATCACAGATTAAAAATACTGGGACTTAGCAGAAATTAGGGGCAACCTTAGATCCAGATCTGGACAGAAGAAGAAGGGCTCGGGCCGGATCTACAGTAGCGCGGCGGCGCGGCCCAGGAGAGGCGGCGGCCCGCGAACTGCGGCTGCGGTGGAGGCGGCCCAGGGCGGAGGGATGGCGGCAGCCCACGGTGCGGGGTGGCCCGGCTCGGGCCTCCGGCGCTGGAGTCCCTGGCCCGCGGTCGAAGGAGGTGGCGGCCCGCGGCCCACGCGGCAACGGCGGCGGCGCTGGAGCGAGCCAAGCGCCTGGCGCGGCTCGGGCGGAGCGAGGTGGAGGCGGAAGGGAGTGGGCCGGCCCGGTGGAGGCGCGGAGGAACGCGGCCCGCGAAGACGCGCGGCGATGTGGTCCTCCCAGGCTGGCGGGAGCGGTGCGGAGGAGCTCTGGGCCGGCGGGGAAGGAGCCTGCTGGCTCCTGGCTCGATCGATCGGGCGGAGAGGGCCCGATCCTGGCGACGTTGTGGCTGGGGCTCGTCGTTGACTCGCGCGGGATCTGATCGAGGCACTCGCTCGATCTCCCGGGAATCGCGGCGGCGCTGCTAGATGGCGGCTGGGCTGGCTGGATCTGGGGAAAAAAAGGGAAGGGGATCTAGAGGTAGGGGAAGGAGGTAGGATGCCAAAAATGAACATAGGGGTGTCTATTAATAGCAGTTTTTAGGGTTAGGGGAGATCTAGGGGTGCTAGGAGCCCTCCGATCGCGATCCGACGGATCCGATCGCGGGGGTAGTTTAAAAGGGCCTAGGAGAAGATAAAAGACTGCAGTAGGGGTGTTTCCGGGACACGAAGTGAAGGCACTTTGGACCCACACGAACAACGGATGGAAAAGCCAACGGAGTCCAAACGAGACGAGATTTGAGAGGCGGGTTGCACACAACAAAACAACAACACAGACAACAACCTCGCGGCACACCGGTAACGTTACACGCCCAAACAACAAAGTAGGCCTACGGGACGTCACGGACACGTGAGGGAGCTCCGGAATGCGAAACGGACAACGGGAAGAAACACGACGAACCAGATGCAACCGACAACACAAATGCAAAGCGATGCACAAGTCTACATGATATGAATGAATGCCACACACTCACACAACAAAAGGACGAAAACCCGAAAGACAAAGAACCCGGAATGGAAATAGATGAAGCCGGAGATATATTATATACCCAAAAGGGAAAGTATTACATCCGGGGCATTACAACTCTCCTCAACTACAAAAAGATCTCGTCCCGAGATCTAGGACTGGAAAAAGGAAGGGTACTCGGAACGAAGATGATCTTCTCGTTCCCAGGTAGCTTCTCGGTCGGTGTGATGTGACCACTTGACTTTCAGAAATTTGATGGACTTGTTGCGGGTCTTGCGTTCGGTTTCTTCGAGAATTGCAACTGGATGCTCTCGGTAGGACAGGTCTTGTTGAAGATCAATCTGCTCAAACGGAATCATGCGCTCAGGTGCCTTGAAGCATTTGCGAAGTTGAGACACATGGAAGACATCATGAACATTTGCGAAGTTGGGAGGGAGCTCAAGTTGATAGGCTAGATCGCCTCTTTTGCCCAGAATCTTGAAAGGCCCGACGTATCTAGGAGCAAGTTTTCCTTTGATACCGAATCTTTGGGTTCCTTTCATCGGAGAAACTCGGAGATAGACATGATCGTCGATGTCGAAAGCCAAATCGCGATGCTTTCCGTCATAGTAGCTCTTCTGACGCGACTGAGCGGCCTTGAGATTCTCACGTATGACTTTGCACATTTCTTCGGCTTCTGAGATCAAGTCATTGCCAAGAAGTTGACGTTCGCCTGTTTCAGACCAGTTGAGAGGGGTACGGCACTTTCTGCCATAGAGAATTTCAAACGGTGCTTTGCCTGCACTTGCTTGAAAGCTGTTGTTGTAAGAGAACTCGGCAAATGGAAGGCAGTCTTCCCATTTCATGCCGAAGGAGATGACACAGGCTCTGAGCATGTCTTCTAGAATCTGATTCACACGCTCGACTTGACCACTAGTCTGAGGGTGAAAAGCAGTGCTGAACCTGATCTTAGTGCCCATGGCGGACTGAAAGGAGTCCCAGAACCTTGATGTGAACAAGCTTCCACGGTCTGAGGATATAACTTGAGGAATGCCATGTAGGGACACAATTCTGGAAGTGTACAGCTCTGCCAATTGAGCTGCATTGATTGATTCTTTGACTGGAAGAAAGTGAGCGACTTTGGTAAGCTTGTCAATCACCACAAAGATAGCATCATTTCCTCGCTTGGATTTAGGAAAACCAGTGACAAAGTCCATTTCAATGTGGTCGAACTTCCACTCGGGAATAGGAAGAGGTTGGAGAAGACCGGCTGGACGTTGATGTTCTGCTTTCACTCTTCTGCAAACATCACATTCGTTCACGAATTGGGCAATCTCCCTTTTCATGCGTGTCCACCAGTAAGATTGCTTGAGGTCTTGATACATCTTGGAACTGCCAGGATGAATGGAAAGGAGAGAATCATGAGCTTCTTCCATTATGAGCTTCCTGAGATCACCTTTGGGAACGACGAGTCTGTCCTCGAAGAACAATGTATCTCTCTCATCAACACGGAAGCACTTGTATTTTGGAGTGCCCTTTGCAATCCCATGTTTCACCTTTTTCACCATGGTATCACTGAGCTGGGCCTCACGGACTTGATCTTCCAAGGTAGGAGCAATTTGGAGATTTGCAAGAAAACCCTGCGGAACAACTTGGAGGTTGAGCTTCCTGAATGCTTCACAAAGCTCAGGCTGGTACGGCTTGATAAGAAGGCTGTTGCAATATGCCTTTCTGCTCAAAGCATCTGCAATCACATTCGCCTTGCCTGGAGTGTATTCAATGTTGGGATTGTACTCTTGGATCATTTCAACCCAAGTCTGACGGAGGTTCAGATGCGGCTGTGTGAAGATGTACTTCAAGCTCTTGTGATCAGTGAAGATGTCGACCTTTCTGCCCAACAACAGATGTCTCCACGTAATCAGAGCATGTACCACAGCTGCTAGCTCGAGATCGTGTGTGGGATAGTTCTTCTCACTTGGCTTGAGCTGACGAGAAGTGTATGCCACAATTCTCTTATCTTGCATAAGCACACCACCAAGACCTTGAAGAGAAGCATCGCAGAATACTTCATAGGGCTTGGTTTCATCCGGAGGAGTCAGAACTGGAGCAGAGACAAGCTTATCTTTGAGAGTTTTGAATGCCACTTCACACTCTGGAGACCAAAATTATTTGACATTCTTCTGAAGCAAGTTGGAAAGAGGCTTGGCAATCTTGGAGAAGTTCTCAACGAACCTTCTGCAATAGCTGGCAAGACCCAGAAAACTGCGGAGCTGCTTGACGTTCTGAGGAGCTTCCCAGTTGACAATTGCTTCAACTTTCTCGGGATTAACCGCAATACCGTCCGCTGAGATGATGTGGCCCAGGTACAAAACCTTATCGAGCCAAAACTCGCACTTGGAGAACTTGGCATATAATTTATGCTCTCGGAGTCGATCAAGAACCAGACGTAAGTGCTTTTCGTGATCTTCTTCATTCTTGGAAAACACCAGAATATCATCCAGATACACAAGCACAAACTCGCCAGTATAGGGGTTGAAGATGTAATGCATCATCCTTGAAAAGGTAGGAGGAGCATTGGCGAGACCGAAGGACATGACGGTATACTCGTATGAACCGTAGCTCGTTCTGAAGGCCGTCTTGGGAATGTCTTCCTCGCGAATGCGAATTTGATGATAGCCCATTCGGAGGTCAAGCTTAGAGAACACTTTAGCTCCTTTGAGCTGCTCAAAGAGTTCGTTGATGTTGGGGAGCGGATACTTGTTCTTAATCGTCTTCTTGTTCAATGGCCGGTAGTCAACACAGAGACGCTCCGTGCCATCTTTCTTCTTGACAAATAAGACACCACAGCCCCACGGAGACGTACTAGGCCTGATGAGACCCATACTCTCCTGCTTATCAAGCTGCTTCTTCAATTCCTTCAATTCATCGGGAGAGAGCTTGTATGGACGCCGGCATGCTGACTCAGTACCCGACTCGAGTTCAATGACAAACTCCACCTGACGGTGTGGAGGCATGCCTGGAAGTTCTTCAGGAAAGACGTCTTGATATTCGTTCACCACCGGAATTTGAGATATGGCATTAATTTCGCCCTTATCATTGAGAGAGAAAAGTCTGATAGTGTTATCTCTGGAAGCGAAGATAATCACATCTTCATCAGAATGAGTCAACTTGACTTCTTTTTGAGCACAATCAATGTGAGCATCGTGCTGAGAAATCCAATCCATTCCGAGGATGAGGTCAATGTCAGAATTGCCAAGAACCACCGGATTAGCCAGAAATCGATAATCACCCATGCGAATAGAAATATTCGGAGCAACTATGTTGGAAGTCATTTGCAAACCCGGAGAAATAATCTTCAAAGGTCTAGGAATCCTCTCTGAAACCAATTCATGCTTAGCAACAAAAGGTCTTGAAATGAAGGACAAAGATGCACCCGAATCAAACAATACTTTAGCTGGAAAAGAGTTAACTGGAAGGTTACCCAAAATGACATCAGAAGAGTTCTCCGCTTCAGCTGCACTCATCAGATTGACCCTAGCAGCCTTTGAATCATGCTTGACAATAGCTGAACTCACAGGTGGAGGAGGTGGAAGACGCTTCGGATTCAGACATCTGTTGGCATAATGACCCTTCTGGCCACACTTGTTGCACACCACTTCAGAGAGAGGACGAAAATGAGAGCCACTTGACTTGGAGCCTTGAGACTGAAACTGCTTCTTCGACTGGTTGCTCGGGTTGGGTGGGTGGGAGAAACCACGACCACTAGAGTTCTTGTTGTTGGAGTTGTTGGAGTTGTTGTATGGAGCTCAAATCACTGGAGGAGGAGGAAGCCAAAATTTCTGATGCTTCGAGACCAACTGAGACGATGAGTAAGAGTGAACGGCATCTCGAATTCTCTTCTTAGAAGCCTCCATCTTGAGCTGAGCTGCTTCTTGTTTCAAAGCCATGTTATAGAACTTGTCGAATTCATCGGGCTCGAACAAAGTGAGAGCAAGCTGAAGTTCATCTTTGAGACCTCCACGGAACTGATAGATTTTACTCTTGGCATCAGGAATGTCTTGCTTAGCATAACGAGCGAGGTTTTGGAACTTGACGTTATACTGATAGACTGTCATGGAGCCCTGCTTCAGGTTGCGGAATTGCTCACGCATACCCTCGATGACACTTGTAGGAATGTGGTGCGAACGGAAATCCTTGCAGAAATTCTCCCAAGAGATCACTTGACCTGGCCTGGAGTCTTTGTACTGCTGCCACCAGTCAGCTGCTTGATCTTTCAGTTGGAAGGCTGCAAACTTCACATAATCATCTTCCTTCACGTTACTGCACTCAAAATGCTTCTTGATATCGGTTAGCCAATCTTCAGCATCAAGAGGATCGACACAGTAACTGAAAGCTTTAGGATTGTTGGCCAAGAACTGGTTAAGAGTAGCATGGTGCGGCTGGTTGAAGAAGTTGCCTTGGTTCCCTGGAATACCTTGATTAGCTTGCATAGCTTGCATCTGCTGCATCATCTGCATCATCAACTGAGTGTTCTGAGCTGTAGTCTGCATAATTGCTCTCCAAGCCTCAGGCGGAGGAGGAGGGGAAGGAGGATGTTCTGGAACCTCTTCCACCTCTGGGTTAGCGTTGGGAACCTTTTTCGGAGCCATCCTGTAAGAGATGACCACGAATCAGCAATTGATTGACAAAAGGAATAAGCTGAATCAATGGCATGAATTGCATCAAGTCTTCACAATAATCATTCGAACAATAAGAACGAATGAAATCATCCGAACAAGAGGAACGAATGATATTCTCAGTTAAATGATAACATCAATCTTCACGAGAAGCCACATAGGGATCAAAAGGTAAAATAAGAAAACAACAAGGTACGGATGGGAACAAACACAAGAGAGGAGTTTTGTTCTAACATCTTTGTGCTGAAAGCATATGAACGCGTTACGAAAAGGTTTTGCAATCCCCGGATCAGCATAGCCAAGGACCCTTTAAGATGCAACTCCTGATAGTAACATCGGTCATATAACCCCTTCACTCAATGTAGAACCCCGAACTCACTAACCTGCATTCGTTGGAAGAATGCCTATGATCTACTGGATAAAACCCACCTATAAATTTCCGAAAGATTCCAGTTATGCAATCAGGTGTTGGGGATACACGAGAAGCACCGCGCAATCAACTCTAACCTACATCCAGGTGTATCCATCCTTCAACACATAACCAGTCTTTCTCGGAAACTGTGTACCTCGGACCTTCGAAAAGCATACACTATAACAAGCTATGGCAATACTCCCGAACTACCTCCCCAGTACTAGGTGATGTCGGGGTTATCTTGCCACTGGCCGTATAGGGGAGATTTTCGATGTCGGCCGTCTTAAGTATTTAGTACTGCCGTGATATGCTTGTGACAACAATACCCCGAAGCTCAACTCCTCGGTAACAGGAGGCATCGAGAACAATATCCTTGTCACAAGAACATCGAAACAATCCCAGAATACTCGCGGGATTCCTAAAAAAAAATTTGTGCAATTTTTGAAGATAGGAGAGACAAGAGTAGTCGTCAGGAGTCCTCACCAGAGAGAAAGGGGATGAGAAGCAAAGAAATCCTACTCTCCGATATAATATAGGACTCAAAATGTTTTCAGTGTGTGCCTAGACTCGACCGTCAACGATTCGATCAAACAGTGGGGGCTTCCAGGATCGAAACCTGGCTCTGATACCAACTTGTAATGCCCAGGATGGAGTTATACCTCCTACGTGTCGAGGCATGACTTAAAGGCATAAATCCATCCTAGAATGATCTCAAGTTCGGTAATCTTTGCACATCTCATGTAAAAGAGGGGATTGTAAACAGAAAATAGTTGGCTTACACTCGCCACGTCACAGAATTACAGTACAAGTCTCAAACATCATACATTAAGAACATCACAACCCTCTAAGGGCAAAATCCAAATGTCAAAGTATCAAACTGAAATAAATAAACCACAGGCGGATCGAATCCTAGTAGGAGTCTCCACTACTGATCATCCGGGTATCGCACATAGTACCGACTATGCTCCTCGTCGTACTCCCAATCCAGCTCGGTGCCATCACCTGGATAGCTCACAACTGGACCTACATCTGGTGTGTGAAGTAACTGTGAGCCACAGAGGACTCAGCAATCCCGTTTCCGGGTAACAAGACTATCAAAGCCTTTGGGAAAAGGGGTAAGGCTGAAGAAAAGAATAAGTGTCTGCAGCAGCAACTAGCAACTAGCTTACGTGAGTAAGAGCGAGAAGAGAATGCCTCGGCGAGAAGTGATCACAAAGTGATCCTAGCTACAAGCTCCACAATCATAACCCCTCCGTGTTCAACTCCCGAATCCCTATTCGGAAATTGACAGTCACGGAACACACGCTGGTAGTGTATCAGTAACATTGTGTCAAGTTATCTACAACCGGAATTAACAAGCTCCCATCTTTCACATAACCGCGGGCACGGCTTTCGAAAGTTCAAACCCTGCAGGGGTGTTCCAACTTGACCCATTACAAGCCCACGATCCGCGGAGTCGCAACTCCAAAGTGGGAAGACCCGAGTATCCTCGGAATCCCGTGCTCAAGATATACCGAACTAAGGTAAGGCTAATCCAGCAAATCCTCCCGGCGTGTCGACACCCTGATAGTAGCCGCGCGTATCTAGGTCTCAGGACACGTCCGGATGAGCGCTACGTACAGATACCGAAGACCCCAGCGAACTGGGTAGTATCCACAAGTGACTCTGGTTTGGACCAACACTCAAGTCGAGCACTGGCCCAGGGGGGTTGAATTAATTAAGCCTCGGGTTAATTACTCCCTCGGAAAGTTTTAGTTGTTTAGGCAAATAGTACCAAGGTTGGGACTTGCTGGAAAAGACTTAGCACTTAGCGGTTTATCGAGGGGGTCCCATACACCCCAACCGTGTTAGGAACGCATAATCAAGGAACATAACACCGGCTTATACGGATCCTAACGGCATGAGTGGAACAAATCACCAAGCAAAAGGCTTAGCCTTCCACCCTTTCCAATATATAGATGATTTCATTTAAAGCATTTATATAGTGTGATATAACCCAACCAAACTTCAACATGAAGCAAGCATCTTCGATCTTCACCTGCAACTAGCAATGCTATAAGAAGGGCTGAGCGAAGCGTACTTAGCCAATCAACGGTTTGCGTAGGTAGGTTGGTTAAACATGGCAATGGTTTACAAGTAGGAGGCTGACAAGAAGATCATGGGCATCGAGGCAAAACTATAGAGCGGAACTACTAGCAATAGGCAAAGATAGTAATGTTATCGGGGTTCGGTCATCTTGCCTGAAGAGAAGTCGTTCGGATCGTAAGAAGGGTCCTCGTGCTCAACCTCGTTGGTAACCTCGTTCTCGTACTCGAACTCAGACTCTGCTTCCGGCTCTAAACAAAACAATCACACCAAGCACCAATCAACAAGATGCAATGCGCACTCGAAAAAGATGAATGCATGAAGGATGCACTAAGGATGCACACGGAGCACGGAAAATATCACTCAAGCAAAACACCTCAAAACATGATAACAATATGATATTATTAATCTACACAGAAAAACAATCAAGTTTGATATAAGATTCGCTGAAATCGGAGTTACGGGCTAAAAGTTATGCCCGAAACAAGAAATGAGCGAAAGCTGAAAATTACAACAACATAGCAACTTCGGAGCACAAAATAATTAAGCTACAGCACTCAAACAACATGGCAAAGGACATGAACACAAACTAGACATATACTACAACAACTAAGTCCAAAGGTGCACCCCCAACGGAGCCACGGATCAATATCAATGATCTTGGACATATTGAACTTGACAATAAAATTCTGGCAGCAGAATTTTATTGAAACTTTGGAGCAAAAGATAAACATGCTACAGCCACTTAAATGGACATGTGAGAACATGGATGGAAAGACAACAATATATACTACAAGGAACAATCAAAATCCACTCCAAAACTATCATGCTTTGTCCTAGAACATCACACGAACATGGCATCGGAACGTTACAGATTTCAGACTTAGTGAAAAATCCACTAAGTCCTAAAACAGCAATATCATCATGGCATATAAAAGAGCATGTTTAAACTAAACATGGCAAAAGGTAAGCACCTCATCAAAGTGCACATGAAGGTGATCCCGAAACACACAAGCATGCATCATTGAGGTAAACACAACGATAGCAACGAGCTCAACAAGATGGCATTTCATAACAAGTGAAACAACATCACGGCCACATGGCACTTTGAAACGATGATAACAAGGCAATAATAAATCTACCATGCAACCTATCACATACAACATGTAGAGCATGGCAAGACGAACACGTGGACATGTCATTTGCATCATTCGGACAAACGAGCTAAAAGATATCACATGACAAAGATAACATAAAAACATCACATAACAGCAGTTTATATCATGATGCACTCTTGCAACAGCAAAACAAGCACCTAGATGATCTCCAACATGCATGACAACAACTGATGAAACGTAGAGCAAGTCTCCACGAACGTCTGGACATATTATACGCGCGAATCGGAGCAACAGGCAAAAAGTTATGGCAGTTGAAAGATTGCATCACAGATTAAAATACTGGGACTTAGCAGAAATTAGGGGCAACCTTAGATCCAGATCTGGACAGAAGAAGAAGGGCTCGGGCCGGATCTACAGTAGCGCGGCGGCGCGGCCCAGGAGAGGCGGCGGCCCGTGAACTGCGGCTGCGGTGGAGGCGGCCCACGGTGCGGGGTGGCCCGGCTCGGGCCTCCGGCGCTGGAGTCCCTGGCCCGCGGTCGAAGGAGGTGGCGGCCCGCGGCCCACGCGGCAACGGCGGCGGCGCTGGAGCGAGGCAAGCGCCTGGCGCGGCTCGGGCGGAGCGAGGTGGAGGCGGAAAGGAGTGGGCCGGCCCGGTGGAGGCGCGGAGGAACGCGGCCCGCGAAGACGCGCGGCGATGTGGTCCTCCCAGGCTGGCGGGAGCGGTGGGCACGGAGCGCTGGGCCGGCGGGGAAGGAGCCTGCTGGCTCCTGGCTCGATTGATCGGGCGGAGAGGGCCCGATCCTGGCGACGCTGTGGCTGGGGCTCGTCGTTGACTCGCGCGGGATCTGATCGAGGCACTCGCCCGATCTCCCGGGAATCGCGGCGGCGCTGCTAGATGGCGGCTGGGCTGGCTGGATCTGGGGAAAAAAAAGGGAAGGGGATCTAGAGGTAGGGAAAGGAGGTAGGATGCCAAAAATGAACATAGGGGTGTCTATTAATAGCAGTTTTTAGGGTTAGGGGAGATCTAGGGGTGCTAGGAGCCCTCCGATCGCGATCCGACGGATCCGATCGCGGGGGTAGTTTAAAAGGGCCTAGGAGAAGATAAAAGACTGCAGTAGGGGTGTTTCCGGGACACGAAGTGAAGGCACTTTGGACCCACACGAACAACGGATGGAAAAGCCAACGGAGTCCAAACGAGACGAGATTTGAGAGGCGGGTTGCACACAACAAAACAACAACACAGACAACAACCTCGCGGCACACCGGTAACGTTACACGCCCAAACAACAAAGTAGGCCTACGGGACGTCACGGACACGTGAGGGAGCTCCGGAACGCGAAACGGACAACGGGAAGAAACACGACGAACCGGATGCAACCGACAACACAAATGCAAAGCGATGCACAAGTCTACATGATATGAATGAATGCCACACACTCACACAACAAAACGACGAAAACCCGAAAGACAAAGAACCCGGAATGGAAATAGATGAAGCCGGAGATATATTATATACCCAAAAGGGAAAGTATTACATCCGGGGCATTACAAACAGTTCCATGTTATACAATTCATTGCTCCCGGCGGGGCTGTACATCAGCCACCGCCTTCTCATTAGTGGTTCCATCTTCCACAGGTTTCTTCTTCTTTGAATCCCTACTATCCTCCTTTGATGTGCTCGCTTCATCGCCTTCCATGGAGCGCTTCTTATTCCAGGTATCCTGGTCCAGGATCATGAGCTGGTGTGATGAGCTTGTGCGACCCGCAGGCCCCAAATCCACTCGACGATACACCTTCCCATGGCTTCTACCACTACCTTTGTCAAAACCCCTCCCCGGGCCAGCTTGACCAGCAGCTCCATCCCGGGCGTTAAATTGGTAGACTGCATTCCTGACCATGCCTTGCTTGTTCTTCAACGGGGAAATTACCTCCTCTCCCTTTTCAACTTCTTCCTCTTCAGGTTCCCACTCTTCCTCTCCCCGGTTACCATGTCTTCCCCCATTACTCATTGGGGGTGCATTCGCCCAGGTTTTGCGTGGTCCAGCCCATCGAAGCTTCTCTCCGTACGGCAAGCATCCATCCTCATCCCGCTCCCCTGGGTCCGGGCAAAAAGCATCCGCATGTCCAAGCCGGCCACACGAGAAACAGAAATACGGCAGACCTTCGTATTGAATATCATACAGTACAGACTCCTTCGTCTTTGCCGATTCAAGCTGCACCCACCTCATTAAGGGCTCATGCACTTTAATCCATATTCGTGCTCGAAGAGACTCGCCAAAAGCAAAACCCTTTGAGTCCACATCCAACTTGATTACTTCTCCCATCATGCCTGCAATTCGCTTAGGCCATGGTGGGTATCGGAGGTTAAAGGGTAGATTGATTACCCTCACCCAGATCTGCATCTTCTCAAACTTCCAGTCAGATGGCCTAGCCCTAAGGTCAAATAATTCCAGGATCACTGCGTGTTTCCCCACCATCCACGGTCCGCCTCCATAGATGCGATCACGGTCTCGTTTATTTTCCAGATTTGCAACAAACGTGTTCTCCCCTACCGGATTAAAACTCAACCCCCTCGAGTTTCCCCAAGCCGGTCGGAGGGCATCTGCAATCGAGTTTACATGTATGAACTTGCGATGCAAAACTCTTCCCACCAGAGCCACTGGAGGCGCCTCTCCTTCCTCCTCTTCATCATCAACTACCAGCTTCTGGTTCTCCTTTTCTGTCAGCTTCATCTTCTCCAACAACTGCTCCACTTTCTCCCTCGATTTCCTTGATTCCTCTGACGCCATGTCGCTAATCCCTCAGAACCCTAGATGCCACCTCCCCTACGTTCTCCAAGGATGGGTAGGGGTACTAAGACCCCCCCCCTTAATCACCCCGAGAGTATCCGCTGAGGAAGCTCCGATCAGATTCAGGGGATCAGCGCGTGGGATCGTCCAGGTTTGGTGCACGCGCATGGGCGATCTGGATCGCCGCCGCCGTCGCCTGTCCTGCCACTAAACCCTAGAAAACGGTTCGGGCGAGTCTAGGGAGCTTGTTCTTCACATTTGTTGTACTTTTATTTTCTTATGTTCGCTTCACTTGATGCTCTAAGACGTTTGTGATGGCTTCATCCATCATGTCGTCGTGGACACAATTAACACGCCGATAATTCTTCCTCTGTCGTATTTTGTGGTATTCCATATGAAAATAAATAGCGATGAAAAGTTGCTCTTTTTTTCTCGTGGGAAACAAACAATGGCATGTCGCTCTAGAGAGAAAATATTCCGTGGATACGTTGCGTGAACCCGCCCCAAAAATAGACGAGGTCGCAAAAGCCAAAAGGCAAAATCCCTTCGCTCCTGACGCCTCACTCTCCCCTCCCTCACCCATTCCATCCCCCCCTGTCTCTCTCTCTGTGCAACGCACCCGAACCGAGCGACGCCTCCCTCCTACCAATACCATACCCACTCCGCGGCGACGACACCGGCGGCCGGCCCTAGGCGCGGACGGAGTCCGGCAAACTCTCCTGTCCTCGTTTCATCACCCACCTCGGGTGCGGGCCTCTGCTCCAGCCGGAGGTACGAACCCGGCCCCAAATCACGCGATGCTAGCTAGCCCAATTCATCGGTCCGGCGTCGGATTTGTGTTGCTTGTCACTAGATCTGGATGCGTCGGATGTATAATTGCTCATGGGATTGCTTCGAGTCCATAATTTGCGTTCTAGGATTAGGATTCCCCGTTCGCACCTGTTCGTTCGTCTGACCACCGCATATTGCTTTATGCTGGCGTATCTGAATGCTTGGAGTGTTAGTTAATCGATTTCACTGCATATTTCCTGATGCTCGGGTGTGCCTAGTCATGGTTCAGATGATTTTGCAGGATGATTTAGGAATATATGTTTGTATATAATGGATCAATACCAATTTTAATCACAAATAATTTTTGAGTTGCCGACTGGTCTACTGCTGCTTGCAGCTGCTAATACCCAGTTTCAGAGAGGGGGAATACTAGGATACTGATCTAGCACCATGGTATGTGCGATCTGCTAGGACGGCACCAGTGCTCTAGATGGTGGACGCTACCCTGCTTAGGTGCTAGCTGCCACCCTCCTATCTAGGTGTCTGCCCAATCCTGACTAGGATCTGGAGGCCTCCCGTCCGCCAGCTTGGTGCTTTTTAGAGTACTCCAAGGCCATCTTCCCTAAGCGTCAGCCTCATTTCCTGGTGCAGTTGGTTCATGTCATCCATGCCAGGGAGGATGATAATATTGTTATTTGTAGCATTCATACTACTATCCTAGTTCCAAATCAGATGCTAAATTTATGTGGTTTACTGGTTAGTTGTATTTCGCGCAAGTAGTATCACTTCATAATTTTATTCCGTCTCCATGGCTGCTACATATCTGCTTTGCCAGGCTACACTTCTGCTTGCCTCTGCCACCACGACATTTTGAAGTGTATATGTGGATTGCCTAGCCCTTTCCAAAAGTTTGGGCTGTTGGTTGCGCTGGCTAGTGCATGAAGCTTAACATGGTATCATCCGAGTCTTAAGGTTTTGAGCTCAAGTCCTGGCTTCTGCGATTTATCCAAAAATTGCTGTTGCTCCCTCTATGTCCACGTATAGGCTTCTTGAGCCATACCTCTGAGTCTATTCACATGTTGACTCCCCGCGTCACATGTGAGAGGGGGTGTTGAAGTGTATATGTGGATTGCCTAGCCCTTTCCATCAGTTTGGGCTTTTGGTTACGTTGGCTAGTGCATGAAGCTTAACAGACATCTCCCATACCACTTGGCCCACTCTGACCCCATTTCCCGCTATCTCGCACTGCTAGCACACTCCTGAAGGCTGAAGCCATCTCTGTACCTGCCCGGCTTGCCAAGTTGGCTGCACCAAATCCTAACATCACCTCTGGAACCTTTGACCAACTAGGCGATCTCCCTGCCTTGCTCTGCTAAGGTTGCCTGGCCATTTTTTACCGAATTTGTGCATGTTCTTTTGTTCCTCTTATCTTAAAACTAAGAACACAAACACTATTTGTCTTGGGGGATATATAGATGACTAGAGGATCAATATAGAACTCTGTGAACATTTGGAAAAGGA
>LR738714.1:371512245-371557749 GCA_902687465.1 Secale cereale | reverse complement strand
CCCCCAAAATTTACAAATCTGTCAACTCACAAGCCACATATCCTACAGGTCCGCTGTGGTTACTTTCCGTGTGGAGCTTTTCTGGAATATCCATAGTCAGTTGTCACATGTTAGTCAACTTTTGAGCCGAGTTAATTGATCGCTTTGTTTTCTTGAGGCTAATTTCGCCCTCACAGTATAGTGAAAACTGAGAAGCTTAAAGAACATAAAGTAGCTGCTGCTGTTTCTTTCATGGTTGATGTTAACAATCATGATTGTGGAATATAGTTCCCTATGTCCTTAGGTATTGCAATCAATTTGCAAAGAAAAACTGTTTAACATTGCACCAGAGCAAGTGCCAAGTAAGAACTTTCAATGAATATGCGCTACCTTTGCTATGCCCTAGGAGGAATTCTGAACAATTTTGGCCTATCGACAATCTTTTGTTACACACTAACCCTCAGCAAATAAAATAATTTCTCTATGATGTGATGTGCCCTGCAGGCTCACCTTCAGTCTCACTTAGGATTAATTAATTATGTCCCTATTGTTGGTTTAGAGTTATAACTATTTGTTTTCATCTTTCCATGTCTCATTAAGTTTCTGTCTGAATGATATCTATTAGATGAATGTCTGATCATTATTTTGATTGTACTTCGCTGATTTCTTTGTACAGCGTGTATCTGAACTTGGTATGTTTGACTATGTTCAGGCTAATAGGTCTTGTCGCTTCCGTGCTGTATACTGAGATAATATGGTTGAGTGCACAATTGTATCGACCTTACTTGACGGTCTTCCTAATGAAGTGGCTCTCCAGTGCCTTGCACGTGTCCCGTTTGTATCCCATCCTATTCTTCAGCTGGTTTGCCGCTCTTGGAGAGCATCTGTTCACAATGGGGAGCTTCTCAATGTTCGGAATCAGATTGGTGCGACAGAAGAACTGCTATGTGTGTTAGCATTTGAACCTGAAAACATTTGGCAACTTTATGATCCTCGTCGAGACAAGTGGATAACTCTCCCTGTAATGCCATCTCAGATTAGGAACATTGCCCGTTTTGGAGTTGCCTCTGTTGCTGGAAAACTCTATGTAATTGGTGGTGGTAGTGATAGAGTTGACCCCCTTACTGGAGACCATGACACAATCTTTGCAAGCAATGAGGTCTGGTCTTATGATCCTCTCCACCGCTTGTGGGCCCAGAGGGCTCCAATGCTTGTAGCTCGAGCGATGTTTGCTTGTTGTGCATTGGATGGGAAGATAATTGTTGCTGGGGGCTTTACAAACTGCCGCAAATCAATATCGGAGGCTGAGATTTACGATCCTGAAGCTGACACATGGGAGTCCCTCCCTGACCTCCGCCAGGCACACCCCTCTGCATGCTCTGGTCTTGTCATCAAGGATAAGATGCATGTATTGCATAAAGGGATATCGACAGTCCAGATTCTCGAAGATGGCGGTAATTATTGGGCTGTTGAGGACTACTCTTGGCTGCAAGGCCCAATGGCAATGGTTGGTGGAGAGTTATACGTGCTGAGCAATAGCTGCATTAGGAAGCAGCATGGTGAGAATTTCCCTGATAAGATGGTTCCCTGTGCATCAGGATTCCAAAGCAGGATCGGCTTTGGCATGATTGGCTTGGGGGACAGCATATGTTTGTTTGGTGGAGTGATCGGGCCTGGGCCAAGAAATCAGTGCATTAAGCCATTGTCTGATGTTGATATCTTGAATGTCGCAAGCGAGAGGCCAACCTGGCGACAAGGATCACCGATGACGCGTTGCCGAGGGAGTATCGCAGGCTGTGCTCTGCTGAAGATCTAGTCTTGTTCCAGTGTGGCAATGCTGTTGCTGAAAACTGCAGATGGATTTTATTTATTCTGCATCTCATTTAATTTCTGAAAAGAAGGTTAACTATGCTTTTAGTTTGGGATCACTTGTTGTAGCTTTGAGGATATACGTTGGCCATGACTCAAATGTCAGATTGTCAATCAGTTATTATAATACTATTATATTATACTACACGTGCCTTGCATTGCTTGCTGCAATCGTATTGGTTTGTTTTTTATTTATTTTTTGCACAATGCAGAGTTCCCCGTGTATTTCAAAATTGGACTCGTTGAATACTACTCCCTACGTTCCTAAATGTTAGTCTTTGTAGAGATTCCACTATACACTATATACGGAGCAAAATGAGTGAATTTATACTCTAAAATGCACCTTATATTTAGAAACAGAGGGAGTAGATGTCAAGAACAGGAAGTGCAATTTATTGCTCTTTGGTTAAGCAAGATAAATTTAGGAATGCCGTTTTTGGTGCTTTTTCAACGGGAAGCTACCCTTGGTATCCTAAAGCGAAGTTTAGATTTCTTTTTCTTTTTTTCTTTTGCATCTGGACGGAAAGAAGTGTATATACCCACCTTAACTTTCATGTTTGGGCTACATCACCCCCTCAACTCAAAAATCGGTTACTTAATCCCCAAACTTTGCAATACCGGACAAAACACCCCCTAGCACCTTGATTAGTGGTTTTCGATGGTGGTTTTGGCAAACGAGGCGACGAGGAAAAGAATCACTGCGCTGGCAGTTCGTTGATCACTTCTTTTGCGTCCGCGTAAAATTTTTGATCGGTGTCCTCGGCTAGCTAGCTGCTTTGTGCAATCAACAAATCTGTCTAGTACTAGCTAACTGCTCAGCTTACGCGCGCGAGCTGATCTCATATTCTCATCTGCAAACTAACCATGGCGGATTGGTCGCGAAGGACCGTGGCTGGCGAGGAAGATGATCCTGGAAAGAAATAGTTTGCTTACACCTATATGTGGGTCACTGGACGAGGTGGCAGTACATAGGTCAACCAACGAAACCAGGTCACTATGCCATGTCAGGGAAACCATCCTCAAAACCAGTTTGAAAGTTTCGGGGGTATTTTATCCTGTATTGCAAAGTTTAGGGGATTAAATAACCTGTTTTTGAGTTTTTTTTTTTTTTGACAAAACTTTCAATCTATTCATCTTGACATGCTATAAGAAAAATGAGAGGCACATTACCGAGTGGTGGTTCAGGTGGCTGGGCGTCTTTAGACCAAGCACGTCCTGACTGGTGGTCTCTCACGCAAGAAAGAACAAGGCATATTATCAGTTGGTTCTGTAGCCGCCTCCAGCTCAATCTCCTTTCACATCGCCTTCGGTCATCGCTCTCGCACTGTGGGGATTCTTGCCTCTAGTCCATTGCGTAGTAAAATCTTTGTGTATAGTTTTGTCGCGACGACATTCCCCTGACGGTAATGGCGGTGCTGTCTCGAATAAAATTCCTTGGGCTCCAATCCAGTCTTGATGACTATTGGTCCGGAGTTGCCAAAGAGGTTGGGAGTTCTCCTCTCCGCCGTTATTCATGGACGATGCACAATGGGGTAGGTTCCTTGTGTCAATCGCTGGCGTGGCTCCATGGGCATTACCGAAAAAGGCTTTCGCCCCGCTTTATAGATACAGGCAACTGCGAGAGCCACAAAGGATACAAATGTTCAGGCAACACACACACAAAAGAACATAAAAGAGCGACAATAAGTACTGGGGTTCTGCTGAGGGCACAACTCAACAAGCCCAAAAAGAACAAAGGGGGGGGGGGAGCACAACAAGGCTCCTAATCCGGCTCGAGGGCGGTGGAGGAAGTGGCGGCGATAAGCGGAATGCCATCGAGCGGAGGTCGGCGATGAAGGTAGAGATGGCATCACGATCCTGGGGGTGGCTAAGCGGCCGCCAAAGTTGCAAGTAACCAGACAGTTTGAAGAGAGCGTCAATAGCACGTTGGAGCGGAATGCGCTGAATCACAAGTCTATTGCGGATCGTCTAGAGGGTCCAGGCGAGGATCCCAATCTCCAACCACCTAATGTGGCGAGTACGCAGGGGGGAGCCTGGAGTTCTGCAAACAGGTCGGGGAAATTGGTGTGGCACCAATGACCGCCAACCATATCTCTAAAGCAGCTCCAAATAAATTGGGCGGACACACAGGAGAAGAAAATGTGATTCGAGTCTTCCCGGACTTCACAGAGCGGACAGAGACCGTTATCAGGACCATTGCGCTTACGGACCTCCACACCGGACGGGGTCCCGCCGCGGATCCATTGCCACATGAAGATCCTAATCTTTAGAGGTAGGCGAATGGACCACACCGCCGTAAGAGGAAGGGGGGCGGTGAAGTGGGCAATGGCCCGGTAGAGAGATTTGGTGGAGAAATGGCCCGACGGCTCCAGACGCCATCGAACATGGTCCTGCTTCTACATCCGGATCGTGAAGGGTAATGCAATCAAGCAAATCGTGCCAGGCGGCAGTTCCAGAGGCCCAAATGGCCTCCGGAAGGCGAGGCGCCCTTAGTCAATAAGGGCCCTCCATGGGCATGGCCGACGACATCATCATTTTCTTCAACAACCTCTTCTTTTCAAATCTTTGGGAGCAAGGTGATGACCGTCCTCTTCAGCCATCCCTTCTTTTCGAATCTTTGTGAGCAAGGTGATGGCCTAGTCTACCAATACTGGTGTGCAATTGGCAATCTCCATCATACACGATGATCTAGTATGTCCATGATTCAGTCAGATTTGGTCATCTACAAGTCTTTGCATAGGTGGCTAAATTTCTCGATGTTTCCATTGCCGGCAAGAGCTATGATGGCGCAACGACGACGCATTCAGTTGTAGCTTTGACAAGAATTTTGAGTCATGTTGTATTGGTTGTATCTCCCTTCGTTTAGGGTCATTTCTGTGCGTCTTTAGGCTCAGCTTCCCATATCTGGTTATAGCGGATGTTCTCTTGATTTATAATAATATAATACACAAATTTGAGTTTTTTAAGAGCACGTCCTGACTGACTGTACAGCCTTGGCACCAGAAACTAAAGTGGAAGAGAAGAGGCACATTTCTCTATAATAGACCCGCTTTTTATTTTTTTTGCAAGAATAGAAAAAAAACAACAACTGACGCTTGCTCGGTTTGCAAGGTTCTTCCATGGTGAATTAGTTTTTTTTATCAGTCTTGCTGAGCGGAATGCGTGAACTTAAACAAGATGGTAGTATCATTTATTTATAATCGTAAAATGGTACACTGTTTCGAAAAGCAGACTGCTTATTTCAAATGCTCTTCCATACAAAATACACAGAGCAAGTAATTTCCTTCTGAAGTAATTCTCTGTAAACTTAGAACGCTCCTGTTCTTAACCGGCACTTGGTAGCGGCTAAAACTTTGCAAGGGCTGGTGGTGCCCAAACATACCCAAGAGTCGGCACGTACCCCATCCTCTTGCTCAACTCATCAGCCTCCGGAGGACCCCGGGTTCCCGGTTGGTATGGCAGAGCCTTGAGCCTGCCAGCATCGATGTCATGCAACAAAGGAGTGAAGATCTCCCAGGCAGCCTGTTGAAGCAATGTCACGTTCCCAAAAGAAATTCACCGCAAAAGAAGCACGTATATAAATGCTTCGGTGTACAAACCTTCAGCTCATCTCGGCGAACAAAGTGCTGCTGGTCACCTCTTATCCTGCCAAAACATACATAGGTATCGATGAGTAGATTGAGAGGAAGAATGTTTGTTCTTTCAGACGAAAGGTGAGAATTTTTCAGGTTATACATGCGCCTCCTATGCATTGATGGGTAAAGGGCATGCGATGTGCAGAGAATTGAATGTGTTGCAAACAAATTTAGCAGAAGATGAAGGATGGACAGCACATACGTGTCCAAGATAAGACGCTCGTATGCTTCTGGGATTTTTACATCTTGGTACCGTAGCCCGTAGGATAAATCCAGTTCACTCTGTTCTGTTGCCATTTCGAGCCCTGGTTTCTTTACCTGCCCAAAGTCATCAAGTTTGTTTAGACAAATCAGTCAGACAGCTACTGTGTCTACTTCTGAATTTTAGACAAGTAGTTGTACATACAGTTAATTTCATATACATGGCTTCTGATGGCTGCAGGCGTATGACAAATTCATTTCTTCCTTGTTTCTTGCCTGTAGAAAGGTAAATAGCAACAAACACAGAGCTATTTTGATTCAATAAACAGAATATTCAACTTCGGTACTAACAAGAATAAGGAAATATTTTGAGGCAAACAGGTTCATAGCAATGAACAGCATCAGAGATGATTTGGCACCACTTTAGTTGAGGCTTAATATTACCATGGGGTTTTCACTTTATAATTTGCGCAAATGATAAATTTACAATGGTAGATTATCCCTAACAGTTGTAAAGAAACAAAATTCAACATTCTGAAGAATTTCTTGAGCTCTTTTACTCATGAGAAGATGATCATTTCTCGTCAGTACTAAACATGCATAGGCAGGGTCAAACTAAAAGTACTCGACTTACTTGAATTTATTGGCCTACCATGTAGCAACTCATCCCATGCTTATGGTAACTAATCTAGGTTATGTGCTCATATTACGGGTATCACGTCATTACACGTTTTAAGCAAGTACTCTTTCATATCAACAGACAACACACTGGGCATGCTCTACATTGCACAGATCTATAGCGGGGAGTTGGAGTTCTCTCTTTAGTAGTTAAGCACTGTAAAATCTACAACATAAATAATTTTTTCTTTGAATGCAAAAGAATGTATTTTCTTATATTAGGCGTGGCTTTTGCAAGACCAAGCCTGACGATGACACATTTGGAAAGGAGAAAAGCATCAGTACATACATCTAAAAATATCGCCTGGAGCATCCTTGAACTGCACACGTATCTCTGCTTTCTTAGAGCTTAGTGCTTTACCAGCCTTAAGGACGAAAGGAACTCCTACAGCACAATTATTCAAATGTCAGTACTGAAAGATAAATATGGGGATCTGAAAATTCCCTAGTACTCCCTCCGTTCCTAAATATAAATCTTTGGAGAGATTCCACTATGGACCACATACGGAGAAAAATGAGTGAATCTATACTTAAAATGCATCTATATACATCCGTACGTGGTTCATAGTGGAATCTCTACAAAGATTTATATTTACGAACGGAGGGAGTAGTTTATAGTGCAGTTTCATTTTTTGACTACAAGAATGAAAGGTGCATTAGATGAAATCTTCCAATCGTAACAGAAACCGTATCACAAATATTTCAGGAATGTGATGCAGGACTGATAATGTCGTAAGACTCTTTTGTCGCAAAAAGACAGACAGTTCAGATGGGAAAAACTCCTCTCGCGACCGCGTCGCCCCCCCCCCCCCCCCCCCCCGCGGGCGACCGGCCGCGCGTCCTCCCCCCTCCCTCCTCCCTGCCGCCGTCGCCGGCTTGGCCCCGGGGCTGCTGGTGGCGGCGGCCTCCCTGCCCTTCCCCTCTCGGTCGCTCTTCGGCGCGGGCGGAGCTGCACCGGGGGGTGCACTTAGGCGGCGGCGGTCTGGCGTGGCGGCGGGGTCCCGTGGCGCGGCGCAGGCGCTGCCGTTGGCGGCGGGGCGGCGTGATCTGGCGTCACCCGCTCGACCCAGATCCGGGCCCTTCGGGCCCCATCTGGGCCTAGGCGGGCCGACGGCGGGGATGGTCTCCGGCGTGGCTTCCGGGAGGTGGGGGAGACGCGACGAGCGGCTGGGTGTTGGCGGCACCGACGCCGGCCTGCTGCATCGTGGCAGGCGGGGCTTAACGGGCCCTCTTCGGGCCTGGCTGGGCCAGGGGTGGCTCGGCATGCCCCGCTGCCGCGTCTGGACGGCTACCGCGACGGTGCCGGAGGCACGGGCCTCCCGCACGACGGCGGTGGAGGTGGTTCCCTCCCGCTCGGCTTCGGTGTTGCTGCTCCCGTCCTGGTGCGCTTCTCTCCGGTCCTCTTGGTCTCGTGGTGGTGTTCGTAGTGAGGCGGCGTGGGTGGCGGTGCAACCACGATGGCGCACGATGGTGGGCGGCGGTCTGGCTGGTCGGGCTCCAGTCCGTTGGGCGGTGGGGTTGGAGTGCGAGAGAAATCCTTGTTGGGTCTTCGGCTACGATGCAGTGACACCTGCGGGTGCCACCATTCCTTCCTGGAGGGTGTCGGTGATATCCATCCCCCACCTTCCTCCGCGTGCCGAGGGAAACCCTAGGACCCGTCCGGGCAGCAGCGTCGTCGGTGTCGCATTCCTTCTTGGAGGTTCTGCTTGGTACGCTGCGGTTCGGAGCCTCGGGTTGTGGTGGTTTGTTCCTGGAGGGCGTAGCGGTGGCGGGTCATCCACGTTTTGTCGAGCTGCCGTTGTTGGCATTTGTTTCTTCTCTTTTTTCTTTTGGGCTTGATGTGCTGTTCGCCCCAGCGATCCTTGTATTGGTGTTGGTTGCTTTGGAATACAAAGCGGGGGGAAACCCTTTTTCGGCAAAAAATGTGGATACTGGGTTAATAAATATACTTGACGATGTGATTTTTGAGCTTTGAAATAAATAACTAATCATGGAAGAAGTAAAATATACCATCCCATCTTTCATTGTGTACCCTTAGTACAATGGATGCAAAAGTAGGCGTATTGGATTCATTTGGCACTGTCGGATCATCCTTGTAGCCATCATATTGCCCAAGGACTACCTCGTCATGGTTTATAGAGCTCACTGATTGCAGAACCTGACAGTGTAAGATGAATTTACTTCTAAGAAATAAAAACAAGGAGTTCATACTTAGGTATCACACCAAAAGTCCAAAGGTGGATTTTCTATCAAGTAGGATATAATATGGAGTATAGTACTCCCTCCGTCCCAAAATAAGTGTCTCAACTTTGTACTAGCTCTAGTACAAAGTTGTACTAAGTTTAAGACACTTATTTTGGGACGGAGGGAGTATGATTTAAGGAGATGCAAGAACCTTGACTTTCTCATCTCTTATGTGCTCAGGACTAAGAGAGATAGGCTTTTCCATGGCTACCAAACAAAAGACCTGCAAATGAGATTGACAGTCACTAAGCAACGCTCTAAATTCCTGTAAAAAAAACAGTATTCTCTTTCGAGGAATTCTAATGCATGACAGGTAGCTACTCCGCCCTGCTAACAAAATTTAATATGAAAACTGTGACACTATAGAGTGATAATCATTCTGAATGACTGCGAGCAAAATTTTGAGAAATTCCCACAGTTAATAATTGCTACTCCCTCCGTAAACTAATATAAGAGTGTATAGATCACTAAAGTAGTGATCTAAACGCTCTTATATTAGTTTACAGAGGAAGTACTATAGATTCATATGAGGACAATTTACCTGCAGCAAATGGTTCTGAATGATATCCCGAATGATACTGTAGCAACAAATTTGAGGTCAGATATTCAATTTGCTACAACAGGAATACCACTACATAATATAAACATTAGATCCAGCAAGGTTTTGTATTGCATCTGTTAACGAATATGCCAGACTAATGCACATGAATGGACTTTGAGTTCCGAAAATATTGGTGTTCTCTAGAAGAAATGTGCCGTTGGCCGTGTGGGCCTTTATTAATTTAAAGCCAGACTCATGTGAGCCTTCTGTTTAAAGAAAGAAATGCGCAACTCGAGCTTATGAAATGCACAGCTGTACATGAAAAATATATTTATTATGACATTGTGCACCATTAAAATTTACAATATATAGAAGAGATATTTTACACCATAGTTTCAGCTTAAAGCATATGTGCTTGAAATAAAATGCACTCAGCATAAGATCTTTGGAAAAGTTAAATTTACAACATACCCATATTGATCAAAATATCCTCCACGTCCATCTGTTCCGAAGTCCTCCCGGAATACAATCTGCAAGATAGGTTTATTACATGCAAGCACATACTGTTGTACCATTATAAAAATGAAATGATCCAACTATTCGAACATGAAGTTATTTAATTTTAGACAAACAGCAAAGGAAGATGTATAATATTATATAGATATAAAAAAATATACAAAGAAGCACGGCAAATGGAAGTGTCCTAAAAACCTAAGATTGCATATTACCTGTACGTTATCAATGTTATCACGATTCCAGAGGGGTAGAAAGAAGCGATTTGCAAAGCGAAGCACGAGCTGCAAATATATGACAAGTTGACAGCATGAAAAACATTTACAAAAGCAGAAAAATATACACAGCTAACCAATAACACACAAATTACCAAGTTTTGGACCAACTCCTTTCCTAAATAGTGGTCAATTCTATATAGTTGTTCTTCATCGAAAAGCTCTCCAAGTTGGGCACTCAATTCCTCAGCAGAGTCTAAATCCTTTCCGAAGGGCTTTTCAACAATAACCCTTGTCCAACCAGTATGAGAGGCTGAAAGTAGAGCACAGTGGTTACCACAAGTAAAGAACATGGATCTAAAATACTTAATTAACACATCCAAATAAATCATATACATATACTTTCAGTACTTTGAAGGGGTCAGCCTTTTCTCATTCAAAAGTAACTCACATGGAGTCATGCAATATGATCTTATCATTTTGCATACTGAGGGGTACACTGAAGGAGGTAATGCCAAATAAAATAGTCTTCGGGAGTTTCCTGGTTGGTTGTTCTCTGATGTTTCATTCTCAGAGATTGTCTTGTTTAGCAATTCAAATCCTGCCCCATTATCATATGAACCACTAACATACTTAATCTGCAAGGAAAACTCTTCATGGTTATATAAGTGAAATACCACACGAGCTATGCATAATATCAGCAACTCACTAATTGCAAAAATTGTGAAAGATGTTCATCTGAAGCTCCTTTGAGATATCTGTAACAATACAAGGATGACATTAAGACACATTTTTTTTTTGGTACCAGCACTTTCATCATATATAAGAATGGAGGAAACACCATCCTCATACAAAGCACACCAATTTATTTGTACACAAAATTATTATATTAACTCCAGGAATGTAGACCTTACCCACGAATGCGTTCTCTTAACCCGTCATCAGACATATCTGATCTTGCATACCCAAATATATGGACTTCTCCAGATTGTATAAATCCCTGTCTTATCAGAGAGCAATATTCAGCCAATATGTGCCAAGCTGAGAAGACATTATGTACATGACATGAAGTACATTATACAATGATGTTCAATTATTTCTTTAATATGGTCATGTACGGTTTACATTTGGGTGCAAGTTAACTAACTCAAGATAGATTACCTTGTGCACTAGTTTATCCCCTTTGAACGGCAGCTATTGCAAAGTTATGATAGATTACCTGTTGAAAAAGGTTGAAGAGTGCTGGAAAAGTTTTCTTTTTAGCGAGATCCCCAGAAGCACCTAGTACAACAATGGACAAGCAACCAGACTCTGAAGAAAGCTCCAAGTCCTTCAAGTCTGACAAAGAACTCGTGCTAATTCGTCCCGATGATGTTGAAGATACATCCGATCCTCCTGACATGGTAGTCTAGTCTGTATGGTTTCTCCGTCCTTTCAAGATAACCTAAGAATGGAGAGGTACACTTAATCTCAAGATGTATGAGCTCTTCAGCTACATTAACTTTGATCAGTGCTAAGTTACTAATCAAGCAAAATACCTCTTCACTGAACTTTTGCAACAAGAGAAAAAAGGATAGGGAACTAAAGCCTGCCATCATAAAATAACTTTACTGAACCTTGCTATTCAACCAGTGGCCATCAGTTGCCAAACTGAGAATGTAATTTTTGAAACACAATCCCAGAGAATTTTGTTGTAGTAGCATGTTCATGAACTAATAACCACGGATGTGCTGGTGCTGCTATGAGATACTAGAGAAGTTAACAATTTGGATTTGCTAATTCTCATCTAGATGCAAAATAACAAAGTCTCTCATCTAACTCTTACATCATTTGATTAACCAAACAAAAAAAGAAAGAAAAAAAACTTGCACGTATCTTTGCTAAAATCAAATGGTGTAAAAGTTAGATGTGACTTAGTTAATTCTCATATAGATGAGAGCTAGCCACACTCTTAAAAATTACTGTCTGTGCAAGTAGAGTAACTAACTGCATTGAACATGGGTGGCTCCCCCATATGTGTGAACATAACAACTGAGAATTCAGATCTGTTGCATATTAAAATCTCACTTGTAAAATCTTGAAAACTGAAAGGGCAGGGTGTTCCTGCGTTTCCTAAATAAAGAAAATAAAATGCAATGGCCCTGTTTATGAGGAAACCAGGCCGAAAACAGTTAAAAAAATCTGTGTTGAGAGCAGGAAAAGGGAAACATGATGTTATCCTATTTGGAGCAGTTAAAAATCCCCGCCCCAACTCCGAATTATGGAATGGCTAATTAAGCAGCCTAGCGGTATGTCCAAGAACAAAACATGCAAACAAAAATTAAACCGGCGACGAGAGGCCCATCCCGAAACGCAGCGCGATCCTTCCTTCCTTGGGGACTCCCAACAAGAGGAATCGTTGTGGTCGGCAGCTGTGCGATCGAGAGGAGGATGAGAAAACTGACCAGTGAACACTGGAGAGACGATGGGGCTTGACTTGGGGAGGAGGGGGCGGTGCCGGTGGGATGGGAATATTTTGCTTTGCTTTGGGTGGGAATTATATGGCTTTCCTTTCTCGCCGCCGCTTTTATACTTGGCTCGCCCTCGGCTGCTTCCACTCCCTTTTGACCCGCTGGCTGAACCTTCTTCCACCACATCCACATCCTGTTCTGTTTCTCTCCCCTCTCTCTCTCTCTCTCTCTCTCTCTCTCTCTCTCTCTCTCTCTCTCTTTTCTCTTTTTTTTTTCTAGTGAAATTTGATGCTTATTAAGCCCTTCATTATGTAGGCCAAAAGAGAAGCCAAATTCACAGATACAATCCAGAGAAACATGAAACCAAGTCTTACACAACTTATTCACACAAACTTCCTTGTCTACACAGTGAGGTGCTGGATTAGCATTTCTTCTAGCCCAACACACACTCATTTTACAAAGCACTGAATCACAGGATTAACATTCAATGAACGCATATAATTCTCAAATCATAGTCATTACATTTGATACCCTGATTATTTTCACTTCAAGGTCTCCGGTTTATATTTATAACAGGTGCATTGCAACTTGTAGATATGATCCAACACATGTTTTTTTTAACAGAAAAGGCTCTCAGAGCGCCAACCAGTTAACTTAAAAACAGTTTAAATGAATGATGGCATACCCCTGTAAAAATACATCTATCAATGCCTCCATCAGGGGAATCGTGAATCAGAAAGAACAATATCATTCTGCAGCCTAGCCGTTTTTGCAGCTTCACGTGCTTAATTGTTGCATGTTGTAGGAGTGTGAAAAACCTGGATTTGCTTTGAGTGCGTGATTTCAGAAAAATCTGCGAAGTTCTGATTTGCCGATGGCCGGGTTGGGACCTGGGAGACTTGGTCGCAGCTGCCGCAGCTAATGTGCTATTGTCTGCGAATACCGATGCTTCATGTACCTTTGGTTTGTCCAAAATAGTTGTTGCAAATTTAACACCACGCGCCTCTGCTTGTAGTGATGAAATTGTTGGAAATATGCCCTAAAAGCAATAATATTATATAATTATATTTCCATTTTCATAATTAAGAGTTTATATTCCATATTATAACTGCTATGATCTGAAATATGTGATTCAGTGGAAAACACATATGTACGTGTGGAATGATAAACGGTAAAAGTATGATTCCTAGTCTCGCCTCTAAGACTAGCTCAAGTGTTGTTGGTGATCACGTTTTTTTGGATATAAGGATATCGTTAAGTGTAATGGTAGTTCTAAAACAATATTGAGAGTATGATGTTGGAAGAACGATCATATTGAATCGACCCAAAACTGGGTTCTTATACTTTGAGACGCAACCATCAAAAGACAATTTTTATAACACGAAGTGGTAATTTATGATTTAGTTCCTTAGGCCATGAGAGTATCACAGTCACTTCTTACCGTACGATTGATTTTGGGGTTTCTTCAAACGTCAACTGTAACTAGGTGATCATAATGACAACTTACATGTCCGTCAAAAAGTTTGACAAGGGACTCGATAGCTCAAGAGTGGGGTTTGCCCCTCCGCCAATGGAGAAATATTCTTAAGGCCCTCTCGATGTGACGACATCAATCATTGTGTGGCCAAACATAGGTGACTACGTCACGTGGATACCGGAATATGTCAACGAGAAAGAAGAACAAATCCGACAACGAGGACACCGGTATAGTGAGCATGTGAATGACCGATGAGGATACCGATACATCTCACCTCGGATTTTGTAAAGTATCGTGAAGCAGAGGGAACATCCCATGGTAACCAAAGGTTTACTCGAATGCCATTTGTGTAATCATAGGTAGCGATGCAGACGTCCATTGATACGTCTCCAACGTATTTACTTTTCCTAACGCTTTTCCTCTTGTTTTGGACTCTAATTTGCATGATTTGAATGAAACTAACTCCGGACTGACGCTGTTTTCAGCATAACTACCATGGAGTTGTTTTTGTGCAGAAATAAAAATTCTCAGAATGGAACAAAACTTTGCGAGGAATTTTTATACAATAAAAGAAAAATACCGGAGCCAAGAACCACCGGAGGGGGGCACCCGGGTGGGCACAACCCACCAGGGCGGTCCCCCCTGCTGGCGCGCCCAGGTGGGTTGTACCCACTTGGTGGCCCCGCATACGTCAACCCTGATACTATATATTCACATTTGCGGGAAAAAAAGTTAGGGATAAAGAATTATCACGATCCACGGGACAGAGCCGCCGCCACCTCCTGTTCTTCATCGGGAGGCCAGATCTGGAGTCCGTTTGGGACTCCGGAGAGGGGGGTCTTCGTTCTTCGTCATCAGCAACCCTTCCCCATCGACAATTCCATGATGCTCCCCATCGAGAGTGAGTAATTCCTTCATAGGCTCGCTGGTCGATGAGGAGTTGGATGAGATTCATCATGTAACCTAGTTAGTTTTGTTAGGCCCGATCCCTAGTATCCACTATGTTCTGAGATTGATGTTGTTATGACTTTGCCATGCTTAATGCTTGTCACTTTGGGCTCGGGTGCCATGATTTCAGATCTGAACCATTTATGTTATCACCATTATATTCATGTTCTTGATCCGATCTTGCAAGTTATAGTCACCTACTACGCGTTATGATCCGGCAACCCCGGAGTGACAATAGTCGAGACGACTCCCGGTGATGACCGTAATTTGAGGAGTTCATCTATTCACCGTGTGTTAATGCTTTGTTCCGTTTCTCTATTAAAAGGAGGCCTTAATATCCATTAGTTTCCAATATGGACCCCGTTGCCACGGGAGAGTAGGACAAAATATGTCATGCAAGTTCTTTCCATAATCATGTATGACTATTTACGAAATACATGCCTACATTATAATTATGAAGTGGAGCTAGTGTCGTATCACCCTAGGTTATGGCTGTCACATGATGAATATCATCCAACAAATTACCGATCCAATGCCTACAAATTTATCCTATATTGGTCTTGTTAAGTTACTACTGCTATCGTTACTGCTGTACTTGCTACAAAACTATTTGCTATCACTGTTACCGTTAGTATTGCTGCAACCATTACTATCAAAACTATCATATTACTGTGCTACCGACCACTTTACTGTAGATAATTAAACTCCAGGTGTGGTTGAATTGACAACTCAGCTGCTAATACTTGCAAATATACTTTGGCTCCCCTTGTGTCGAATCTATAAATTTGGGTTGAATACTCTACCCTCGAAAACTATTGCGACCCCCTATACTTGTGGGTTATCAGGACCTTTTTCTAGCGCAGTTACCGGGGAGCATAGCTATATTTGTTGAGTCACTTGGGATTATTATCAATTTATCACTATGAAGAATCTGAAGGATGCTAAGACTAAGATTTTTCCCTCTAAGACGAGGGGAGGTAAGGAGCTGCCATCCAGTTCTGCTTTAGATTCACCTTTTGTTATATGTGTGACGCCCGAAGACCGACGTCCCAGAAGATTCCAGAAGATTCCAGATGTTCCGGGTTCTTCCGTGTGTTTCATTGTGCTTGTGTTATTTTTTTTTTTGCATTGCATCATAGCATCATGCCATCATGTCATTTTTTTCTTTTGCATCTCAACCTAAATAAATTGTGTGGACCTTCGGTCCATTTAAATCGAGGGAAGAATGACTTCTCTTTATAACATATAAAAGCCTCTCAATATTTAGAGAGCTATATTAAATTATTCCATTATTATGGAACTCACCATAACAAACTTGCATCTTAATTCCCTCTTATTTTTTAAATCTTTTAAATCCCCATATTTCTCCTTTTGCTTCGGTTCGAGTGTGGCGCTTTGAATTAGTCAAAGTAGCTCCACGCGAGTTTTTCTTCCATCTCAACTTGTATTTATTTGGCCTTATTTTTTTGCCTTGCCAAATAAATAAATATCCCCTTCCTTTTGTTTCTTTTTTTTAAGAGGAGAGAGACCTGTTTGTTTTCTTCTTGTCTTTTAGAACCTCCTGGCCCATAGGCCACAGCCACCTCTCCAGCCGCCCTTGGCCCAAGGCCTGCTCCCAGCCGGCCCAATTCCCCCTCCAGCCCAGCCTCCGCTAACCCTAAGCGACCGAACCCCCTCACCCCTCGATCCCTCTCCTCGTTCCCTCCGCCGCCACACACAGAACGCAACCTCGCTCTCCCCCCTGCCTTCCTCGCTCGACCGACCCGCACCCCGTTCCCTCGATCTTCCCTCGCGCAGGCCTTCCTCGAGCGCCGCCGGATGCCCTGCGAGCTGCCCGCATCGCCAGGCGTGAGCCGCCGCGCCTCTCCTCCGAGCTCCTTCCAGCGCCTCTGCGCCCTTCCCTCCGCCGCGGGAGCCGCCGCGCCCGGTCTCTCCTGCGCGCCCCAGGCCGGCCAAGCTCGCCCCCGAGCCCGTTCCTCCTCGCCTCGCCTCCCTCGTCCTCCTTCGCGCGAGGAGCTCCAGGCCGCTTCGCCAAGGCCGTGCGCCTCTGCCCTGCTGCTGCTAGACCACCGATGGCCACTGCCAGCCACCTCCGTGCAGCCAGGCCTCTGCCTCTGCCTCCTCCTCGAGGTCCTGCCTCGCCAAGCGCCGCGACCTCCCTCCTGTGCGGCGCCCCGTCCGCGTTCCTCCCCTCGACCAGCGCCAGGAGCGCCTCGTCTCCTCCAGCCCGAGCCGTGGCCTCTGCTCCGGCCATCGGCGCCCCCAAGACTGCCAAGTTGCTGCCAAGTTTCCTCCACCAAGTGTTGCCTATGTTTTTTCTTGCCAAGTGTTCCTTCCGGCGTGACCAAGACCGGCAAGATCGACGCGAGACCGAGACCCATGAACGACTTCATGTACAAGTACCACTACCGCCGCCCGGAAAACGATGGATGCGCCAAGTACATCTACGAACGGAACGAGTACAACTACCGTCGCCGTGTACCACTACCGTCGCCGAGACCGCAAGTACCTCTACCGACGACTTGAACGACTACGAACGGAACCACTACTTCCACTACCGTCGCGACGACTACTTCCACTACCGACGTGAACAACTACTTCCTCTTCGGAAACGTGAACCACTACTTCCTCTACGACCCGCGAGAACGCCTACTTCCCCTACGTTCCTCGACGATCTCGAACCGCTCCGAAACAAATGTTCCGAAGGTATAACCCCGAGACGATGACCCGTGTGATGCATGTGTTGTATGAGATGCTTCCCTTGTGTGCATCGTGCCCGTTTCATCTTTTGTCGCGCTCCTCGGTTGCCTCGTCGCCGACTCGTGGGAACCCGGTGACGGGATCACCTCACCTTTTCATCTTGTTCGACTCGCTCACTCTCTCCGTCATCTTTTGCACCGGTCTCTCAACGAGTTACCGGAACCGAGATGTTGCGTTGCATCATGTTCAGATCGTTGCCGTGGCACCCTTTTCTTTCCACCACGATGACAAATACTTCATATCTTCTTCATGTCAACCTTTAACAAAAATTGCATAAACTTGATCATGTCATCCGCATCATGTTAACAACATTATATGTGTGAATTGTTGTTGCTTTAATAATTGCTAAACATGCTCATGGGGATTTTCCGGAAATTGTTGTTGTTATTTCCGGCCTCATTTAAAATGTCAAAATAGTGTAGTTTCTTTATGCTTCACCTCTTGCCATGTTAACAAACATTTAACCTTGTCTTGTTTATAAACGAGAGTTTGTTTCGTCAATTTGCAACTCGTTGCATATTGAGCTCCACTTAACTTGTAGTGTTGTTTGTGCACCTTGCCATGCCATGCATATTTAAACCGGACATGCATCATACTTGGATGTGCATCGTATGCCATGTTTATGCTTGTGTGTTTACCGTGTTGTTTTGCTTCTTTCCGGTTGCTCCTCTTGTTAGCTTCGGTTTCGTTCTGGAGTTGTGAGGATTCGCTCGACTGTTGCTCCGTCTACTTCATGGACCCGTTCTTCTCCCTTGCGGTATCCCAGGCAAGATGATCATACCCTTGGATACCTTTACTACCATTGCCATGCTTAGTTACCTCGATGCTATCATTACATGTCGTGCTACCCATTTTTATGTCAGCCCTCTCCTTGTTGCCATGAAACCTCTAACCTTGACACCTTCCTAGCAAAACCACTGTTTGGCTATGTTACCCGCTTGCTCAGCCCCTCTTATAGCGTTGTTAGTTGCAGGTGAAGATGAAGTTTGTTCCAGGAGGGAACTTGTTGTTGTCTTATCACAATATCTATAATTATTATTTAAGACACCTATATACTGGGCATGGGTGGAAGGCTTGGCCTTTTGCTCGGTGTTTTGTTCCACTCATGCCACCTTAGGCGCCGATAAACCGGCATTATGTTCCTTGATTTTGCGTTCCTTACACGATGGGTGGATGGGGACCCCTTGACAGTTCGACTTTGAATAAAACTCCTCCAGCAAGGCCCAACATTGGTTTTAATTTGCTCATAATAACAACTTAAATAATAAATTAATTGCATAGGGGGTCATGTCCCCGGGTTCTTAATTCTACATAACAGGGGGGCCAGTGCTGATGGTGTTGGTCCCAAACGGGCAGACTGCGGGAACCACCACGGGGAAACTCGAGGTTTGGGTCATGTAGGATGACCCATCCGGTTGTGGCCTGAGACGAGATACGCGCGGCTACTATCAGGGTGTCGGCACGCCGGGAGGTCTTGCTGGACTTGTTTTACCATTGTCGAAATGTCTTGTGCTACCGGGATGCCGAGCCTGATCGGTTTTCCCTAAGATAAGGAGTGATGATATTATATTTATCACTTCAGCTAATCGTGAGAGCTTGTGACGGGCTAAGTTGGGACACCCCTGCAGGGTTATGATCTTTCGAAAGCCGTGCCCGCGGTTATGTGGCAGATTGGAATTTGTTAATGTCCGGTTGTAGAAAACTTGACAGAGGATCCGAAGTAAAACACACAACTGTGTGAGTAACCGTGACCGTCTCTTTTCACTTTGAGAAGAGAACACGGTGGGGTTATGTTTGATTCGTATGTAGTGAGGATCTTTAGCGATCACTACTTTTGCGACCGTCTGCGTAGATGCTCATCTTATTCTTGTACTCGTAAGTTAGCCACCATATTTTGCTTAGTCGCTGCTGCAACCTCACCACTTTACCTCTTCCTACCCACAAAGCTTTGCTAGTCTTGTTACCCATGGTGATGGGATTGCTGAGTCCTCGTGGCTCACAGATACTACAACATCAGATGCAGGTTCAGCCGAGATGAAGCAGGAGCTGGTTCAGAGCTTCACTGGGAGCTCGATAAAGAGAGTGGCCGTATGCTTGTGACGTTTCGACGATCAGTAGTGGTTTCTACTAGGATTCGATCCTGACCTGTGGCTTTATGTTGTTTTGGTATCTTTCTTTTGGTTCTTCACCCTTAGATGGGTTGTGATCTTTTGAATGATGTTTTGCTTATGTAATGTATTGTGTGAAGTGGCGAGTGTAAGCCAACTATCCTCTTTTGCAATTTAATCCCTCTTTTACATGAGTCGTGCAAAGATACCAAACTTGAGATCATTCTAGGATGGGCTTATACCTTTAAGTCGTGCCTCGACACGTAGGAGGTATAGTCCCATCCTGGGCATTACAAGTTGGTATTCAGAGCCTTCTCCGACCTAGAAGCCCCCACATATTGATCGAATCGTTGACGGTTGAGTCTAGGCACACACTGAAAAAGTTTTGAGTCCTATATTTATATCGGAGAGTAGGATTTCTTTGCTTCTCATCCCCTTCCACTCTGGTGAGGACTCCTGACGATTACTCTTATCTCTTCTATTCTCAAAAATTGCACCAAATTTTTTTAGGATCACGCGAGTATTGTTTGGATTGTTTCGATGTCTTTGTGACGAGAACATTGTTCTCGATGCCTCCTGTCATTAGGGGTTGTGGCAGTGTCCCGGGGAGTTGAGCTCCGAGGTGTTGTCGTCACAAATCCATCGCGGCAGTACTAGAATACTTAAGACGGCCGACATCGAAAACTCTCCTATGCGGTTAGTGGCAAGATAACCCCGACATCACCTAGTACTAGGGAGGTAGTTCGGGAGTATTGCCATAGCTTGTATAGTGGATGCGTTTCGAAGGTCCGAGGTAAACGGTTTCCGAGAACAACTGGTTATGTGTTGAAGGATGGATACAGCTGGATGTAGGATTAGAGTTGAGTGCGCGGTGCTTCCCCTGTATCCCCAACACCCGATTGCATAACTGGAAACTTTCGGAAATTAATAGGTGGGTTCATCTAGTAGTTCTAGGCATTCTTCCAACGAGTGCATGATATGAAGTCCGGGGTTCTACATTGAGTGAAGTGGTTTTATGGGCTTGTTCCGATCGGGAGTTGCATCTTAAAGGGTCCTTGGCTATGCTGATCCGGGGATTGCAAAACCCTTTTGTAACACGTTCCATGAGCTTTCAGCACGAAGATGTCAAATGAAGCTTCTATCTTGTATTTGTTCTTCTGCTCCTTGTTCCTTTTATTTACCTTTTGTTCTCCCAAGTGGCTTCTCGACAAGCTGATGTAACTGCGGAATTCATTCGTTCAATCCTCTGTTCGAATGATATTGTGAAGATTATGTGGCTACTTATCTATCCTTTGTTTTGATTTGATTCTGGTATTCGAGTTGCTTCGATGTCAAATGTTGATTCCATACCCTCCTAATTGGTGTTCTCATATTTCTATGGGAGTGCTAATTCTTCTTGACCATCGAGATGGTCATGTTAAATTCTTTTCAACCGGTGTCCATTTTGTTCATCCCAAGTTGTTTTTGTTTCCCCACCCTCCCTCCCTTCTTTTTCTTGGAGCCAGAAATTCTCAAATGAAATATCCATTTTATTAATGTGATGTTTCTTCATTCTTTTCGTTTAATTTCATTATCCGGTGATTCTCAGGAAGATGCTCAAGAGCTTCAAGTTCATCATTCTTTTGTTCTCAGATTCTGCCGGTGGATGTAATTCAAGATTTCAGTGTTGATCTTATCCTTTTCCTCATTTCACAATGCTTTCTTATTCCGGTGCACCAATTAATCATTCTCCTCTTGCTATTCATATCCGGAGTGCTGAAGATTCATAATTCCATTCTTAATCCGTTTAAATTATTTTGAGGATCGTCATCTTATTCAAGCCATTTAATTCAACCGGTGCAATATCTCTTAAGCAATCTTTTCCAATGGTGATTTCTTGAGTGGGACCTAACCCACAGGTCTTTTCCCAGGATCTTACCTGACTCTTCTTTTTCCGGAGAATTCTTTTCAAAGTGTGACGTAAGAATGATTTCCATCAGTCACATGCCTTCTCCAAGATCGCTTTCAAATTCTTATTCATCATTGTTTCAACCTTTTTAATTCTTCATTCCGGAGTGCCTCAACAAGTCATGGTGGTGTATCTCATCGTCTTCTCAGATTTAAAGATCGGAGAAGTGTTTCTCTTCAATCTTGGCCGTTCTCTTGAAGATTTGTGGTTCTAGCTTAATGCCATCCTCATTATTGTTCCGACTGTGAGGAATTCTTTTATACCATCCAAAGCAGTTCATGAATTCTTTTCTTTGTGATCCTCCGAAGGCCATCATTTCAGAAGATTCTTCGTTCTCAGCTTTCAACTTCGTCCTCCAAATATTCTTCATTGATGCCTCTTCGTTCGTCTCCATATTCTTACGGTGGCTCGTTCAAGATTACCCTTCCGTTGTTATCGTTTTAATTCATTTGTTCTTTTCACAATCCTACCGGTGCTTCGTTGAAGATTACCCAAGCTTGTGCTAGATCTCTCTTTAATTCTTTGCAACTAGAATAAGTAGTATGCCAAATCCATTGCTTATCACCAATTTAAATTGATGAAGGATATGCATAACATAAATCTTATTCTAGTTTCTCCCAAGAGGTTAATCCCTTCCTTCGGAGTTTGTTCAGAAGGAATATATCCTTGGGTCTAAGTTGTTCATCTTGTTTTCCGGAGCTCCAAGTTATTTCAATTATATCATTTCAAACCTCCATCTAATTCATCGCAGGCATTGAATCTTATTCTTTTCATCTTTCACTTCTCATGCTTTCATTATCGGAGTTCTCATGGTGGTTCATCATGTTTTAATTAATCCTCGAAGTCTTCATCAAGATTCTTGTTGGAGCTCAAGCATTCTTCTTCATGCATTCCAATTGCAATTCTTTCTACCTTATTGGTTGAGATGGTGGTATGCCATTTTTGACAATTCCTTCATGTTTCATGATTCACGAGTTATCAAGAATGAGATATTTAAACCCATCATTTTCTTTGTTCAGGAGATCTTTCCAACCCTTCAATTTATTCGTTGGAGTTATTTTGGGTTGTATTCACCTAAAAGCTTTCCCTGAGAATTGCTGCTATTATGGTGCTTAATAATGACCCAAGTTCTTCATTTATCATTCCGGTGAAATAAGTTTATCGTCTCCTTGTTGATCTCAATCCAATCAATTGTTTCCATTAGTGGCTGGGTGTCACCTCTTAATTTTGAGATGTTTTCCATAAGCCCACATCAAGCTTATTCATTTTCGTTGTTGATTTTTTTTTAAATCAACTCCGTTCAACCCTTCTTCGTAAGGATGCTCTTTCAAATTCAATTTTGAGAGAAGTTGTCATTTTCTTCTTCGTTCTTTCTTCCAACGGCCTACTTTCTATTCTTTCATTCCGGAGGCATTGTGATATTGCTCTCCAAACCATCATCTTGTTTTGTCAAGATCATGTTCTTTTCCTTGTTTATCTATTTAACTGGAGTGTTGTATTCTTCATTCAAGTTCCGTCATCTTATCTAGTTTTGCCTCACTTTTCAACCGGAGTGCTGTCTGAATCTTTCTTACCCCTTGTGCCATTCTTTCAATTGTTTTCAGAGGTAGTGTGTTGTTGTTTTCATCAAGTATCACCCCTTCTCCTCAAACTCTTGTTAATTCCTTCCATTTTCAGACGGAGTGCTGCCCAAATTCTGTCATTCTTATTCCTTGGCTATACCATTGCGGTTTCTTATTCTTTTGGTCCGTGAGCTCTTGTTTCATGTCTTTCAACCTACAAGGTTCTCATAGTGCTCCTTGTTCCTCTTTTGTAACGGAGTGTTTCATCTTCGTTCATCTCCGTTGCTTTCTTTCTTTCAACTTGTTTAACCTCTCAGGTTCGTGGTTTCACTCGTCTGTCAAAGAAGCAAGTTTGTTTTACCTCTTGTTTTTTTCGTTGCTACCCGGTGCTATCTCTAGGATCTCGGGTCGAGATCCTCTGTTAGTGTGGGAGAGTTGTGACGCCCGAAGACCGACGTCCCAGAAGATTCCAGAAGATTCTAGATGTTCCGGGTTCTTCCGTGTGTTTCATTGTGCTTGTGTTATTTTTTTTTTTTGCATTGCATCATAGCATCATGCCATCATGTCATTTTTTTCTTTTGCATCTCAACCTAAATAAATTGTGTGGACCTTCGGTCCATTTAAATCGAGGGAAGAATGACTTCTCTTTATAACATATAAAAGCCTCTCAATATTTAGAGAGCTATATTAAATTATTCCATTATTATGGAACTCACCATAACAAACTTGCATCTTAATTCTCTCTTATTTTTTAAATATTTTAAATCCCCATCTTTCTCCTTTTGCTTCGGTTCGAGTGTGGCACTTTGAATTAGTCAAAGTAGCTCCACGCGAGTTTTTTCTTCCATCTCAACTTGTATTTATTTGGCCTTATTTTTTTGCCTTGCCAAATAAATAAATATCCCCTTCCTTTTGTTTCTTTTTTAAGAGGAGAGAGACCTGTTTGTTTTCTTCTTGTCTTTTAGAACCTCCTGGCCCATAGGCCACAGCCACCTCTCCAGCCGCCCTTGGCCCAAGGCCTGCTCCCAGCCGGCCCAATTCCCCCTCCAGCCCAGCCTCCGCTAACCCTAAGCGACCGAACCCCCTCACCCCTCGATCCCTCTCCTCGTTCCCTCCGCCGCCACACACAGAACGCAGCCTCGCTCTCCCCCTTGCCTTCCTCGCTCGACCGACCCGCACCCCGTTCCCTCGATCTTCCCTCGCGCAGGCCTTCCTCGAGCGCCGCCGGATGCCCTGCGAGCTGCCCGCATCGCCAGGCGTGAGCCGCCGCGCCTCTCCTCCAAGCTCCTTCCAGCGCCTCCGCGCCCTTCCCTCCGCCGCGGGAGCCGCCACGCCCGGTCTCTCCTGCGCGCCCCAGGCCGGCCAGGCTCGCCCCCGAGCCCGTTCCTCCTCGCTTCGCCTCCCTCGTCCTCCTTCGCGCGAGGAGCTCCAGGCCGCTTCGCCAAGGCCGTGCGCCTCTGCCCTGCTGCTGCTAGACCACCGATGGCCACTGCCAGCCACCTCCGTGCAGCCAGGCCAATGCCTCTGCCTCCTCCTCGAGGTCCTGCCTCGCCAAGCGCCGTGACCTCCCTCCTGTGCGGCGCCCCGTCCGCGTTCCTCCCCTCGACCAGCGCCATGAGTGCCTCGTCTCCTCCAGCCCGAGCCGTGGCCTCTACTCCGGCCATCGGCGCCCCCAAGACTGCCAAGTTGCTGCCAAGTTTCCTCCACCAAGTGCTGCCTATGTTTTTTCTTGCCAAGTGTTCCTTCCGGCGTGACCAAGACCGGCAAGATCGACGCGAGACCGAGACCCGTGAACGACTTCGTGTACAAGTACCACTACCGCCGCCCGGAAAACGATGGATGCGCCAAGTACATCTACGAACGGAACGAGTACAACTACCGTCGACGTGTACCACTACCGTCGCCGAGACCGCAAGTACCTCTACCGACGACTTGAACGACTACTAACGGAACCACTACTTCCACTACCGTCGCGACGACTACTTCCACTACCGACGTGAACAACTACTTCCCCTTCGGAAATGTGAACCACTACTTCCTCTACGACCCGCGAGAACGCCTACTTCCCCTACGTTCCTCGACGATCTCGAACCGCTCTGAAACAAATGTTACGAAGGTATAACCCCGAGACGATGACCCGTGTGATGCATGTGTTGTATGAGATGCTTCCCTTGTGTGCACCGTGCCCGTTTCATCTTTTGTCGCGCTCCTCGGTTGCCTCGTCGCCGACTCGTGGGAACCCGGTGACGGGATCACCTCACCTTTTCATCTTGTTCGACTCGCTCACTCTCTCCGTCATCTTTTGCACCGGTCTCTCAACGAGTTACCGGAACTGAGATGTTGCGTTGCATCATGTTCGGATCATTGCCGTGGCACCCTTTTCTTTCCACCACGGTGACAAATATTTCATATCTTCTTCATGTCAACCTTTAACAAAAATTGCATAAACTTGATCATGTCATCCGCATCATGTTAACAACATTATATGTGTGAATTGTTGTTGCTTTAATAATTGCTAAACATGCTCATGGGGATTTTCCGAAAATTGTTGTTGTTATTTCCGGCCTCATTTAAAATGTCAAAATAGTGTAGTTTCTTTATGCTTCACCTCTTGCCATGTTAACAAACATTTAACCTTGTCTTGTTTATAAACGAGAGTCAACTAAATAATTAAAATGTGGTGTTTCGTCAATTTGCAACTCGTTGCATATTGAGCTCCACTTAACTTGTAGTGTTGTTTGTGCACCTTGCCATGCCATGCATATTTAAACCGGACATGCATCATACTTGGATGTGCATCGTATGCCATGTTTATGCTTGTGTGTTTACCGTGTTGTTTTGCTTCTTTCCGGTTGCTCCTCTTGTTAGCTTCGGTTTCGTTCCGGAGTTGTGAGGATTCGCTCGACTGTTGCTCCGTCTACTTCATGGACCCGTTCTTCTCCCTTGCGGTATCCTAGGCAAGATGATCATACCCTTGGATACCTTTACTACCATTGCCATGCTTAGTTACCTCGATGCTATCGTTACATGTCGTGCTACCCATTTTTATGTCAGCCCTCTCCTTGTTGCCATGAAACCTCTAACCTTGACACCTTCCTAGCAAAACCACTGTTTGGCTATGTTACCCGCTTGCTCAGCCCCTCTTATAGCATTGTTAGTTGCAGGTGAAGATGAAGTTCGTTCCAGGAGGGAACTTGTTGTTGTCTTATCACAATATCTATAATTATTATTTAACACACCTATATACTGGGCATGGGTGGAAGGCTTGGCCTTTTGCTCGGTGTTTTGTTCCACTCATGCCACCTTAGGCGCCGATAAACCGACATTATGTTCCTTGATTTTGCGTTCCTTACATGATGGGTGGATGGGGACCCCTTGACAGTTCGACTTTGAATAAAACTCCTCCAGCAAGGCCCAACATTGGTTTTAGTTTGCTCATAATAAAAACTTAAATAATTAATTAATTGCATAGGGGGTCATGTCCCCGGGTTCTTAATTCTACATAACAGGGGGGCCAGTGCTGATGGTGTTGGTCCCAAACGGGCAGACTGCGGGAACCACCACGGGGAAACTCGAGGTTTGGGTCATGTAGGATGACCCATCCGGTTGTGGCCTGAGACGAGATACGCGCGGCTACTATCAGGGTGTCGGCACGCCGGGAGGTCTTGCTGGACTTGTTTTACCATTGTCGAAATGTCTTGTGCTACCGGGATGCTGAGCCTGATCGGTTTTCCCTAAGATAAGGAGTGATGATATTATATTTATCACTTCAGCTAATCGTGAGAGCTTGTGATGGTCTAAGTTGGGACACCCCTGCAGGGTTATGATCTTTCGAAAGTCGTGCCCGCGGTTATGTGGCAGATTGGAATTTGTTAATGTCCAGTTGTAGAAAACTTGACAGAGGATCCGAAGTAAAACACACAACTGTGTGAGTAACCGTGACCGTCTCTTTTCACTTTGAGAAGAGAACACGGTGGGGTTATGTTTGATTCGTATGTAGTTAGGATCTTTAGCGATCACTACTTTTGCGACCGTCTGCGTAGATGCTCATCTTATTCCTGTACTCGTAAGTTAGCCACCATATTTTGCTTAGTCGCTGTTGCAACCTCACCACTTTACCTCTTCCTACCCACAAAGCTTTGCTAGTCTTGTTACCCATGGTGATGGGATTGCTGAGTCCTCGTGGCTCACAGATACTACAACACCAGATGCAGGTTCAGCCGAGATGAAGCAGGAGCTGGTTCAGAGCTTCACTGGGAGCTCGATAAAGAGAGTGGCCGTATGCTTGTGACGTTTCGACGATCAGTAGTGGTTTCTACTAGGATTCGATCCTGACCTGTGGCTTTATGTTGTTTTGGTATCTTTCTTTTGGTTCTTGACCCTTAGATGGGTTGTGATCTTTTGAACGATGTTTTGCTTATGTAATGTATTGTGTGAAGTGGCGAGTGTAAGCCAACTATCCTCTTTTGCAATTTAATCCCTCTTTTACATGAGTCGTGCAAAGATACCAAACTTGAGATCATTCTAGGATGGGCTTATACCTTTAAGTCGTGCCTCGACACTTAGGAGGTATAGTCCCATCCTGGGCATTACAATAAGTCAACTTGCAACACCACCACATGCTATTAATCCTTATATGTCGCAAGTTATTGATGATGCTACTTCTGCTATGAATGATACTTATGATGATGCTAGTACCTTGCATGATGATGATGTGCCACTTGGTGAATTTCTTGATGAACAAATTACTAGAGTAAGACAACATGATGTTGTTGAATCTGATGATGAGCTTGAAATTGAAAATTTTGAAACACCTGCTAGAACTAGCCTTCCTAGATATGAATTACCTAAGGTGCCTGAAGGTTATGTTATGAATGAGGAAACAACTAGAGATATTCTTGCTTGTAAGGCTATAGATGATCTAGAGAAATTACTATGCAAGTGTAAAGAAAAGTTTCTGAATGCTAGAATGAAATGTGATCCTAAGTTTGCTACCTCACCTATCTTTATTGATGATAAGTATTATGAATTCTCTGTCGACCTGGAGTTAATCACTTTGGTTGAATCTGATCCTTTCCATGGTTTTAAAACTGAAACTGTTGTGGCACATCTCACTAAGTTGAATGACATAGCCACCCTTTTTACTCATGATGAGAAAACTCGTTACTACTATATTCTCAAATTATTTCCATTCTCATTAAAGGGTGATGCAAAAGCTTGGTACAATACTCTTGCTCCTGGTAGTGTGCGTAATCCCTAGGATATGATTTATTACTTCTCTGAAAAATATTTTCCTGCTCATAAGAAACAAGCTGCCTTACAGGAGATATTTAACTTTGTGCAAACTAAAGAAGAGAGTCTCCCACAAGCTTGGGGGAGGCTTTGCCAGTTACTTAATGCTTTGCCAGATCATCACCTTAAGAAAAATGAAATACTTGATATCTTCTATAATGGACTAACTGATGCTTCTAGGGACTTCCTAGATAGTTGTGCTGGTTGTGTTTTCAGGGAACAAACTATTGGACAAGCTGAAGAATTATTGAATAACATATTGAAAAATTATGATGATTGGACTCTTCCTGAACCACCGCCTAAGCCCACTCCGAAGAAGAGGGGTATATTATATCTCAGTTCTGAAGATATGCAAGAGGCAAATAAATCCATGAAGGAAAAAAGGTATTAAAGCTGAGGACGTTAATTTTTTACCTCATATTGAAGAAATACATGGGTTTAATGCACCATTACTGCTTAAGGTGGTAGAGGTAAATTCTCTAATGAAATTCAATGATAATGATAATCCTCACAATATGCACCCTGGTTAATGCCTTCATTAGTTTGAAAATTATATTAGGAAACATGATCACTTCAATGCAAATGTTATGAAACAATTGAAATACAATTCTGATATGATTGCTCGTTTGAGTGACTTGTTATTTAGAATCTCAAATGATGTTAGAGGTGTGGGAAAGCATGCTTATATGGTACAAACTCAGTTAGAACAAGTTGCTAAATCACAAAGAGAATTGCTTGATGAAATGAATAGCAACATACATGACTTTGCTGTTAGAGTTGCAACTAGAGGAAGAAAAATGACTCGGGAACCACTTTATCCTAAGGGACACCCAAAAATAATTGAACACGATTCACAAAGAAACAACACCACTTCACCTAGTCCTTCTAAAAAGAAAAAGAAAAAGAAAAATGAGAGGACTTTGCATGCTACTAGTGAACCTGAAGTAGAAAAACCTCCTGATAGTGATAATGATGTTTCTATCTCCGATGCTGAAACTCAATCTGGTAATTAACATTCACCTAGTGATAATGAAAAAGATAATGCTGAGGTTCATGAAGATACTCAACCAAATAATGAAAAAGAACTAGATAATGATGTTGAGATAGAACCACCAGTTGATCTTGATAACCCACAACCTAAGAATAAAAGATATGATAAAAGAGACTTTGTTGCTAGGAAACAGGGTAAAGAAAGAGAACCATGGATTCAAAAACCTATGCCTTTTCCACCCAAGCCAACTAAAAGGAAAGATGATGAAGAATTTGAATGCTTTGCTGAAATGCTGAGGCCAGTCTTTCTACGTACTCGCTTGACTGATATCTTGAAAATGCCTCCTTACGCAAAGTACATGAAAGACATCATCACTAATAAGAGAAAAATATAGGAAGCTGAAATCCCCACCATGCTTGCTAATTATACTTTTAAGGATGGAGTACCTAAAAAACTTGGAGACCCAAGAATACCAACTATACCTTGATCCATCAAAAAGAATTATGTGAAAACTACTTTATGTGATTTAGGAGATTTTGTTAGTGTTATGTCTTTCTCTTTATATAAAAGACTTAATTTGAATAAACTCACACCTACTGAAATATCTTTGCAAATGGCTGACAGATCAACTGCCATACCTATCGGTATCTGTGAGGATGTGCCCGTTGTTGTTGCTAATGTTACTATTTTGACTGACTTTGTTATACTTGAGATGCCCGAGGACAACAACATGTCGATTATCCTTGGCAGACCCTTCTTGAATACTGCAGGGGCTGTTATTGATTGCAACAAAAGCAAGGTCACTTTTCATATCAATGGTAATGAGCATACGGTGCACTTTCTGAAGAAACAATTCCAAGTGAATGGTATTAGTGTTATTGACAAATCTCCGACAATCACCATTGGAAGTTTTCATCTACCTCTACCTACTGTTAAAAAGAAATATGAAATGCTTATTGTTGGGGACATGATATCCCCGTTGAGGTAACTTAGTGATTTACGAAAGTTCTTCGGTTTCATGCTAATCGAAAGTGGTTGTTAATAAGACTTGATCAACCTTATTAATAAATCATTTTTGAGAGGAATGAAGTTGATGAATTTAGTGAGCACTATCTTCTGTCCCTATCTTTTGTTTTCCTCCGTTTTGAGGGATTATTACTTGGTATGTGACTCCTCCGTTTGTCCAATTAGTTTTTGTTTTAGTGGTTTATATTTTAAAAAATTAGCCACTCTTGGTGCTGCTGTAGATGAGCTTGCATGTTGAATTCTTAGAGTTCTAAGTAGTTTGAATGCTTGCTACGGCCTCTAGGCATCCCTATGAGTAGTTGATGTCATTCTTGTAAAGTTTTGATGAGAAAAATTTTGTGGACTATTTTTTTAGAATTTTGTTCATAGGAAAAATGAGTATCTTTAGAAAGTTTGCTTCCAAGAAGAACTCCAAAGGAGTGATTGGGGAGTGGTCTGATAGTGATCTCCACATCCGGAGATTGGCGGAGATACGACCATGCGAATGGCCGCATACCCCGTTCATGGAAGATGCTGGAATCCTTCAACAGTTTCACAATATGCTGCTAATGCCGGCCTCACCGATTTCATTGCGGCTGAATGTGAACAGTATCATCTCCTCACAAACACCTTTGTGCAAAGTTTTATTTTTCTTCCTAGAAATAATCCCCCTGAGGTGCAATTTAATTTATATGCTAAACCCCATTAGATACCGCTTACTGAATTTTGTGACATATGCTTGCTTCCTACTGACGGTAGTTTGGCAAAGCCTACACCCGCAGAGTTTGAAAGCTTTTACCGTACTCTGACAGTGGGTGATGAGAGAGGAGTGTCGGGATCACTGCCGCTGGCTTGCATTTTCCTGATGTTCATTATTTTGCTCTTTTCATTACAAAATGCTTGCTTGCGAGAGAGAAGGTGGGTGCACTTAGCTCACCAGACCTTGCTGTTTTGCGTCGTACACTAGAGGGCGACAACACTTATAGCTTGGGAGCTATTGTGGCACGTCGCCTCCATAATAATAAGTCCAAGGGTAAAATACACGGAGGTATTTACGCCGCTCGTTTGGCGGCTCGCTTTAATGTTCAGATACGCCTGCATGATTTTCCATTCCCAGGTTTACCTAGATTGCGCTGCCATGGATCACCACCAGTTTACTGCTGTAGATTATCCTAACATTCCTATTCCTTATAACCTGGTTTTTAGTGTGGCAACTCGTGATATTATTCCACTGCCTGCACCTACTTTGTTTGATCCTATTGCCAGGGGCGGATATAGGATTATGCCCGCAGATATCATCGCCTATCGGAACGACCAGGCTGCAGCAGATGAGGAACCTCAGCAGTGGGATGCGTGGATGCCTGCTCCTCAGTACCCAGATTACTATCCAGACTACTGACTGCTTACCAAGTTAGGCCAAAAGCCTAAGCTTGGGGGAGTACGTGTTTCTCACCGACTTTACATTCATGTTCACATATCATTTCAGTTGTCGGTGTTCACACTTATTCATTGTATTATCCATGCTTAATTTATTTTCTCGCTTTCTTCTTATGTGTTTTAAGAACCTTAGAAAAATAAAAAAATTAGCTGAAGTTAGTTTACTCTCCATGCTTGCTTAGTTGTAATATTAAGAATAAAACCCAAAAAGATTTCCTTGTTCTTCTTTTGCTTGTTGGGAGCTTTCCTGTGTACATAGTTTTTCTCGTTTTGGCTTTCCTCTTTCATTTGCTTGTTCTAGAAAACCAAAAACTCCAAAAATATTTCAGTATGTTTCTCTGAATTTTTTTATTTTTATTTTTGAGTCGTACCAAGGAGAAGACCACGATGAAAATATTGAGTGGCTCTTGTATGCATAACTGTTGATTTAATAAAGAGCCTATTTTACCTTGTCTTCTCATGTTGAATGAAATGTTTGCAGATTCCAGCTTAGTCCATGGCACTCTTGCACTATTATTATTTTCACATCATTCAGTCGTGTAAGTGAAAGGCAATAATGATGATATTTGATGAACTGGCCGTGGCAGAGAGAAACTGGTATGAACTCGACTTGTTCTGTTTTTGTAAATATGCTTAACCTAGTACCCATGATTCAACCCATTATGATTAAACATGTTTGCAATGACAATTAGAGATTATAGTTTCACATGCCATGCATAAGTAGATAGGATTTGATAATGATTTACCTTGGATATCAACATTGTGTTAAAATGATTGTGATGTAGTATGATGATATGGTATCCTCCTCTGAATGTTCGAGTGGCTTGACTTGGCACATGTTCATACATGTAGTTGAATCAAAACCAACATATATAGCCTCTATGATATTTATGTTCATGGTGTCCATATCCTACTCATGCTGGTGTCCAATGTTTATTATGCATAATGTATGTTCATAACCGTTCTTGCTCTCTAGCTGGTCACTTCCCAACCTATTTGCTAGACTTCGCCTATACTAAGCGGGAATACTGCTTGTGCATCAAATTCAAAAAAAGAACCCAAGTTATTCCAGATGAGTCCACCATACCTACGTATATGTGGTATTACCCTGCCGTCCTAAGTAAATTTGCATGTGTCATCTCTAAAAACTTCAAATAAATATCATTTTTGTGTGCCTGGATCGTTCATGGAACGACGGGAGGTAGTCGGTATCTTCCATGCTAAGTGGGTTATTCTCAGGTCGAGTGTTTATTCACTCGCCATCGCACGAGAAAAGGGCGGTAATAGGGATTCCCAGTCCCAAATTGCAAAAAAAAGAGCTTATAAATAAACAAACAAAAACTCCCAATGGAGTCCAAACCTTTACTTTTCTACTTGGGAACGCCACTAGCGTGTTTAGCATGGGAGATATTGATAACTGATAGTCATGAAGTAAATGAGAAGGATGCATGTCTCAAAATATCATTTACCTCTGTTTTAAAAACTTGAGCTCTAGCACCTCTGCAAATCACTGCTTCCCTCTGCGAAGGGACTATCTATTTACTTTTATGTTGTGTCATCACCTTCTAAAATAAGCGGCGGATCTGAGAGCACTGCTGTCATGCCTATGCATTGTATGTAATGAATGTTGGGTGTTAGCATGACTGGATCTTTTCTACCATTAATTACAATGTTTAGTCGCTGCTTGAACTTTGGAGGTGCTCTGCATTTATGTTTTGCGGTCTCAGAAAGGGCTAGCGAGATACCACTATTGTCATATTGTATCATCGTTGTTTTGATAACATATTGCTGTTTGAGATGTTATTATCGCCCACTAGCTGATTATGTTATTGGCATGAGTTAATATAATTTCTAAGAGTTATTGTTCACATGGTTAGTCATGATCTTTGCTAAAAATCTGGATGTTGTTTAAGCTTATTTACGAAAACAAAAGCAAAAGAGTTCGTAAAAGTTTTTCTTTCTCACTTTCAGTTTATCTACTGAATTGCTTTAGGAGAAGCAAAGGTTTAAGCTTGGAGGAGTTTATACGTATCCAACGTATATACTTTTCCTCTTGTTTTGGACTCTATTTTGCATGATTTGAATGAAACTAACCTCAGACCGATGCTGTTTTCAGCAGAACTGCCATGGTGTTGTTTTTGTGCAGAAATAAAAGTTCTCGGAATGGAACGAAACTTTGTGAGGAATTTCTATACAATAAAAGAAAAATGTTGGAGCCAAGAACCACCGGAGCGGGCACCTGGGTGGGCACAACCTACCAGGGCGCACCCCCCTCCTGGAGCGCCCAGGTGGGTTGTCCCACCTGGTGGCCCCGCAGATGTCAACCCTGATACTATATATTCACATTTGCGGAGAAAAAAATCAGGGAGAAAGAATTATCGCGATCCATGAGACGGAGCCGCCGCCACCTCCCGTTCTTCATCGGGAGGCCAGATCTGGAGTCCGTTTGGGGCTCTGGAGAGGGGGATCTTCGTTCTTCGTCATCACCATCCCTTCTCCATCGCCAATTCCATGATGCTCCCCACCAGGAGAGAGTAATTCCTTCATAGGCTCGCTGGTCGGTGAGGAGTTGGATGAGATTCATCATCTAATCTAGTTAGTTTTGTTAGGGCCGATCCCTAGTATCCACTATGTTCTGAGATTGATGTTTGTAATGCCCAAGATGGGACTATACCTCCTACGTGTCGAGGCACGACTTAAAGGTATAAGCCCATTCTGGAATGATCTCAAGTTCGGTATCTTTGCACGTCTCATGTAAAAATAGGGATGAAATTGCAAAAGGATAGTTGGCTTACACTCGCCACGTCACACAATACATTACATAAGCAAATCATCATCCAAAACATCACAACCCGACTACGGGTGAAGATCCAAATGAAAGATACCAAATACATAAAGACACAGGTCCGAATCACCCCTAGTAGAAACCACTACTGATCATCGGGATAGTGCACATAGTATCGGCTACGTTCTTCATCGTACTCCCAGTACAGCTCCGTGCCATCACCTGAGTAGTTCACCATAGTACCTGCATCTGGTGTGGTGTAGAATTTGTGAGCCACGGAGGACTCAGCAATCCCGTTCCCGGGTAGCAAAACTATCTAAGCCTTGGGTGTGGAACAAGGCTGAAGAAAGATAAAGGTTGCAGCTGCACTAGCACTAGCTTACGTGTTTAGAGCGAGAAGAGAAGTGCCACGAGCGTCAAAATGATCACAAAGTGATCCTATCTAAGCACGTCAATCATAACCCCATCGTGTTCACTTCCCGAACCCCTTTCGGAAAATGACCGTCACGGTTACTCACGCTGGTAGTGTGTTCTGAACATGGTGTAATGTTTTCTACGACCGGATATTAACAAATTCCCATCTGCCACATAACCGTGGGCACGACTTTCGAAAGTTCAAAACCCTGCAGGGGTGTCCCAAATTAGCCCATGACAAGCTCACGATCTGCGGAGTCGCAACTCCAAGGTGGGAAGACCCGAGTATTCTCGGAATCCCATGCTCAAGATATTCCGACATAGGTAAAACTAATACAGAAAGACCTCCCGGCGTGCCGACACCCTGACAGTAGCCGCGCGTATCTAGTCTTAGGCCACGACCGGATGAGCACAACGTACAGTGACCAAAACCCAAGTTGCCAAGGGGGGGGGGTACCGCACACGACTCTAGTTTGGACCAACACTCAAATCGAGCACTGGCCCAGGGGGGTTGATTAATTAATCCTCGGGTTAATTACTCCCTCGGCAAGTTTTAGTTGTTAGGCAAATGGAGTACCAAAGTCGGGCCTCGCTGGAAGAGTTTTAGCGCTAAGCGGGTTATCGAGGGGGTCCCATGACCCCAACCGTGTTATGAACGCATAATCAAGGAACATAACACCTGTTTAAGCGGTTCCCAGGGTGGCATGAGTGGAACAAATCACCAAGCGGGAGGCTTAGCCTTCCACCCATTACCGAGTATATAGATGATTTAGTTTAAGAGTTTATATAGTGTGATATCCCAACAAAACTTCAACATGAAGCAGGAATCTTCAAATCTTCTCCTGCAACTAGCAATGCTATAAGAGGGGCTGAGCGAAGCTTACTTAGCCAAACAAAGGTTTTGCTAGGTTGGGTGGTTAGACAGATTCATGGTTACAATAGGAGGCTGACAAACAAACATGGGCATCGAGGCAAATAAGCTGAAGAGAGAGACATCTAGCAATAGGCAAAGATAGTAATGATATCTGGGTCAGGTCATCTTGCCTGTCGAGTCGTCTATGGGATCGTAAGACGGCTCCTCGTACTCGACCTCGGTAGTAACCTCGTTCTCGTACTCGGTCTCGGCTTCCGGCTCTACTCAACACAAGAACACAACGAGGCATGAAATCAAACAAGGTGCAATGCGCAATCAACATGATGCAAGTCTGATGCACTTATGATGCATGACAAGTCTATATATGATGCAAAACATGGCAAGGTAGGAAGCACAGAGAAACAACACAAGAACATGACAATGTGCTCAAGCAAGTATGATGCAAGACAAGTCTATATATGATGCAAAACATGGCAAGGCAGGAAGCACAGAGAAACAACACAAGAACAACAAGTTTAAATGAGGCCGAAATCCACATATAGCGAATCCGGTAAGTCCTCATATGCATAAGTTGAAAATGGTCCAGATCTGAACAAACCTTAAGTTAAAGTTGTTAAACAGCAATTTAACATGCACCATGATGATCTACATGAAATTCTAGTCAAGTTTCATATAAAGTTTGTTTAAAATGGAGCTACGGTCTAGAAGATATGAACAAAACAAGTTAAGCATGGCAACGGTGCAAGATGCACCCAAACATCAAGCAAACATACTCCGAACATGTTAACAAGATGATATTATGATTCTACATGCAAAATCACACACTTTTCATGTAGGGCACGCTCAAAACGGAGCAACGGTTCAACACATACACTCGAAACAAGAAACAATGCAAAGCTGCAATTAACAACCACATAACAACTTTGGAGCAAGAAATATATACTCTACAGAACTCAAACATGGTGATAAGAAGCATGTACATGAAGTAGACATAACCTACAGCAAACAACTCCATTGGAGCAACTCCATAGGAGGCATGGATCAATAGCAACAAGCTACAACATTTTGATCGTGACGTTAAAAACCTGACAGTAATATTTTATAGCAACTTGGGAGCAAGATTTAAATAAGCTACATCAATCCATATGAGCAAGTGAGGGCATGGATGGATAGACAACAACATATACAACAATTAATGATCAATGGCCACCCCAAAACTAACATGGATTTGCCTAGGGCATCAAGCAAACATAGCATCAGGATATGACAGATTCCAGACTTAGTGAAATTTCACTAAGTGTTAAAACAGTTAAGTTGGCATGGCATGTTTGCAAGCATGTTTAAGTCACCTCAAGGCATATCATGGCAAATGGTTTTCACCACGGCAAAGACCACATTAAGGAGATTCTAAAACATCTAGGCATGTGACAAGGGGACAAACACAATAATAGCAACGAGCTCTTCAAATCAGCATCTCATAACATGTTACAAAACATAACAGCCACATGCACTTTTGCAACCAAGTTTAACAAGGCAATAAGAACCCAAACATGCATGCTACAGCAACCAACATGTAGAGCATCTCATGACGAACATTTTGACATCTCATTTGCTTCATTTGGATAAACATGCACCAAGTTATCACATCTCAAACATGACATGAAAATAACAAGTAGCAGCAGTTTATATCAAGTAGCACTCTTGTCACGAAGATTAAGACATCTAGAAGGACTCAAACAAGCATGGCACAATGGAACAAAACGTAGTACACATCATCACGGTCATATTGACATATCATATGCACAATTTGGACATACACACAAAAAGATACAGCCATCACAAAATGCCATCAGACAACAAAATTAACAAAAGACTTAGAGGAAAAAAGGTCAACCTCCTCACGGATCGGGTCCACTGGCGGATCGGGCCGGGTCAACGGGTCGGGCGAAGCGGGTTCGCGGGCGCGGATCGGGTCCGATAGGGTTTCGGGGCAGCCTGCCGATCGGATCTAGATCCCGCGATCCCGGCGGCGGCAACTGGTGGAATGGCGGGGCGGCGGCTCGGGACGGCCCGCGGGGATGCGGTGGCCGGCGCGGTGGTGTCGGCCGACGGGGCGAGGTGGCCGGCGACCTCCAGGCGGCGGGGCGGAGCAGTGAGTGCGGTCGGCGGCGGAGCTAGGATCCGGCGAGCGCTCCGGAGGCGGGGAGAGGAACGGCCGACGGCGGCGCTGCGGCTCGGGCCACCGGAGGCGGCGGGGACGAAGCGCTGCGGCGCGACCCGGATGGCGGCGGCGGCGGGCCCGCGTCGGGCCTGCGGGCCGGCACGGTGGGAACGTCGGCGGGGACACGTGGCAGGAGGTGGTTGGTCCGGCGCGTCCGGGCGGACGTGTCCGGTCCGTCCGGACGTGTCCGGCGGCGGTGGAGGGGTGGAACTAGGGTTTTGGACGAAATATGAACATGGGGGGACGTTTTTATAGGCACAAGGAGCTAGGAGACTCCAAATGGGGAGCGGTTTTCGGCCACGCGATCACAAATCGACGACCGAGATGATGGGAATGGTTGTGCTGGGTTAGTGGGCTGTTGTGGAGGGGGTCTTGGGCCTCAAAGAAGAGGTTCTTTTAGCCCACTAGGTTAACCGTTGGAGTACCAAACGAACTCCAAACGCGACGAAACTTGACAGGCGGCCTATACGTACCAAAACAACATCGCACGACAAGTCTCACGCCATTCCGGAAACGTTACATGGCCACACACGAAAGAAGGACTCAGGGATGCCACGGGCACGTGTGTGAGCGTCAGAACTCAAAATGAACAATGGGAAGAGACGAGTGGGACCGGATGCAAGTGACAACACAAATGCAACGCAATGCACATGACAACATGACATGGATGAAATGCACACACGCACACGACAAAACGAAGAAACCCGAAATGAAGAAGAACCCGGAAAGGAATTGACGAAGTCAAAGTTCATATATTGCCATATAGGGAAAACATTACATCTGGGGCATTTCAAACTCTCCTCTACTACGAAAAGATCTCGTCCCAAGATCTAGGACTGGAAGAAGGAAGGGTACTCGGAACGAAGGTGATCTTCTCGTTCCCACGTAGCTTCTCGGTCGGTATGGTGTGACCACTTAACTTTCAAGAACTTGATTGACTTGTTGCGGGTCTTGCGCTCGGTTTCTTCAAGAATAGCAACGGGGTGCTCACAGTAAGACAAGTCTTGTTGAAGATCAATCTCCTCAAACGGAATAGTGCGTTCAGGTGCCTTGAAGCACTTGCGGAGTTGAGACACATGAAACACATCATGAACATTTGCAAAGTTGGGTGGAAGCTCGAGTTGATAGGCTAGATCGCCTCTTTTGCCAAGGATCTTGAAAGTGCCCGCGTATCTAGGAGCAAGCTTGCCTTTGATACCAAACCTTTGGGTTCCTTTCATAGGAGAAACACAGAGATAGACATGGTCTCCAATGTCGAAAGCCAAATCACGATGCTTGCCGTCATAGTAGCTCTTCTGACGCGACTGAGCGGCCTTGAGATTCTCACGTATGATTTTGCACATTTCTTCGGCTTGTGAGATCAAGTCATTGCCAAGAAGTTGACGTTCACCAGTCTCGGACCAGTTGAGAGGAGTACGACACTTTCTGCCATAGAGGATTTCAAATGGAGCTTTGCCGGCACTAGCTTGGAAACTGTTGTTGTAAGAGAACTCGGAAAACAGAAGGCAATCTTCCCACTTCATGCCAAAAGAGATGACACAAGCTCTGAGCATGTCTTCGAGGATCTGGTTCACTCTTTCGACTTGACCACTAGTCTGAGGGTGAAACGCAGTGCTGAAACGGATCTTAGTGCCCATGGCAGACTAGAAGGAGTCCCAGAACTTGGATGTGAACAAACTTCCACGGTCCGAGGAGATAACTTGAGGAATGCCATGTAAGGACACAATTCTGAAAGTGTACAACTCTGCCAGCTGAGCTGCATTGATGGATTCTTTGACTGGAAGGAAGTGAGCTACTTTGGTTAGCTTGTCAATCACCACCAAGATAGAATCATTCCCCTTGTTGGACTTGGGAAACCCAGTGACGAAATCCATTTCAATGTGGTCGAATTTCCACTCGAGAATAGGAAGAGGTTGGAGAAGACCAGCTGGACGTTGATGCTCTGCATTCACTCTTCTGCAGACATCACATTCATTCACGAATTGGGCAATCTCCCTTTTCATGCGAGTCCACCAGTAAGATTGCTTGAGGTCTTGGTACATCTTGGAACTTCCAGGATGAATCGAGAGGAGGGAGTCATGTGCTTCGTTCATTATGAGCTTTCTGAGATCACCCTTGGGAACCACAAGTCTGTCCTCAAAGAACAAGGTGTCCTTGTCATCAATACGATAGCACTTGTATTTGGGAGTACCCTTTGCAATACCATGTTTCACTTTCTGCACCATAGCATCACTGAGTTGGGCCTCACGGGTCTGATCTTCCAAGGTAGGAGCAACTTGAAGATTTGCAAGAAAGCCTTGCGGAACAACTTGGAGGTTGAGCTTCCTGAATGCTTGACAAAGCTCAGGCTGAAACGGCTTGATAAGGAGACTGTTGCAATATGCCTTTCTGCTCAAGGCATCTGCAATGACATTGGCCTTGCCAGGTGTGTATTCGATGCTTGGATCATACTCTTGGATCATCTCAACCCAACGAGTCTGGCGAAGGTTCAGGTTCGGCTCTGTGAAGATGTACTTCAAGCTCTTGTGATCGGTGAAGATGTCGACTTTTCTGCCCAACAGAAGGTGTCTCCACGTGATCAAGGCGTGTACCACAGCTGCTAGCTCGAGATCATGTGTGGGGTAGTTCTTCTCACTTGGCTTCAGTTGACGAGAAGTGTATGCCACAATTTTCTTGTCCTGCATTATAACACCACCAAGTCCTTGAGGAGAAGCATCACAGAATACTTCATAGGGCTTGGAATCATCTGGAGGAGTAAGAACCGGAGCAGAGATGAGCTTTTCTTTGAGAGTTTTGAATGCCACATCACAATCCGGAGACTAGTTGTACTTGACATTCTTCTGCAGCAAGTTGGAGAGAGGCTTGGCAATCTTGGAGAAGTTCTCAACGAACCTTCTGCAATAGCTAGCGAGACCAAGAAAGCTTCGGAGTTGCTTGACGTTCTGAGGGGGTTCCCAGTTGACAATCGCTTCAACTTTCTCGGGGTTGACAACAATACCATCAGCAGAGAATATATGGCCCAGATACAAGACCTTATCGAGCCAGAATTCGCACTTGGAGAACTTGGCATAGAACTTATGTTCACGGAGTCTGTCGAGAACCAAACGGAGGTGCTTTTCATGATCCTCTTCATTCTTGGAGAATAACAAGATGTCATCCAGATAGACGAGCACAAATTCGTTGGTGTAGGGGTTGAATATGTAGTGCATCATTCTCGAGAAGGTGGGTGGAGCATTTGCGAGGCCAAAAGACATGCCAATGTATTCATACGAGTTGTAGCTTGTTCTGAATGCAGTCTTGTGAATATCTTCTTCACGGATACGGATCTGGTGATAACCCATCTGGAGATCGAGCTTTGAGAACACTTTTGCTCCTTTGAGCTGCTCGAACAATTCATTGATGTTGGGGAGCGGATACTTGTTCTTTATTGTTTTCTTGTTCAGTGGCCGGTAATCAACGCAAAGGCGCTCTGTGCCATCCTTCTTCTTGACAAATAAGACACCATAGCCCCAAGGAGAAGTGCTAGGCCTGATTAGACCCATACGCTCTTGCTCATCGAGCTGTCTCTTCAACTCCTTCAACTCTTCAGGGGAAAGCTTGTACGGACGCCGACATGCTGGCTCAGTACCGGGCTTGAGTTCAATGAAGAATTCAACTTGACGATGCGGAGGCATGCCTGGAAGCTCTTCAGGGAAAACATCTTGATATTCGTTGACCACCGGAATTTGAGAGATGGCATTAATCTCACCCTTGTCATTGAGAGAGAATAGCCTGATTGTGTTATCTCGAGAGGCGAAGATAATCACGTCTTCGTCAGGATGAGTAAGCTTGACTTCCATATTTGCACAATCAATGTGAGCATCATGCTTGGAGAGCCAATCCATCCCAAGAATAAGATCAATGTCGGAATTGCCGAGAATAACCAGAGAAACGAGAAAACGATAATCACCCATATAAATAGATACATCCGGAGCAAAGTTGTTGGAGTTCATTAGCAAACCCGAAGAAAGCACAGACATTGGACTAGGCAAAGCTTGCAATGGCATATCATGTGACAATGCAAAAGGTCTTGACATGAAAGAATGTGATGCACCTGAATCAAACAATACTTTTGCAGGAATAGAGTTCACTGGAAGGTTACCAATTATCACATCTGAAGAATTCTCTGCTTGAGCTGCATTCATCAGATTCACTCTTGCTGACTTGGGGTTGTGCTTGACAATAGCAGTGCTGACAGGTGGAGGAGGCGGAAGGCGCCTTGGGTTGGGGCACTTGTTAGCATAATGATCCTTCTGAGAGCACTTGTTTCAAACCACTTCTGAGAGAGGACGGTGATAAGGAGCACTTGACTTCGAAGCTTGAAAATGATTCTTTGACTGATTGCTTGGGTTGGGTGGGTGGGAGAAGCCACGGCCACCAGAATTCTTGTTGTTGTTGTTGGGAGGTCGGATCACTGGAGGAGGTGGAAGCCAAAACTTCTGTTGCTTTGCGACCACTTGGGAAGAAGAGGAGGAGTGAACATCGTCTCTGATCCTCTTTTTGGAAGCTTCCATCTTGAGTTGGGCTGCCTCTTGCTTAAGTGCCATGTTATATAATTGATCGAACTCATCAGGCTCGAACAAGGTGAGAGCTAGTTGGAGTTCATCTTTTAGACCACCACGGAACTGATAGATCTTGCTCTTGGCATCTGGGATGTCTTTCTTGGCATAGCGGGCAAGGTTCTGGAACTTGACATTATATTGGTAGACAGTCATTGAGCCTTGCTTCAGGTTGCGGAATTGCTCACGCATATCCTCGACGACACTTGTTGGAATGTGGTGAGAGCGAAAGTCCTTGCAGAAGTCATCCCAGGAGATTACACGTCCCTCTCTGGAATCTTTGTACTGCTGCCACCATTCAGCGGCTTGGTCCTTGAGTTGGAAGGCCGCAAACTTCACATAGTCCTCGGGCCTGACGTTACTGCACTCGAAATGATTCTTGATATCTGTTATCCAGTCTTCAGCATCTAGAGGGTCCACACAATAACTGAATGCCTTTGGTTGGTTTGCCAGGAACTGGTTGAGTGTAGCAAAGTGAGGTTGGTTGAACAAATTGCCTTGGCCTTGGTTCCCATGAGCACCCTGATTTGCTTGAATGTTCTGCATCATTTGCATAAGCATCTGGGTGTTCTGGTTCGTCGCTTGCATAATTGCTCTCCAGGCCTCAGACAGAGGAGGAGGGGAAGGAGGATGATCAGGAACCTCTTCACCCTCTAGGTTAGCGTTGGGAACCCTTTTAGGAGCCATCCTGAATGAGATGACAACTATTAGCCATTGATTGAGAAAGATATATAAGCTGAATCAACGGCTAGAAATTGCAACATAAGTCTTCACAAGAACATTGGAACGAAAATGAATGAATGTAATCCACAGTTTAATGATACAACAATCTTCACGAGAAGCCACTTGGGAGAACAAAAGGTAAATAAAAACAACAAGGAGCAGATAGAACAAATACAAGATAGAAGCTTCGTTCGACATTTTCGTGCTGAAAGCTTATGGAACGTGTTACAAAAGGGTTTTGAAATCCCCGGACCAGCATAGCCAAGGACCCTTTAAGATGCAACTCCCGATCGAAAAAACGCCCATAAAACTACTTCACTCAATGTAGAACCCCGAACTTCATATCCTGCATTCGTTGGAAGAATGCCTACGAACTACTAGATGAACCCACCTATTAATTTCTGAAAGTTTCCAGTTATACAATCAGGTGTTGGGGATACAGGGGAAGCATCGCGCACTCAACTCTAATCCTACATCCAGCTGTATCCATCCTTCAACACATAACCAGTTATTTTCGGAAACCGTCTGCCTCGGACCTTCGAAACGCATCTACTATACAAGCTATGGCAATACTCCCAAACTACCTCCCCAGTACTGGGTGATGTCGGGGTTATCTTGCCACTAACCTCATAGGAGAGTTTTCGATGTCGGCCGTCTTAAGTATTCCAGAACTGCTGCGATATATTTGTGGCGACAACACCTCGGAGCTCAACTCCCCGGGACACTGCCACAACCCCTAAATGACAGGAGGCATCGAGAACAATGTTCTCGTCACAAAGACATCGAAACAATCCAAACAATGCCCGCGTGATCCTAAAAAAAATTGGTGAATTTTGAGAGTAGAAGAGGCAAGAGTAATCGTCAGGAGTCCTCACCAGAGTGAAAAGAGATGACGAGCAAAAGAAATCCTAGTCTCCGATATATATAGGACTCAAAACATTTTTAAGTGTGTGCCTAGACTCAACCGTCAACGATTTGATCAATCAGTGGGGGCTTCTAGGTCGGAGAAGGCTCTGAATACCAACTTGTAATGCCCAGGATGGGACTATACCTCCTACGTGTCGAGGCACGACTTAAAGGTATAAGCCCATTCTGGAATGATCTCAAGTTCGGTATCTTTGCACATCTCATGTAAAAATAGGGATGAAATTGCAAAAGGATAGTTGGCTTACACTCGCCACGTCACACAATACATTACATAAGCAAATCATCATCCAAAACATCACAACCCGACTACGGGTGAAGATCCAAATGAAAGATACCAAATACATAAAGACACAGGTCCGAATCACCCCTAGTAGAAACCACTACTGATCATCGGGATAGTGCACACAGTATCGGCTACGTTCTTCATCGTACTCCCAGTACAGCTCCGTGCCGTCACCTGAGTAGTTCACCATAGTACCTGTATTTGGTGTGGTGTAGAATCTGCGAGCCACGGAGGACTCAGCAATCCCGTTCCCGGGTAGCAAAACTATCTAAGCCTTGGGTGTGGAACAAGGCTGAAGAAAGATAAAGGTTGCAGCTGCACTAGCACTAGCTTACGTGTTTAGAGCGAGAAGAGAAGTGCCACGAGCGTCAAAATGATCACGAAGTGATCCTATCTAAGCACGTCAATCATAACCCCACCGTGTTCACTTCCCGAACCGCTTTCGGAATATGACCGTCACGGTTACTCACTCTGGTAGTGTGTTCTGAACATGGTGTCAAGTTTTCTACAACCGAATATTAACAAATTCCCATCTTCCACATAACCGCGGGCATGGCTTTCGAAAGTTCAAAACCCTGCAGGGGTGTCCCAACTTAGCCCATGACAAGCTCACGATCTGCGGAGTCGCAACTCCAAGGTTGGAAGACCCGAGTATTCTCGGAATCCTGTACTCAAGATATTCTGACATAGGTAAAACTAATCCAGCAAGACCTCCCGGCGTGCCAACACCCTGATAGTAGCCGCGCGTATCTAGTCTCAGGCCACGACCGGATGAGCACAACGTACAGTGACCAAAACCCAAGTTGCCAAGGGGGGGGGGGGGGGG
>LR738714.1:371463029-371508041 GCA_902687465.1 Secale cereale | reverse complement strand
GCCTGGATGGCGGCGGCGGCGGGCCCGTGTCGGGCCTGCGGGCTGGCGCGGTGGGAACGGCGGCGGGGACACATGGGAGGAGCTGGTTGGTCCGGCGCGTCCGGGCGGACGTGTCCGGTCCGTCCGGATGTGTCCGGCGGCGGTGGAGGGGTGGAACTAGGGTTTTGGACAAAATATGGACATGGTGGGACGTTTTTATAGGCACAAGGAGCTAGGAGACTCCAAATGGGGAGCGGTTTTCGGCCACGCGATCACAAATCGACGACCGTGATGATGGGAAGGGTTGTGCTGGTTTAGTGGGCTGTTGTGGAGGGGGTCTTGGGCCTCAAAGAAGAGGTTCTTTTAGCCCACTAGGTTAACCGTTGGAGTACCAAACGAACTCCAAACGCGACGAAACTTGACAGGCGGCCTATACGTACCAAAACAACATCGCACGACAAGTCTCACGCCATTCCGGAAACATTACACGGCTACACATAAAAGAAGGACTCAGGGATGCCACGGGCACGTGTGTGAGCGTCGGAACTCGAAATGAACAACGGGAAGAGACGAATGGGACCGGATGAAAGTGACAACACAAATGCAATGCAATGCACATGACAACATGACATGGATGAAATGCACACACGCACACGACAAAACGAAGAAACCCGAAATGAAGAAGAACCCGAAAAGGAATTGACGAAGTCAAAGTTCATATATTGCCATATAGGGGAAGTTTTACATCTGGGGCATTACAATGTTGCTATGACCTTGCCATGCTTAATGCTTGTCACTTTGGGCCGGGGTGCCATGATTTCAGATTTGAACCGTTTATGTTATCACCATTATATTCATGTTCTAGATCCGATCTTGCAAGTTATAGTCACCTACTACGTGTTATGATATGGTTACCCCGGAGTGAAAATAGTCAGGACGACTCCAAGTGATGACCGTAGTTTGAGGAGTTCATGTATTCACCGTGTGTTAATGCTTTGTTCCGGTTCCCTATTAAAAGGAGGCCTTAATATCCCTTAGTTTCCAATATGGACCCCGTTGCCACGGGAGGGTAGGACAAAAGATGTCATGCAAATTCTTTCCATAAGCACATATGACTATTTACGGAATACATGCCTACATTATATTTATGAACAGGAGTTAGTGTCGTATCGCCCTAGGTTATGACTGTCACATGATGAATATCATCCAACAAATTACCGATCCAATGCCTACGAAATTGTCATATATTGATCTTGTCAAGTTTCTATTTCTATCATTACTGTTGTACTTGCTACAAAACTATTGCTATCACTGTTACCGTTACTATTGCTGCTACCATTACTATCAAAACTATTATATTACTGCGCTACTGATCACTTTGCTGCAGATAATTAATCTTCAGGTGTGGTTGAATTGACAACTCAGCTGCTAATACTTGCAAATATTCTTTGGCTCCCCTTGTGTCGAATTCATAAATTTGGGTTGAATACTGTACCCTCGAAAACTGTTGCGATCCCCTATACTTGTGGGTTATCACACGGTTCCACTATCGGTCATTGAACGATGGAGTTTCTTTCATGTCTATGATTTACCGAACCTACGAGGTCAAAAGCTTCAGGTAATCATAATCTGTTAAGTGTTAGTAGGATGAGAGTATCAAGGATTTATTTGTGGAATTGTTTCATTAATATTTGGAATAGTTTCGAGAGGAACCAGAAGCGTTTTGGGGTCACCGGAAGGGTTCGGAGTTTGTCGGGCAGTACCGAGTATTGCCGATGAATAATTGTAACACCCAAGATGCGGCTATATCTCCTACGTGTCGAGGCACGACTTAGAGGCATAACCGCATTCTGGTATGATCGCAAGATGGTCATCTTCACACATTCCTATGTACATGAACAAAGGTAAAATAATATAGTTGGCTTACAATCGCCACTTCACACAATGCATAAATAAGTCATACATTCATCCAGACTACACACATAGTGTGACTACGGATGAATCCAAATGATAAGATAACCATCCACTATGCCCGATCGGCCCTAATATGAACCAATACTGGTCGTCGAGGAACTCATGTACATACGCCCATGCTCTTCATCGAACTCCCACTTGAGTTCCTGGTCACCACCTGTATCGTACTCGGTTGTACCTGCATCTGATTTTGTAGTAAACCGTGAGTCACGAGGACTCAGAAATCCCATTCCAGGGTATCCGAACTATCAAAGCTTTTTGGCAAGGAGAAGGTGTATAAGTGGGCTGCTGCAAGCACTAAGCGAAGATGAGGTGGCTAGCTTACGTATCATCAGAGCGAGAAGAGAAGTGAAAGCCATCGGTCGTGAACTAATTCATGATCACTAGATGATCCTGTCTACCTATGACTCATCCATAACCCAGCCTTGTTCTCTTCTCGAACTCCCTCAAAAAGAGACCATCACGACTACTCACACAGTAGTGTATTCTGTTTGAGTTTTTGTGTCAAGTTATCTACAACCGGATATTAACAAACCCCAATCCGCCGCATAACCGTGGGCACGGCTTTTGAAAGATCATAACCCTGCAGGGGTGTCCCAACTTAGCCCATTACAAGCTCTCGCGATCAACAGAGGCAAATCCTGGTAAGACTACCCGATAAGACTCAGAATCCTGGTGTACAAGATATTTCGACAATGGTAAAACAAGTCCAACAAGACCTCCCGACGTGCCGACATCCCGATAGGAGCCGCATGTATCTCTTCTTAGGCCACATTGCATAAGCTAAGCGTACATGTGCCAAAATACCCCAAGTTACCAAGGGGCGGACCCGCACGGTGCTCTAGTTTGGACCAACACTCATGAGGAGCACTGGCCCGGTTTGTTGATTAAAATCCTCGGGGTCCGTAAAGTCCCTATGCAAGTTTTTAGTTATTAGGCAAATGGTAAAACCAAAGTTGGGCCTTGCTGGAGGAGTTTTATTCAAAGCGAACTATCAAAGGGGGCCCATAAACACCAACCACGTTAGGAACGCAAAATCAAGGAACATAACACCGGTTTATCGATTCCTAAGGTGGCATGAGTGGAACAAAACACCGAGCAAAAGGCCAAGCCTTCCACCCATTGCCAGGTATATAAGGTATATTAATTTAAATATAGATATTGTGTTATTCCCAAAATATCCAATCCACATGGAGCAAACTTCAACTTCACCTGCAACTAACAATGCTATAAGAGGGGCTTGAGCAAGAGCGTAACCTAGCCAAACAATGGTTTGCTGGGAAGGTAGTTAGATGTTTCATGGCAAGGAAGGGGCCGACAAGCAAATAGATATGTATCGCGACAAAGCAATAGAGCGAGGCATCTAGCATAGCAACAATAGAGGTGATATCAAGGAATGGTCATCTTGCCTGAGATCCCGCGAGGAAGAAGAACGAGTCCATGAAGAAGACAACGGACGTAGTCGAACGAATCCTCACAACTCCGGAACGAAACCGAAGCTAACGAGAGAAGCAAACCAGAAAGAAGCAAACAACATGGTAAACACACAAGCATAAGCATGTCATGATGCACAAGCAAGTATGATGCATGTCCGGTTTAAATATGCATGGCATGGCAAAGTGCACAAACAACACTACAATTTAAGTGGAGCTCAATATGCAACGAGTTGCATATTGACAAAACACCATATTCAATTATTTAGTGTCTTTCTTCTATGCACCCAACAAATTTAAATGTTGGTTAACATGGCAAGAGGTGAAGCACAACAAAACTATACTATCTAGGCAATTTAAACGAGGCTGGAAAACAAACAACAATTCCGGTAAAACCCCATGTGCAAATTTAGCAATTATTAAAGCAAATAACAATTTTAACCATTTAAATGTTGTTATCATGATGCGGATGACATTTGAAAGTTTTATGCAATTTTAGTTAAAATTTGACATGAACATGTTATGAAGCATTTGTCACCGTGGTGGAAAGAAAGGGTGCCATGGCGATGAATCCGAAAATGATGCCACGACAACATATCGGTTCCGGTAACTCGTTGGGAGACCGGTGCAAAAGAAGTTGGCATGAGCGAGTCATGCAAAAGATGGTGACGTGATCCCGCATACCGAGTTCCCACGGGTCGGTGGCATGGAAACGAGGGTTGTGCACGAAACAATTCAGACATGGTGCAAGCACGAGCATCTCGTACAACATGCATTCTTCCATGGTGATCGTCTCAGCGGTATACCTTTGAAGATTGCGTTTCGGGGTGGTTCAAGTTTGTTGAGGGAAGTAGTCATTCACGGACATCGTGAGAAGTAGTCGTACATGATGAAGAGGAACTTGACATTTCCATATGCTCCGCGGGGTCTTCAAGGTCGACGGTAGTTGTACATTTCGGTCGTAGTCGAACTCGGCGAGTGATGGTCGTCGTGGTACTTGTCACGTTCCGAATGTGTAGTCGTACATGGGTCTTGGGCGAAGGTAGTCGTACAGACACGTAGATGAACTTGACGGTCCCGTGTGTAGTCGTTCACAGAGGTACTTGATGCAATCCACGCAACCAGTGCATGTTCTAGCATCGGTCTTCACGAAGGTGTACTTGGCAAAAAATCCCGCACATGATGCTTGACGGTTCGTGTACGGGTCTTAGCGATGTTCTTGCCGATCCAAAATGAAGCAAGACAGGAGGGCCTCTGGTGGGCAGCGCTCGTGCAGCGGCAAAAGATGGTTGGGCTATGCTGCTCATGCCCACCAGTGAAACAACAAAATTGGCCATGACCTGGTGGCGGTGTCGAGCATCAGGAAGTGGGGCGTTGTAGGAGAAAGGGGCCAGAGATGGGGAGCAACGGAGCGAAGCAGAACTGGCGCTAGATGGAGCTCAGGGTTCGTGGTGTTGGGGAGCACGAGAGGCAAGAAGGCATGGCAGAGGAGGTTGTTGCAGTCCATGAGCAGCGACGCAGGCTCCGGTGGCTGGTTGGTGGTGGCGTGGGATGTCAGGCGTAGCAGATCGCGGCGGCAGCTTGAACGGGGGATGGGACGGAGGAGGCCGTCGGGCGCACGAGTGGAGGCATGTCGCCATAGAGAGGGAGAGAAGGAGGGATGGGTGGCAGAGACGCAACCGTGGCAGGCCGGCGGCATCGCACAACTCGCGTCAGGGGCGGCGCTCGACGATGGAGCCGGCGTCGATGAAGAGGTCGGGCGCGGGGTGGCATGGGTGAGGTGGATCGGGAGTAGCAGGCTCTCGCTCCTCTTTGGCGGCGCGAGCAGGGAAACGAGGGAGAGCGATGGGGGATTGAGCGAGGAAAGGGCTAGGTTCAGGTTAAGAGGGGGTGCGGACTGGGCTTGGGAGGGTTAGCTGGGCCGCTGGTTGGGCCTCGTGGCCTGCTGGGCTGTGCACTCTCTTCTCCCTCTTAATTCTTCTCTCTATTTCGAAGAAACAGAAACTTGGAAGAAATGCCGAGAGAGATTGGAGTGGAGTTTGGGCATGAATTTAATTTTATCAGACTCACAAAAATGAGCTTGATACAAGAAAAATGAAAATGAACATGTGGGTGAAGTTTGAATCGAACTCATTTGAATTTAATTCAAATGGTTTTGCATACAAAGTAGGTGATAGGGATGTCCAAAAATGTTGAGGTTTAAGGTGGACCTTGGGAAACTGATGAAAGAATTATCGACAAAGTTTGAGGCAAGGAGTTGAGATTAAAAAGAATGCAAGGAACTTAAACTGTAAGTGTGTTATGGTTTAGAAAGGGTGCCACGGCGACGAATCCGAAAATAATGCCACGGCAACATATCGGTTCCGGTAACTCGTTGGGAGACCGGTACAAAAGAAGTTGGCCTGAGCGAGTCATGCAAAAGATGGTGGGGTGATCCTGCATACCGGGTTCCCACGGGTCGATGACATGGAAACAAGGTTGTGCACGAAACAATTCGGACACGGTGCAAGCACGAGCATCTCATACAACATGCATTCGTCCACGGTGATCGTCTCGGCGGTATACCTTCGAAGCGTGTGTTTCGGGGTGGTCCGAGTTCGTTGAGGGAAGTAGTCATTCATGGATGTCGTGGGAAGTAGTCGTACATGACGAAGAGGAGCTTGACGTATCCATATGCTCCACGGGGTCTTCGAGGTCGACGGTAGTTGTACATTTTGGCGGTAGTCGAACTCGGCGAGTGATGGTCATCGTGGTACTTGTCGCATTCCGAATGTGTTGTCGTACATGGGTCTTCGACAAAGGTAGTCGTACATGCACGTAGATGAACTTGATGGTCCCGTGTGTAGTCGTTCACAGAGGTACTTGACGCAATCCACGCAAATGGTGCTTGTTCGGGCATCGGTCTTCATGAAGGTGTACTTGGCAAAAAATCCCGCAGACGATGCTTGACGGTCCGCGTACGGGTCTTGGCGACGTTCTTGCCGATCCAAAATGAAGCAAGACAGGAGGGCCTCTGGTGGGCAGCGCTCGTGCAGTGGCAGAAGATGGTCGGGCCATACTGCTCATGCCTAATAGTGAAACAACAAAATTGGCCATGACCTGGTTGTGCCATCGAGCATCAGGAAGCGGGGCATTGCAGGAGAAAGGGGCCGGAGATGGGGCGGTAGCAGCAGAGCGAAGCAGAGCTGGCGCTAGATGGAGCTCGGGGTCCGTGGTGTTGGGGAGCACGAGAGGCAAGAAGGAGTGGCGGAGGAGGTTGTTGCAGGCCATGAGCACCGGCGCGGGCTCCGGTGGCTGGCCAATGGTGGCGCGGGATGCCGGGCGCAGTAGATCGAGGTGGCGGCGCAAACGGGGGATGCGACGGAGGAGGCCGTCGGGCGCACGAGGGGAGGCATGGCACTATGGAGAGGGAGAGAAAGAGGGATGGGGCGACAGAGACGCAACCGAGGCAGGCCGGCGACAGGGCACAGTTTGCACAAGGGGCGTCGCTCGACGACGGAGCCGGCGTCGGTGAGGAGGTCGGGAGCGGGGTGGCATGGGCGAGGTGGATCGGGAGGAGTGGGCTCTCGCTCCTCTCTGGCGACGCGAGCAGGGGAATGAGGGAGAGCGATGGGGGATCGAGCGAGGAAGGGGCTAGGTTCAGGTTAAGAGGGGGTGCGGGCTGGGCTTAGGAGGGTTAGCTGGGCCGCTGGTTGGACCTTGTGGCCTGCTGGGCTGTGCACTCTCTTCTCCCTCTTAATTCTTCTCTCTATTTCAAATAAACAGAAACTTGGAAGAAATGCTGAGAGAGATTGGATTGGAGTTTGGGCATGAAGTTAATTTTATCAGACTCACAAAAAATGAGCTTGATCGAAGAAAAATGGAAATGAACATGTGGGTGAAGTTTGAATCAAACTCATTTGAATTTAATTCAAATGGTTTTGCATACGAAGTAGGTGATAGGGAGGTCCAAAAATGTTGAGGTTTAAGGTGGACCTTGGGAAAGTGATGAAAGAATTATCGACAAAGTTTGAGGCAAGGAATTGAGATTAAAAAATGCAAGGAACTTAAACTGTAAGTGTGTTATGGTTTATTCCAATATTATTTTATTATAGCTCCCTAAATATTGGGAGGATATGTTATAAAGAGAAGTCACAATTGTGAATATCCCTCAATTTAAATGGATCGAAGACCCATACAATTTACTTAGTTGACTTGCAAAAATTAAATGGCATGATGGCATGATGACATGATGCAATGCAAGAAATGATTAGAGGAAGCAAAATGAAACACAAGGCGAAACCCGAAATAGCTGGAAGTCTTCTGGAGCGTCGGTCTTGGGGCGTCACAGATCTCCCACACTAACAGAGGATCTCGACCCGAGATCCTAGGGATGGCACCTCATAGAAGAGGAAAATGAAGAGGTAAAACAAAGTTGCTTTTCGACAAACAAGCGAAACCACGAACTTGAGAGGTTGAACAATCTTGAAAGAAAGAATACAACGGACAAGAACGAGATTGCAAACACTTCATTAGCAAAGGGGAATAAGGAACATTACAAGAACCTTGTAGGTTAAAAGGCATGAACAAGAGCTCACGGATGACGAAAGAATTTCAAAACCACTCCGGTTAAAACAAGATGGAGAAGGAATAAGAACAAAATAATTTGGACAACACTCCGTCTGAAAATGGAAGGAATTGAACACGAACTTTCCAAGTTGGGATGATACTTGATGAAACCAACAACACACTGCCTCCGAAACAATCAAAAGAATGACACAAAGGGTAAGAAGGTTTCAAACAACACTCCGGTTGAAAAGAGAGTCAAAACTTGATAAGATGAAGGAACTTGAATGGATGACACGACACTCCTATTAAATGGACAAGAAAGGAAAATAACATGATCTTGATATGACAAGATGATGGTTCGAAGAGAGCAATATCACAAAGCCTCCAGAACGAAAGAATAGAAGCTAGACCATAAGAAGAAAAGAAAGTAGAAGAACATGAAAACATCTACCACAATTGAATTTGAAAATCATCCTTACGAAGAAGGGTTTAACGGAGTTGTTGAAAATAATCAACAACAAAAGAATAAGCTTGTTGTGGGCTTATGGAAAACATCTCAAAATTATGAGGTGACAACCGGCCACTAACGGAAACCTATTATTGCTAGAGATCAATGAAGAGATGAAAACTTCTTTCACCGAGAGGATAAATGAAGAATTTGCGTCATTTATAAGCACCACAATAGCCACAATCCTTAGAGAAAGATTTTAGGTGAAATACAACCCAAGATTACTCCAACGAATAAATTGAAGGGTTGGAAAGATCTCCTGAACAAAGAAAATGATGGGTTTAAATATCTCATTCCTGACAACTTGTGAATCATGTAACATGAAGGGAAATTGTCAAAAATGACATACCACCACCTCAAATGATAAGGTAGAAAGAATTGCACTTCGGGATGCAAGAAGAAGAATACTTGAACTCCTCGAACAAGAATCTTGATGAACACTTCGAGGATGAATTAAATCATGATGAACCACCACGAAGAACACCGATAACAAAAGGATGAGAAGTGAAGGATGAAAAGATTAAGATTGAAGCCTTGCAATGATTAGATGGAGCTTCATGACGAGATAATGAATATAGCTTGGACCTTCGGAAAAGAAAGATGGATCATTTTGAACCAAGAGTTTATTCATCATGAACAAACTTCAGAAGAAGGAATTAATAACCTTGAGGAAAACAAGAATAGGAGATCATGTTATGCTTATCCTTCATCAACTTAAATCGATGAGAAGCAATGGATTTAGCATACTACTTATTCTCGTTGCAAAGAATTAAAGACAGATCTCGCACAAACTTGACGGACCACCAGTAGGATTTCAGAAAGAATGAATGCATTGATATGACGACAAAGGAAAATGAATCTTGAACGAACCACCATGAAAATTTGAAGATGGACGAAGAAAAGAGAAGGAATCTTCCGAAAGAATTAGAAAACGAATGAAAATACTCGAGGCAATTTAGATACAAGAGAACGAAGAGATCTCAACCTGACTAGAGAATACTTGAATGAAGCACCGGAAGAATATGGAGACGAACGGAGAGTCATCAATGAAGAATAGTTAGAGGACGAAGTTGAAAACTGAGAACGAAGAAATCTTTTGAAATGATGGCCTTCGGAGGATCACAATGGAAAGAATTCATGACATATTCTGGATGTGTATCTAAAGAATTTGTCATGATCGAAACAATTTGAGGGGATAACATTAAGCTAGAAGCATGAATCTTCAAGAGAACGGACCAAGATTTAGGAGAAATTCTTCTTCAGTCTTCACATGTTGGGAATGACAATGAGAAAAACCTTGAAGAATTTTGAGATACTCCGGAGGAATGAAGAATGTAAAGGTTGAACCAATGTTGGAAAGAATTTGAAAGCAATCTTGGAGAAGGCATATGACTGATAAAAAATCATTCTTACGTCAGACTTTGAAAAGAATGTGAGAATAACTCCAAAAAATAGAAGAGTCAGGCAAGATCCTGGGAAAAGACCTGTGGGTTAGGGCCCACTCAAAAGAAACATCGTTGAATGATTTTAAAGAGATATTGCACTGGTTGAATTAAATGACTTGAATGAGATATCCAGCTCGAATTAGATTGAACGGATTAAGAATTGAAACGCGAATCTTCTGAGATATCTTGCACACTCCGGAGAAGAATTAGAGAGAGTTTGGTAAACATGAGAGACTTTGGATAAGAAATTTCAACCTAGGAGAACATGTGAAACAAGAGGAACACCTATGATCAACATCGAAGCTTGGATTTAATCCACGGGAGAAGAAAATGAGAATGGAACAACGATGAAGTTGAAGATTCCTTAGCGTCACTAGACTTGAGATTTCTGGCTCCGAGAAGAAGAAGGGTGGTAGGGTGGTAAAAACAAAGGCAACTTGAGATGAATGAAACATACACTGTTGAGAAAAAAAACCAAGAATTGGTCTTGCACATATTGAAAGGATCGGTTAACTTGAAGAGAAGCACACCAGTTGAGAAGAATTTACATGACAATCTTGATGACCAAGAAGAGCTAGCAATCCCATAGAAATATGAGAACACCGCTTAGGAAAGGTATGTAATCAACACTTGAAATTGAAGCAACTCGAATACCACACTCAAAACAAAACAAAGGATTTGGCTTGCAGAATAAGCCGGAACAAACATATGATAGAGGTGTCGTCCAAAGTTTTTGCGATGAGGCCCCCCGGGCACAATGTTACAAAGGACATTGCATCCCCGAATCAGCATAGCCAAGGATTCTTTAAGATGCAACCCCCAGTGTAAAATCGACTGTGACAAACAAACCACTAGACGTTGAACCCCAACCTCATATTATGCATTCGTTGGAAGATTACTTAAGAGCTACTTGAATTCCCCCTATTAATTCCCGAAGCTTTCTGGTTATGCAATCTGGTGTTGGGGATACATGCGAAGAAATCTATCTCAATCAACTAACAATACCTACATCTAGCTGTATCCATCCGTCAACACATAAGCAGGCACCTTCAGAAACCGTTTACCTCAGACCTTCGAAAAGAATCCTCTATACTAGTTGTGCCAATACTCCCGAACTATCCCCCAAGTACTGGGTGACGTCGGGGTTATCTCACCACAAGACATGCATATAAGCGTTTTCGATGTCGGCCACCTCCGGTATTTCGAAACTGTAATGATACACAATGCGACGACAAGACCTCAGACCTTAACTCCCCGGGACTAAGCCTAAACTGACAGGAGGCACCAAGATAGAATTCTCGTCACAAACATATCAAAACGATCCCAACAATACCCGTGTGATCCTAAAAAAGTGGAAAAGAGGGCAGGAAGTCAAAACTTCTACGTCAGGAGTCCTCACCAGAGCGACGAAGGGGATAAGGAGAAAAATAATTCCTACTCTCCGATATATATAATCCTAAGACCTAAAACACTTTTTGTTTCTAGACTCAACATCGACAGCGGTTCGATCAAGGAGGGGCTCCTTGGTCGGGGAAGACTCTGATTGCCAACTTGTAACGCCCAAGATGCGGCTATATCTCCTACATGTCGAGGCATGACTTAAATGCATAACTACATTCTGGTATGATCGCAAGATGGTCATCTTCACACATTCCCATGTACAAGAACAAAGGTAAAATAATATAGTTCACTTACAATCGCCACTTCACACAATGCATAAATAAGTCATACATTCATCCAGAGTACACACATAGTCCGGCTATGGACGAATCCAAATGAAAATAAGATAACCATCCACTATTCCCGATCGGACCTAGTAGGAACCACTACTGATCGTCGGGGAATGTCACGTACATACGCCCACGCTCTTCATCGAACTCCCACTTGAGTTCCTGGTCACCACCTGCATCGTACTCGGTTGTACCTGCATCTGGTTTTGTAGTAAACCGTGAGTCACGAGGACTCAGCAATCCCATTCCCAGGTATCAAAACTATCAAAGCTTTTGGTAAGGAGAAGGTGTATAAGTGGGCTGCTGCAAGCACTAAGCGTAGATGAGGGGGCTAGCTTACGTATCATCAGAGCGAGAAGAGAAGTGAAAGCCATGGGTCGTGAAATAATTCATGATCACTAGATGATCATGTCTACCTGCGAGTCATCCATAAGCCAGCCGTGTTCTCTTACCGAACTCCCTCGAAAAGAGACCCTCATGACTATTCACACGATAGTGTATTCTGTTTGAGTTTTTGTGTCAAGTTATCTACAACCGGATATTAACAAACTCCAATCTACCACATAATCATGGGCACGACTTTTGAAAGATCATAACCTTGCAGGGGTGTCCCAACTTAGCCCATCACAAGCTCTCGCGAACAACAGTGGCAAATCCTCTTATCTTAGGGACTACCCGATCAGACTCGGAATCCCGATGTACAAGATATTTCGACAATGGTAAAACAAGTACATCAAGACCTCCCGACGTGCCAAAACCCTGATAGGAGCCGCGCGTATCTCATCTCAGGCCACATCGGATAAGCTAAGCATACATGTGCCAAAATACCCCAAGTTGCCAAGGGACGGACCTGCACGGTGCTCTAGTTTGGACCAACAGTAATGAGGAGCACTGGCCTGGTTTGTTGATTAAAATCCTCGGGGTTCGAAAAGTCCATATGCAAGTTTTCAGTTATTAGGCAAATGGTAAAACCAAAGTTGGGCCTTGCTGGAGGAGTTTTATTCAAAGCGAACTATCAAATGGGGCCCATAAACCCCAACCGCGTTAGGAACGCAAAATCAAGGAACATAACACCGGTTTATCGGTTCCTAAGGTGGCATGAGTGGAACAAAACACCGAGCAAAAGGCCAAGCCTTCCACCCATTGCCAGGTATATAAGGTGCATTAATTTAAATAGAGATATCGTGTTATTCCCAAAATATCCAATCCACATTGAGCAAACTTCAACTTCACCTACAACTAACAACGCTATAAGAGGGGCTTGAGCAAGAGCGTAACCTAGCCAAACAACGGTTTGCTGGGAAGGTAGTTAGAGGTTTCATGGCAAGGAAGGGGCCGACAAGCAAATAGATAGGTATCGCGACAAAGCAATAGAGCGAGGCATCTAGCATAGCAAGAATAGAGGTGATATCAAGGAATGGTCATCTTGCCTGAGATCCCACAAGGAAGAAGATCGAGTCCATGAAGAAGACAACGAACGTAGTTGAACGAATCCTCACAACTCCAGAATGAAACCGAAGCTAACGAGAGAAGCAAACCAGAAAGAAGCAAACAACATGGTAAACACACAAGCATAAGCATGTCATGATGCACAAGCAAGTATGATGCATGTCCGGTTTAAATATGCATGGCATGGCAAAGTGCACAAACAACACTACACTTTAAGTGGAGCTCAATATGCAACGAGTTGCATGTTGACAAAACACCACATTCAATTATTAAGTTGACCTCTGTTTATGCACCAACAAGTTTAAATGTTGGTTAACATGGCAAGAGGTGAAGCACAAAAAACTATACTATTTAGGCAATTTAAATGAGGCCGGAAAACAAACAACAATTCCAGTAAAACCCCATGTGCATATTTAGCAATTATTAAAGCAAACATTTTTTTTAAACATTTAAATGTTGTTATCATAATGCGGATGACATTTGCAAGTTTTATGCAATTTTAGTTAAAATTTGACATGAACATGTTATGAAGCATTTGTCATCGTGGTGGAAAGAAAGGGTGCCACGGCGACGAATCCGAAAATGATGCCACGACAACATATCGGTTCCGGTAACTCGTTGGGAGACCAATGCAAAAGAAGTTAGCATGAGCGAGTCATGCAAAAGATGGTGACGTGATCCCGCATACCGAGTTCCCACGGGTCGGTGGCATGGAAACGAGGGTTGTGCACGAAACAATTCAGACATGGTGCAAGCACGAGCATCTCGTACAACATGCATTCGTCCACGGTGAACGTCTCGGCGGTATACCTTTGAAGCTTGCGTTTCGGGGTGGTTCGAGTTCGTTGAGGGAAGTAGTCATTCACGGACGTTGTGAGAAGTAGTCGTACATGACGAAGAGGAACTTGACATTTCCATATGCTCCGCGGGGTCTTCAAGGTCGACGGTAGTTGTACATTTCGGTCGTAGTCGAACTCGGCGAGTGATGGTCGTCGTGGTACTTGTCGCGTTCCGAATGTGTAGTTGTAGGATCGAAGAAGTAGGTCTAGAGGGGGGGGGGGTGATTAGACTACTTGATGAGATAAAAAACTGCCTTTTGGTTGTGCAAAGTTTTAGGCAGTTTTGCAATTAAGATCAAGTCAAGTAACATACTACACATGCAATTCTAGAGTATGGGCAGCGGAAAGTAAATTGCATATATAGTAAATGGAAGTGGAGAAGATCAAACGCAGTTTGGTGACACGGAGATTTTTTTCGTGGTTCCGATAGGTGGTGCTATCGTACATCCACGTTGATGGAGACTTCAACCCACGGAGGGTAACGGCTGCGCGAGTCCACGGAGGGCTCCACCCACAAAGGGTCCACGAAGAAGCAACCTTGTCTATTCCATCACGGCCTACGCCCACGGAGGACTAGCCTTACTCGGGGTAGATCTTCACGAAGTAGGCGATCTCCTTGCCCTTACAAACTTCTTGGTTCAACTCCACATCACGACGGAGGCTCCCAAGCGACACCTAACCAATCTAGGAGGCACCACCCCCCAAAAGGTAATAGACGGTGTTGATGATGATGAACTCCTTGCTCTTGTGCTTCAAGTGATAAACTCCCCAACACTCAACTCTCCTCACTGATATGGCTGTGGTGGAAGAAAGATTTGAGTGGAAAGCAACTTGGGAAGGCTAGAGATCAAGTTTCATATGGTAGGAATGGAATGGCTTGATCTCAACACAAGGGTAGGTGGTTCACTTCTCAAAAAGTGTATGGTAGAAGTGGTGGTACTTTCTGATGGCTCTCCTCCTGAATGAGGAGGGGGTGGAGGGGTATATATAGCCTCCACACAAAATCCAACCGTTACACACACATTTGACCAATCTCGGTCAGACCGAAGTGAAAACTCGGTTAGACCGAAAGTTCAAATATAGTGAACGTTGGGATTTTCGGTGGGACCGAAAATACCATCTCGGTGAGACCGAAGGTGTATCTGATATGAACGTTGGAGATTTCGGTGAGACCGAGAAAGAAAACTCGGTTGGACCGATTTGAGAAAGAATAGGAACATGCCAGAATCGGTTTGACCGAAAATGAATTATCGGTGCGACCGATTTGAGTCAAGGCAGAACCTTGCCCACTTCGGTGAGACCGATAATGCAAACTCGGAAATTCCGATATGATGTGAAGTGGTTACAGAAGGTTGGCAGTTCAGTTTCGGTGAGACCGATCTCAAACTCGGTGTGACCGATTTTTCTAGGGTTTGGAATATGGCAGAAGTGGTTCATCTCGGTGGGACTGATTTGAAAGAATCGGTGTGACCGAGATGTTAGGGTTTGTAGAGATAACTTCATCTCGGTGAGATAGAGTTGGTTTGACCGAGATTACTTATGGGTGTGTGTTAAGTAGTGAATAGTGCTGATAGTTGAGGGAGTTAGATCACCAAGCACTTGAGCAACCAGATCATCAACACAACCTCATCCCCTTTTAATAGTATTGGCTTTCCTATGGACTCAATGTGATCTTTGATCACTAAACCAAAAATGGAGTCTTGAGCTTTTGCCAATGCTTGTCTTAGCATTTGAGGGGTCCACTTCTTCAGTCATCTTGCCATACCAATGTGATTGGGTTTCCTGAAACATACTTGATAAAAGCATTAGTCCAACCACAAAGTATGTTGTCATTAATTACCAAAACCACCCGGAGAGCAAATGTGCTTTCAATCTCCCCCTTTTTGGTAATTGATGGCAACACACTGAAATTATATTGAACGAGACATCAAAGCTTATTGAAAGAAAGACAGTATTATCATGAAAGCTTTGACAAGCATGTAGTACACAAGCTCCCCCTACAAGTGTGCAAGATTTTCATAGATTATGGTTTTGGACTACCACAAGCACACAAGAGAGATAAGCAAGATGTGCTACATGCAGCTTGGCTATATGCATCAGAGCAGAAGAGAAAGGAAGTGAGTGATAATGCATATGTGCATGGTGATTTCTTGCAAACAAGTATTCACAAGCAAGTCACCATCATGCACATTCTGCAAGATGCATATACTTACCTTGAGGTTCCTTGGCATTTGTACCTGAAGGGATAAACTTGAGAAAAAGGTTAGATAACACAAGAGTATTCCTTCAACCAACTGCAAGAACATCAAGAGTACCAAGTCAGGGAGGACATGTATAAAGAGTGTCTCATATTGAGCACAGGCTTGAATCAGTAAACATGTCTCCGAAGCTAAAAGATTTTCAATGAACTCAGAGAGATTTTGCTTTTCATAGGATATCAATTGTGAAGATTCCTCTAAGTCTTCTCCCCTTAAGCTAAAAGATTTCATGAGATACCAATTGTGAATAAGATACCAATTGTGATAACGAGGGGTGTGATGGAAAAAGCAAAATCAAAAGAAAGATGCCAATTGTAATGTCCAATGTAAAACACGACAAAGCTTTGATGTGATTCTCTCCCCCTTAAGATAAGATTGCTTTTCTTCTTCCCTTAAGTCTTATCTTCTCCCCTACTCCCCTTACTCCCCCTAAGTTCTCTCCCCCTTTGACATCAAGTGCCAAAAAGGACAGCAAACTAGGTAGGACAGGAAAGATGGAAAGAAAGAAAGAAAGAAGTGGGATCCTTAAGAATCACAACGGGACAAACAAGAACATTCATAGAGAAACAATTTGAGTCCAAATTTGAGTCCTCTCCCTCTGTAAGATTTAAGTCTGAGTGGAGCTGCAGAAGGTGATGTCCTGGAAGAAATCCAAGGAAACACAGAAATAAACCAGCTCACTCTACGAGGGATGTTTCAAAGGATTTGCAATGAATTTGTAAATGATTTTCAGGGAATTGATCAGAACCAAAAAAAGATTTCCAGAAGGATATTCACAAAGAAATATAAGAAAAGAGATAAAAAGAATTCTAGATGAAGTTTTTTTTTTTTTAAGAAAACTCATAACAGAAAAACTCCAAAAGCATATGTACTTCATCTAGATAAAGGTCGGCGACAAAATCACCTATGTTTGAGTATATTGACTTAGGAGTCAAATGAAAACATTTGATCATAGGTCATACTCATCATTTAAGCTCAAAATGGGGTTGCCATTTTTCGATTAAGCATTTGATGTGATCACATCTTATGAAGCTGCTTGTACTCATGACTTTGAGTAAAGCTCCTTAAAGATGTGAAGAACATACCTTGGGCTTGTTGTTGCTTTACTCATGTAGGTAAGCTTGATGTAGGTGCTCATTGAATGTGAAGTTGGAGCGCCATTTCTACTTGTGTAGTTCATCTTCCTACATGGGTTAGGCAAGCAAGGAAATACTCAAGAATATCCAAGATGACAAGAGTGAAATACTAGATGTATAAGGTGTCAAAAAGGATATGTGGAATTTTGTTCCTTGAGCTCAACATCCCAAGGGGCTAGATACTTGGTCAAATGACAAGATTACTCATGATTTGAGTGTGTGGTAATCTTGTGGAATGTAGATCATCCAAGTACCTGCAAGGAGTTAGATGCAATACAAGGAGGCAAATGTGTCCAAGACATATGATCATCATCATAAGAGAAATATCAAGGATTAGTCAAGAGGCTCATGCCTTGCATGCATCAATGGAGTTATCACTCCAAGTTTGAAGCATCAATGATGTTCAACTCACTCCTTAAGCGACAAAACACTTTCTCATCAAGAGGTTTTGTAAAGATATCAGCAAGCTGTTTGTCAGTACGAACATGCTTAAGATTAATGTCACCCTTGGCAATATGATCACGAATAAAATGGTGACAAACTTCAATATGCTTTGTTCGAGAGTGTTGCACAGGATTGTGTCCAATCTTGATTGCACTCTCATTGTCACAAAGCAAGGGAACACGTCTCACATGTATCCCATAATCTTTAAGCATTTGTGTCATCCATAACAATTGAGCACAACACGAACCAGCAGCAATGTATTCTGCTTCGGCAGTGGATAATGATACCGAATTTTGTTTCTTGGAGGACCAAGATACAAGGGATCGACCAAGGAATTGACATGTACCCGAAGTTGACTTTCTATCAACCTTGTCACCGGCATAGTCCGAGTCGGAATAGCCAACAAGATCGAAAGAAGCTCTCTTAGGATACCAAATGCCAAAGTTTGGTGTGTGTATCAAGTATCTCACTATCCTTTTAACAGCTTTAAGATGACATTCTTTAGGGGCTGCTTGATATCGCGCACACATGCATACACTCAACATTATGTCAGGACGAGAAGCACAAAGATATAGTAGAGAACCAATCATAGAACGGTAAACCTTTTGATCAACGGGTTCTCCATCTTTTGTCAAGTCATTATGTCCACTAGTAGGCATGGGGGTACTCATACCTTTGCTTTCTTGCATGTTGAACTTCTTGAAGAGATCCTTAGTGTACTTTGTTTGTGAGACAAAAGTACCCTCCTTAGATTGCTTGATTTGCAACCCAAGGAAAAATTTGAGTTCACACATCATGGACATTTCATACTTCTCCGACATGAGCTGTCCAAACTTCTTGCTAAAATGGGGGTTAGTTGAACCAAAGATAATATCATCAACATATATTTGGCACACAAATAGTTCACCATTAACCCTTTTTGTGAACAGCGTTGAGTCTATCTTTCCAATTTCAAAGCCTTTTTCAAGAAGAAAGCTAGTTAAGCATTTGTACCAAGCTCTAGGGGCTTGTTTAAGACCATAAAGAGCTTTATGCAACTTGTAAACATGATTAGGCTTTTTGGGATTCACAAAACCGGGAGGTTGTTTAACAAATACTTCCTCCTCAATTTCACCATTTAGGAAAGCACTTTTGATGTCCATTTGATAGAGAGTAATATCATGATGATTGGCATAAGCAAGAAGAATGCGAATGGACTCAAGTCTAGCAACGGGGGCATAGGTCTCACCATAGTCCATACCTTCGACTTGTGTGTAACCTTGAGCTACGAGACGAGCCTTGTTGCGGATGACTTGTCCATCTTCATCTTGCTTGTTGCGAAACACCCATTTGGTTCCAATGATGTTTTGATCATCGTTGGGCTTCTCTACCAAAGTCCACACCTTGTTCCTCTCGAAGTTGTGTAGTTCTTCGTGCATAGCGTTCACCCAATCCGGGTCTTCAAGTGCTTCATCTACCTTCATAGGTTCAATACTAGAGATAAATGAGTAATGCTCACAAAAGTTAGCTAAGCGAGTTTTAGAGCGAGTAATTCTCCCGGAGTTGATGTCGTTCATCATTTGTTCCACGGGATGATTTTTCTTGACTCTTGCTCGAACTCGGGATAGCCTTTGTTGATGTTGTGGCTCAGCTTCCTCATCATCTTCATCTTCCTCTTCTTCTTCTTCATTGTTGTTGGTGTTGTCTTGAGGCGGTGGAGAAGGAGGTTGTGGTGGATCTTCTTGTTGTATTTCCTCATCTTGGTGAGTTCCACTTGTGGAGGCCTCCATGTTGCCTTGAGGTTCATCTCTCTGTGAGGTAGGTCGCTCCACATATGTAGATGAGGTACTCTCCTTCACTTCCATGGGACGAATCTTTCCAATAGATAAATCTTGGATTGCTTCCGATGGGTCCTTATCTCCTACATCAATAGGCATTTGCTCTACTTGCGAGCCATTAGATTCATCAAACTTCACATCTACCGTCTCTTCAACCTTTCGGGTGAAATTATTGTAGACACGGTAGGTGTGGGAGTTTGATCCATAACCAAGAAGAAAGCCTTCATGAGATTTAGGAGCAAATTTAGACCGACGATGCTTATCAAGGATATAGCATTTTGAACCAAAGACACGAAAGTATCCCACTTGGGGTTTGTTACCGGTGAGAAGCTCGTATGATGTCTTGCCGAGGAGCTTATGAAGATAAAGCCTGTTGATAGCATGACAAGCTGTCTCGACCGCTTCTCCCCAAAAATGCTTCGGTGTCTTGTATTCATCAAGCATCGTTCTTGCCATCTCTATGAGCGTTCGGTTCTTCCTCTCAACAACTCCATTTTGTTGAGGAGTATACGTAGCCGAGAACTCATGTAGAATTCCTTCCTCATCGAGAAAAGAGTCTACATTGGCGTTCTTGAACTCCGTTCCATTGTCACTCCGAACTTTCTTGATCTTCACTTCAAATTGATTTTGGGCCTTTTTGGCAAAGGTCTTGAAGATTTTCTGAACCTGCGATTTATCATCAAGGAAAAATACCCACGTAAATCTGGAATAATCATCAACTATAACTAGACCAAAGGAGTTACCACCAAGGCTTTTGTAAGCATTGGGACCGAAGAGATCCATGTGAAGAAGCTCAAGCGGTCTCCTTGTGGTCATGATGTTTTTCACGGGATGACTTCCACCAACTTGTTTTCCTGCTTGACAAGCACTACAAAGTCTATCTTTGTCAAAGAAAACATCTTTAACACCAAGAATATGATCACCTTTGATTAGCTTATCTAGATTACGCATACCAACATGTCCTAGCCTTCTATGCCATAACCAACCTTTAGAGGATTTAGCAATGAAACAAGCTCTAGGTTGGGCTTTCTTAGTGAAATCAACAATGTATAGATCACCTCTACGAATACCAGTAAAAGCCATGTTTTGATTATCACGACGAAAGACTTGGCAATCTACTTTGGTGAATAGCACACTGAATCCAAAGTCAGCTAATCTAGACACGGAAAGTAAATTGTATCCAAGAGATTCTACAAGCATGACATTTTGAATTGAGCTATCATGAGATATGGCCACCTTACCAAGGCCAAGTACCTTACCCTTGGAGTTGTCTCCAAAAGTCACATACTTGCGTGGACCATCGTTCTTTGCAAGCTCTCGAAACATGTCTTTGTCTCCGGTCATGTGATCGGTGCATCCACTATCAAGAATCCACTCTTTTCCACCAGACATGTAGTCTCTCATATTTGCCATGAGATTTAGACTCTTCATGACTTTGTCTAGCTCGGTGTCCGAATCAGAGTAATCATCATCATGCTCATGCTCATCATCATATTGACCCATAGATTGTTCATCATCAACACCTAGGTCAATTTGATAAGTATTTGCATTAGTTTGGTCAATGGAATAATAATCTTCGGAATGCAATGCAAGAGCATTTCTAACTCTAATATTGATAAGACCGGGATCACCCTTCTTTTTCATAAGATCACGAAGCTCAAAGAAGCATTTATCAAAGTTAGGATCATTGGGGTGCAACCTATCAAATTCAATAGTCTTGTGTAGAATTTCATCAAGACCTCTCATAGAGTAGTCCGGATAAAGTTCTTCCAAGAATTTCCACATAGCATAGGCACACTCAAAATTTGTAACAAGACTAAGCAAGTCATCAGGTAACCCTCTAATGATAAGATTCACAGTTCTAAGGTTACGAAGCAAATCAAGCTCTTCATCCATGGTAGGGTGCAAGGGATCAACAGGAGGCACATAGGGGGTCTTAACATATTTGCACAAATTGTACACCTTAAAGATACTAAGCATTTCAGACCTCCAAGAGTTATAAAACCTTCCATCAAGAACAGGCACTCTATGGCTAACACTCCCATCCGTAGACACGTCCATCTTCCTCCAATGGTGTGTAAACCAAAGCAATGGAGACCAAAGCTCTGATACCAATTGTAGGATCGAAGAAGTAGGTCTAGAGGGGGGGGGTGATTAGACTACTTGATGAGATAAAAAACTGCCTTTTGGTTGTGCAAAGTTTTAGGCAGTTTTGCAATTAAGATCAAGTCAAGTAACATACTACACATGCAATTCTAGAGTATGGGCAGCGGAAAGTAAATTGCATATATAGTAAATGGAAGTGGAGAAGATCAAACGCAGTTTGGTGACACGGAGATTTTTGTCGTGGTTCCGATAGGTGGTGCTATCGTACATCCACGTTGATGGAGACTTCAACCCACGGAGGGTAACGGCTGCGCGAGTCCACGGAGGGCTCCACCCACAAAGGGTCCACGAAGAAGCAACCTTGTCTATTCCATCACGGCCTACGCCCATGGAGGACTAGCCTTACTCGGGGTAGATCTTCACGAAGTAGGCGATCTCTTTGCCCTTACAAACTTCTTGGTTCAACTCCACATCACGACGGAGGCTCCCAAGCGACACCTAACCAATCTAGGAGGCACCACCCCCCAAAAGGTAATAGACGGTGTTGATGATGATGAACTCCTTGCTCTTGTGCTTCAAGTGATAAACTCCCCAACACTCAACTCTCCTCACTGATATGGCTGTGGTGGAAGAAAGATTTGAGTGGAAAGCAACTTGGGAAGGCTAGAGATCAAGTTTCATATGGTAGGAATGGAATGGCTTGATCTCAACACAAGGGTAGGTGGTTCACTTCTCAGAAAGTGTATGGTAGAAGTGGTGGTACTTTCTGATGGCTCTCCTCCTGAATGAGGAGGGGGTGGAGGGGTATATATAGCCTCCACACAAAATCCAACCGTTACACACACATTTGACCAATCTCGGTCAGACCGAAGTGAAAACTCGGTTAGACCGAAAGTTCAAATATAGTGAACGTTGGGATTTTCGGTGGGACCGAAAATACCATCTCGGTGAGACCGAAGGTGTATCTGATATGAACGTTGGAGATTTCGGTGAGACCGAGAAAGAAAACTCGGTTGGACCGATTTGAGAAAGAATAGGAACATGCCAGAATCGGTTTGACCGAAAATGAATTATCGGTGCGACCGATTTGAGTCAAGGCAGAACCTTGCCCACTTCGGTGAGACCGATAATGCAAACTCGGAAATTCCGATATGATGTGAAGTGGTTACAGAAGGTTGGCAGTTCAGTTTCGGTGAGACCGATCTCAAACTCGGTGTGACCGATTTTTCTAGGGTTTGGAATATGGCAGAAGTGGTTCATCTCGGTGGGACTGATTTGAAAGAATCGGTGTGACCGAGATGTTAGGGTTTGTAGAGATAACTTCATCTCGGTGAGATAGAGTTGGTTTGACCGAGATTACTTATGGGTGTGTGTTAAGTAGTGAATAGTGCTGATAGTTGAGGGAGTTAGATCACCAAGCACTTGAGCAACCAGATCATCAACACAACCTCATCCCCTTTTAATAGTATTGGCTTTCCTATGGACTCAATGTGATCTTTGATCACTAAACCAAAAATGGAGTCTTGAGCTTTTGCCAATGCTTGTCTTAGCACTTGAGGGGTCCACTTCTTCAGTCATCTTGCCATACCAATGTGATTGGGTTTCCTGAAACATACTTGATAAAAGCATTAGTCCAACCACAAAGTATGTTGTCATTAATTACCAAAACCACCCGGAGAGCAAATGTGCTTTCAATCTCCCCCTTTTTGGTAATTGATGGCAACACACTGAAATTATATTGAACGAGACATCAAAGCTTATTGAAAGAAAGACAGGATTATCATGAAAGCTTTGACAAGCATGTAGTACACAGGCTCCCCCTACAAGTGTGCAAGATTTTCATAGATTATGGTTTTGGACTACCACAAGCACACAAGAGAGATAAGCAAGATGTGCTACATGCAGCTTGGCTATATGCATCAGAGCAGAAGAAAAGGAATTGAGTGATAATGCATATGTGCATGGTGATTTCTTGCAAACAAGTATTTACAAGCAAGTCACCATCATGCACATTCTGCAAGATGCATATACTTACCTTGAGGTTCCTTGACATTGTACCTGAAGGGATAAACTTGAGAAAACAAGGTTAGATAACACAAGAGTATTCCTTCAACCAACTGCAAGAACATCAAGAGTACCAAGCCAGGGAGGACATGTATAAAGAGTGTCTCATATTTGAGCACAGGCTTGAATCAGCAAACATGTCTCCGAAGCTAAAAGATTTTCAATGAACTCTGAGAGATTTTGCTTTTCATAGGATATCAATTGTGAAGATTCCTCTAAGTCTTCTCCCCTTAAGCTAAAAGATTCCATGAGATACTGTAGGATCGAAAGTAGGTCTAGAGGGGGGGTGATTAGACTACTTGACAATATAAAAAATCTGCCTTTATATCATGCAAAGTTTTTGGCAGTTTCACAAACAAGATCAGTTCAAGTAACACCCTACACATGCAATTCTAGAGTTTATGCAGCGGAAAGTAAATTGCACATGTAAAAGAGAGGTGGAGAAGATCAAACGCAGTTTGGTGACACGGAGATTTTTGTCGTGGTTCCGATAGGTGGTGCTATCGTACATCCACGTTGATGGAGACTTCAACCCACGGAGGGTAACGGCTGCGCGAGTCCACGGAGGGCTCCACCCACGAAGGGTCCACGAAGAAGCAACCTTGTCTATTCCATCACGGCCTACGCCCACGGAGGACTAGCCTTACTCGGGGTAGATCTTCACGAAGTAGGCGATCTCCTTGCCCTTACAAACTTCTTGGTTCAACTCCACATCTCAACGACGGAGGCTCCCAAGCGACACCTAACCAATCTAGGAGGCACCACCCCCCAAAAGGTAATAGACGGTGTTGATGGTGATGAACTCCTTGCTCTTGTGCTTCAAGTGATAAACTCCCCAACACTCAACTCTCCTCACTGATATGGCTGTGGTGGAAGAAAGATTTGAGTGGAAAGCAACTTGGGAAGGCTAGAGATCAAGTTTCATATGGTAGGAATGGAATGGCTTGATCTCAACACAAGGGTAGGTGGTTCACTTCTCAGAAAGTGTATGGTAGAAGTGGTGGTACTTTCTGATGGCTCTCCTCACGAATGAGGAGGGGGTGGAGGGGTATATATAGCCTCCACACAAAATCCAACCGTTACACACACATTTGACCAATCTTGGTCAGACCGAAGTGAAAACTCGGTTAGACCGAAAGTTCAAATATAGTGAACGTTGGGATTTTCGGTGGGACCGAAAATACCATCTCGGTGAGACCGAAAGTGTATCTGATATGAACGTTGGAGATTTCGGTGAGACCGAGAAAGAAAACTCGGTTGGACCGATTTGAGAAAGAGTGGGAACATGCCAGAATCGGTTTGACCGAAGATGAATTATCGGTGCGACCGATTTGAGTCAAGGCAGAACCTTGCCCACTTCGGTGAGACCGATAATGCAAACTCGGAAATTCCGATATGATGTGAAGTGGTTACAGAAGGTTGGCAGTTCAGTTTCGGTGAGACCGATCTCAAACTCGGTGTGACCGATTTTTCTAGGGTTTGGAATATGGCAGAAGTGGTTCATCTCGGTGGGACTGATTTGAAAGAATCGGTGTGACCGAGATGTTAGGGTTTGTAGAGATAACTTCATCTCGGTGAGATAGAGTTGGTTTGACCGAGATTACTTATGGGTGTGTGTTAAGTAGTGAATAGTGCTGATAGTTGAGGGAGTTAGATCACCAAGCACTTGAGCAACCAGATCATCAACACAACCTCATCCCCTTTTAATAGTATTGGCTTTCCTATGGACTCAATGTGATCTTTGATCACTAAACCAAAAATGGAGTCTTGAGCTTTTGCCAATGCTTGTCTTAGCATTTGAGGGGTCCACTTCTTCAGTCATCTTGCCATACCAATGTGATTGGGTTTCCTGAAACATACTTGATAAAAGCATTAGTCCAACCACAAAGTATGTTGTCATTAATTACCAAAACCACCCGGAGAGCAAATGTGCTTTCAGTAGTCGTACACGGGTCTTGGGCGAAGGTAGTCGTACACGCATGTAGATGAACTTAACGGGTCCAGTGTGTAGTCGTTCACAGAGGTACTTGATGCAATCCACGCAACCGGTGCATGTTCTAGCATCGGTCTTCACGAAGGTGTACTTGGCAAAAAATCCCGCACATGATGCTTGACGGTTCGTGTACGGGTCTTGGCGACGTTCTTGCCGATCCAAAATGAAGCAAGATAGGAGGGCCTCTGGTGGGCAGCGCTTGTGCAGCGGCAAAAGATGGTTGGGCTATACTGCTCACGCCCACCAGTGAAACAACAAAATTGGCCATGACCTGGTGGTGGTGTCGAGCATCAGGAAGCGGGGCGTTGTAGGAGAAAGGGGCCAGAGATGGGGAGCAACGGAGCGAAGCAGAACTGGCGCTAGATGGAGCTCGGGGTTCGTGGTGTTGGGGAGCACGAGAGGCAAGAAGGCATGGCGGGGGAGGTTGTTGCAGTCCATGAGCAGCGGCGCGGGCTCCGGTGGCCGGCTGGTGGTGGCGTGGGATGTCAGGCGTAGCAGATCGAGGCGGCAGCTTGAACGGGGGATGGGACGGAGGAGGCCGTCGGGCGCACGAGTGGAGGCATGTCGCCATAGAGAGGGAGAGAAGGAGGGATGGGCGGCAGAGACGCAACCGTGGCAGGCCGGCGGCAGCGCACAACTCATGTGAGGGGCGGCGCTCGATGATGGAGCCGGCGTCGATGAAGAGGTCGGGCGCGGGGTGGCATGGGTGAGGTGGATCGGGAGGAGCAGGCTCTCGCTCCTCTTTGGCGGCGCGAGCAGGGAAACGAGGGAGAGCGATGGGGGATCGAGCGAGGAAAGGGCTAGGTTCAGGTTAAGAGGGGGTGCGGGATGGGCTTGGGAGGGTTAGCTGGGCCGCTGGTTGGGCCTCGTGGCCTGCTGGGCTGTGCACTCTCTTCTCCCTCTTAATTCTTCTCTCTATTTCAAAGAAACAGAAACTTGGAAGAAATGCCGAGAGAGATTGGAGTGGAGTTTGGGCATGAATTTAATTTTATCAGACTCACAAAAATGAGCTTGATCCAAGAAAAATGAAAATGAACATGTGGGTGAAGTTTGAATCAAACTCATTTGAATTTAATTCAAATGGTTTTGCATACAAAGTAGGTGATAGGGATGTCCAAAAATGTTGAGGTTTAAGGTGGAGCTTGGGAAAGTGATGAAAGAATTATCGACAAAGTTTGAGGCAAGGAGTTGAGATTAAAAGAATGCAAGGAACTTAAACTGTAAGTGTGTTATGGTTTATTCCAAGATTATTTTATTATAGCTCCCTAAATATTGGGAGGATATGTTAAAGAGAAGTCACCAATGTGAATATCCCTCAATTTAAATGGATCGAAGACCAGTACAATTTATTTAGTTGAGTTGCAAAAATTAGATGGCATGATGGCATGATGACATGATGCAATTCAAAAAATGAATAGAGCAAGCAAAATGAAACACAAGGCGAAACCCGGAATAGCTGGAAGTCTTCTGGAGCGTGGGTCTTGGAGTGTCACAATAATATATTGGTGGAAAATATTTTCAGTGATGTTAAATTGATAATAACGGGCTCTAGTAATTGTTAGGAGGCTTTTACGTTTAATTAATATCAACTGGCCTTAAAAAGCCAAGAGTTGGAAGGATAATTGGGCCACTTGGGCCCAAAAAGGGAGGCGCCACCTTTTCCACATGGAAAGGGGAGAAGGAGGCCGAATTGGAGGGGAAGTGATGTAGGGCCTAGCCCTTGCTAGTGATATTTCATGAATTGGAGGGGGATTCCACAGAGAACAGAGGGAAGAACAGGAAGAAATCACAAGAGGAACACTCAAGAACAAGCCCAATCACACATCCACTAGACTCACAACCACACAAGATCCACAAAGGTGCATGAACAACAAAGGGAACAAAGATACAAGGTAGAGCTCATCCCAAATCCTAAGAAGGATACGAGGTCTTTAATCCAAGATGAATCTTCCCTAGATAGGGATCTTGATACCCACTAGGGGGTCTTATCACATGGAGGTCTTTATCTCCATGAGAGAGGTGGTAGATGAGCAAAGCCCTCTCACAAATCTGAGCTATCACTTTGCTAACCCTAGCTCATCGAAGAGAAGGGGTATTTATAGTCTAGGGGGAGAGAGGGGATACATGAGTGAAAACCCGAGTGACTCCGTGCAGGTAGTGTCAGACGTCCGACGGTCGTCGGTCGTCCATTCGCTCGCGAAGGCCCGGAAGTCAGGAGGGCGCCGGAGTTCCGACATTACATGTGTCGCTGGATTTCCGGTAGCTGTTGGTCGTCCTGGCGCTATAGTGTGTCAGATGTTCGATGGACGACGGTCATCCGGCCGTGTAGACTTGGCCTTCGGTGGTCTGCCTGGGAGCTCCTGCTCTTGTCGTGCCGGATGTCTTGTGGCTTTCGGTCACCTGGTGCTTATAGCCTCCGGCTGGTCCACTCCTTGCGCTGCTTCTGGAAAAACCTGGATTTGCTTTGAGTGCGTGATTTCAGAAAAAAATTCTGCAATGAAGTTTCTGATTTGCCAATGGCCAGGTTGGGACCTGGGAGACTTGGTAGCAATTGCCGCAGCTAACGTGCTATTGTTTGCGAATACCGATGCTGCATGTACCTTTAATTTGTCCAAAACAATTGCCTCAAGTTTAACACCCCGCGCCTCTACTTGTAGTGATGAAATTGTTAGAAATATGCCCTAGAGGCAATATTATTATATTATTATATTTCCATGTTCATAATTAAGATTTTATATTCCATGCTATAACTGCTACGATCCTGAAATATGCAATTCAGTGGAAAACACATATGCACCTATGGAATGATAAATGGTAAAAATATGATTCCTAGTCTCGCCTCTAAGACTAGCTCAAGTGTTATTGGTGATCACACTTTTTGGATATTAGGATATCATTAAGTGTAACGATAGTTCTAAAACAACATTGAGAGTATGACGTTGGAAGAATGATCATATTGAATCGACCCAAAACTTGGTTGTTATACTTTGAGATGCAACCATCAAAATACAATTGTTGTAACGCGAAGTGTTAACTTGTGATTTAGTTCCTTAGACTATGAGAGTATCGCAGTCACTTCTTACCGTATGATGGATTTTGGGTTCTCTTCAAACATCATCTGTAACTAGGTGATCATAATGACAACTTACAGGTTCATCAAAAAGTTTGACAAGGGACTCGATAGCTCAAGAGTGGGATTTTCCCCTTCGGCAATGGAGAAATATTCTTAAGGCCCTCTCGATGTAACAACATCAATCATAGTCTAGCCAAACACAGGTGACTACGTCACCGGGATAACGGAATATGTCAACGAGAAAGAAGAAAAAACCCGACAATGAGGACACCGGTATAGTGAGCATGTGAATGACTCATGAGGACACCAATACATCTCACCTTGGGTTTTCTAAAGTACCATGAAGCATAGGTAACATCACACGATAACCAAAGGTTTACTCAAATTCCATTTGTGTAATCATAGGGATCGATGTGGACGTCCACGGTTCCACTATCGGTCATTGAACGATGGAGTTTCGTTCATGTCCATGATTAACAAACCTACGGGGTCAAAAGCTTAAGGTAATCATGATCTGCTGAGTGTTAGTAGGAAGAGAGTATAAAGGATTTATTTTGGGAATTGTTTCATTAATATTTAGAATAGTTTCAAGAGGAATTAAAAGCGTTTTGGGGTCACCAGAAGGGTTCGGAGTTTGTCGGGCAGTATCGGGTATTGCTGATAAATAATATATAGGTGAAAAATGTTTTTAGTGATGTTAATTTGGTAATAAAAGGATCTAGTAATTGTTAGGAGGCTTTTATATTTAATTTAATACCAACGTGTCTTCAAAGGCCAAGAGGTGGAAGGAGAATTGGGCCACTTGGGCCCAACAAGGGAGGCACCCCCTTCTCCACATGGACATGGGAGAAGGAGGCCGAATTGGAGGGGAAATGATATAGGGCTAAGCCCTTGGTAGTGATATTTCATGAATTCGAGGGGGGGGGGGGTTCCACGAAGAACACAGGGAAGACCAGGAAGAAATCACAAGAGGAACACTCAAGAACAAGCCCAACACAGATCCATTAGACTCACAACCACACAAGATCCACAAAGGTGCATGACCAACAAAGGGAATGATGATACAAGGTGGAGTTCATCCCAAATACTAAGAAGGAGACAAGGTCTTTAATCCAAGATGGATCTTCCGTAGAGAGGGGTCTTGATACACATTAGGGGGTCTTCTCACATGGAGGTCTCGATCTCCATGAGAGAGGTGGTAGATGAGCAAAGCCTTCTCGCAAATTTGAGCTATCACTTTGCTAACCCTAGTTATTCTAAGAGAATGGGTATTTATAGTCTAGGGGAGAGAGGGGATACATGGGTGAAAACCAAGTGTCTTTTGCAGGTAGTGTTGGACGTCCGATGGTCGTCCGTCGTACGGTAGCTCGCGAAGGTCCGGACGTCTAGAGGGCGCCGGACTTCCGACTTTACAGGTGTCACTGGATTTCCGGTAGGTGCTGGTCTTCTTGGCACTATAGTGTGTCGGAAGTTCGGTGGACGATGGTCATCCAGCTGCCGTACACTTGTCCTTCAGTGGTCTGCCCGGGAGCTCCTGCTCTTGTCGCCTGGATATCTGGTGGCTTCCGGTCACTCGGTGCTCGTAGCCTTCGGCTGCTCCACTCCTTGCGTTGCTTCCGCTCATCGCTCCTAGTTACTCCATTGTCTTCCTCTTGGTTCCTGATCACACATAGCATGCACATTTGAGGTAATAGCCATGTCTCACATGTGGAAAGTTCTCATCATATTTACACTCTGTGTCTTGGGTGACAATGGCATGTCCATGGGGATGTCCATAGGATACTCCGCAACACCCCCCCTTGGGAGAGATCCGACCTCAGATCGTAAACTTCATCACCATGGAAATGATAGTCGTGGATGGTCATGTAGTTGGACTTGTAGTACTCCAAGGTGTCTCCGAGATGGTATACATGGAAAAAGAGCAAACACAAAGGTCACTCGGAAATACAAATGGTTAGTGCACGCAAGGTGTTTATCAATTAGGCATGAATTCGCCTGGCAATATTGCTTGTGACAAGTGGCATGAAGCTTACATAAGGATGTAGAGTGATACATATAAAACATTCATGGGAGCAAATTCATTTGTTGTGCACATAAAGGTGTTGTGAATGTGATTAATGTATCCACCGTGCATAATGATGTCATAGTGGGGCGGTTTATCAAGAGCATGTACATGGCAACTTTTTCTCAAAATGATGATGCTATCATGTAATTCATGGTTGGCAAGGTGATCATTATGTATGAATATTCCATCAAGGTAGATCACAACAAATTTGCTAAGAAAGTGCACAAGCTCATGTATCATGGATAACATGGGAAGACAAGATGGATCAAGCCATACATAATATGAGTCAATCCATTCATAACGAGTAAATTTGTTGTGGAAAGAATGTTTCCATTGAGCATGTTCATCAACAAATATGGAGGTGTTGGTGCAATATGTCAAAAGTTTCTTGTCATACCGTTGCTTGATGTCGTGGCATGAGTGGTGGTCCGGTGGTGCACACAAAGTATGTGCATCCGCTTATTCCAAGTGTTCCTAAATTTGATGGTCCATAGGGCTGATCTCCAATGTTGTTCCTCCATCCAATAGATGTATCATGTAGACAAGACGGAGCAATCAACAATGAAAGTGTGTCCCATCCAATATGCATATTTGAGGATGACTCAAAGGGAAGTAGTTCGCCGTTATGATGTTCCCGAAAATTTTGGTGTTGTGCATCTTGTACACTTTCACATGACCAATATGTCTTATGACGGGCCCACATTATGAATCCTTCAAAATGAAAGAATATGACAAACACTCTGAAAAACTAAGGACGTTAGCGTGAATGCAAAACCTATCATTCGTGTGGTGAGATATCGAACAAGTGTCTTCATCATTCTCATCATAATAAGGGTCAAGAGAATGTGGCATGGTATGGAAGCATACGATGTGAGAATAACCAAAGACATTAAGCTCAATCAGACAAGCATGCTTCACAAGTCCAAGTCTCCAAACATAGATAATAAAGCTAGTGCAATCTCAATATCCCTAAGCATAGCATTGTTGCACTCATTACAAGGAAATATGAGAGATGGAACTAATGGAGACAAGGGACAATTAACAAGACAAGTCATGTGAGAGGCATGAACATATATGTCATCAACCCAATGAAATGAGCAAGTATGTATCATGGGTGATGCAACGAGGCAAGCAATCATAGTGATCAATTCATGTAAGCTATTAGTGCGAAGATGTTGTAAATCATGGCATGTGTGAAAATAGTTGGCATACATAATGCACATGACATATCACACGCATGAAAACAAGATGTGAGCAAAGTATCATCATTGTATTGGCGAGAAGTCCTGTGTAAATAGCAATGGGATATCATGACTCTCCCAACACAAGAAGCATAGCAAGGGGCACAAGGTAAACATGGGAATAAATACTAGGATCTCCACCAAGCATGCAAGTACACATAGTAGTAGTAGTAGAATGGTGAATCAGGTGTATGTGCAAGCAAGGGTCACAATTGCATGGCAAAGGCATAGAAAAAGGCATAACATGCAAAGTGAACACGGTAAACTTGGCATAAGGTGACAAGTGGTATATATCCCATAGCCATGTGAGAGCCATGTAGAAGAAATTTGTGAAGTCCTCATGCGAGGGAAATGGTGGGAGAAGAATTCCACGTGATCCCAAATCATCGTTGCTCTCAAGAGCTCATTTCGTCAACTCATGGGATTGTGAAATTGAGGAGTATTCCTAAGTACCTACTGATACATCTCCGTCGTATCTACTTTTCCAAACTCTTTTGCCCTTGTTTTGGACTCTAATTTGCATGATTTGAATGGAAGTAACCTGGACTGGCCCTATTTTCAGCAGAATTTCCTTGATGTTATTTTTGTGCAGAAATAAAAGTTCTCGGAATGACCTGAAAATCCACGGAGAATATTTTTGGAAAATAGAAAAAAATATTGGTGAAAGAATCTACCAGAGGGGACCCACTGGCTATCCACAAGGGTGGGGGGCGCGCCCTACCCCCTGGGCGCGCTCCCTGCCTTGTGGGTCCCCCGCAGCTCCACCGACCTCAAGTGCAACTCCATATATTCACGTTCGGGGAGAAAAAATCAGAGAGAAGGATTCATCACGTTTTACGATACAGAGCCGCCGCCACCTCCTGTTCTTCCTCGGGAGGCCAGATCTGGAGTCCGTTCGGGGCTCTGGAGAGTGGAGATCGTCGCCATCAACCTTCCTCCATCACCAATTTCATGATGCTCACCGCTGTGTGTGAGTAATTCCATTGTAGGCTTGCTGGACGGTGATGGGTTGAATGATATTTAGCATGTAATCAAGTTTGTTTTGTTAGGGTTTAATCCCTAGTATCCAATATGTTCTGAGATCGAAGTTGCTATGAATTTTCTATGCTTAATGCTTATCACTAAGACCCGAGTGCCATGATTTCAGATATGAACCTATTATGTTTTCATGAATATACATGTGTTCTTGATCCTATCTTGCTAGTTGTAGACACCTACTATGTGTTATGATCCGCATACCCCAAGGTGACAATAATTGGGATTCTTTCTGGGGATTCTTTCCGGTGATTGCCGTAGTTTGAGGACTTCATGTATTCACCAAGTGGTAATGCTTTGGTCCGGTACTCTATTAAAAGGAGGCCTTAATATCCCTTAGTTACCATTAGGACCCCGCTGCCACGGGAGGGTAGAACAAAAGATGTCATGCAAGTTCTTTTACATAAGCACGTATGACTATATACAGAATACATGCCTACATTATATTGATGAATTGGAGCTAGTTCTGTGTCACCATAGGTTATAACTGCTACATGATGAATATTATCCAATACCTATCATTACCGATCCATTGCGTACGAGTTCGTTTCATATTGATACTTGCTTCGTTACTTTCGTTATTGTTGCTGTCACCATCACTACAGAACTGCTACTGTTACTTTTGACACCGTTGACCTTACTTCCGTACTACTTTGCTGCAGATATTAAGTCTTTCAGGTGTGGTTGAATTGACAACTCAGCTGCTAATACTTGAGAATATTCTTTGGCTCCCCTTGTGTCGAATCAATAAATTTTGGTTGAATATTTTACCCTCGAAAACTGTTGTGACCCCCTATACTTGTGGGTTATCACCTACACAAAAGAAAGGCAAAGGGAAAATTGTGTGTGTGGCACCTCGGCTCAGAGCAACATGTTTACCTTGCATTGCCAGCCCAGAGTTCAAGTCTTCTGACAATACACAACAACTTGGTATAGAAAACAACCACTTTATTGATCTCTTGCGGAAGCATAAGTTCGAAGGTTACATATTGAAACGAGGCCAAGAGGCACACATGGTGTGGCTGAACATATGTACATTATTTAGTCGACATGACAGGGACCTCGATGAAACATCTACGCGGGAGTGGAAAGACGACATAGCGGAACTCCATCTCACAGGGACACTGCTGGGACACGACATAGATCGCATCGAACCGAACAACTCCAACTCCTGGTATAGCTTCTCATGAAACTGCCATGACACGGTAGGTGAGTACTTTGAATGTACCCAACAAGAAAAGCAAATATGACAAACAATAACAATACATTTAATCAGTTTTAAATGTATGAACATGATGAAGCATACATGAAGTGCATGTGGTGCAACAACCTCAGTCCCTTGGACCAACTTACCATTTCAGGTTACCTCCGAACCCATATGTAGGCCTTGGCATTCTGGTTAGACTGAGTAGATTGGTTCGGCGCTTCGGTTTAATTTAAAATTCGATTTTCTGATTTTTCTAACCGATCGGTCCTTAGATGAACCAATAACCGAGACTTCGGTTCATAAAAAATTCGATCCGGTCCTCGGTTATACCCGAAGAGACCCAATAGGCTGGGAGGAAGAAATCGGTAGTGAAACTTTAGGCAAGAAAACTTGAATGGACGAACAAGAATCAATCAAAACATGCATGGTCTGTGGAAATGGAAGGAGGAAATGACACATCATTGGAATCCCGCAGCAGGGGAGTGATGGCCGCGAGCCTATGACTGTGTGAGGGTGATGGCGAAGGAAATATGCCATAGATGCAATAATAAAGTTGTTATTTATATTTCCTTATATATCATGATAAATGTCTTTTATTCATGCTATAATTGTATTAACCAGAAACTTGATAAATGTGTGAATCCATAGACAAAACAGAGTGTCCCTAGTATGCCTCTACTAAACTAGCTCGTTAAATCAAAGATGGTGAAGTTTCCTAACCATAGACATGTGTTGTCATTTGATGATCGGGATCACATCATTAGGAGAATGATGTGATGGACAAGACTCATTCGTTAGCTTAGCACTTTGATCGTTTAGTTTTATTGCTATTGCTTTCTTCATGACTAATACATGTTCCTCTGACTATGAGATTATGCAACTCCCGAATACCGGAGGAACACCATGTGTGCTATGAAACTTCACAATGTAACTGGGTGATTGTATAGATGCTCTATAGGTGTCTCCTAAGGTATTTGTGGTGTTGGCATAGATCGAGAATAGGATTTGTCACTCCGAGTGTCAGAGAGGTATCTCTAGGCCCTCTTGGTAATACATATCATAATAAGCCTTGCAAGCAAATGACTAATGAGTTAGTCACGAGATGATGTATTACAGTATGAGTAAAGATACTTGCCGGTAACGAGATTAAACTATGTATGATGATATCGACGATCGAATCTCGGGCAAGTAACATACCGATGACAAAAGGAACAACGTATGTTGTTATGTGGTTTGACCGATATAGATCTTCGTAGAATATGTAGGAGCCAATATGAGCATCCAGGTTCCGCTATTGGTTATTGACTGGAGATGTGTCTCGGTCATGTCTACATAGTTCTTGAATCTGTAGGGTCCGCACGCTTAACGTTCGATGACGATTAGTATTATGAGTTATGCGATTTTGATGACCGAAGATTGTTCGGAGTCCCGGATGATATCACGGACATAACGAGGAGTCTCGAAATGGTCGAGACATAAAGATTGATATATTGGAAGGTTATGTTTGGACATCCGAAGGGTTCCGGGATGTTTGGGCATTTTTCGGAAAACCGGGAGGTTACCGGAACCCCCCCGAGGAGTTAATGGGCCTTAATGGGCCCTAGTGGAGAGAGGAGGCGGCAGCCAGGTGGTGGCGCGCGCCCCCCAAGCCCAAACCGAATTGGGTTAAGGTTGGGGGCCCGGCCCCCCTTTCCTTCTCTTCTCCTCCTTCTTCCCTCCTTCTCCTTGTGGGAATTGGAAAGGGGGGGGGGCAAATCCTACTTGGACCAGGAGTCCAAGTAGGACTCCCCCCTTGGCGCGCTCCCCTTGGGCCGGCCTCCTCCTCCCTCCCGCCTTTATATACATGGGAGGGGGCACCCCAAAGACACACAAGCCAATCTTTTAGCCGTGTGCGGTGCCCTCCTCCACTATTACACACCTTGGTCATATTGTTACAGTGTTTAGGCGAAGCCCTGCGCCGGTAACTTCACCGTCACCATGCCATCGTGCTAACGAAACTCTCCCTCATCCTCAACTGGATCAAGAGCTCGAGGGACGTCATCATGCTGATCATGTGCTGAACACGGAGGTGTTGTACGTTCGGTACTTGGATCAGTCGTGAAGACGTTCGACTACATCAACCGCGTTACTAAACGCTTCCGCTTTCGGTCTACGAGGGTACATGTACACACTCTCCCACTATGCTTCTCCTAGATAGATCTTGCGTGATCGTAGTTTTTTTTAAATACTACGTTTCCCAACAGTGGCATCATGAGCCAGGTCTATGCGTAGATGATATGCACGAGTAGAACACAAAGAGTTGTGGGCGATACTAGTCATACTACTTACCACCAACATCATACTTTGATTCAGCGGTATTATTGGATGAAGCGGCCCAGACCGACATTACATGACCGCGTTCATGAGACTGGTTCTACCGACGTGCTTTGCACACATGTGGCTGGCGGGTGTCAGTTTCTCCAACTTTAGTTGAATTGAGTGTGACTACAGCCGGTCCTTGTTAAAGGTTAAAACAACACACTTGACGAAAAAACATTGTGGTTTTGATGAATAGGTAAGAACAGTTCTTACTAGAAACCCGTAGCAGCCACGTAAAACTTGCAACAACAAAGTAGAGGACGTCCAACTTGTTTTTCTAGGGCATGTTGTGATGTGATATGGTCAAGACGTGATGAGTTATACATTATTGTATGAGATGATCATGTTTTGTAAATTATCAGCAACCGGCAGGAGCCTTATGGTTGTCTCTTTATTGTATGAATTGCGGTAGCTATGTAATTGCTTTACTTTATCACTATGAGTTAGCGATAGTAGTAGAAGCAATAGTTGGCAAGACGACCATGACGCTACGGTGAAGATCATGGTGTCAAGCTGGTGACGATGGAGATCATGATGATTCTTTGGAGATGGAGATCAAAAGCACAAGATGATGATGGCCATATCATGTCACATATTTTTGATTGCATGTGATGTTTATCTTATTATGCATCTTATTTTGCTTAGTACGACGGTAGCATTATAAGATGATCCCTTACAAAAATTTCAAGGTACAAGTGTTCTCCCTGAGTATGCACCGTTGCGACAGTTCGTCGTGCCGAGACACCACGTGATGATCGGGTGTGATAAGCTCTACGTTCACATACAACAGATGTAAGAAAATTTTGCACATGCAGAATACTCGGGTTAAACTTGACCAGCCTAGCATGTACATACATCACCTCGGAACACCGGAGACCGAAAGGTCGAGCGTGAACCAAATAGTAGATATGATCAACATAAGATGTTCACCATTGAAAACTACTCCATATCACGTGATGATCGGACATGGTTTAGTTGATTTGGATCACGTGATCATTTAGATGACTTGAGGGATGTCTATCTAAGTGGGAGTTCTTTAGTAATATGATTAATTGAACTTTAATTTATCATGAACTTAGTCTTGATAGTTTTTGCATATCTATGTTGTTGTAGATCAATGGCCCGTGCTACCGTTCCCTTGAATTTTAATGTGTTCCTAGAGAAAGCTAAGTTGAAAGATGATGGTAGCAACTACACAAACTAGGTCCGTAACATGAGGATTATCCTCATTGCTGCACAGAAGAATTATGTCCTTGAAGTACCTCTAGGTGACAAGCCCCCTCCCGATAATGTAGACGCTTTGAACGTCTGGCAGACGCGATCCGATGACTACTCGATAGTTCAGTGTGCCATACTTTACGGCTTAGAATCGGGACTTGAAAGACATTTTGAACATCATGGAGCATATGAGATGTTCCAAGAGTTGAAGTTAATATTTCAAGCAAATGCCCGAGTTGAGAGATATGAAATCTCCAACAAGTTCTATAGCTGCAAGATAGAGGAGAATAGTTTTGTCAGTGAACACATACTCAGAATGTCTGGGTACCACAACCACATGACTCAACTTGGAGTCACAGTTGATGATGATAGTGTTATTGACAGAGTTCTTCAATCACTACCACCAAGCTATACAGGCTTCGTGATGAACTATAATATGCAAGGGATGCAGAAGACAATTCCCGAGCTCTTCGCAATGCTCAAAGATGTGGAGGTAGAAATCAAAAAGGAGCATCAAGTGTTGATGGTTAACAAGACCACTAGTTTCAAGAAAAAGGGCAAGTGAAAGAAGGGGAACTTCAAGAAGAATAGAAAGCCAGTTGCTACTCCTGGGAAGAAACCCAAGTCTGGAGCCAAGCCTGAAACTGAGTGCTTCTACTGCAAAGAGACTGGTCACTGGAAGCGGAACTGCCCCAAGTATTTGGCGGATAAGAAGGATGCCAAAGTGAACAAAGGTATATTTGATATACACGTTATTGATGTGTACCTTACTAATGCTCATAGTAGCGCCTGGGTATTTGATACTGGTTCGGTTGCTCATATTTGTAACTCGAAACAGGGGCTACGGATTAAACGAAGATTGGCTAAGGATGAGGTGATGATGCGCGTGGGAAATGGTTCCAAAGTCGATGTGATCGTTGTCGGAACGCTACTTGTACATCTACCTTCGGGATTAGTTTTAGACCTAAATAATTGTTTTTTGGTGCCAGCGTTAAGCATGAACATTATATCTGGATCTTGTTTGTTGAGAGACGGTTATTTATTTAAATTAGAGAATAATGGTTGTTCTATTTATATGAGTAATATCTTTTATGGTCATGCACCCTTGATGAGTGGTCTTTTTTGGTTGAATCTCGATCGTAGTGATACACATATTCATAATATTGAAGCCAAAAGATGCAAAGTTGATAATGATAGTGCAACTTATTTGTGGCACTACCGTTTAGGTCATATTGGTGTAAAGTGCATGAAGAAACTCCATGCTAATGGGCTTTTGGAATCACTTGATTATGAATCACTTGGTGCTTGCGAACCATGCCTCATGGGCAAGATGGCTAAGACCCCGTTCTCTGGAACAATGGAGCGATCAACTGACTTATTGGAAATCATACATATTGATGTATGCGGTTCAATGAGTGTTGAGGCTCGCGACGGGTATCGTTATTTTCTGACCTTCACAGATGATTTGAGCAGATATGGGTATATCTACTTGATGAAACACAAGTCTGAAACATTTGAAAAGTTCAAAGAATTTCAGAGTGAAGTAGAGAATCATCGTAACAAGAAAATAAAGTTTCTACGATCTGATCGCGAAGGCGAATATTTGAGTTATGAGTTTGGTCTTCATTTGAAATAATGTGGAATAATTTCAAAACTCACGCCACCTGAAACACCACGGCGTAATGGTGTGTCCGAATGTCGTAACTGTACTTTATTAGATATGGTGCGACCTATGATGTCTCTTACCGATTTACCACTATCGTTTTGGGGTTATGCTTTAGAGATAACTTCATTCACGTTAAATTGGGCACCATCTAAATCCGTTGAGACGATAACTTATGAACTGTGGTTTGGGATGAAACCCAAGTTGTCGTTTCTTATAGTTTGGGGATGCGATGCTTATGTGAAAAAGCTTCAACCTGATAAGCTCGAACCCAAGTTGTAGAAATGTGTCTTCATAGGATACCAAAGGAAACTGTTGGGTACACCTTCTATCACAGATCTGAAGGCAAGATATTCGTTGCTAAGAATGGGTCCTTTCTAGAGAAGGAGTTTCTCTCGAAAGAAGTGAGTGGGAGGAAAGTAGAACTTGATGAGGTAATTGTACCTTCTCCTGAATTGGAAAGTAGTTCATCACATAAATTAGTTCCAGTGATTCCTACACCAATTAGTGAGGAAGCTAATAATGATGATCATGAAACTTCAGATCAAGTTACTACCGAACCTCGTAGGTCAACCAGAGTACGTTCCGCACCAGAGTGGTACGGTAACCCTATTATGGAAGTCATGTTACTAGACCATGACGAACCTACGAACTATGAGGAAGCGATGATGAGCCCAGATTCCGCAAAATGGCTTAAGGGCATGAAATCTGAGATGGGATACATGTATGAGAACAAAGTGTGGACTTTGGTTGACTTGCCCAATGATCAGCAAGCCATTGAAAATAAATGGATCTTTAAGAGGAAGACTGGCTTCGATGGTAATGTTACTGTCTACAAAGCTCGACTTGTTGCGAAAGGTTTTCGACAAGTTCAAGGAGTTGACTATGATGCGACTTTCTCACCCGTAGTGATGCTTACGTCTGTCCGAATCATGTTAGCAATTGCCGCATTTTATGATTATGAAATATGGAAAATGGATGTCGAAACTGCATTCCTTAATGGATATCTCAAAGAAGAGTTGTATATGATGCAACTCGGAGGTTTTGTCGATCCTAAAGGTGCTAACAAAGTGTGCAAGCTCCAACGATCCATATATGGCTGGTGCAAGTATCTCAGAGTTGGAATATATGCTTTGATGAGGTGATCAAAGCATATGGTTTTATATAGACTTTTGGAGAAGCCTGTATTTACAAGAAAGTGAGTGGTAGCTCTGTAGCATTTTTGATATTGTATGTGGATGCCATATTATTGATTGGAAATGATGTAGAATTTCTGGATAGCATAAAAGGATACTTGAATAATTTTTTTTCAATGAAATACCTCGGTGAAGCTGCTTATATATTGGGCATCAAGATCTATAGAGATAGATCAAGATGCTTAATTGGACTTTCACACAACACATACCTTGATAAAGTTTTGAAGAAGTTCAAAATGGATCAGTCAAAGAAAGGGTTCTTGCCTGTGTTACAAGGTGTGAAGTTGAGTCAGACTCAATGCCCGGCCACTGCAGAAGATAGAGAGAAAATGAAAGTCATTCCTTATGCTTCAACCATAGGTCCTATCATGTATGCAATGTTGTGTACCAGACCCGATGTGTGCCTTGCTATAAGTCTAGCAGGGAGGTACCAAAGTAATCCATGAGTCGATCACTGGACAGTGGTCAAGAAATGTTGGATTTCGGGTTCCGCAAACCCTTGAGAGGTTCGAACTCTGGGGTGCGCATGAAGAACACTCTCTCCCCAGTGCGCTCGCCCTATGATTCCACGGCCAAGATCGACGAACTCAAGGAACAAGAGACATAGGAGTTTATACTAGTTCGGGCCACCTTGCGGTGTAATACCCTACTCTAGTGTGTGTGGTGGATTGCCTCGTAGGGCTGAGGATGGACTAGTACAAGGGATGAACAGCCTCCGGAGGAGAGGTGTTCTTGGGCTCGGATGAGCTTGTGGCGTGGTTAGGGTGGAATCGATCCGATCCCTTATAGGGTTGGATTAGCTCAAGACGAGATGCGTCCAGGTCCCTCTCTATGGTGGTGGCTAGGTCCTATTTATAGTGGCCTTGGTCCTCTTCCCAAACATCGGATGGAAGGGACCCCACAACGGCCAAATTTGAAGGGGAACAACTAGTACAAGCTATCCTGACAAAAGCGGTCTTCGCCTGCCAAAGCTCTGGTGGTGACGCCACGCGGGGCTCCACGGTGACCTCCATCCTGCCATCCTGATGGTCCTTGGTCTTGTTGCACCAATATGGAAACCTTTGCTTGATTCCTCGGGACTCCGTGCCTGCGCTTGCCCCCTTAGCACCAAAGGGGAAACTGGTGCACTGCACCCACTGGCGCCCGCCTGGCCTTGGTCGTAATGGCTCACATCACGTGAACCTCGCGAGGTGCGCCTTGCATAGATATCTCCGCTCCTTGAGAGCCAGCCTAGAGAGGAAGCCCCTAGGGAGGTCTTGTCGTCGTCTGCCTCGCGAGGGTCTTGAGCTATGGTTGCGGAAGCTTGGCCGTACCAGGCCACCAATGGAGCCACGTCACGGGCCGCTAGCATGCAAGTCTGGGTACCCCCGTTCCCAGGACGCCGACAGTAGCCCCCTGGGCCCAAGGAGCGCTCGAACTTGGCTTCGGGGCGAAGCCAAGGGGCAAGTGCGAAGCGTCGCGGGCCCTAATCGCCTGCGGCCTTGGTCAACGCATGGTGACTGATTGGACATGGGCGTCTCCACTTCCCCATGCTGCCTCGGCAACTACCCGATTTGATGAGACCCTGCTGCATGCATAGACCAAACCATCATTACGCGCGATCGTGGAGGCTGGCGGTTGGCCTCCTCCTGGCTATAAATGAAGAGAGGGAGAAGCCCCAGTTGCTCATCTCCTTCTTCTCGCCTCCTACCCCTTTCTTCTTCCTCCTTGCTGCGCCGGCTTGCTGTGACGCCCATGGCGTCGATAAGGAGATTCTCTGCTGCTGAGAAGGGAACAAACCCCTGCGAGGAGTGGGAACCACTCCCACCGAAGAAGAGGCTCGGCCAGCCCGCGACGCCGGCATGAGGCTGGAGGTGACGAGGCCTTGGTGCGAGCGACCTCCTCCCGGTTACCCGTTGCCCTTGTATGCCCAAGCGCAAGGCTCCGGAAGAGGGGGTTGCGCCCCGTGCCTCTTGCATCATGGACGAGGTGTCCTAGCTGTGGTCTCGCGAGCCGCCAGTCCCTGAACCCATGCCAAGGGCTCCTCATGTGAGTTTGTGGTGTGGACAGCAATGCCACCGCCTTCTTGGATCCGGCTCCCGAGGTTCTACGCGGAGCTGATGCCGGTGAGGGGTCCTGCTGATCTGTGGTTGCAGCACGCCGGGTGCTACAGCCAGGCTTTCGAGGTGGAGGTCGAGGTAGTCCCCCCAGCCGGGGTCTTCATGACTCGAGGATGGGGCAAAATCACCCACGTGTGCCGTCCTGATGGAGCCTCCGTCATCCACTTCGAGTTTGACGGCGCCTCCACGTTGTTCTTCAAGGTCTTTGATGGGGAATGCCGCCGCATGGAGTGCTACCCTGGAGGGAGCCACTAGGGTGGCGCGACAGCAACCGCCTTGCCTACCCTCGGCTCTGCCGACAGCTCCCCCAGCAGCAGCGATGGCCCTTGGGAATCCATCAGCTCTCCCGAGCCTGACGAGTCTCCAGAGACAAGCGACGACAGCTATGCGCCACCGAGCACACGCCGTGCCCGGAGCGCGATAGCGGCCTCAGCTCTTCGTTGTCGATGACCTGGGTGGGGTTGGCGCCAGCCTCTCGTGGCCCTCTGTTGATGATGGCGTCGGCAGCGGTAGCCGCAGTTAGGGCCCCTCGAGATCTCCTTCTTTTATTCCCTGGGAGGAATCAAAATGAACCCCATGGGGGTGTGTAAAGAACCTGTAATGCTATTGCTCCGATGTTTATTATTCTCGTTATGAAACCGCGGTTGTGCGTCTTGCTTCGGCACTGTCCCCCCTTTCTGTCCTTACAGTAGCTTTGCGCTCTATGCCGGCGGGTCCCAATCCCAAGGCAAGCTTCAGTCGTCGCTGGTATGCCAGGTCGCGATGCCGTGGTCAAGGCCAGGAGGTGCACGGCCTGAGGTCCGATAAGAGATCCTGAGGCGCGATGCTCAAGAGGTCCCCCTTGCGTGCAAGCAGCTTCCCGGAGGCTAAAAAGGAAGGCGGCATTACCGGAGCAAGACTGCAGAAATTGAAAATTTGTCAGATCGTGGCATCGTGCTAATTTGAATTTGTGACTTATCTGGACGGGCCTGAGGTGGTCCTCCATGCGGTGCGCTTGGTCCGCACTTCGGTGGTGGTATGGCTAGGATTTCACGATTTCCTTCCCGCTTGCTTTAGTGTTTTGCGACGGCTGAGCCCGGCCCCGTGCATACCTCAGCCGCCGCTGGCTCGTCTGAATCGCCAGGACGAGGCCAGGGGGTGAGGGGCTACGTGACCAGTTAGGCTCCTAAGTCGCGATGCTCAGGAGTCCCCCTTGATGTACGAACAACCCTCGGGAAGGAAACACGAAACTAGGCCTTAGCGTTCCGTGCCGGCCTCCCCCTTTCTCGCCCTTCTAGATGCTCTACGTCCTCGGGTCCTGACCCTCGAGCGGAGCTCAGCAGCCGCTGGTATGCCAGGTCGCATTGCCGTGGTCAAGGCTAGGGGGTGAGGGCTAGAGAGTTAGTAGGAGTTCCGTAGACGCGATGCTCAGGAGCCCCCCCTTTAACACGCAAGCGAATCACATGAGAAGGGAATAGCCGGCAGGGCCACCTGTTGCTAGGCTCCGGAGACTCCTTCGGGTTAGTTTGATGAAACAACATAATTCATAGTCGCGTCTGCCGCCATGCCACTGATCTTTGCGCAGGAAGACAAAGGCACTGAGAATCTGGTGAGGTGACATGCGTGAGGCGGGCCGCAAGTCAGAGCTCAATCTCTTAGATTTGTCAGCGTTGCAGGGACGGACCCGAGCACAAGCGCCAGGCCAACGTGTGTAGCCCCCTTGCAGGATGATCAGGAGTCCGTTCAGCAGCGCGGGAGGCCGCAAAAGGTGGTGATGTTGGGGAACGTAGCAGAATTCAAAAAATTTCCTATGCTTCACCAAGATCAATCTAAGGAGTCATCTAGAAACGAGCATAAAAGAGTGCATCTACATACCCTTTGTAGATCGCGAGCGGAAGCGTTCAAGAGAACGTGGATGATGGAGTCGTACTCGTCGTGATCCCTGTCACCGATGATCCCAGCACCGAACGGACGACACCTCCGCGTTCAACACATGTACCGTGCAGCGACGTCTCCTCCTTCTTGATCCAGCAAGGGGGGAGGAGAGGTTGATGGAGATCTAGCAGCACAACGGCGTGGTGGTGGATGCAACGGGACAAGCTGCAGGGCTTTGCCAAGGACCTGCGGGAGGAGGGAGAGGTGTAACCGGGGTGGG
>LR738714.1:371293768-371454931 GCA_902687465.1 Secale cereale | reverse complement strand
GGGGGGAGAGGCGCCAGGGGCTGAGGTGTGGCTGCCCTCTCCCCCCCACTATATATAAGGGCCAGGGGGGCGCCGGCCCTAGGAGATGGGATCTCCTAGGGGGGCGGCGGCCAGAGGGGGAGCCTTGCCCCCCAAGGCAAAGGGGGGCGCCACCCACCCCTAGGGTTTCCAACCCTAGGCGCAGGAGGAAGGCCCAAGGGGGTGCGCCAGCCCACTATGGGCTGGTACCCCTCCCCCTACGGCCCATGGGGCCCTCCGGGATGGGTGGCCCCACCCGGTGGTCCCGGTACACTACCGGTGACCCCCGGAACTCCCCCGATGGCCGAAACTGGACTTCCTATATATAATTCTTTACCTCCGGACCATTCCGGGACTCCTCGTGACGTCCGGGATCTCATCCGGGACTCCGAACAACATTCAGGTTACCGTGTTCATATATCTCTACAACCCTAGCGTCACCGAACCTTAAGTGTGTAGACCCTACGGGTTCGGGAGACACGTAGACATGACCGAGACAACTCTCCGGTCAATAACCAACATCGGGATCTGGATACCCATGTTGGTTCCTACGTGTTCCTCGATGATCTCATTGGATGAACCACGATGTCAAGGATTCACTTAATCCTGTATGCTATTCCCTTTGTCCATCGGTATAGTACTTGCCCGAGATTCGATCGTCGGTATACAGATACCTTGTTCAATCTCGTCATGGCAAGTCTCTTTACTCGTTCCGTAATACATCATCCTGTGACTAACTCCTTAGTCACATTGAGCTCATTATGATGATGTCTTACCGAGTGGCCCAGAGATACCTCTCCATCATACGGAGTGACAAATCCCAGTCTCAGTTCGTGCCAACTCAACAGACACTTTCGGAGATACCCGTTGCGTACCTTTATAGCCACCCAGTTACATTGTGATGTTTGGCACACCCAAAGTATTCCTACGGTATCCGGGAGTTGCACAACCTCATGGTCTAAGGAACATATACTTAACATTGGAAAAGCTTTAGCATTACGAACTACAGGATCTTGTGCTAGGCTTAGGATTGGGTCTTGTCCATCACATCATTATCCTAATGATGTGATCCCGTTATCAATGACATGCAATGTCCATGGCCAGGAAACCGTGACCATCTGTTGATCAACGAGCTAGTAACTAGAGGCTTACCAGGGACACGTTGTGGTCTATGTATTCACACATGTATCATTGTTTCCGTATAATACAATTCAAGCATGAATAACAGACAATTATCATGAACAAGGAAATATAATAATAACCCTTTTTATTATTGCCTATAGGGCATATTTTCAACAGCTGAGTGAGCAGGTGATGATCAGAAGGTAATTCGTAGGAGGAAACTAGCTAATTCAGGTAATGTGAATGCGATGCATGCCACAGGGACGGACCCATGCGTCCTGGGGACGATGCAGCCCGAGGGGCGCCCCCAACAGAGTAAGCTAAATATGCAAAAGGATACACATCACAGGGACAAGCCCGTGCGACTTGGGGATGATGCAGCCCAAGGGGTGCCCCCAACTGAACAAACTGAAACAGAGTCACCTGGCACCGATGCTAGAGAGATGTTGATGTAGCTGAAGACGCTCGCTGCAGATGTCGCTCCTCATGAGCCACCTGATTCTGGGACCTCACGAGGCTCCTGATGTTCCGAGAGCTCGCGAAGAACTGTCGCCACCTCCACCAGGATCTCCTGATGCCTGGCCTCGCGAGCTGCCAGGACATCCCGCATGTGGCACTGGTACAGGGCCGCTTGGTTCGGCAAGACGAAGGGCATGCAGACGTAGCTGTGAGGAGGGCCCTTGCACCGTCCCACCCGAGATGGCCAGTAGAGCTCCTCAGACGCGACTCTCTTGAGTCCTGGGATGTTGACGCAGACGCGCAGCCCGTCGCCCGAGCCTGGGATGACAGCTGCACTTGGTGGTGTGGGGCGGCGCTCGCCCCACATTGCCCTTGGTACCTGCAAGTCTTCGATGGTCTGGTTGATGAACTCCTGAGCACTTGGTGCTTCACGTTTGTGCTCTCGTGAGGGAAACGTGCGGTGAAGCACGCCTCCACATGGTGCCCGAGCGCCTCCCTCGTGACTATGGCTAGGTCGGAGGCCCTCCAGAGGAGATCCCCCGAGCTCAACCGGAGAGGGGCACCGGTCGGGCCTTCCTATGCCAGGGAGGGAGGCGCCCCATCCACGGGCGTGGATCCTAAGGCACGACCATCGGGTGCTACTTCCTCATGAGGCTCCAGGGCGAGCAACTGCTTCTTCTTCTTTGGGATGGCTTCAGGGGGTAGATGGTGCCTTCATTGTCTAGGTCCTTGACTGCTGCAGCTTGGTAGGCGCGCTCAAGGGAGCAATGTCCTTTTCTTCGCACGCGATGGTGATGATGTCGCGACTTCCTGGCATCTTGAGGACGTTGTAGCCATGGTGAGTCACTGCCATGAACTTGGCCAGGGCCAAATACCCAAGAATGGCGTTGTATGGGAGATGGATGTGAGCGACGTCGAAGTCGATGAGCTTGGTGTGGTAGTTGTCGCGGGTGCCGAAGGTGATGGGGAGCTGGATCTGCTCGATTGGGGTGGTGGAGCCATTAGTCACTCCCGAGAAGGGCTTGGTGGGCTGCAGCTGGTCATATGGCACTTGGAGACGGTCAAACATGTCGACGGAGAGAACATTGAGCCCTGCACCACCATCGATGAGGGTTTTGGTGACTTGGACGTTGCTGATGTTGGGTGAGCAGAGCATCGGGAGAGCGCCGGCGGTTGCCGCGCACTTGAGCTGGTTAGCTAAGCTGAAGGTGATGGTGCACTTGGACCACTTGAACAACCGCGTGGCCTCTTTCCTGGGAAGAGCCGCGTTCACTTCTCGGGCGAACTGCTTGAAGATGCGCTGAGAGGCTTGAGCCTGCACACCGCCCAAGATGCAGGTGATGGCACGAGGCTCCTGGAAGCCCCCAGCCCCTTCGTCCTAATCGTCATTCCTCCTTGGCGGTGGTGGCAGCGAAGGGAGGCCGGCCTTGCCCCGAGGGCGGTCCTCACGAGGCTGGTCCCTCCACACGCCCTCCCGAGGCTGGTCATGTGAGCGGTCCTCACGAGGCTGATCGCGTCACTCTTGACGTGGGCCGTCGTCGTTATGCTCAGGGCGTCGGCCGAAGCGCCTGTCGTGAATGACCCTGAGCTCCTGACAATCATTGGTGTTGTGGCTGTGCATGTTCTGGAAGGCACAGAATGGACGGCTGCTCTTGGATGACTCTGGGTGGTCGCGACCATGCTTCATCTCTGGTTCTGCTGCGAGCACGGCCACCCCCTTGCACTTCACGTCTTTAGCCTTGGCCTTCTTGTCTTCTAGGTCAGCAGCTGGGAGCTCAACGAGGGAAAGGCACCCTTCCTCAGCTCTCGCGCACTTGGTCGCTACGTTGAACAGCTCCACGGCTGTGCACAGATCCTCGTGGATGGCGAGCTCCTCCTTCATCTTGACATCGCGGACGCCATCGGAGAATGCTGAGATGATGGCCTCGTCCGTCACCTTGGGAATCTTGAGGCAGACGCTGTTGAAACGCTGGATGTACTAAAACCCAAAAATATTTCTCGATTCTTCTCTTTGTTTGTTGGGAGCTTTCCCGTGTAAGAGTTTTTCTTGTTTTTGTTTTCTTTCTTTAATTTGCCTTCTTCAAGAAAAACTAAAAACTCCAAAAATATTTCAGTGTGTTTCTCTAAATTTGTTTTCTGATTTTTGAGTCATACTAAGGAGAAGACCACGATGAAGATGTTGAGTGGATCTCATATGCATTATCGTTTATCTAACAAAGAGTCCCAATTGTCTTGTCTTCTCATTTTTGAATGTTTGCTGATTCCGGCTTAGTCCACATCACTCTTGCACTATTATTATTTTTAATATCATTCCGTCATGCAAGTGAAATGCAATAATGCCGATATTTGATGAACTGGCTGAGGCAGAGAGAAACGGGTATGGACTCAACTTGTTCTGTTTTTTGTAAATATGTTTAACCTAGTACCCATGATTCGGCATATTATGATCAAACATGTTTCTAATGACAATTAGAGATTATAATTTATCATGCCATGCTTAAGTAGCTAGGAGTGGATAACGATTTATTTTCGATATCAACATGCATCAAAATGATCGTGATGTGGTATGATGATATGGTATCCTCCTATGAATGTTTGAAGTGGCTTGACTTGGCACCTGTTCGTGCATGTAGTTGAATCAAAACCAACATAGCCTCTACGATATTTATGTTCATGGTGTCCGTATCCTACTCATGCTAGTATTCAATGTTTACTATGCATAATGCATGTTCATGACCGTTTTCGCTCTCTAGTTGGCCGCTTCCCAACCTATTTGCTAGCCTTCACTTGTACTAAGCGGAAATACTGCTTCTGCATCAAAATTCTTAAACCGAAGTTATTCCAGATGAGTCCACCATATATACCTATATGCGGTATTACCCCACCGTTCGAAGTAAATTTACATGTGTCAGCTGTAAATTTCAAATGAACATCTGTTTTTGTGTGCCTGGATTTTTCATAGAGCGGCAGGGGGTAGTCGGTATCTTCCATGCTAAGCGGGTTATTCTCATGGTGAGTGTTTAATCACTTGTCCTTACACGAGAGGGGCGGTAATAGGGACTACCACTCCCGAAATCAAAAAGAAAAATTTACAAATTATCAAACAAAACTCCCACAGAGTAAACCTTTACTTTATTGCTTGGGAACCATCAATAATGTGTTTAGCATGGAAGATATTGGTAACTTTCGATCTTGACATAAATAGGAAGGGTGCATTTCCCAAAATTTCATTTATCTCTGATTTAAGCTTCGAGCTCTAGCATCGCTAAAAATCACCAATTCCCTCTACGAAGGGACTATCTATTTACTTTTATGTTGAGTCATCACCTTCTCAAACAAGTGCCAGATCTGAGAGCGCTATTGTCATCCTCATGCATTGTGTATAGTTAATGTTGGGTGTTGGCATGACTGGATCTTTTCTACCATGAATTACAATGTTTAATCGCTGCTTGAACTATGGAGGTGCTCTGCATTTATGTTTTGCGGTCTTAGAAAGGGCTAGCGAGATACCACTATTGTCATATTATATCATGGTTGTTTTGACAAAGAGTTGCCATTTGAGATATCTTATTATTGCTCTCTAGTTGTTTATGCTATTGAGATGAGTTAATATAATTTTTAAGAGTTATTGTTGACATGGTCTTGCTACTTCTCGAGCTTGCATTGTATTCCCTCGAAGAGGAAAGAGAGATGCAACACAGTAGCATAAGTATTTCCCTCAGTTTTTGAGAACCAAGGTATCAATCCAGTAGGAGACCACGCGCGAGTCCCTCACACCTGCACAAACAAATAAGAACTTCGCAGCCAATGCGATAAGGGGTTGTCAATCCCTTTACGGTCACTTACGAAAGTGAGATCTGATAGAGATGATAGTTTATCTTTTTGGTATTTTTGTTTATAAGAACAGAAAGTAAAAGCAGAAAAAGTAAAGTAGATGTAGATTGATATGTTGAGAATAGACCCGGGGGCCATAGTGTTCTCTAGTGGCTTCTCTCATGATAGCGATATTCTACGGCGGGTAAACAAATTACTATCGAGCAATTGATAGAAAAGCAAATATTATGAGACTATCTAGGCATGATCATTGTATATAGGCATCACGTCCGAGACAAGTAGACTGACTCCTGCCTGCATCTACTACTATTAATCCACACATCAACCGCTATCCAGCATGCATCTAGTGTATTGAGTTCATAAGAACAGAGTAACGCCTTAAGCAAGATTGTTGGCGTCCTGGGAACCAGGGTACCCAGACTTGCCTATCTGCGGGCCGCGATGCGCTCCTACAAGCGGCCTGGTACGGCCCAGCTGCTCAAGACCCTCGCGAGGGGCCAAGCCTCATGAGGAGAACGACGCCAAGACCCCCTCGGGAGCGGCCTCGGCAAGGCGTCCCGGAGGGGCGGAGAATTTAAGGCCAAGCCTGCCTCAGGAGGAGACAGTGATGTCAGTAGTGACGCACCACGCCAGCGAGTGCCAGCGTCCGCCAGCGGCACAGTTGCCATTTCGGTGCAAAGGAGACATCGCAGCTGTTGGTTCCCAAGGAGCGGGGTAAATGTTTCCTCTTTGGTGCAACGAGACCGAAGACCACAAGGACGATAAGGAGGATGTCACCGTCGATCCCACCATCGTGTCCCCGCCTGATCCTTTTGCAGGATGAGACTGCTTTTGTCAGGGTAGGAACGTCCTTGTGTTCCCACTCAAATATGGCCGTTATGGAATCCCTTCCCGCCTAAACATTTCAGGGGAAGAGGACCGTGGCCGCCTATATAAGTAGCTAGGATTCCCACTGAGAAAGAGAGAGTCACACACACTTGACCACCACACAAGGAGCAAGAACACTAGCCTCCTAACCCTCATGAGCTCGCCTTCTGAGCTCATGAACCCTTGTATCAGTTCATACTCTAGCTCACCCGGGGCCAATCCACCAAAGCAGGAAGTAGGGTATTACACCTCGCGGTGGCCCGAACCTGGATAAACTCTTGTGTGTTTGTTCGTTGTTTGCTTGAATCCTTCCACCGAGACGAGAGCGAGGCGCTAGGTAGACGTGAGTGGGATAGATCTTCGTTCACACCCCTGTGTTCGAACTTAACGGGTTTTGCGGAGCCCTGAATCCGACATTTGGCGCGCCAAGTAGGGGGCGTGTCGAAATCTCGCCTCTACGACGACCTCGTCGCGTTCTCGTCACCGACCCTGCTCCACAGCCATGGTGGACACACGCCAAGCTCGCGCCGCCCGCCGCGCTGCGAACGTCTCTCAGACGGCGCCCGCGGGCAACGGCGCACCGCTCCGCCCCAACTCGCCGGTCGCCAACGCCGCCACCGACCCGGCTGTCCACAAGCAGCAGGACTCCTCACTGCCGCTGTCCGTGCGGCGGGATGGCCGCACGGCGACACCTTCACCCTCACCGGCTGCAGCGTCGTCCTCACTAGTCCGCCGCGGGCCGGTCTACCAGCAGCCTGCGCTACTGATGGCGTGGGAGCTCTTGCGCTACCGCCCGGCAGAAGATCTCTACGACGAGTGGCTCCACCGCATCACCGAGCTCGTCAACGCAGCTGGGGAAGCGCCTGCACCAACGCACTCTTCGCGTCCTCCGTCGCCCCCAGCGGCGAACGAGGGCCGTGGGGTCCCGGCTCCGCCTCACCCTCACCCCGCCGGACAGGAGGGCCGGCGCAAGGCCCCTCGACGTGAACAACCCTGCAGAGCCCACACCCGTGACGAGGAGAGTTGCCAGGTGATCCCGCACCCGCATGCAGGGGCTCGTGGCCCCCCTGGCCCACAACACCCAGACCGCGCGCCACAGGAGGTGGTGGCGCCAGCACCTCAAGAACCGGCGTCACAGGTGCAGGGGGCGCCTGTGATCAAGAGCGTACGCGGATGTGGCGCCCTGGCTCCCGAGCTACGACGCCTCGTCTGGCCCGGCAAGTTCAAGCCGGATCTGCCTCCGCGCTGTGACGGCACCACCGACCCCACGGAGTTCCTCCAACTCTACGAGCTGAGCATCGAGGCGGCCAACGGCATTGAGCAGGTCATGGCGAACTGGTTCCCCATGGCTCTGAAGGACGGCGCGCGCTCCTGGCTCCTGAACCTCCCGGTGGGATCCATCTCCTCCTGGGGAGAGCTTCGCGAGCGCTTCATCTCCAACTTCCAAGGCACCCGCGACCGAGCCCCGGTAGCTGCTGACCTGCGTCGCGTGAAGCAGCAGCCGGGAGAAACCCTGCAAAAGTACATCCAATGCTTCAACACCGTGCGCCTCCGTATCCCCAGGGTCTCACATGAGGCCATCATCTCTGCGTTCTCCGATGGCGTCCGCGACGTCAGGATGAGGGAAGAGCTCTCCATCCATGAAGACATGTGCACGACCCTCGAGATGTTCAAGCTCGCGACAAAGTGCGCCAGGGCAGAGGAAGGCCGCCTCTCCCTTCAGGAGCTGCCTGAGGTGGAGGCAGACGACAAGAAAACCAAGGACAAGGAGTCAAAGCGCAAGGGACCCGCCGTGCTGGTTGCTGAGCCAGAAGTGAAGCGTGGATGCGGCTACGATGACCTCCCCAGAGACAACCGTCCGTACTGCATCTTCCACAATGTCCAGAGCCACAACACCAACGACTGTCAGGAGCTCAGGGCAATGTGCGGCGGGCGCGTCGGGCAGCTCCCTAAGCGTGAAAACCGCGGCTACGGCCGCGGAGGAGGCCGAGGAGGAGGACGTTGGGACGGCAGGAACTTGCGCCAAGGGTGGCGTGAGAAACCTCGTGAAGACCATTGGCAGGAGCAGCCTCGTGATGCCTCGTGGCACGACCAGCCTCGTGAGGGTCGCCCTCAGGGCCATGGAGGCCTACCTCCGCTGCCACCACCACCAAGAAGGAATGACGACGACCGCCAGGGAGACGGGGCAGGGGGCTTCCAGGAACCGCGTGCAGTCGCGTGCATTCTGGGAGGAGCTCATGCCCCGGCATCTCACCGCATCTTCAAGCAGTTCGCCCGTGAGGTGAACGCGGCGCTTCCCAGGCCTGACGCCGTGCGCAACCTCACGTGGACCAAGCAAGTCATCGTTTTTGACCCCAAAGACCAGCTCAAGTGTACTGCGGCCCCAGGCGCACTCCCGATGCTCTGCACCCCGACCATCAGCAACGTCCTCGTGACCAAGACCCTCATCGACGGCGGGGCAGGGTTCAACGTCCTCTCCGTCCAGACCTTCGAGACACTCCAGGTTCCCTACAATTAGCTCCACCCCACCAAGCCATTCTATGGAGTCACGGATGGCTCCACGCTCCCGACGGGGAAGGTCCGCCTCCCCATCACCTTTGGAGACCGCGAAAACTACCACACCGAGCTCATCGACTTCAACGTTGCCAACATCCACCTCCCGTACAACGCCATCCTGGGGTATCCTGCCCGTGCCAAGTTCATGGCGGCGACTCACCACGGCTACAACGTCCTCGAGATGCCCAGAAGCGGCGGAGTCATCACGATCGCCTCCAACGAGAAGGAAGCGGTGCATTCCTTGGAGCATGCCTACCAGACCACGGAGGTGGAATACCCCGATGAGGTTGAGGCCGTCCTCGCCCTGCAGACCGCCCCCAATAAGAAGAAGAACCTACCCATCAACGGACCTCAGGACGCAGGGGCTCCCGACGACCTGGCCTCAGGACTCGCGCCTGCTGATGAGGCTCCTTCCACCCTCGCATAGGGAGGCGCGCTCGACGCCCTTCTCGTGACAGACTTGGGGGCTCTCCTCTGGAGTGTCCCTAAGCTGACCCGTGCCCCGAGGGAGGTGTTCGAGCACCACCTGTAAGTGTATCTTGATGCGCGTTTTTTGTGAGCCCAGCGCGAGCCGTCCAGCGCTAGGGGCTCAGGACTTCATCGACCAAGTTACAGAGGAACTTCAGTACGCAAGACTCATCCGCGATGGGCGTAACCGCACAACCCCAAGTCCACCTGCTCGTAGCCCGAGCGACTGCTTCCGCGTCTGTGTCGACATCGCGGATCTCAACCGAGCCGCTTCTCAGGAGCCCTTCTGGCTGACGGCGGTCGGCCGGAGGAGGGCCGTCCCCTGCAGCTACGTCCACACGCTCTTCGGCTTCCGCAACGCAGCTGCCACGTTCTAGCATCTCACGCAGCAGGCCTTGGGGGCTCGGGAGGCTCAGTGGCAGGCGGTCCGGACGGAGTGGGAGCCAGACCCACGCAACCACTGAGAGCCTCAGGAGCCCCTAGGCCGCAGGAGCCCGACGATCCTCGGGAGCGACCCGCACAGCTCACGTCTTCAGCTACCCCAACTCTCCTTCGGCAAGTATCAGGTGACACTTCAGGTATCTAAACGAGGGCGCCCCTCGGGCTGCATCATCCTCGGGCCGCTGGGGGCTGTTCCCCCGCGGTTGTCTCCCTTTTTGCATGATCAAGGCCAGATATTTCCTTCCATTCGCATTATCTATATGCTTGGCGTCCTCACCGCCACTAAGGTTACGAGCCCTTGTGAGCCCACTCGCGACCGCCCCATGATTAAGGACTGGCACGACGTCTGTGCTCGGGTCCGTCCATGCAGCGTCGATAAACCCAAGGGCTGAGCTCTTCCTATCGAGCCATTTCCGTGACGGCACCTCCCATGGTCCTTGGTGCCTTGTTCTCGCATGGGATAATCGTGGATGGGTAAGTAGGGACCCATGTCAGGTGCCTCGCTCACGCGGGAACCGCGCGCCAGCTATTTTTCTTTTGGATCGTGGCATGAGAAGACTGTGCACGGCGTCTGTGTCGGGTCCGTCCCTACAGCGTCGATAAATCCAGCGGCTGAGCACTGTCTTACGGGCCGGCCCCGCTAATGTCACCTCCTGGGGTCGCTGGTGCCGCGGCCTTCTCATGCAATGTCCCCTGGAGATGCACTCGGCATAGGTCGACACAACACCTCTCTTTTCACATTTTGCAGAAGAAGACTCAAGCGCAACCCGCCTCAGGGTAGGGTCTCGTGAGTGATGCGTAAGCTCACGAGAACTTCCTCAGAGTCATTCAGCTCGTTCTGAGGAGGGCCCATATACACCTTGGCTGTCCTATCGTGCTAGCCACGCATCAGAATGGGGCTGTACACACCCTGGAGTCTCTCCCGGTGGGAGGCTCCCACCCATGGTCCAGTGGAAGTACCAAGCTCCGCGCTGGCAATTCCAACCGAGGAGCGGTTATGCCCACGAACCAGTGGAAGCACCAAGCTCCGCGCTGGCCGATACGACCGAGGCGCGGTGATGCCCACACTACGCGCAAGTGTGGTAGCTCTATGCTCCGCGCTAGTTATAAACAACTGAGGGTAGCCCCCAGTGGTCGCACCAACCTCAGGGAGCTTTTCAGCTCACGACGCTCATAGCTTCTCCTTGGATGGGTGTCGCGAGGGGGGCTAGGCACGGGGGCTATGCTCAGGTCACGCTTGGCAGACGCCACCCTACCAGGTACCCAGACACCTGGCCTTCTCGTGCCCCCATCCTAGGCGAAGGCTCATGGGCAAGGTATGGTGCTTGTTCTCCTTCATGAAGAGCCGTTCGTACATCAAGGGGGACCCCTGGGCATCGCGACCCAGGGGCCTAACTGGCCACGTAGCCCCTCATCCCTTGAGCCTAGTTATGACGATAACCCCAGTCCTCCGGAGGGCTCAATGGTGATTGAGGTATGCGCGGGGTTGGGCCCTGCCGATGCAGAACGAAAACGGGATCGCTTGAACATCAAGGGGGACCCTTTGGGCATCGCGACCCAAGGGCCTCACTGGCCACATAGCCCCTCACACCTTGAGTCTAGTTACCATGGTAACCCTGGTGTCCGGAGGGCTCAGCAGCGAGTCTAGTTACTACGGTAACCCCGGTGCCCAGAGGGCTCAGCGGCGGTCGAGGTATGCGCGGGGTTGGGCCCTGCCAACGTAAAGCACCTAAAGCAAATATGAAAGGAAGCAAGCATGGAATCACCTAGCTATTACAATAACATCAAGTTTTTTCAAATTCAACCAAGTTCTTACGCCTCCCCGAGGCACTCGCACTCCTCTCACTAAACAGGACGGATCAAGCATCGCCGGGCGCAACAGTACTGTCCGTCTCCCCTTCGGCCGCGGTAACGGTAGACTGGAGGAACGCATCCACCAGCGACGTGACCTTCACCCCCAGGGCCTCGGTGGCCGAGTTCTCCATGACTGCGGTCACGGGCTCGGACAGCGAGGCCAGGTCAAGGGTGGGGTTGCGAAGGCTTAGGTGGCTGCACACATGCGTCAGGACCAAGGTAAGTAGCGTGCGGCCTTCAGCATCAGCTAACTGGCCAATCGCGGCTATAACACCACGCAGGGACTCCACGAGCGCAGCAAGAAGCCCATGGGGGCCTCCCTCACGGGAGGCCAGTGGCTCCTTGAACCCTTCTCCGTAGGCGGCATGCAGCGCCTTGCGGGCCTCAAGGTCAAAGGCGGAAAGGTCCTCAGGACTCACCATCGCCAAGGCCGCGAGAGCTTCCTCCTGGACACGAGCGGCTTGGGCCGCCTTGGCCTGTTCAACTTCAAGCTTCAGCTTCTCCAGGGCGGCACGGTCAGCAAGCTGCTCCTGCTGCAGCAGGGATGTCGCGGCCTTCTCCGCCTCGAGCTCCTTCTCCAACCCTTTGAGCTCCAGGGTGCGCTTAAGGTCTTCCTCACGGAGGGCCCCCCAGCTCACTCTCTGCCTTGAGGCAGCGCTTCTCGAAGGACGCGGTGTCAGCTCGTGCGGCGTCGTGAACCAGCGCGGCCGCCGCGGCTTCCTCACGACCCTTGGCAGCAGCCGCCAAGGCCTGATCCCAGGAGGCCCGTGCAGACTCGTCTGCCAGGAGCCACCCGTGGATCAACCTTAGGCGCCCTTCTGTCAAGTGGCCGTCGTTGTTTTACAGGTCAGCACGAAGATGACCAAGTGCAGCAGAGGTAGCATCCAAAGCCTCAGGACCAGGCTGCGCCGGCTGGCGCACGGGCACCGACAAGACTGGCTGCTCGACCAGGGGCTCGGGGGCTCCGGCCCCCTTGCCAGAGCAGCCGAGGCAGAAGCCAACTCCTCAACCTCGGCGGAGACAGGGATGTCTTCGGGTGGCACCGTCACCACCCTCGCGGTGGCCCGACCAACCGAGGCGCACAGCGCTGCGGCATCCTTCCCCGAGGTTGCACCAGCAGCCGAAGGAGCAGGGCACCGCGGCAGGACCTCCCCCTTGACCCTCTTCATCACACCTCCCAGGCTGCAACATCAAGGGAGAGCGCATTAGGGGCACAACAAATAAAAATGAGTGAGAAATTGCACACTTACTCCTCGGAGGCGAGGCGCACCCTTCTCTTCACCAGCGAGTCAACAGCAGCCCCTGGCGCACTGGGCGTGCCGACAGCCCGGGCCTGGGCAAGACGCGAGGCCATGGTCCCGGGCGTGGCCGCGGTCACCAGGTTCGCCGGCGTGGGGCCCTTCGGCGGGGTCGCCACCTTGCTTCCCCCAGACGCGGTGCGTCCGGACCGACGCAGAGTGGTCGCCAGGGACCGCCCGGCAGCACCTGCGCCTGCTGCCCCGACGAACACCTCGAAGGAGTCCCCATCGTCGTCCAGGGTATCCTCTGAGCCCCCGTCGTTGCCCTCGTCGTCGCCCTCATCTTCATCACCAGAAGACACATCAAACATGGGCGGAGCGCCTACGGGCACACCAAGGTCCTGCATGGCCTTCAGCAGCTCGGCCTTGTCGGGGCGACTGTATAGCGGCAGGAAGGCGCCAGCAAGATCCTCCGGAACCATCCCCAGGAGGTCCCTCGAGGTGAAGTCCAGATCTTCTTCGGCCAGCATCCCTGGGTGCAGCCAGAGCCCGTCGTCGTCACCCATCAGCTCCCACATGGGGCCTGAGTGAGCCTGCAGCGGAGCCAGACGCTGCCTGAGGAACTCCTTCACGATCTGGCCTCTTTAGAGCCTCGAGCTTAGGTCGGCCTCAATCTTCGCCAAGACCGGCCCGATGAGAGGGACGGTGAGCTTCGCGTGGCGCCAGCTGTCAAGTTTCTCCGGATGGGCAGTAGGCAGCGCCAACAGAGGATGGGTGCGCTGGGCATCCAGATAGACCCTCCTCTTCCGATGGGACTCTACCTTCTTCCTGGCCGTCATCAGGCGACAGCCCTGGCGCTGGAAGACAAAGGAAACGCAGCCCGAGCACGGGCCCTCGTCGTATTGACGCATGGAGAAGAAGTGGCGGAAGAGGGCAACCGTCGGCCTCACCCCCACGAACGCCTCACAGTAGAAGGCGAAGAGCGACAAGACGAAGATGCAGCGGGGTTGGACATAGAGAGCGTGCACCTGGTAATGTTCCAGGATGGCGTAGAAGAACTCGGAGAAAGGGTGCACGAGCCCTACGGAGATGCTATGGAGGAAGAAGGGGTAGCACGTCTTTGGCAGGGTCCACGCCATGGTGGATCCAGCCCAGATCTGCGTCGGGCCGTGCTCATTGTGAGAGCTCGACAGGAACGGCTGGACCTCTGAGTAGTCCTCCTCCCCGATGATGGAGGACTCCTCAAGCGCCGCGTCAAGAGAAGAAGCAGATCCAGGCGCCGACGCAGTGCCCTTGTTCTTCTTCGCCATGGTCAAGGAGGGCTGAAGGATGCAGAGAGGCAAGAGGCGCAACGGGAAGAATCCAAGCAGGAAGGAAGGAGGGCGATAACTCCCCGGCGGAGAAGGCCCCTTTTGTCAAGACACACGGTTACCGAGACAGCGTGGGGAGAGGGGTCGCTCGCGTCCCATCCAACCGTCACATGCCAGCCTGGCCCGCAGCCCTTTAAGGGCCCGCGACGCTTTGTCCTCGACTAAGGCTTTGCCCCGAAGCCAACTCAGCGCGTGCCTTGGGCTCGGGGGCTACTGCCGGCGTCCTGGGAACCAGGGTACCCAGACTTGCCTGTCTGTGGGCCGCGACATGCTCCTACAAGTGGCCTGGTACGGCCCGGCTGATCGACCAACTGCTTAAGACCCTCGCGAGGGGCCAAGCCTCGCGAGGAGAACGACACCAAGACCCCCTCGGGACCGGCCTTGGCAAGGCATCCCGGAGGGGCGGAGAATCCAAGGCCAAGCCTGCCTCAGGAGGAGGCAGTGATGTCAGCAGTGACGCACCGCGCCAGCGAGTGCCAGCGTCTGCCAGTGGCACAGTTGTCATTTCGGTGCAAAGGAGACAGCGCAGCCGTTGGTTCCCAAGGAGCGGGGCAAAGGTTTCCTCTTTGGTGGAACGAGACCGAAGACTGCAAGGACGATGAGGATGATGTCACCGTCGAGCCCACCATCGTGTCACCGCCTGATCCTTTTGCAGGCGGAGACTGCTTTTGTCAGGGTAGGAACGTCCTTGTGTTCCTGCTCAAATATGGCCGTTGTTGAATCCCTTCCCTCCTAAACATTTCGGGGGAAGAGGACCGTGGCCGCCTATATAAGTAGCTAGGATTCCCACTGAGAAAGAGAGAGACACACACACTTGACCACCACACAAGGAGCAAGAACACTAGCCTCCTGACCCTCCTGAGCTCAGGAACCCTTGTATCAGTTCATACTCTAGCTCACCCGGGGCCAATCCACCAAAGCAGGAAGTAGGGTATTACACCTCGCGGTGGCCCGAACCTGGATAAACTCTTGTGTGTTTGTTCGTTTTTTGCTTGAATCCTTCCACCGAGACGAGAGCGAGGCGCTAGGTAGACGTGAGTGGGAGAGATCTTCGTTCACGCCCTTATGTTCGAACTTAACGAGTTTTGCGGAGCCCTAAATCCGACAAAGATGACATGATGTAGAGGGATAAACTCAAGCAATATGATATAAACCCCATCGATGGCAACAGTACAATACGTGTCTTCCTGCCCCTACTGTCACTGGGAAAGGACACCGCAAGATTGAACCCAAAGCCAAGCACTTCTCCCATGGCAAGAACTATAGATCTAGTAGGCCAAACCAAACCGATAATTCGAAGAGACTTGCAAGGATATTATGAGCACACATAAACAGTTCAGAAAAGAACCAAATATTTATCATAGATAATCTTGATCATAAACTCACAATTCATCGGATCTCGACAAACACACCGCAAAAAGAGATTACATCGAATAGATCTCCTCGAAGACCGAGGAGAACTTTGTATTGAGATCCAGAGAGAGAGAGAAGAAGCCATCTAGATACTAGCTATGGACCCGAAGGTGTGTGGTAAACTACTCACAACTCATGGTGAGGGCAATGATGATGATGTAGAAGCACCCCGTGATGGATCCCCCTCCGGCGGAACTCCGGAACAGGCTCCAAGATGGGATCTCATGGGAACAGAAGGTCACGGCAGTGGAACTAGGGTTTTCTCTCTGTTGCTGATGGTTTCGGGGTACGTAGGCTTATATAGGAGGAAGGAGGACACCGGGGGACTCACAAGGGACCCACGAGGCAGAGGTGCGTGCCCCTACCCTCGTGGGCACCTCGTGCCCCCTACTCCATGGTTCTCAAGTCTCCCGTGCATGATTTTCTCCAAAAATATCTCTCCCGAAGGTTTCATTCCGTTTGGACTTCGTTTGATATTCCTTTTCTATAAAACCCTAAAACATGCAAAAAACAACAATCTGGACTGGGCCTTTGGGTTAGTAGGTTAGTCCCAAAAATAATATAAAAGTGTATGACAAAGCTCATTAAACATCCAAAACATCATAAATAATAGCATGGAACAATAAAAAATTATAGATACGTTGGAGACGTATCAAGCATCCCCAAGCTTAATTCCTGCTCATCCTCGAGTAGGTAAATGATAAAAACATAATTTTTGATGTGGAATGCTAACCAACATAGTTTTTCAATGTAATTTCTTAATTGTGACAGGAATGTTCAGATCTGAAAGATTCAAGATAAAAGTCTATATTGACATAAGAAATAATAATACTTCAAGCATACTAACAAAGCAATCATGTCTTCTCAAAATACCATGGCTAAATAAAGTTATCCCTACAAAATCATATAGTCTGGCTATGCTCCCTCTTCATCACACAAAATATTCATATCATGCACAACCCCGATTTCAGCCAAGCACTTGTTTTCATACTCTATTCTTTCAAACCTTTCAACTTTCACGCAATACATGAGCGTGAGCCATGGACATAACACTATGGGTGGAATAGAGAGGTGATTGTGGAGAATACAAAAGGAGGGAGATAGTCTGACATCAACTAGGCGTACATCAATAGATATCAATGTGAGTGAGTAGGGATTGCCATGCAACAGATGCACTAGAGCTAAATATGTATGAAAGCTCAACAAAAGAAACTAGTGGGTGTGCATCCAACTTGCTTGCTCAAGAAGACCTAGGGCATTTGAGGAAGCCCATCGTTGGAATATATAAGCCAAGTTCTATAATGAAAGTTCCCACTATAATATGAAAGTGAATAAACATGAGACTCTCTATCATGAAGAATATGGTGCTACTTTGAAGCACAAGTGTGGAAAAAGATAGTAGTAATTGTCCCTTCCCTCTTTTCTCTCATTTTTTTGGAGGGGCTTTCTCTCTCTCTTTTTTATTAGCCCCTCTCTATTTTTTGGGCCATCTCCTTTTTTTATTGGCCTTTCCTCACATGGGACAATGCTCTAAAATGATGATCATCACACTTTTATTGATTTACAACTCGATATTACAACTCGATACTAGAACAAGTATGACTCTACATGAATGCCTCCGGCGGTGTACCGGGATGTGCAATGAATCAAGAGTGACATGTATGAAAAATTATGAGTAAAATGCAAGCGCGGTCCTAATTCTTTTTTAAAAATGTCACTTGGGTCCTAATTCTTTCAAAATGCATATCTGGGTCCTAAATCTTTCTAAGTAGTTCACGCGAGGTCCTATTTTCGTCTAATCGCCTCTGACCAGCTCGCGTGGCACTTTTCCCGTCGCCACGTTGACTCGAGGGCCCACGCAGGAGATTTCCCGCGGCTGGAGGTTGGGAATTTAAGCAATGTGGCCCCTGGAATTTATGCTTTCCTCATTCCCCAGTCCCTAGGTCTTCTGCTTGCTCTCTCCCTCTCTCTGGCGCCGTCGCCGTCGCTGTCATGTCTGCCGCTGCGAGCTCGTCTGTCGTGAAGCACCACGAGAAGACGGTTGTCCAAGAGGAATGTACGTCATCCATGGATCGACCAGTTTTGATTCGGCTGGTGTCAAAACTGCTCAATCCATGGCTGACGTACCCACCTCTCACCAAAAAATTAAAATAGTTGTTTGGTCCATCTTCCCAATAATAATGTTGGCAAGGATTTGGTGGAATCTGACAGAAATTAAGTAACAAAATTCAGAAAAAAAGAAACACAGGAACACAGAAACATCAAACCGATTGGGGCAGTAGAAAATCTTACATGGTGATTGGGGCAGTTGTAGAAAAATCTGCCAGGCTGATTTTGACAGAAGATGAATTGGAGATCGAATGTGGTAGCTAGGGCATGGTACCAACGGCAGCAGACCAGCTAGTGCTGGCGTTGAGATGGGCATGGAGAAAAGCGCTAATGCCGGAGGTGGAAGAGGCACTTGGACCACCGTCTTCCCGTGGTGCTTCATGGCAGATGAGCTCGCGGCGGCGGACATGGCGGCGACGGCGCCAGAGAGATGGCGAGAGCGAGCAGAAGACATAGGGACCGAGGAATGAGGAAATCATAAACTCCAGGGGCCACATTGCTTAAATTCCCAACCGCCAGCCATGGGAAATCTCCCGCGTGGGCCCTCCAGTCTATGTGGCGGTGGTCAAAGCGCCACGCGAGCTGGTCAGCAGCGACCAGACGAAAATAGGACCTCGCGTTAACAACTTAGAAAGATTTAGGACCCAAATATGCATTTTCAAAGAATTAGGACCCAAATGACAGTTTCAGAAAATAATTAGGACTGCGCTTGCATTTTACTCAAAAATTATGCATGGTGGCCTTGCCACAAATACGATGTCAACTACATGATCATGCATGGCAATATGACAATATGATGCATGTCATATGAACGGAACGGTGGAAGGTTGCATGGCAATATATCTCGGAATGGCTATGGAAATGCCATGATAGGTAGGTATGGTGGCTGTTTTGAGGAGTAATATGGTGGCCGTTTTGAGGAAGGATATATAGTGGGTGTATGGTACCGGCGAAAGTTGCGCGGTACAAGAGAGGCTAGCAATGGTGGAAGGGTGAGAGTGCGTATAATCCATGGACTCAACATTAGTCATAAGAACTCATATACTTATTGCAAAAATCTACGAGTCATCAAAACAAAGCAATCAACGCATGCTCCTAGGGGGGAGGTTGGTAGGAGTTAACCATCACGCGCCCCCCGACCTCCACACAAAGGTTGGCACTTTACAAATACCTCATGCTCTAACTTCGTCACATAGCGGTTCACCATACGTGCATGCTACGGGAATCACTAACATTAACACAAGCGTTTCTCAATTTCATAATAACTCCACTAGCATGACTCTAATATCACTATCCTCATATCTCAAAACAATTATCAAGCATCCAACTTCTCATCATATTCAATGCACTTAGTGTGAAAGTTTTTACTACATTGACATTGGATGTCTATCATGTGAAGACTAGTTTTATAGCCTAAACACATTACCATGCTGTTTTAATAGACTCTCAAATAGATATAAGTGAAGCATGAGAGTTCAACAATTTCTTCAAAATATTATCACCGCCGTGCTCTAAAAGATATAAGTGAAGCACTAGAGCAAAAACTATTTAACTTAAAAGATATAAGTGAAGCACTAGAGGAAAAACTATTGAACTTAAAAGATATAAGTGAAGCACATAGAGTGTTCTAGAAATTCCTAGGCCATGTTTAACTCTCTCAAATAGGTGTGTCCAGCAAGTATAATTGTGGCAAACTAACAAGCAAAGACTCAAATTATACAAGACGCTCCAAGCAAAACATATATCATGTGGTGAATAAAAATATACCTCCAAGTATAGTTACCGATGGATGAAGAAGAAAGAGGGGATGCCTTCCCGGGGCATCCCCAAGCTTAGGCTTTTGATTGTCCTTGAATTTTACTTGGGGTGCCATGGGAATCCCCAAGCTTAGGCCCTTGCTACTCTTTGTTCCATAATCCATCAAAGCAATACTCAAAACTTGAAAACTTCACAACACAAAACTTAGACAAAAATACTCGTGAGCTCCGTTAGTACAAGAAAACAAATCACTACTCAAAGGTACTGCAATGAATTCATTATTTGTTTATATTGGTGTTAAACCTACTGTATTCCAACTTCTCTATGGTTCATACCTCCCAATATTACTCATAGAGGCATTGAAATAAGCAAACAACACACGAAAAACAGAATCTGTCAAAAACAGAACAGTCTGTAGTAATCTGCAGGTTTCACATACTTCTGTAACTCAAATAAAAAATCAAACTAAATTGGTAAACATGAGGAATTTGTCTATTAATCATATGAAAAAAGAATCAACTAAATAGCACGCTCAAGTAAAATCTGATGACCATTCGCGAGCGCTAACGATTCGTTTTTTCACAGCAAGATCACATAAACTTCACACAAGTCTTCCCAAAGGTTCTACTTGGCACAAACACGAAACAAAACATGAAACCACATCTAAACAGAAACTAGATGCAATATCTATTCCCTAACAGAAGCAAAAACAAAAAAAATATAAAATTGGGTTGCCTCCCAACAAGCGCTATCGTTTTACACCCCTAGCTAGGCACGATATAAGGATAAATCTAGGTATTGCCATCTTTGGAAGGAAATCCATAAGTGGATCTCATAATAGATTCATATGGTAATTTTACTTACTTTCTAGGAAAGTGTTCCATGCCTTTCCTTAACGGAAATTGGAATCTAATATTTCCTTCCTTCATATCAATAATTGCACCAATCGTTCTAAGGAAAGGTCTACCAAGAATAATAGGACATGAAGGATTGCAATCTATATCAAGAACAATGAAATCTACGGGCACATAATTCCTATTGGCAACAATAAGAACATCATTAATTCTTCCCATAGGTTTCTTAATAGTGGAATCCGCAAGATGGAAATTTAAATAACAATCATCAAGCTCATGGAACCCTAGCAAATCACACAAAGTTTTTGGGATAGTGGAGACACTTGCACCCAAATCACACAAAGCATAGCATTCATGATCTTTTATTTTTATTTTAATAGTAGGTTCCCACTCATTATAAAGCTTTCTAGGTATAGAAACTTCTAACTCAAGTTTTTCTTCGTAAGATTGCATCCAAGCATCAACTATGTGTTTGGTGAAAGCTTTATTTTGACTATAAGCATGTGGAGAATTTAGTACAGATTGCAACAAGGAAATACAATCAATCAAAGAGCAATTATCATAACTGAATCCCTTGAAATCCAAAGTAATGGGTTCATCACTATGCAAAGTTTTAATCTCTTCACTCCCACTTTTAACAATTTTAGCATCAAGATCTAAAATCTCCGAATCATTGGGACACCTTAAAGCAGAATCATCTCCAATCCTATCTTCATCAAGATTTATACTAGAAAACAAGGATCTAATGGGAGACACATCAATAACTTTCAGATCTTCATCTTTATTTTCATGATCTTCCGGTTTAGCAACCATCTTATTGATCATGGGGGACTGTTTATCCGAAATTTGGGCAATTAAGTTCTCAAGATGAGCAAACTGAGATTTCAAGCCATAAAATTCCTTAGACATATCATCAAGGTATTTATTCATATACTCCATAAACTTGTTCTGTTCTATAAGCTCACTTCTAAAAAAGTCATTATGCTCAAATTGTATAGGCATAAAATGTCTAACGTTGTTTTCAATCTCCTCCAGCCTCTTGAGGTGAGGGTCAACACTAATAGGGAGAGCCATAGTGACAAGCAAGCAATCCAACACACACAAGCAGACAAGAAGCAAGCGAACGATAAACACACGGCAGAAGAAGGGCAAATAAAACGGCAAGGGTGAAGTGGGGGAGAGGAAAATGATAGGCAAAAAAGTAATGCGAAGATAAGGGTTTGTGATAGGTACTTGGTATATGACTTTTGCGTAAGCCTCCCCGGCAACGGCGCCAGAAATTCTTCTTGTTACTTCTCGAGCTTGCGTTGTATTCCCTCGAAGAGGAAAGGGAGATGCAGCACATTAGCGTAAGTATTTCCCTCAGTTTTTGAGAACCAAGGTATCAATCCAACAGGAGACCACGCGCGAGTTCCTCGCACCTGCACAAACAAATAAGAACTTCGTAGCCAACACGATAAGGGGTTGTCAATCCCTTTACGGTCACTTACGAAAGTGAGATCTGATAGAGATGATAGTTTATATTTTTGGTATTTTTGTTTATAAGAACAGAAAGTAAAAGCGGAAAAAGTAAAGTAGATGTAGATTGATATGTTGAGAATAGAGCCGGGGGCCATAGTGTTCTCTAGTGGCTTCTCTCATGATAGCGATATTCTACGGCGGGTAAACAAATTACTGTCGAGCAATTGATAGAAAAGCGAATAATTATGAGACTATCTAGGCATGATCATTGTATATAGGCATCACGTCCGAGACAAGCAGACCGACTCCAGACTGCATCTACTACTATTACTCCACACATCAACCGTGCATCTAGTGTATTGAGTTCATAAGAACAGAGTAACGCCTTAAGCAAGATGACATGATGTAGAGGGATAAACTCAAGCAATATGATATAAACCCCATCTTTTTATCCTCGATGGTAACAATACAATACGTGCCTTGCTGCCCCTACTGTCACTGGGAAAGGACACCGCAAGATTGAACCCAAAGCCAAGCACTTCTCCCATTGCAAGAACTATAAATCTAGTAGGCCAAACCAAACCGATAATTCGAAGAGACTTGCAAGGATATTATGAGCACACATAAACAGTTCAGAAAAGAACCAAATATTTCTCATAGATAATCTTGATCATAAACTCACAATTCATCGGATCTCGACAAACACACCGCAAAAAGAGATTACATCGAATAGATCTCCTTGAAGATCGAGGAGAACTTTGTATTGAGATCCAGAGAGAGAGAAGAAGCCATCTAGATACTAGCAATGGACCCGAAGGTCTATCGTAAACTACTCACAACTCATGGTGAGGGCGATGATGATGATGTAGAAGCACTCCGTGATGGATCCCCCTCCGGCGGAGCTCCGGAGCAGGCTCCCAGATGGGATCTCACGGGAACAGAAGGTTACAGCGATGGAACTAGGGTTTTCTCTCTGTTGCTGATGGTTTCGGGGTACGTAGGCTTATATAGGAGGAAGGAGGACACCGGGGGACTCACGAGGGACCCACGAGGCAGGGGGGCGCGCCCTGGGTAGGGGGGCATGCCCCCACCCTCGTGGGCACCTCGTGGCCCCTACTCCGTGGTTCTCAAGTCTCCCGTGCGTGATTTTCTCCAAAAATATCTCCCCCGAAGGTTTCATTCCGTTTGGACTCCGTTTGATATTCCTTTTCTGTAAAACCCTAAAACAGGCAAAACACAACAATCTGGACTGGGCCTTTGGGTTAGTAGGTTAGTCCCAAAAATAATATAAAAGTGTATGACAAAGCCCATTAAACATCCAAAACTTCATAAATAATAGCATGGAATAATAAAAAATTATAGATACGTTGGAGACGTATCACATGGTTAGTCATTATCTTTGCTGAAAAACCTGGGTTCTACTTATGCTTATTTATGTAAACAAGAGAAAAAGAGTTTGTAAAAGTTTTCCTTTTTCACTTTCGGTTTGTCAACTAAATTGCTTGAGGACAAGCAAAGGTTAATGCTTGGGGGAGTTGATATGTTTCCGTCGTATCTACTTTTCCTAATGCCTTTCGTCTTGTTTTGGACTCTAATTTGCATGATTTGAATGAAACTAACCCGGACTGACGCTGTTTTTAGTAGAACTACCATGGTGTTGTTTTTGTGCAGAAATAAAAGTTCTCAAAATGGAATGAAACTTCTTGGAGAATTATTTCCATATAAAAGAAAAATACATGAGCCAAGAACCACCGGAGGGGGCCCCCTGGGTGAGCACAACCCATTAGGGCGCCCCATCCCTCCAGGCGCGCCCAGGTGGGTTGTGCCCACCTGGTGGCCCCGCTGACCCTGACTCCGACTCCTTAAATACCTAAATTTGAAGAAAAAATCAGGGAGAAATAATTACCTCATTTCACGATACAGAGCCATCGCCACCTCCTACTCTTCATTGGGAGGCCTGATCCGGAGTCCGTTTGGGGCTCCGGAGAGGGGAATCTCCGGTCTTCGTCATCACCAACCCTCCTTCATCACCAATTCCATGATGCTCTCCACCAGGAGTGAGTAATTCCTTCGTAGGCTCGCTGGTCGGTGAGGAGTTGGGTGATATTCATCATGTAATCGAGTTAGTTTTGTTAGGGCTTGATCCCTAGTATCCACTATGTTCTAAGATTGATGTTGTTATGACTTTGCCATGCTTAATGCTTGACACTTTGGGCTCAGGTGCCATGATTTCAGGTCTGGACCATTTATGTTATCACCATTATATCTATGTTCTACATCCAATCTTGCAAGTCATATTCAACTACTATGTTTTATGATCCATAAATCCCAGTGTGGCAGTATTCGGGATAGGCGATGACCGTAGTTTAAGGAGTTCATGTATTCACCATGTGTTAATAATTTGTTCCGATTCTCTATTAAAAGGAGGCCTTAATATCCCTTTGTTTCTATATGGACCCCGCTGCCACAGGAGGGTAGGACAAAAGATGTCATGCAAGTTCTTTCCATAAGTACGTATGACTATTTACAGAATACATGCCTACATTATATTTATGAATTGGAGCTAGTTTTGTATAGCCCTAGGTTATCAATGTTATATGATGAATATCATCCAACGAATCATCCGATCCAATGCCTACGAATTTCCTACATATTGCTTTTTCCAAGTTACAACTAATACAAACTCATTGCTATCACTCTTACCGTTACTACTACTATCAAAACTATCATATTACCGTGCTACTAATCACTTTGCTGTAGATAATTAATCTCCAGTTTTGGCTAAATTGACAACTCAGTTGCTAATACTTGAAAATATTCTTTGGCTCCCCTTGTGTCGAATCTATAAATTTGGGTTGAATACTCTATCCTCGAAAACTGTTGCGATCCCCTATATTTGTGGGTTATCAACTATCTTTTAGAGGTTTGTAGTCACATTTTATTCATGGTGGTTTTTGTAAATTGCTTGCTAAGTATGATGTCAATCATAGAATTGCATCTCGTTATCACACCCAATCTAGTGGTCAAGGCTAACTAAGCAATAGGGAAATTAAACTAATTTTGCAAAAGACTATCTATAGGTCCCGGAAGAATTGGTCTATGATGCACTTTGGGCCTACAGAACAACTTATGAAAATCCCGTGGGTTTGTCACCGTATAAAATGGTTTATGGATTACCTCTTGAGTTAGAACATAAATCATATTGGGCAATTAAGGAAGTCAACTATGATTTCAAATTTGCTGGTGAAAAGAGGTTATTTGATATTAGCTCACTAGATGAATGGAGGACCCAAGCTTATGAAAATGTCAAACTATTCAAAGAAAAAGTTAAAAGATGGCATGGTAAAAAATCCAAAAGTGGCAATTCAAAGTGGGTGAGTATGTTTTATTGTACAATTATCATTGTAGATATTTTGCAGGAAAACTTCTCTCCAAGTTGGAATGACCATATATCATCGAAGAAGTTTATCGGTCTAGAGCTATTAAGATCAGTAATCCAGAAGGCACTAATCCGAAGGTGGTCAATGGCCTAAGAATTAAGCACTATATTTCAGGTACACCTATTAATGTTGAAACTAATATTATTCAAACCAAGACACCAGAGGAATACATAAAAGAGACCTTCCAGAACACTCTAGAACCATTAAAATGAAGAGGTATGTGATATAATAAGTAAATTGACTCAGAAAAATCGCAAAAATATTTTCTGTTAGTTTTGGAATATTTAGAAAAATGCAAAAATAAGAAACACATGAAAAGGCAACCCGAGTGCCCACAAGGCACCAGGGCGCCTCCCACGGGCGCACCCTGGTGGGTAGTGGGCCCCACGTGCACCTTCCCGACTCCGTTTTCTTGTGGGACATGTATTTTCTTAAATAAAAATTCTCTATATATACCTCCGGACTATTGGACCACCGCATCGCGGAGATATCCTCTCTTATTGTTTCGTGTTTTCTGGTGAGATCTATCAAGCTAGGGATCATGTCTTCTTCCCCCTCCCACACCATGGAAAAAGGATGGTTGGTTGCTTAAGATGGAACTAAGGAAAGAAGAAACACAAGAAACCACCAAGGAGGACAAGGCCAAGGAAGCTGAAGGAAATCAAGCTCAAGAGGGGAGGCAAGCTATGCTCCCGGAGGGAGTTGAGAAAGAGGAATATATCCTTCAACCTTACAATGAGCATCTCACCCCCACTCAAATCAAAGCCTCTGGGGCCTTCGAAATGGTTCATGCTCAGAATAAATATCTTTCTCATGAAATTATTTTGTTGGAGGAGCAAAACATCGCCCTTCGGAGCATCAATCGTAGGTTGGAGTACTTGCTGAGCTTGAAGTGCGAATCTGTTCCTTCCTCAATACCACCATCACCAAAGAAGTATACTTGAGTACACGGGTATGATCACTCCCCTTGGCTTTCGCCAATCTTGGGGAGGTGCCCCGGTATCGTATCACCATCACTTCTATTACCTTCACAAGTTTTAGTTCGATCCTTAGTTATTTCGTGATCTAGTTAAATAAAAGTTTAGTATGATCTATATTTCGTGTGTTAGTTTGTTATCTATCTATCTATCTATCTATCTATCTATCTATGTATGTAATTGAGTAGAGAGTTATATAATAAAGATTAGTTTGAGTGTTTTCTTCTTTACCTTCTATGTTTCAATGTAATAAAGGAAATAATGAAAAAGCTCATATGATAATCTTATGGAAAGTAATGACATTACATAAGGAAGAGTATAAGTGGTAACATTTATTGAAGTCTCACAAATATAACATTGGTCAATGATGCAATTCATGAAATAATGAATAAGGGAAGAGAAGATTCACATGAAAATATACTATCTTGCACATATTTTATGATTGTGAGCCCCCATTAAATATTTTATGCCAGATTTTTGACGTTGGACAAGGAAGACAAAGTAATGATTTATGTTTGTTCATATTCACATAGAAGTTATATTGTCATAGATCCTCTAACATGTGATGCTTGCCAAATATCTTTGCTAGCCAAAAATCTGCACTAAGTAGAGATACCACTTGTACATCCAAAACCCTTAAACCCAACTTCATGTCTTGAGAGTCCACTATACCTACCTATGGATTGGGTAAAATCCTTCAAGTAAGTTGTCATCAGTGCATGAAGCAATATAAATTGCTTCTAAATATGTTTGATCTTTTATTGTAAGGGGAAATAAGCGTTATACAAACTTATGATGGCAAAGTAATACAAGTGACGAACTGCATAATAAAGATTACTATCATAAGGGGTAATATAACATGACGTTCTTTTGCATTAAGGGATTGTGCATCCAAAAATAAAAGTGCATGACAACCTTTGATTCCTTCTACGAAGGGCCTATCTTTTAATTTTATGTATTTACTTTTTATGCACTAGTCAATAGTGTTCTCCTCTATTCCTTTTAGTTTTTATCTTTTGCAAGCATGTGTTGATTACATCTTGTAGTTGATGCTAGTTGGTTTATTTGGTGGGAGATAATGTTTTCAGATCCATTATGCTGTTTAATACCCATCTGATCTTTAACATGAATATGCTTTGTGAGTAGTTACATTCGTTCTTGAGGACATGGGAGAAATCTTGTCATAAGTAATTATGTGAATTTGATATTTCGTTCAATGTTTTGATGATATGTATGTTGTGATTCCCTTAGTGGTGTCGTGTGAATGTCGACTACATGCCACTTCACCATCTTTGGGCCTAAGGGAATGCATTCTGGAGTCATTATTAGATGATAGGTTGCTAGAGTAACAGAAGCTTAAACCCTAGTTTATGTGCTACTTTGTAAGGGACTGATTTGGATCCCTACACTTAACGCTATGGTTAGATTTTATCTTAATTATTCTTTCATAGTTGCAGATGCTTGTGAAGGGGGCTAATCATAAGTGGGAGGATTGTTCAAGTAAGAACAACACCCAAGCACCGGTTCACCCACATATCAAATTATCAAAGTAGCGAATGCGATTCAAACCAACATGACAAAGTGACTATAGGAAATTCCCGTGTGTCCTCAAGAACACTTTTTCCTATTATAAGAAACCGTTCTGACCTGTCCTATGCCACAAAAGGATTGGGCTATCTTGTTCCACCTATTGTTACTATTGCTACTTGCCACTTGTTACAAATTATCTTGCTATCAAACAACTTGTTGCCACAATTTCAGTGCTTGCAGAAATTACCTTGCTGGAAACCACTTGTCATTTGCTTCTGCTCCTCGCTGGGTTCGACACTCTTACTTATCAAAAGGACTATGATTGATCCCCTATATGTTGGTCATCAGTACTCATGCGAGATGGCAAGGTCGTGGCATATGCGTCTAGACAACTACGACCGCATGAAGGAAAGTACCCCACTCACAACTTGGAATTAGTGACAGTATTACACGCTTCAAAAATTTGGAGAGATTATCTCATTGGAAAATGATGCCAAGTCTTCATCGACCGCAAGTCTCTAGTACATGTTCAATCAGCCAGATTTGAATCTCCGACAAAGGAGATGGATTGAATTGGTTAAATATTATGATATTGGCATAAACTATCATCCGGGAAAGGCTAACGTGGTTGCCGATGCACTCAGTCACAAACCAACCATTGTAAACGCATTAATGGATTCCTTACCTCCAGAACTGCAAGAAGAGGTAGCTCAGCTCAACTTGGTCATTTGTGATGCCACATGTGCAGGTACCTTAGATGCCACTTCTACTCTAGAAGAGGATATTTCAATGCTCAAGTTGAGGGTCTCTTTTTGTTAAAGATGATTTCTAGAATGCAAGAAGGAAAGACTCAAGATTTCCACAAGGATGCTCAAGGTACCCTTCAATTCTGCAACTGCATTTGCATACCAAATCGGGAAGATCTAAAGCAGCAAATATTAAAGGAAGCACATGAGTCCGCATATTTGATTCATCCTGGAGGTACCAAAATGTATGAGGACATGAGGATGAAATTCAGGTGGAATGGTATGAAGAAAGACATTGCATACTTGTCGCCTGCTGTGGCATTTGCAAAAAGGTAAAGGCGAAACACCAAAAGCCTGCCAGACTATTGCAACCTTTACCTATTCCACAATGTAAATGAGATGATATTTGCATGGATTTCATCGTGGGACTGCAAGACACCTCGAGGGAATAATGCTATATGGGCCGTGGCCGACATGCTTACGAAAGTGGCTTGTTTCATTCCAATAAGGACCACATATCGAGCAGATCAGCTCGCTCAACTATATGTATCTAGAATTTTTAGTTCGCATGGAGTCCCAAGAACCATCATTTGAAACTGGGGATCTCTATTTACCTCGGCATTCTAGGCACATATTCACCAAGCTTTGGGAACCGCTTTGAATTATAGCACCGCTTATCATCCTCAGATAGACGGACAGACAGAGCGAGTAAATCAGATTCTTGTAGACATGCTTTGAGCATGTGCACTTGCACAAGGCTCAAAATGGGAAGATGGTTTGCCTTATGCAGAATTTGCCTACAACAACAGCTATGAAACTAGCCTCAAGATGTCACCTTACGAGGCTATATATGGACGTAAGTGCCATACCCCTCTAAACTGGTCTGAAACCAGAGACAGTCATAACTTTGGGACTGATTTGATGATGGAAGTAGAGAGACAAGTAAAGGAAATCCGGGAAAGACTTCAAGTAGCTAAGTCTCGTCAAAAGAGTTATTATGATTCGAAACATCGACAAATCATCTTTGAACCAGGGGACTATGCCTATCTCCAAGACACCCCCATGAAAGGAATTAAGAGATTTCAAACTCGGGGAAAACTCGCACAAAGATACATTGGTCTGTTCCTAGTCATGAAAAGAGTTGGTACAGTGGCATATCAGTTGGAGCTACCACCTAAGTTATCCGAGGTTCATGATCTCTTCCACGTGTCTCAGTTACGGAAATGCATATCATCGCCCAAGAAACGGACTGACCTGATGGAACTAGAGCTTTCTAAGGATTTGACATATGAAGAGAAACCTTTCCGAATATTGGATGAGATGGAAAGAGTCACCCATGGTAAGTCGATCAAGTTCTACAAAGTGGAGTGGGAACATCATACTAAGGATGAAGCCACCTGGGAAAGAGAGGATTCTTAAGGACTGCATACCTTGATTTTTTTTGAGCAACCAAATCTCGAGAATGAGATTTATCCTAAGGGGGAGGTTTGTGACACCCTTGATGTTTTCCTTTTCTTTTTATTGGATTTCTTGAATATTTGATTTTCATTTGGAATTTCAATCAATTCTTTTGGACTTGCCACTTGGAAATTCTTTTGATTTTCTTACAAGTGGGTTCTTTCACCTCCAAACCATCTTTTGACTTCATCACTCCCAAAGTAATGCCATGGACAATTTTGTTAAATGGCATAATATTCCTTTTACTCGTGAAAATGAATATTTTCTCAATCTACTATGAAGCAACCCTCATTTTTCTTTCTCAGAAAGTTCCCAATAAATTCTCAAATATTATTTGGATCATGCCTCATCTTCCCATGAAAAAATATGCCATAGTCATTTGGAGAAAAATTTCTCAAGAAATTGTTTTCACTTCTGGATAATAAGGCCACTTTGTGAAGCAAGTGCATTTTTACTTGATCACCTTGAGCTGAAATTTTTACCACATGACTACCTACCTACCAGAAGCTTAACCACAAGATTTCACTCTTTAACTCCTAGTAAACCTCTCTAGTTCCATAACAAGTTGTTGTCCAGAAACTCTTTGGCTTGCTCAAGTCTCATCTAATGGCCGAGGTGTCAAACCTGGAGAACTATGCAGCACCCCGTTAAAGGGACAACACCCTAGACACAGTCTGGCAGCCCCTGGCATACCATGTGCGCTAGTGCACGCGGTGACCGCGTAAGAACATGGTGTTCGATAGGCGGTCGGCGCGCTCTGAACGTCGGGACCCCTCTGTCACCGCCCATTGCCATCCTCGCGCCACCACAGCTCGTCCAAGGCACTCAGCAGCCTCTCCCGCATCCACCTAGCCCCCCTCTACAGCTTCACCATACCAGTAGCCTGCACGGTGGACACGGACACGACAAGCACAGAGAGCACAGTGCACCCGCGTGACCAAAACGTCCCATCCGGTGCCCTGTTGCTTGGCCGCTCCCTTTCATTGTGCTTGTCGGCGTCCTCTTGATCCTTCACGTCGAGCCCGAGCCCCTCTCGCTTCCTCTATCCTTTCCAGAACTCTCTCCAGCAGCCTCAAGCTCAGCCACCTCGCCGTCTAGAAAGGCAACTCACCCGAGCCATTCTAGTCATCCACCACTCCTCTTCTGGCCACAAATCAAAGCTCTAGTTAGTGCGGCAAGGCCGGGAGGGCCTTCTGCCGCCGGTCCTCGCCGGAGTTGGCCGCAGACCCCCCTTGGTTGTCCACCTGGTCCGGTGCTCTTCATACTTGTTCTTCTCCTCCGTCAAGTTCGTGTGGTCCACCTGAGCACAACGACGCTCTTGGTTCGTCGGGATTCCACCGGAATTGCCAAGTCCGACAAGCTCCGCCGCCCGCCATCTCTGGAGACAACCATCCCGACGCCGTCCGTCTACCCCTGTCCTCGCCTCAGGTACGTGCGTGTTCCTCTCGTCGAGCTGAACCCACCCCCCTCCTCTCCGGCGGTTGTTGTGGCCTCCTCGCTGGTGCAACACTAGTGCCAGATCCACTGTCTCTGTTTCCCTCTCTCTCAAACCTGACAACCGGTCCCACTCGTCAGTCTCCCTCTCGCTCTCCTAAAGCAGTACGAATGGAGGCGTATTCGCGTATTCTGAGAATACGCCTTCAACGAGTCTTCTTCTGGTATTTTTTATTTTTTGTTTAAATCCATATATTTGACCCTAACTTTAACCAGAAATTTCTCCTAAACCATACGTCTAAATGAGTTGATTCTTTTTGCACTAGTTTTGTTATGAGCTAATCTTTATGCATGCAAAAGTTGAGACTTTTTCTTGTCGTAGATATTTTGTAGTGCAATAAAAGGATTTATGTGATACTTCTTTTTGCATTTTTAAATATTTTCAGAAGATTCTGATTGCCTTGGATAATACTAGGAGTATTGTGACACTCCTCTAAACTAAGGCAAGCCAGAAGAAACATTTGCAAGGATGGCTTGCAATAGCAATACTTTTACTTGAATTAAAATTCATTTCACTGCATTTAGTTTAATTCAAGTGTTATATAAATATTGTGCCTATTATTTCATCCATGTTAAATCTTTGCAGTAGGGTTTATGTCATCATGCTTTTATGTGCAGTAGAGACCATGTTATATGATTATGCTTATGTTGATGCATTCAAATTGGTTATTCATGACCCGTGCATTTCATTTCACACTATGACTCGAATAATTTTATATTCAACTTAAATTTGATGTTAATCAAACTTGAATAAGTTGTTGATCGAGTCATGGTGCCACCGAATCAAGCTCACCAGTGCAACCACACTTGCCTGGATGAGGAGGCCCTAATTTGGTTTATTGCCATACCTCTTGCCGGTGCCTCCAACTAGGGAATGCTAAGTGCTTGCGCTGCCCTGGCCCGGTAGGTTACCATAACCTTGTGTGCCTGTAGTTGTATGATACCATTGTCCCCGTGTGGGACGTTATTTGGTTTTGGCCACGACGGTGGTCGACCACATAGGTGCCGGATGTCACGCAGTGACTGTCGGATTTCAGGTTCCACAAACCCATGAGAGGTTTGAGCTCTGGGGTGCGCACAAAGAACACTCTCTCCCCAGCGCGCTCGACCTACGATTCCACAGCCTGGCTCGATGAACTCAAAGAACAAGGGACACAGAGGATTATACTGGTTCGGGCCACCTCGCGGTGTAATGCCCTACTCCAGTGTGTTTGGTGGATTCCTCGTGGGGCTGATTATGAACTAGTATAATGGACGAACAACCTCCGGAGGAGAGGTGTTCTTGGGCTCAAATGAGCTTGTGTTGTGTGTAGGGTGGAATGGCTCTCTCTTAGATCAGATCAGCTAAGATGGTCGGATCCCCCCTCTATGGCGGTGGCTAAGTCCTATTTATAGTGGCCTTGGTCCTGTTCCCAAATATCGGCGGGAAGGGATCCCACAACGGCCAAATTTTAAGGGGAACAACCAGTACAAGCTATCCTGACAAAAGTGGTCTTCGCCTGCCAAAGGCTCTGGTGGTGACGCCGCGCCGGGCTCCACGATGACCTCCATTCTGCCATCCTGGCTGTCCTTGGTCTTGTTGCACCGATATGGAAACCTTTGCTTGATTCCTTGGGACTCCGCGCCTGTGCTTGCCCCCTTAGTACCAAAGGGGAAACTGGTACGCTGCGCCCTCTGGCACCCGCGTGCCTTGGTCGTCATGGCTCACGTCACGTGAACCTCGCGAGGTGCACCTTTGCATAGATATATCCGCTCCTTGGGAGCCAGCCTAGAGAGGCTGCCCCCAGGGAGGTCTTGCTATCGTTTGCCTCGCGAGGCTTGGCCCCTCGTGAGGATCTTGAGCTGTGGTGGCTGAAGCTGGGCCATACCAGGCCGTTGATGGAGCCATGTCATGGGCCGCAAGCAGGCAAGTCTGGGTACCCCTGTTCCGAAAACGCCGACAGTAGCCCCCGGGCCCAAGGTGCGCTCGAGCTTGGCTTCGAGGCGAAGCTAAGGGGCAAGTGCAGAGCGCCACGGGCCCCAATCACCTGCGGCCTTGATCAACGCACGATGACTGATTGGACGTGGGCATCTCCACTTCCCATGCGGCCTTGAAATCCGTTAGTCTAGGCGGCCGTCGTTGCCCACACCGTTCTACCTCCCTCGCTGGTAGTGCGCTCCTACAGCTCCTCCCTCTTCCAGAAAGCAGCGGCTTCCTCCCCTAGCCAGACCCGGTGCCGATCCTCCCTGTCGCCATGGCACCAAGCCAGAAGAAGAAATGAAAGGGGAAAACCCGTGCCTCATCCCCGGCGCCTCTTGTCTCCGAGCCTGCCCTTGAGCGGTTAGTGGTAGTCAATCAGGAAGGGTTGAGCAAGGTATGCCCCGCGCTCGCTGCTGATTCCAATGAATGGTGGGCGACCGTGGCTTGGCCGGCTTCTCGCTTCACGACCGATATGATGGCCACCGAGATCCCTATCCATCTTCATGCCCTCTGGGCTAGCCTATTTCCTCCTCTGATTTCTTCAATGCCGTGCTGTCGCACTCCCAAGTCAATGCGCTGCACTTGGATCCCCAATAAATCGTCCTGCTCGCCGTCTTTGCCTTCGTCTGCGAGGCCATGGTGGGCATTTCTCCTTCAGTGGCCTTGTTTTGTCATTTCTTCTCGCTCCATCTGACAGACGCTCGCCAGCGCTCGGGGTGCGTGACCTTCCAGGCTATAGCAGTGCGGCTGGTTCGGGGATCGACTTTGAGCTCTCGCCGGCCGTGGATAGATTTCGGAAGCGGTAGGTGTTTGTTGATGTTGGCATGTGCAATCCTCTGCTCCTACTTCCGCGGGCTCCGTCTGTCCCAAGCTCTGGCTGGAGGCATGCAAAGCTCGTCGACCCGTAGCTCGCCCATGTCTAGCGCCGGCTGGCCAGGCTGAGGGACCTCGGGGTGACAACACCTATGGTGGTGAAGGAGTTCATCAAGTGCCGCATAGCTCCGCTCCAGCGTCACTCCTGTCCGATGTGAACCTTCTTCGGAAAAGACGACTCCGTCAGGCTCCATGTGCCCGCGATTCCTCCTGAGGTGCGGTGGACGGTGTTTGAGCTCTTGACGGGTGACTCAGCGCCAGCCAATCTACTGGAGGAGGGTTGCCTCTTGTATTGCTGCTCCAACAAGGCTGAGTTCGTGAGGCATATGCCCCTTTTCGACGAATGGGGGTTGTGCCCAGCTAGCCTTGAGGGCCCCGCGAGAACCCCATCCCCTTGGTTCCCCTGCCTGCAGTCACCTCGGCGCCCACCTCAGAAGCGGATGCAGGGATGCGGGCATCGTCAGACGCCGACGGGGTAGCTGCTGAACAAGCGGTGTGCGTTGCGGCTCCCGAGGCATCGGCTCCTGGGGCTTGGGAGAGTTGTCCTAAGGCCGCGGCTGGTGGGCCATCACGGCCCGAGGCTCCCGAGGTCGTCCTCTCAGGAGCTCCGGCTACTGCCCCAGGCGATGGCGGTCGTGCCCAGGGCTTCGGCCAGCTATGCTTGAACTTTGGAACTCTCCGCAAGAGGAAGGCGCCTCCAAGCTGTAATGGTGACGCCTACCGACCATTCAAGCAGAGGAAGTACATAGCCAAAGACGAGTGAGTACTTTATCTGTGCGATTTCCTAAGTGCTACGTTCCTTCCTGACCCCAACTCTATAGGTCCCCGTTGGTTGGTGCGGCAAGATCTCCAAGGGAGCGACCCCCGCCCCTTCAGGGCTCTTCGCTGGCCTTGAGTGCGCCCCACTAATGGTCCCCAAGTGCAGGGAATCATCGTAGCAATTCCCAATGGTGGAAGTGATAAGTATGGAGTGTCGAACCCACAAGGATCTAAAGGTAAGATCAATATTCTCTCAAGTCCTATCTACCACTGATACGACTCTACGTACACCGAACGTTTGCTTCCAACTAGAAACGAGAAATAAAATTACGTTGTGGGTATGAAGAGGATAACTTTGCATGATATCGGAGAACTAAAATATAAAAGTAGGTGCTGTTATCATAAATTTAGAATATATTACTAAATATTATAAATAGCGAGGGTGGAATAATGATGGATCGATGTGCGGAATTGTCCTAGGCAATTGTTAACAGGACCGGTAGTCGTCATTGCAATTTCATATGAGGGAGAGGCATAAGCTAACATACTTTCTCTTCTTGGATCATATGCACTTATGATTGGAACTCTAGCAAGCATCCGCAACTACTAAAGATCATTAAGGTGAAACCCAACCATATATCATTAAAGCATCAAGTCCCCTTTATCCCATACGCAACAATCCCCTTACTCGGGTTTATGCTTCTGTTACTCAAGCAACCCACTATAAGCGAATCATGAACGTATTGCAACACCCTACAACGGGAATCCCACATGCTTGCGCGACACGGAGGGCACCATAGGGCAGCACCAAAATAAAACATACAACTCGTACCAATCTAGATCATCAATCAACCCAAAGACAAAGGATATCTACTCAAAACATCATAGGATGGCAACACATCATTAGATCATAATATGTGGCATAAAGCACCATGTTCAAGTAGGGATTACAACGGGGTGCGGGAGAGTGGACCGCGTAAAAGAGATGAGGATGGCGATGATGATGGTGATGTTGATGAAGATGATCACTGTGGCAATGATTCCCCTCTTGATGGCACTCCGGCACCACCGAGAGAGAGAGGAGGAGAGGTTATACCCCTTGTGCTTCCTCCTCCATGCCCCACCTAGATGGGGACAAGTTCTCCCTCTGGTCCTTGGCCTTCATGGTGATGATGGCCCCTCCGGGATCCTCCTCCATGGCCTCCGATGATGATGCTCCCCTCCGGCAGAGTGCTAGAGAGGGACTAAATTGATTTCTCGTGGTTACAGAGGCTTGCGGCGGCGGAACTTTCGATCTAGGTTATTTTCTGGAGGTTTCTGAATTTATAGGAATTTTTGGCGTCGGTCTCACGTCTAGGGGGGGGGGGTCTCTGAGTCGTCCACGAGATAGGGGCCCACGCCTAGGGGGGTGGGCGCGCCCCCACCCTCGTGGACAGCCCGGGACTCTTTTGGCCCAACTCTTTTACTCCAGGGGCTTCTTTTGGTCCATAAAAAATCATCAAAAATTGGCATGTCAATTGGACTCCGTTTGGTATTCCTTTTCTGTAAAACTCAAAAACAAGGAAAAAACAAAAACTGGCACTAGGCTCTAGGTTAATAGGTTAGTTCCAAAAATCATATAAAATAGCATATAAATGTATATAAAACATGAAAGATGGATAATATAATAGCATGAATACTTCGTAAATTCTAGATACGTTGGAGACGTATCACCCACCGGACCGCCGCCCTTGGCGCGAGGCTTGCGAAAGAGGTGAACGCGCCACCCGGGTGCCCCGACCTTGCGTTCCTATCGTCCCTCCTTCGTGGCCCTGCCTAGAGCGTTGGAGGCATGCCGAGAGCTCCTCCGTTGATTGTCACCCGCAATTGGGTGATGCCAGCCCTGGCCATGTCTTCAAGCCGCAAGGCCTCGTCCTGCAGTGCCCCCGCCGAGGCCTGGATGGCCACAAGCAAGGCGCCGGCCTCCATCCCCCTGTCGGAGGAGGGCATGCCATCTCGAGCCTCCCCGAGAATTGACGACGTAGAGGATGGGCCCGGCCGCGCATTTGAATTTGCACGTGGGAGCCGCGCTGTCCGCCACGAGCTTTTCCGGGATACGATGGGTGCGCTGAGCCGGCTCGGGGAAGAGCTCGTTGATGTTGATGCCCGCCTAGAGACGGAGGTCTTCGGCTGGTGGACGAATGACGTTGGTTGGAAGTGGCCATCAACCTTGGGCATCTCCAGCACGAGCGCGCCGGCGCGAAGGCCGAGGTGTCCCTCGCAGCCTCATGTGAAGCTAGCGCCCAGGCTTTGGAGGAAGCCAGGAAGGCGGATCGCCGCCGCGAGGTCGCCGAGGAGTGCCAACGGGAGCTTCAAGCCTCGAATGATTCCCTCGAGCAGCAGGTCGAAGCGCGCAAGGCAGTCTTTGCATCGATGAGGGGGGGGGGGCTTCCTAAGAGAAGGAGATCCATAACCTTGAGGAGGTGCTAATGCAGGAAGCCTTGGAGCGCAGCCTCGAGCTTGAGCAGCTAGAGACGAGGGAGCGCTACGTGACCCTGGCCGAGGACGCCGTCTCCATGTGCGAGGTCAAGATTCAGGAGGAGGTTGACCGGCGGATGGTGAAGGTTCGAGCAGATCTTGCCAATGAGTACGACCCGAAGTTGAAGCTCCTGCAGGCGGAAGCTGATGGGAGGACCGCTGCCCTCAGGACGTGACTAGCTGAGGCACAGCAGTGAGATGGCTGTCACGGCCGCCCGGACCTCCGCTCAGGCCGAGCTAGCCTCCGCACGGGCCGACCTGGTCTTGCTCCAGCAGCAAGTTGACGAAGCTGCTGTCCTCGCGCAGCAGAACAGGGAGGAGGCTTGTCGTTGGCAGACACTGCAGCGTGAGCACACCCCCAGGCTCCAGGCTCTCAGGGTGAAGGTTAACCGGGCGCTGGGGGCCATCTGCGAGGAGAGCGTCCCTCACCCCCAATCGGAGGATTACACCGGCCACCTCTGCTTCTTTACTGAACTCGTGACACGCCTGGAGGGCCAGGGCACGAGGGCTCGCGAGCTCGTCGAGGAGAAGAGTTGGGGCCTCCTTGGGCATGCATTCTCGTGCGTCTTCAGTCATCTTCAGAACCTCGACCCTCACTTTGATTTTGACGCTGCCATAGCCCCAGTGCCCGTGGCTATCCGAGACAACCTGGTGCACTGGGTGGATGACCACATGGATACCTTGGTCAGGGCCTTCGCCACTAAAGTCGACGAGGCGGAGGTTGCAGTGTACGATGATGGTGTGGTCGACGATGGTGACGACGATGCTGGCGATAGCGCTAGCAGCTCGTATGAGAGCGACTAGGGTGCCGCCGTGGGCAACACGTCTTGTTGAACACGTATTCCTTCGCTTGAACCTGCATGTAAAGACTTGGACACAGCCCCATAGGGCGTGAGAGCATTTTAGAGGGGAGCCCCCTGTGTATGTAAATTAAGGCTCTTTCTTTAAGCTAGACCTGAAACTTTCCTTCCGTACTTGTGAGCCCCTGAGCAGGGACGTGGCTAAGACTCACCTTGATCCCAGCAGGCCTTGTGCGTGTCCTGAGGTGGCTGGTGTGTCTTCCTCCCGAGGGGAGCCTCTTGGTGGGCCACCGGGTTTTAGGCCTCTTGAGGGGCCTGCTGATTCGCCCGAGGGAGCCTCGCGAGGAGCAAATGCCAGGTTATGGCAGGGTGTGCACGTGGTGAAGCCGTGGTGATGGTACTCCTGATCCTGGGCTGTTCACCACTCTCCGGGCTTGCCCGAGCGGGGTTGAGATGCCTATACCACACCCAGTTCCGCTTGCGAGGTGCTCGCCAGGGGGGTAGCAGACATGAGCCTCGAAATAAAGCACGCAACCAAAACACAAGAAATCAACACGAACACGAGAAGATTCCCCCAATCTTGGCAGAAAAGAGACTCCAAGTTCAATTTGAAAAGTGGGACAAATCGAGTTACAGAAAAGGGGATGAAAGAAAATGGCCGCGTCCGGCACCTAGCTAGTCTTCTTGTCTTCCACCAGCACGGAGCTAAGTGCATTCACTGGCTGTGAGCATAGTCATCGGGGGACAGTGTCGACGGCCAATGCGGAGCATGGTGCTTCCACTAGGACGTGGGTAGGAGCCCCCGAGGCCCGAGGGCGGCTCTCCAGGGCGTGTACAGCCCCACTCATTATTACGCGAGAGTGTCATGGCCGGAGACCTTCACATGCGTGAGCCTTGCTTCATATCGCCAGGCGAGGGCCTCGCCCTGCGCCGCCTCCGACCACCGTTGGGGCGTCCAGAAACCAGGACGAGACCAAGGGGCAAGGGGAACGCTAGCGGCTCCCTCAACTACCACGGACCCTCTACCCGGGGGGAAGGGCCTGCCGGCACCTCCCCCGGTAGAGGACCTACCTCCGTGCGACGCCTTGCTCCATGCGGTGCGGGGAAGGCCCGTGCTCCTGGCTCCTCTCGCACAGCCCCCAGAGCGCCACTCCCGCATGGAGCAGAGCCACCGCTCTTGGGTCTCCAATCGCCGCCACGGGCTGGTTCTCCTGCAGCTCATGGTTAGTGTACGCCTGCTCCCAAGATACTGGTTGTACCCTGCCGTCGTCGTCGCTCAAGGGGTTGGCGAAGCCTTCGGGCGACTCACGGGAGGCCTCCGCTTCGGGCGTTCCGCCGTCCCATCCTGGCCCGGGAAAGACCCAGGGCCATCCCCCGGCGCGTACTCCAGGTTCACCATGCGAGGCACGTAGGCCTCCGTGGTTGCCCCGCTAGAGCCATCACCTGGGTACCTCGCGCCTTGAGCCGCTAATCGTGTCACATGGCCCCGGTGGCCACAGGGTGGCATCTCGGCGTGCCCTCACGGTAGACCTCCTGCTGCTGCCACTCCTGGTGATGGCGCTGCTGAGGCAGGGCCGGCTATGCCAGGGTCCATGTTGGCGCAGTCTGGTCCTCCTAGCACTCCAGGGGACGCGTGCGCTCACCGGGGCCTCGCACGCGCTTCCGCCACAACCTGAGGCATGGTCCTAGAGCAGAAAGGCGGCGTACATCTGCAGGCGGCGTCCAGTAGTTCGGCGACGCGCTCCAGCAGCATATCACGGCCGCTCTCAGCCAACCTGCATCGTAGCAGCTCCCGCACCATGATGAGCGCGGCCCACATGCTCGCCTGCTCCAGCCTGGTGTGTGGCGCCGTTGCTGTAGTGTAGTTTGAAGACCGCACGGTGGCGTGCACGCGTCGTGGTGTGAGGGCGGAGGGCGTCGGTCCACGCCGCCCGCGTCCTGCGGCATTGGGTGGCGTGAGGGCAGCCTGGAGCACAGAGTTGAGGTCTTCTTGGGCGGTCGGGGCTGCTTGGATGGGCCAGGCAGCCCAGCGGTCTGCCGGAGCCCGTGCATCGTGAGCCATCGGGGTCGTTGGGCGGTGCCGAGCTGAGATGGCAGAGGGGATTAAGCACACCCCTACCTGGCGCGCCAAATGGCGGATTTCGGGTTCCGCAAACCCTTGAGAGGTTCAAACTCTGGGGTGTGCGCGAAGAACACTCGCTCCTAGCACGCTCGCCCTACGATCCCACGGCCTGGCTCGACGAACTCAAAGAACGAGGGACACAAAGGATTATACTGGTTCGGGCCACCTTGCGGTGTAATACCCTACTAAAGTGTGTTTGGTGGATTGCCTCATGGGGCTGATTATGAACTAGTACAATGGATGGACATCCTCCGGAGGAGAGGTGTTCTTGGGCTCGTATGAGCTTGTGGTGTGTGTAGGCTGGAATGGCTCTCTCTCAGACCAGATTAGCTAAGATGGTCGGATCACCCCCCCTCTATGGTGGTGGCTAAGTCCTATTTATAGTGGCCTTGGTCCTCTTCCCAAATATCGGCGGGAAGGGATCCCACAATGACCAAATTTGAAGGGGAACAACCAGTACAAGCTATCCTGACAAAAGTGGTCTTTGCCTGCCAAAGGCTCTGGTGGTGACGCCGCGCCGGGCTCCACGATGACCTCTATTCTACCGTCCTGGCGGTCCTTGGTCTTGTTGCACTGATATGGAAACATTTGCTTGAATCCTTGGGATTGCGCGCCTGCGCTTGCCCCCTTAGCACCAATGGGGAAATTGGTACGCTGCGCTCGCTGGCGCCCGCCTGGCCTTGGTTGTTAGGGCTAACGTCACGTGAACCTCACGAGGTGCGCCTTTGCATAGATATCTTCGCTCTTCGGGAGCCAGCCTAGAGAGGCTGCCCCCAGGGGGGTCTTGTTGTCGTCCGCCTCATGAGGCTTGGCCCCTCGCGAGGGTCTTGAGCTGTGGTGGCTGAAGCTGGGCCGTACTAGGCCGTTCATGGAGCCACGTCATGGGTTGCAGGCAGGCAAGTCTGGGTACCCCTGTTCCCAAAACGCCGACAGTGACATCGAGGCCACCCAGGACTTAGCCCAAAGGGTAGTTTGTTGGAGTGGCAGGGAGAATGTCATGCAATAGATTGGTTTTGTCAGAATGTCGTTGGCACACCCAAGTAGGAGCACGAGGCTGCTACCTCTTGAGCTTGCGTTGTTTTTCCCTTGAAGAGGAAATGGTGATGCATCAAACTAGCTTAAGTATTTCCCTCAGTTTTTGAGAACCAAGGTATCAATCCAGTAGGAGACTACATGCAAGTTCCTTGTACCTGCACAAACAAATAAGAACCTTGCAACCAACGCGATAAAGGAGTTGTCAATCCCTTCTCGGCCACTTGCAAAAGTGAGATCTGATAGAGATAATAGGATAAATACTTTTGGTATTTTTGTTGTATAGATTGAAAGTAAAGATTGCAAAATAAAAGAAAAGTAAAGATAACTAGTTGATGGAAGATAGACCCGGGGGCCATAGGTTTCACTAGTGGCTTCTCTCAAGATAGCAGATTCGACGGTGGGTGAACAAATTACTGTCGAGCAATTGATAGAAAAGCACATAGTTATGAGAATATCTAGGCATGATCATGTATAGAGGCATCACGTCCGCGACTAGTAGACCGAAATGATTCTGCATCTACTACTATTACTCCACACATCGACCGCTATCTAGCATGCATCTAGAGTATTAAGTTCATACGAATAGAGTAACGCCTTAAGCAAGATGACATGATGTTGAGGGATAAACTCATGCAATATGATATAAACCCCATCTTTTTATCCTCGATGGCAACAATACAATACGTGCCTTGCTGCACCTGCTATCACTAGGAAAGGACACCGCAAGATTGAACCTAAAGCTAAGCACTTCTCCCATTGCAAGAAAGATCAATCTAGTAGGCCAAAACAAACTGATAATTCGAAGAGACTTCTAAAGATATTATAATCATGCATATATGAATTTAGAGAAGAAGCAAATATTGTTCATAGATAATCTTGATCATAAACCCACAATTCATCGGATCTCGACAAACACACCGCAAAAAGAATTACATCGAATAGATCTCCAAGAAGATCAAGGAGAACTTTGTATTGAGATCCAAAGAGAGAGAAGAAGCCATTTAGCTAATAACTATGGACCCGAAGGTGTGTGGTAAACTACTCACAACTCATCGGAGAGGCTATGGTATTGATGTACAAGCCCTCCGTGATCGATGCCCCCTCCGATGGAGCTCCAGAACAGGCCCCAAGATGGGATCTTACGGGTACAAAAGGTTGCAGCGGTGGAAATAGGGTTTCGTGGTGCGCTCGGATGTTTTCAGGGTATATGAGTATATATAGGAGGGAGAGGTACGTTGGTGGAGCTACGAGGGGCCCATGTGGGTGGCGGCACGCCTACCCCCTGGGCGCGCCCCCTGCCTCGTGGCCACCTTGTGGCTTCCTTGGCGTGTACTCCAAGTCTTCTGGATTGCATTTGTTCCAAAAATGATCTTCGTGAAGGTTTCATTCCATTTGGACTCCGTTTGATATTCCTTTTCTGCGAAACACGGAAACTGACAAAAAACAGCAATTTGCACTGGGCCTTGGGTTAGTAGGTTAGTCCCAAAAATAATATAAAAGTGTATAATTAAGCCCATTAAGAATCCAAAACAGATAATATAATAGCATGGAACAATACAAAAATTATAGATATGTTGGATACGTATCAAGCATCCCCAAGCTTAATTCATGCTCGTCCTCGAGTAGGTAAATGATAAAAACAAAAATTTTGATGTGGAATGCTACTCAACATAATTTTCAACGTGATTTTCTTTACTGTGGCATGAATGTTCAGATCCGAAAGATTCATGACAAAATTTTAATATTGACATTAGAATAATAATACTTCAAGCATACTAACAAAGCAATTATGTCTTCTTAAAATAACATGGCCAAAGAAAGTTCATCCCTACAAAATCATATTGTCTGCCAATGCTCTATCGTCATCACACAAAATATTTAAATCATGCACAACCCTGGTTTTAGCCAAGCAATTGTTTCATACTTTATTTTTTTCAAACTTTTCAACTTTCACGCAATACATGAGCGTGAGCCATGGATATAGCACTATAGGTGGAATAGAGTGGTTGTTGTGGAGAAGATAAAAGGAGGAGGATAGTCTCACATCAACTAGGCGTATCAATGGGCTATGGAGATGCCCATAAATAGATATCAATGTGAGTGAGTAGGGTTGTCATGCAACGGATGCACTAGAGCTATAAGTGTATGAAAGATCAACAAAAGAAACTAAGTGGGTGTGCATCCAACTCGCTTGCTCATGAAGACCTGGGGCATTTTGAGGAAGCCCATCATTGGAATATACAAGCCAAGTTCTATAATGAAATTTCCGACTAGTATATGAAAGTGACAAAACAAGAGACTCTCTAGCATGAAGATCATGGTGCTAATTTGAAGCACAAGTGTGGAAAAAGGATAGTAGCATTGCCCCTTCTCTCTTTTTCTCTCATTTTTTTATTTTTTTATTTTGGGCCTTTCCCCCTTTTTTTCTTCCCCTTTTTTTTCTTCCTCTTTTTTTATATGGCCTTTTTTTTTTCTTTCATCCGGAGTCTCATCCAGACTTGTGGGGGAATCATAGTCTCCATCATCCTTTCCTCACTGGGACAATGCTCTAGTAATGAAGATCATCACACATTTATTTTACTTACAACTCAAAGATTACAACTCGAAGCTAGAACAAAATATGACTCTATTTGAATGCCTCCGGCGGTGTACCGGGATGTGCAATGAATCAAAAGTGACATGTATGAAAAATAATGCATGGTGGCTTTGCCACAAATACGATGTCAACTACATGATCATGCAAGGCAATATGACAGTGATGAAGCATGTCATAATAAATGGAACAGTGGAAAGTTGCATGGAAATATATCTCAGAATGGCTATGGAAATGCCGTGATAGGTAGGTATGGTGGCTGTTTTGGGGAAGGTATGTGGTGGAAGGGTGAGAGTGCGTATAATCCATGAACTCAACATTAGTCATAAAGAACTCATATACTTATTGCAAAAATCTACAAGTTATAAAAACAAAGTACTAAACGCGTCCTCCTAGGGGAAGGGTTGCTAGGAGTTATCCACCGCACGATCCCGACCTCCACACAAAGGAAGAAAATAAATAAATAAATAATGCTCCAACTTCATCACATAACGGTTCACCATACGTGCATGCTACAGGAATCACAAACTTTAAAACAAGTGTTTCTCAAATTCACAATTACTACACTAGCATGACTCTAATATCACCATCCTCATATCTCAAAACAATCATCAAGTATCAAACTTCTCATAATATTCAATGCACTTTATATGAAAGTTTTTATTATACCCATCTTGGATGCCTATCATATTAGGACTAATTTTATAACCAAATCAAATTACCATGCTGTTCTAAAGGACTCTCAAAATAATATAAGTGAATCATGAGATATCAATAATTTTTATAAAATAAAACCACTGCCCTGCTCTAAAAAGATATAAGTGAAGCACCAGAGCAAAACTTTCTAGCTCAAAAGATGTAAGTGAAGCACATAGAGTATTCTAATAAATTCCGATTCATGTGTGTCTCTCTCAAAAGGTGTGTACAGAAAGGATGATTGTGGTAAACTAAAAATCAAAGACTCAAATTATACATGACGCTCCAAGCAAAACACATATCATGTGGTGAATAAAAATATAGTCTCGAGTAAAGTTACCGATAGACAAAGACGAAAGAGGGGATGCCTTCCTGGGGAATACCCAAGCTTAGGCTCTTTGTTGTCCTTGAATTTTACCTTGGGGTGCCTCGGGCATCCCCAAGCTTACGCTCTTGTCACACTTTGTTCCATAGTCCATCAAATCCTTACCCAAAAACTTGAAAGCTTCACAACACAAAACCTAACAGAAAATCTCGTGAGCTCCGTTAGTATAAGAAAACAAACCACCACTTTAAGGTACTGTATTGAACTCAATCTTTATTTATATTGGTGTTAAACCTACTGTATTCCAACTTCTCTATGGTTCATACCCCCGATAGTACTCATAGATTCATCAAAATAAGAAAACAAGACATGAAAAACAGAATCTGTCAAAAACAAAACAGTCTGTAGCAATCTGTAACTTTCGAATACTTCTGTAACTCTACAAATTATGAAATAAATTGGTGGTCATGAGAAATTTGTCTATTAATCATCTGCAAAAAGAATCAACTTAAAAGCACTCTCCAGTAAAAAAATGGCAGCAAATATTGTGAGCGCAAAAGTTTCTGTTTTTTGCAGCAAGATCGCAAAGACTTCACCCAAGTCTTCCCAAAGGTTCTACTTGGCACAAACACTAATTAAAACACAAAAACACATCTAACCATAAGCTAGATGAATTATTTATTACTAAACATAAGTAAGAGCAAAGAAAAGAAAATTGGGTTGCCTCCCAACAAGCGCTATCCTTTAACGCCCCTAGCTAGGCATGATACAAGAATAGATCTAGGTATTTGCCATAATGGTAAGGTAAATTGCAAAAATTCATCTCATATTCCCTACGTCCAGCAGCAAGTTTTCTTTGTGGCAAGCAAAAGTAATCAAAAGGGATAAATTTAATAGGACAAAAGTCCCCAAGATCAAGCTCATGAGGTATGGGTTCCTCCTTTGGCCCTTCATATTGCACAATCAATTCATCATTATAAGTATTCTTTTGGCAAAAGGTCATGAGCCTTTGCTCGAGAGAAAAACCTAACCCATTGTTTTGAATTGCAAAATCATCATTCAATTCAGAGATTCTATTAACTAGAACATCGGTAGGAACCTTTTTTCTAAGTTTTCATTAGAAGCAACATGATCTAAAGATTGTAAACGCATTATGTCTTCTTGATTAAAAAGGATAGCTTCTATGGGAGGACGTCCAACATCCACCTTATAATGCGCGAAATTTTCTCTGGCCTCTCTCATTACAAATCTGAGCTCATGTGCCAAAAAGATGGTAGATGCTCACTTAACAGAAGAATGCTCAATATTGGAAAATTCTAGAAAAATTCTTTGAATGCAAGGGTGCATGTGGATAAATTGTCTTCCAAGTTCAACTACAACCAAAGATATAGCGTCCGCAAGACTGCTGGTTTTATGAAGAATAGATCCACCCATAGTAGGCAAGGCACCAGCGCAAGTAAAGAAATCTTGAATAACTCCTTTCCCAATTATATTACCGCTACCAATCCGGAATTTTTTAGTGTGTAAAGTAGGAGGTTCCTCGCGAGGACAATTAAAATCATTAAAGTCTCCCCCATCGTTACAACTATCTTTTTCAACGATAACCTCCCCCGTATCAGACATGCCAGCAACAAACCACACTAAGGACAAACACACAAAAGACAAGCGAACGGAAAAAGGGCGAATAAAACGTAAAAGGTGAAGTGGGGGAAAGGAAAACGAGAGGCAAATGGCAAATAATGTAATGCGAGGGGTAAGAGTTTGTGATGGGTACTTGGTATATAACTTGTGTGTAGATCTCACCGGCAACGGCGCCATAAATTCTTCTTGCTACCTCCTGAGCTTGCATTGTTTTTCCCTTGAAGAGGAAAGGGTGATGCAGCAAAGTAGCATAAGTATTTCCCTCAGTTTTTGAGAACCAATGTATCAATCCAGTAGGAGGCTACACGCAAGTTCCTCGTACCTGCACAAACAAATAAGAACCTTGCAACCAACGCAATAAAGGGGTTGTCAATCCCTTCTCGGCCACTTGCAAAAGTGAGATCTGATAGAGATAATAGGATAAATATTTTTGGTATTTTTGTTGTATAGATTGAAAGTAAAGATTGCAAAATAAAAGAACATTAAAGATAACTAGTTGATGGAATATTTATATGATGGAAGATAGACCTGGGGGCCATAGGTTTCACTAGTGGCTTCTCTCAAGATAGCATATTCTACGTTGGGTGAACAAATTACTGTCGAGCAATTGATAGAAAAGCGCATATTTATGAGAATATCTAGGCATGATCATGTATATAGGCATCATGTCCATGACAAGTAGACCGAAATGATTCTGCATCTACTACTATTACTCCACACATCGACCGCTATCCAGCATGCATCTAGAGTATTAAGTTCATAAGAACAGAGTAACGCCTTAAGCAAGATGACATGATGTAGAGGGATAAACTCATGCAATATGATATAAACCCCATCTTTTTATCCTCGATGGCAACAATACAATACGTGCCTTGCTGCGCCTGCTGTCACTGGGAAAGGACACCGCAAGATTGAACCCAAAGCTAAGCACTTCTCCCATTGCAAGAAAGATCAATCTAGTAGGCCAAACCAAACTGATAATTCGAAGAGACTTGCAAAGATATTTTCATCATGCATATAAGAATTTAGAGAAGAACCAAATATTGTTCATAGATAATCCTTATCAAAAACCCACAATTCATCAGATCTCGACAAACACACCGCAAAAAGAATTACATCGAATAGATCTCCAAGAAGATCGAGGAGAACTTTGTATTGAGATCCAAAGAGAGAGAAGAAGCCATCTAGCTAGTAACTATGGACCCGAAGGTCTGTGGTAAACTACTCACAACTCATCGGAGAGGCTATGGTGTTGATGTAGAAGGCCTCCGTGATCGATGCCCTCTCCGGTGGAGCTCCGGAACAGGCCCCAAGATGGGATCTCACGGGTACAGAAGGTTGCTGCGGTGGAAATAGGCTTTCGTGATGCTCTCGGAGGTTTTCAGGGTATATGAGTATATATAGGAGGAAGAGGTACGTCGGTGGAGCTACGAGGGGCCCATGAGGGTGGGGGCGCGCCTACCCCCTAGGCACGCCCCCTGCCTCTTGGCCACCTCGTGGCTTCCCTGGCGTATACTCCAAGTCTTCTGGATTGCATTTGTTCCAAAAATGATCCTCGCGAAGGTTTCATTCCATTTGGACTCCGTTTGATATTCCTTCTCTGCGAAACACTGAAATAGGAAAAAAACAACAATTTGCACTGGGCATTGGGTTAGTAGGTTAGTCCCAAAAATAATATAAAAGTGTATAAAAACACCCATTAAACATCCAAAACAGATACTATAATAGCATGGAATAATCAAAAATTATAGATACGTTGGAGACGTATCAGAGGCCATGAGTTCCGTGGTGTGTGTGTATAGTGTACTAACCTCTTCAGAGTGTGTATAATATGTCGATAGGCGCGTCCTCGGTTATGGACACAGTTAGTAGTAGGTCACACCGTGGGTCAACAGAAATAACTAATATGCACTCTAAAACTTTCAGATGGCACATGATGAGAAGGGTAGTCTCGTAATGACCCCTATGATGATTTTGGAAGTGATCTAGAGGTGATCATGATTGTGAGTAAATCATATGGGTAGGGGTGGGCACAAAACCGAGAACCAAAGACTGGACCCAAAAAACCAAGACCGAACCCAAAAAAAACCAAAGACCGGAGCTTCGGTTGTTTGCTCGGTCAGCTAACATCAGAAAAGAAACTTACTTTGGTGCATACAGTTGCTGAAGTGTGTTGACCGAATCCTCCGAACTAACCAAAATACTCCTATGTACCGTATTAACAGCCAGCCAACTAATAAGCGCAATTAGCTATCCACGTTATAGACCCCATCCGACAACACATGCATCTCTATTAAAAAAATCGCACGCAACCTTATCTTGGCCGGGATCGCTCGAGAAGCTTCGCGCACGCGCATCTGCATAGCCGCCGCATCCGTTTCCCACCACAGTCCCAGTGGTCGCCTGTTGCGGGCTCGCGGCAATAGGTCATGCACGATGGCGGTAGGCAGCGCCCATGGCCCCCCATTCAGCAGTGGCCAATGATGTCCATCTGTTGGGAAACATAGTATTTCAAAAAATTCCTATGATCACCCAAGATCTATCTAGGAGAAGCATAGCAACGAGCAGGGTGAGTGTGTTCATGTAACCTCGTAGAACGAAAGTGGAAGCATTTAGTAACACGGTTGATGTAGTCGAACGTCTTCATGATCCAATCGATCCAAGTACCGAATGTACGCCACCTCCGTGTTCAGGACACGTTCAGCACGATGACGTCCCTCGAGCTCTTGATCTAGTTGAGGATGAGGGAGAGTTTCGTCAGCACGACAGCGTGGTGACGGTGATGATGAAGTTACCGGCGCAGGGCTTCGCCTAAGCACTGCAATGATATGACCGAGGTGTGTAACACTGGTGGGGCACCGCATATGCTTAAAAGATTGGCTTGTGTGTCTTTGGTTTGCCCCCCTCCAACATATATAAAGGAGGGAGAAAGGAGGAGGCCCGCCCAAGAGAGGCGTGCCAAGGGGGGAGTCCTACTTGGACTCCTCGTCCAAGTAGGATTCGCCCCCTTTCCTATTCCCACTAGGAGAAGGAGGGAAGGAGGATAAGAGAAGGAAAGGGGGCCCGGCCATCCGACCCTAACCCAATTCGGTTTGGGCTTGGGGTGGGGGGCGCAACCATCTGGCTGCCGCCTCCTCTCTCCATTAAGGCCCATTGACTCCCCGGAGGTTTCTGGTAACCTCCTGGTATTCCGAAAAAATGCCCGAACATCCCGGAACCCTTCCGATGTCCAAACATAACCTTCCAATATATCAATCTTTATGTCTGGACCATTGCGAGACTCCTCGTCATGTCCATGATCTCATCTGGGACTCCGAACAATCTCCAGTCATCAAAATCACATAACTCATAATACTAATCGTCATCGAACGTTAAGCATGCGGACCCTACGGGTTCGAGAACTATGTAGACATGACCAAGACAGATCTCCGTTCAATAACCGATAGTGCAACCTGGATGCTCATATTGGCTCCTACGTATTCTACAAAGATCTTTATCGGTCAAACCGCATAACAACATACGTTGTTCCTTTTGTCATCGGTATGTTACTTTCCCGAGATTCGATCATCGGTATCATCGTACCTAGTTCAATCTTGTTACCGTCAAGTCTCTTTACTCGTACCGTAATACATCATTTCCTGACTAACTCATTAGTCATTTGCTTGCAAGGCATATTATGATGTGTATTACTGAGAGGGCCCAGAGATACCTCTCTGACACTTGGAGTGACAAATCCTATTCTCAATCTATGCCAACACCACAAACACCTTCAGAGACACCTGTAGAGCATATTTATAATCACCCAGTTACGTTGTGACGTTTGATAGCACACAAGGTGTTCCTCCGGTACTCGGGAGTTGCATAATCTCATAGTCAGAGGAACATGTATTAATCATGAAGAAAGCAATAGCAATAAAACTAAACGATCAAAGTGCTAAGCTAACGGATGGGTCTTGTCCATCACATCATTCTCCTAATGATGTGATCCCGATCATCAAATGCCAACACATGTCTATGGTTAGGAAACTTAACCATCTTTGATTTAACGAGCTAGTCTAGTAGAGGCATACTAGGGACACTCTGTTTTGTCTATGTATTCACACATGTATCAAGTTTCCGGTTAAGTCAATTCTAGCATGAATAAAACAGATTTATCATGATACATAAGGAAATCTAAATAACAACTTTATAATTGCCTCTAGGGCATATTTCCTTATGTCTCCCACTTGCACTAGAGTCAATAATCTAGATTACATAGTAATGATTCTAACACCCATGGAGTCTTTGTGCTGATCATGTTTTGCTCATGGAAGAGGCTTACTCAACGGGCCTATGACATTCAGATCCGTATGTATTTTGCAAATCTCATTGTCTCCCTCCTTGACTTGATCGCAGATGGAGTTGAACGTCTCTTGATGTGCTTAGTTTTCTTATGAAACCTGGATTCCTTCGCCAAGGCTATTGCTCCAGTGTTGTCACAAAAGATTTTCATTGGACTCTATGCACTAGGTATTACACCTAGATTGGATATGAACTCCTTCATCCAGACTCCTTCATTTGCTATTTCTGAAGCAACTATCTACTCTGCTTCACATGTAGATCCCGCCACAACACTCTGCTTGGAACTGCACCAACTAACAGCCCCACCATTCAACAAAAATACGTATCCGGTTTGTGACTTAGAGTCATCCGAATTAGTGTCAAAGCTTGCATCGACGTAACTGTTTACGACGAGCTCTTTGTCACTTCCATAAATGAGAAACATATCCTTCATCCTTTTCAAGTACTCCAGGATGTTCATGTCGGCGTCCTGGGAATGGGGGTACCCAGACTTGCCTGCCTGCAGCCCGTGACGTGGCTCCATCGAGGCCTGGTACGGCCCAGCTTCAGCAACCACATCTCAAGACTCTCGCGAGGGGCCAAGCCCTGCGGGGCGGACGATGGAAATACCTCCCTGGGGGCGGCCTCTCTAGGCTGGCTCCCGAGGAGCGGAGATATCTATGCAAGGCGCACCTCGCGAGGTTCATGTGACGTGAGCGATGACGACCAAGGCCAGGCGGGTGCCAGCGGGCGCAGTGCACTAGTTTCCCCTTTGATGCTAAGGGTGCAAGCGCAGGCGCGGAGTTCTGAGGAATCAAGCAAAGGTTTCCATATCGGTGTTACAAGACCAAGGACCGTCAGGACGGCAGGATGGAGGTCACCGTGGAGCCCGACGCGGCGTCACCACCAGAGCCTTTGGCAGGCGAAGACTGCTTTTGTTAGGATAGCTTGTACTAGTTGTTCCCTTTCAAATATGGCCGTTGTGGGATCCCTTCCTGCCGATGTTTGGGAAGAGGACCAAGGCCACTATAAATAGGACCTAGCCACCACCATAGAGATGGACCTGGACGCATCTCATCTTGAGCTGATCCAACCCTAGAAGGGATCGGATCCATTCCACCCTGACCACGCCACAAGCTCATCCGAGCCCAAGAACACCTCTCCTCTCGAGGTTGTTCATCCATTTTACTAGGTCATCCTCAGCCCTACGAGGCAATCCACCATACACACTTGAGTAGGGTATTACACCGCAAGGTGGCCCGAACCAGTATAAACCCCTGTGTCTCTTGTTCCTTGAGTTCGTCGAGCTTGGCCGTGGAATCATAGGGAGAGTGCACTGGGGAGGGAGTGTTCTTCGTGCGCACTCCAGAGTTCGAACCTCTCAAGTGTTTGCAGAACCCGAAATCCGACATTTGACGCACCAGGTAGGGGTGTGCCGAAACCTCTCTTCCGCCAGTCAACGCATCACCGCTCCACTACTTCCATGGCTGAAGCTCGTCGAGCTCGTGCTGAGCGACGGGCCGCCCTTGCTGCCTGCGTCCCTTAGACGGCTCCCTCCGGCGGACCCCCCTGCCGTTCTCTATCGTCTGCCGCCGACGCAGCTGCCGCCCGGCAATGCACGAGCAGCAAGCCTCGTCGCTGCACCCCTCAGTGCGGCGGGATGGGCGCACCGCTACCCCTTCGCTAACTCCAGCCGGCTCGTCGTCCCACGGTCGTCGCGGACCCGCAGACATGCAGGCTGTGTTGCTCATGGAGCGCGAGCTCCTGTGCTACCGCCCCGTTGATGACTTCTACGAGGACTGGCTAGACCGCATCACCGAGCTCGTCAGCGCCGCCGGGGGCTCGCCTGCCATGTCCCTCTCGCTACCTCGCCCGCCTCCCTTTGTGGGCGATGTTGCCCATGAAGCACCTCTACCACCTCCACGTCAACACATCATCCATTCTCCAAGGCGTGCGACCCCGCGGCGCGACCCACCGCGCGGGGCGCCCGTGCATGAAGAAGGAATCTGCCAAGAGGTCCAGCGGCCGCAAGGAGGAGCTCATGCGCTCCCACCAGCACCATGTCGAGACTGTGCGCCCCCTGCAATGGCGGGGCATGAGAACCAATACCAAGCTCCGCCTCCATGATGGGCTTTGGTGGCCACGGCAGGCTGCCGAGCCTTCACCCCTGAGCTACGCAACGTCATCTGGCCCGGGAAGTTCAAGCCTGACCTGCCTCCACGCTATGATGGCACCCCTGACCCTACTAAGTTCCTGCAGCTTTACGAGCTGAGCATCAAGGCGGCCAACGGCGACAAGAAAATTATGGCGAACTCGTTCCCATGGCTCTCAAAGACGCCATGCGCTCGTCGCTCCTGAACCTACCCGCAGGATCGATCTCCTACTTCGGTGAGATGCGTGAGCGTTTCATTGCCAATTTTCAGGGCACTCGCGACTGCCCGCCAGCCGCATGTGACCTACAACTAATTAAACCAGAAAGAAAAACCAAAAAGAAGCAGTAAATATTTTTGGATTTTCTCAAAGTTTTTCAAACACACAAGAAGAAAGCGAGAAAAATAAATCTAGTATGGATAATACAGTAAAAAAGTGTGAACACCGACAACTGGAATGAAAAGTGTGAGCATGAATATATTGTTGGTGGAAACACATACTCCCGCAAGCTTAGGCTTTTGGCCTAGCTTGGCAATCACCATCCATTGCCTGCATAGTAGTCAGAGTGGTAGCTCACGGAGGCTCTTGGTGTAACCACCTCAGCCCATCGAGCTGCATCAATCTTCGCCTTGTACGTGCGGGCCTCTCTCTCAAGAACAAAATATCTTCCTCCCTTGTTATAATAAAAAAGAGAAGGCACATGCAATGCAATATCTACAATGATACTTTTATTGAACCTCAGGTTATAAGTATAATTAGTGATTTTTCCCATAAGAAACCTATGGCGCTTCATGGCCTCAAAGTCTAAGTACTGAGTGGGTAGAATAGGGTCGTTAGGGCAAGGTGATATACCCAACTCCCTTGCTAAACATGAAGCATAAATTCCACCATAAAAATATTCACTACCAACGTTGTGTTGCAATCTGCGTGCAACGATCGCTTGAAGGTTGTAACATTTAATACCGATGAGAGCGGTGTGTATGAGGCTCAAGTTAGGAGCACAAAGTGTACTACAGTCTTGTTTGCCTACGATACATTTGCCATTAAACAATGCAAGGTATTGAATTGAAGGGAAATGAATGCTTTTTATTCCACCTTGAGTCACCCCTCTATCCTCACCATAGCAAAGGCTAGTCAAGAATGTCTCATACTCGGATCTTGGTGGCTCGTCTAGCGAACCCCAAAATGGAATTTTGCATATGTTAGAAAACGTCTCTAGAGGTAATGTAAACAGATTATCATAAAGTTTGAACGAAACTCTAGACTCACGAGGATGAAATTTAAATTCTTTAGTAAATGTTTCTGTGAGGCAAAGATGCTGGTTACACTTATCTTCGATGTAGGTACTGAGCTCGGCGTTGTGAATGTGTTGCTCAAATTCTTCTTTAATACCTTTGATACGTCTTCAACACATCTATAAATTTTGATTGTTTCATGCTATTATATTATCTGTTTGGATGTTTTATATGCTTTAATATGCTATTTTATATTATTTTTGGGACTAACTTATTAACCTAGAGCCGAGTGCCAGTTTATGTTTTTTCCTTGTTTTTGAGTTTCACAGAAAAGGAATATCAAGCAGAGTCCAAATGGAATGAAACTTTACGATGATTTTTCTTGGACCAGAAGACACCCAGGGGACTTGGAGTCCAAGTCAGAGGAGCCTCGAGGCGTCCAGAAGGGTGGAGGGCGCACCCACGGGGTAGGGTGCGCCACTACCTTGTGGGCCCCTCGCAGCCCCCCTTACCTACTTCTTCCGCCTATATATTCTCAAATAGTTCAGAAACCCTAGAGGGGGCATCGAAACCACTTTTCCACTGCTGCAACCTTCCGTACCAGTGAAATCCCATCTGGAGGCCTTTTCCGGTACTCTAGTGGAGAGAGATTCAACCATGGAGGGCTTCTACATCAAAACCATTGCCCTTAAGGTGTTACTCTGTTCTTCATGAACTTAATACCCTAGATGCAGAATCATTTCGATCGATGTGCGGAGTAACAGTGGTAGATGCAGGCAGGAGTCAATCTACTTGACATGGACTTGATGCTTATATTGCATAATCATTGCCTTAGATATCATCATAACTTTGCGCTTTTCTATCAATTGCTCGACAGTAATTTGTTAACCCACCGTATTACAGAGAAGCCTCTAGTGAAACCTATGGCCCCCAGGTCTATTTTATATCTTATTAGTTTCTGACTTACTATTTTGCAACCTTTTACTTTCCAATCTATAAACCAAAAACCCAAAAATATTTTATCTTTTGTTTATCTATCTCAATCAGATCTCACTTTTGCAAGTGACCGTGAAGGGATTGACAACCCCTTTATCGCGTTGGGTGCAAGTTATTTGATTGTTTGTGCATGTATCTGTGATTTGTGCGTTCATCTCCTACTGGATTGATACCTTGGTTCTCAAACTGAGGGAAATACTTATCTCTACTTTGCTGCATCACCGTTTCCTCTTGAAGGGAAAAATCAAAGCAAGCTCAAGAAGTAGCAGGAAGAATTTCTGGCGCCGTTGCCGGGGAGATCTACGCTAAATCAAGACACACCAAGTACCCATCATAAAACTCTCATCTCTTGCATTACATTATTTGCCATTTGCCTCTCATTTTCCTCTCCCCCACTTCTAAAACGACTTTTGAAAAGATTTGCCTTTCTCCTTTGCCTTTTTATTCGCCCTTTTTCCGTTCGTCTTTTCGTTTGCTTGCTCCTTTATTGGATCTCTTGTCTCGCTTTCATGGCTAGTCCTCCCATCATCATTACTACTCCCGATAATGAGGTCCTTAATTTTAAACAAAGGGAGGGAGAAAATTTAGAGGATGCTTGGTATAGAATGTGCAATGCTCAAAATAGATCTACTCGAAAGCAATCTACTACCGTTCTCCTCCGCAATTTTTATGTGGGAATTACTCCTTGGAATAAATATGTTCTAGATACCATTACGGGCGGAAACTTTCTGGGGAGCCATACTTTTGATTCTTATAATTCTTTGATAGATCTCTTAGGACCACCACCTCTTTTGGTTAATGGAACTGCTTTAACTTTGGAACATGTTATGCAAAGGCTTGATACTATTGAAAATAAAATTGCTACTACTGATTTGATTGAAATATTGGATAAAAATATTCATAACCAAATCACTCAATATGGATCCAAGGTAGGAGTTACTTTAAAAAGTCTTAAGGAGAAGGGACCTATATTTAATGAAAAGATAGATCAAGATTCTGCGAGAATTGGCAAATTAGAAGATATTATTACCAAGTTAGGTTCCGGCTTTAATTTCCTCCGTTAAAACAACTCAAGATTTTCCTTCCACTAAAGCTACAAAGTTTGTTTATGTTCCTAAGAATAAGGGTGAATCTTCTAGTAAAGGTAACGAAGATCTCAAAACAATAACTATTCACCCTACCTTTTTCAATATAGTTAAGGGACCAATTGCCACAAGTGAATTTCTTGATCTCTTTCCTAGAAGTTTGATGATTGATAAAAACAAAGAATCTCAAAAGGCTTATAAGTGTGCAATCAAATAATTTCATACCAAAGATGACAGTACTTAGATCTATGCTTTATGCCTAGCTAAGGGCGTTAAACAATAGCGCTTGTTGGGAGGCAACCCAATTTTATTGTTGTTCTTACTTTTTTGGTTCTGTTTTGCTATGAGTTTATCATCTAACCTTTGGTTAGATAAGTTTTTAAAGTTTTTATTAGTGTTTGTGCCAAGTAATACCTTTGGGATGATTTGGAAGATAGTAGATTGGTTTTGCTGAAAAACAGAAACTTTGCGTCCAGTATTAGAATTGTTTCTCGTTACTGGAGCGCGATAAATTTTTGATTTTTTTACAAGTTTCTGATATACAAATTTCCCGCATTTTCCAAAATTTTCAGAAGTTTTAGAGTTACAAATTGTTTACATCAATTCACATCTTTACAGATTGTTCTGTTTTGACATATTCTGTTTTCTTTGTGTTGATTGCTTATTTTGATGAATATATGGCTAGTATAGGGGGGTATGAACCATGGAAAAGTTGGAATATAGTAGATATTACACCAATATAAAATAAGAATGAGTCAACAACATTACCTACAAGTAGGTATTGAATTTGTTTTACTAACGGATGTCATGAGTTTTCTGTTGAGTTTTGTATTGTGAAGTTTTCAAGTTTTGGGTAAGGATTTGACGGACTATGAAAGAAGGAGTGGTAAGAGCCTAAGATTGGGGATGCCCAAGGCACCCAAGAGTAATATTGAAGGACAATCAAGAGCCTAATCTTGGGGATGCCCTGGGAAGGCATCCCCCCTTTCGTCTTCGTCTATCGGTAACTTTACTTGTGGCTATATTTTTATTCACCACATGATATGTGTTTTGCTTGGAGTGTCTTGTATGATTTGAGTCTTTGATTTTTAGTTTACCACAATCATCCTGACTGTACACACCTTTTGAGAGGGACATACTTGAATCATGATTTATTAGAATACTCTATGTTCTTCACTTATATCTTTCGAGCTAGGCGATTTTGCTCTAGTGCTTGACTTATATCTTTTTAGAGCATGACGGTGGTTTTATTTTATAGAAATTGTTGAACTCTCTTGCTTCACTTATACTATTTTAAGAGTCTCTAAACAGCATGGTAATTTGCTTAATTCATGAATTAGTCCTAATATGATAGGCATCCAAGGGAGATATATAATAAAAAAAATTCATATATAGAGCATTGAATACTATGTGAAGTTTGATTCCTTGCAATCATTTTGAGATATGAAGATGGTGATATTAGAGTCATGCTAGTGAGTAACTGTGGATTGGTAGAAATACTTGTGTTAAAGTTTGTGATTCCCATAGCATTCACGTATGGTGAACCGTTATGTGATGAAGTCGGAGCATGATTTATTTATTGATTGCCATCCTTTGTGTAAAGGTCGGGATCAAGCGACTCCTACCAACCCTTCCCCTAGGAGCATGCGTCTAATGCTTTGTTTTCGATAGCTAAATTTTTTTGCAATAAGTTTGTGAGTTCTTTATGACTAATGCTGAGTCCATGGATTATACGCACTCTCACCCTTCCACCATTGCTAGACACTCTAGTACCGTGCAACCCTCACCGGTGCATTCAACCACCTTACACCCTTCATCAAAACAGCCACCATACCTACCTATTATGGCATTCCATAGCCATTCCGAGATATATTGCCATGCAACTTCCACTGTTCCGTCATTGAGTTTTTACCTTGAGTTGTAATCCTTGAGTTGTAAGTAAATAAATGTGTGATGATCATCATTGTTAGAGCATTGTCCCATGTGAGGAAAGGATGATGGAAGCTATGATTCCCTCACAAGTTGGGATGAGTCTCTGGACTTCATGAAAATTAAAAGAGGCCAAAGAAACCCAAATAAAATAAAAGAGGCCAAAGAAGCCCAATAAAAAAGGAAAAATGAGAGAAAAAGTGAGAAGGGACAATGTTACTATCCTTTTCCACACTTGTGCTTCAAAGTAGCAGCATGATCTTCATGATAGAGAGTCTCCTATGTTGTCACTTTCATATACTAGTGGGATTTTTTCATTATATAACTTGGCTTGTATATTCCAATGATGGGATTCCTCAAATTGCCCTAGGTCTTCGTGAGCAAGCGAGTTGGATGCACACCCACTTGGTTTCCTTTTGAGCTTTCATAAAGTTATAGCTCTAGTGCATCCATTGCATGGCAATCCCTACTCACTCACATTGATATCTATTGATGGGCATCTCCATAGCCCATTGATATGCCTAGTTGATGTCAGACTATCTCCTTTTTGTCTTCTCCACAACCACCATATTCCATTCCACCTATAGTGCTATGTCCATGGCTCACGCTCATGTATTGCGTGAAAGTTGAATTTTTTTGAGAATACTAAAGTCTGCAACAATTGCTTGACTAATACCAGGGTTGTGCATAACTTAATACTTTATGTGACAAAGATGGAGTATAGCCAGACTATATGATTTTGTAGGGATAACTTTCTTTGGCCATGTTATTTTGAGAAGACATGATTCCTTTATTAGTATGCTTGAAGTATTATTGTTTCTATGTCAATATTAAACTTTTTTTGAATCTTATGGATCTGAACATTCATGCCACAATAAAGAAGAATTACATATATAAATATGTTAGGTACCATTCCACATAAAAAATTCTATTTTTATCATTTACCTACTCGAGGACGAGCATGAATTAAGCTTGGGGATGCTTGATACGACTCCAACATATCTATAATTTTTTATTGTTTCATGCTATTATATTTTTAGTTTTGGATGTTTTATATGCATTAATATGCTATTTTATATTATTTTTGGGACTAACTTATTAACCTAGAGCCCAATGCGAGTTTTTGTTTTTTCCTTGTTTTTGAGTTTTGCAGAAAAGGAATATCAAACGGAGTCCAAACGAAATGAAACTTTACGATGATTTTTCTTTGACCATAAGACACCCAGGGGACTTGGATTCCAAGTCAGAGGAGCCTCAAGCCGGCCACAAGGGTGGAGGGCGCGCCCCCTACCTTGTGGGACCCTCACAGCCCCCAGACCTACTTCTTCCACCTATATATTCTCAAATATTCCAGAAAACCTCGAGGGGGCATTGGAACCACTTTTCCACTGTCGCAACTTTTTGTACCGTGAGATCTCAGCTGGAGGCCTTTTCCGATACTATGCCTGAGAGGGATTCAACCACGGAGGGCTTCTACATCAACAACATTGCCCCTTCGATGAAGTTTGAGTAGTTTACCACAGACCTACGGGTCCATAGCTAGTAGCTAGATGGCTTCTTTTCTCTCTCTAATTCTCAATACCATGTTATCCTCGATGTTCTTGGAGATCTATCCGATGTAATCTTCTTTTGCGGTGTGTTTGTCGAGATTCGATGAATTGTGGATTTATGATCAGCTTATCTATGAATATTATTTGAATCTTCTCTGAATTCTTATATGGATGATTTGGTATCTTAGTAATTATCTTTGAACTATCGGTTTGGTTTGGCCAACTAGATTGATTTTTCTTGCAATGCGAGAAGTGCTTTGCCTTGGGTTCAATCTTGCGGTCCTCACCCAGTGACAAAGTAGGGGTAGTGAGGCATGTAATTTATTGTTGCCATCTAGGATAAATAGATGGAGTTTTCATCATATTGCTTGAGTTAATTCCTCTACATCATGGCATCTTACTTAAGGTGTTACTCTGTTCTTCATGAACTTAATACTCTACATGCAGGCAGGAGTCAGTCGATGTGTGGAGTAATAGTAGTAGATGCAGGAAGGAGTCGGTCTACTTGACACGGACGTGATGCCCATATTGCATAATCATTGCCTTAGATATCCTCATAACTTTGCGCTTTTCTATCAATTGCTCGACAGTAATTTTTTCACCCACCGTATTATTTGCCTTCAAGAGAGAAGCCTCTAGTGAAACCTATGCCCCCCGGGTCTATTTTCTATCTTATTAGTTTCCGATCTACTATTTTGAAATATTTTACTTTCCAATCTATAAACCAAAAACCCAAAAACATTTTATCTTTTATTTATCTATCCCTATCAGATCTCACTTTTGCAAGTGGCCATGGAGGGATGGACAACCTCTTTATCACGTCGGGTGCAAGTTTTTTGATTGTTTGTATAGGTATTGGCGTGATAACCCACAAGTATATGGGATCACAACAATTTTTGAGGGTAGAGTATTTAGCCCAAATTTATTGATTCGACACAAGGGGAGCCAAAGAATATTCTCAAGTATTAGCAGTTGAGTTGTCAATTCAACCACACCTGGAAGACTTAATATCTGCATCAAAGTATTTAGTAGCAAAGTAGCATGTAAGTAACGGTAACGGTGGCAATAGTGACAGTAGCAGTTTTGTAGCAATTGTGACAGTGGCAACGGAAAAGTAACTAAGCAAGGATCAATTTATGAAAAGCTCGTAGGCATTGGATCAGTGATGGATAATTATGTCGGATGCGATTCCTCATGTAATAGTTATAACATAGGGTGACACAGAACTAGCTCTAGTTCATCAATGTAATGTAGGCATGTATTCCGAATATAGTCATACGTGCTTATGGAAAAGAACTTGCATGATATCTTTTGTCCTACCCTCCCGTGGCAGCGGGGTCCCATTGGAAACTAAGGGATATTAAGACCTCCTTTTAATAGAATCCCGGACCAAAGCATTAACACTTAGTGAATACATGAACTCCTCAAACTACGGTCATCACCGGGAGTGGTCCCGATTATTGTCACTTCGGGGTTGCCGGATCATAACACGTAGTAGGTGACTATTGACTTGCAAGATATGATCAAGAACTCACATATATTCATGAAAACATAATAGGTTCAGATCTGAAATCATTGCACTCGAGCCCTAGTGACAAGCATTAAGCATAGCAAAGTCATAACAACATCAATCTTAGAACATAGTGGATACCAGGGATCAAACCCTAACAAAATTAACTTGATTACATGGTAAATGTCATCCAACCCATCACCGTCCAGCAAGCCTACGATGGAATTACTCACGCACGGCGGTGAGCATCATAAAATTGGTGATGGAGGAAGGTTGATGATGATGACGGCGACGATCTCCACTCTCCGGAGCCCCGAACGGACTCCAGATCAGCCCTCCCAAGAGAGATTAGGGCTTCGCGGCGGCTCCATATCGTAAACGCGATGAATCCTTCTCTCTTATTTTTTTCTCCCGAAAGTGAATATATGGATTTGGAGTCGAGGTCGGTGGAGCCTCAGGGGGCCCACGAGACAGGGGGGCGCGCCTAGAGGGCATGCGCGCCCCCACCCTCGTGGATAGGGTGTGGGCCCCCTGGTCTTGATTCTTTCGCTAGTATTTTTTTATATATTCCAAAAATATTCTCTGTGGATTTTTAGGTCATTCCGAGAACTTTTATTTCTCCAAAAAAATAACACCATGGAAATTCTGCTGAAAACAACGTTAGTCCAGGTTGGTTCCATTCAAATCATGCAAACAAGGGCAAAAGTGTTTGGAAAAGTAGATACGTGGAGACGTATCAAGTCCCCCAAGCTTAAACCTTTGCTTGTCCTCAAGAAATTCAGTTGACAAACTGAAAGTGATAAAGAAAAACTTTTACAAACTCTTTTTGCTCTTGTTGTTGGAAATATGTAAAGCGAGCATTCAAGTGTTCAGTAAAGATTATGAACTAACCACATTCACAATAACATTTAGGTCTCATGTCTACTCATATAAATGGCATAGTCAACTAGCAAGCAATAATAATAAACCTCGGATGACAACATTTTCTCAACACAATCATAATATGATATAATAAGATGGTATCTCGCTAGCCCTTTCTGAGACTGCAAAACATAAATGCGGAGCACCTCTGAAGATCAAGTTCTGACTAGACATTGTAATTCATGGTAAAAGAGATCCAGTCACAGTCGTACTCAATGTGAATTAATAGCAATACATGCAAATGATAGCGGTGCACTCCAACTGGTGCTTTTTAATAAGAGGATGATGACTCAACATAAAAGTAAATAGATAGGCCCTTCGCAGAGGGAAGCAGGGATTTGCAGAGGTGCCAGAGCCCGAGTTTTGAAATAGAGATAAATAATATTTTGAGCGGCATACTTTCATTGTCAACATAACTGTAACATCCCAAATTTTGAATTTGGAATGTTATACATAGATCATATTTGCATTTACATGTTTTGCATTTTTATTCGTGGAGTTCCTCGAAATTCTAAGCAACTCAAGGACCTACGGAGAGAGTTGGGGATTTTACCTTTTTCGTATTTGAGTTCGCTCGAATACCGGTACGAGGACAGTGTGATTCTAATTATTTTTCTCTCCTAAAAATATTTCTAAATACAAAATATGAGCGGAGACAATATGACTTCTCCAAAATAACAGAAATATTGGAGGAAAAAAAAATATTAAAATCACTTTTGGTATTTTTATGGATTTATTTTCGGATTTATTTGCATAGGAAAAAATATGCGTTTTTCAAAATTGCATTTAGGTCCGGGAAAAATGTTCACTTTGTCCTAAATATTATTAGAGGACGGTGAAAATTTATTTCGGGAATTTTGGAGTCCGTTTGGTATTTATTTCGTTAGTTTTTCTGCGCCGGGACTCTATTTAAAAAAAAGGGGGAACCGACTTAGACTCGTAAAGGACCAGGACTCTAGGCTTTATATAGCGCCAGAGCCGGCCCAACTCGCCTCGCCCTCCCCAGCCGCCCGAACCCTAGCCCTCGCCGCCGCTTCCCGCCGCCGCCGCCGGAAGCCGCCGCCGCCGCGCCGAGCCGCCGTCGCCGCGCAGCAGCCGCCGCCGCCGCCGCCGCGCAGCAGCCGCCGCCGCCCCTCGCCGGAGTCAGCCGGAGTTCGCCGGAGTGAGTTGGTTTTTTTTTCGGTTTTTAGATCGGTTTGTTTAGGAAAACCTAGATCTGTTTTTTTAAATAGATTGGATTGGTTTTTTTTTATTTTCTGCGGGTTTAGTTAAATAGCGGACGTTCGTCCATACGTTCGTTTTAACGAACGGTTTTCGTTAGTTAACCACAGACAGCGAACGTTCGTTCGTTAGTCTGTTCGTCGTTTTTCTTTTTCAGGGTATTTATCCGCGATTTTTCCGATCGCGATTTCTGCCCTGATCTTGTTTTTCGTTTTTCTTTTCGCTCGAGAGTCGGAAACAGGTGATTCAAAATCCAGATCTTCGTCTCGAAGCCCTCTTTACGTTTAATCAACTGGAACAAGATTTTGGCTACTGTAAAATTTGACTTTAGGCCAACTAGTAATTCGGAGCTCGTTTCTTTTGAAGTTTGAGTTTCGTTGCTTCTTTCGAGTTGATTCTTTTTGCAAACCGGAGTTCTTAAGTTGAACTTTCTGGTTAGATCTCTTATTTGAGTTTTACCCGTGCATTAGTATTGTATGCTTGTTTGTTTGATTGCGATAGAGTACCCGGAGTGCGCCGCTTGCTACTTTGAGTCTATAGGTTTTGCGGATCATCAGCAAGGCAAGTAACACTTTGATCATGCTTTCCAATTACCCAGTTTTCATTGCATTAGTCAAACCCTCTGTAGCGACCAGACCTGAAACAGTCTGATCTCCGTGCATCAGTGTCATCCCTGGATCAGTAATGCTAACACGCACGGTACTTGAAGGATTTATAACAGAGTAGCAATCACACACTTATTACATCGATAGTCCAACGATGAATTTATTACAAATAATATGGCTGAAGGCCATCTAACACGATAACAGCTGAAGGCTTGGAAGATAAGTGAGTCCATCAGCTCCAGCGGCATCACTGTGTATAGAACCACGACCTAAAAGGGGCATCTTTACTCGTCGTCTGAAAATTATGCAACATGAAACGTTGCAGCCCGAAAAAACGGGTCAGCACATGAAATATGCTGGCAAGGTAACACAAGAGATGCAATGAAAGTAAAGCTGTACTATATGCAATATGGCTGGTGGAAAGCTCTATGGTTAAGTTTTTGCGTAAAGCCAATTTTTCCCTACTTCAAAGGAATGCATTTTAGTTAACTATCATGGTAGTTGAAACTTCGTTGAGAAGATAGACATCCTCTCAACGCCAATTAAAAGTAATCATTAAACCAAACAAAACTAATTAAAGTAACATGATGAGATGCACATGAAAATCCAAGTACTAGATACTCAAGACGTCCATAACTGGGGACACGGCTAATCATGATCAGTTTGTACACTCTACAGAGGTTTGTGCACTTTTCCCACAAGACTTGATCGCCTCCGTTTGGTTTCTCGCACTGCATGGTGTTTGAGAAACGGATGACCGAGACATAGTCTTTCAGAAGCGCTAGCACCTTACGATCGGGCGGACCGTACCAACCTACATCCCCTACATCTGCTAGTCCACCACTGTAAGAGTTCGCACAACTTACTCATACTATGCTAGAGCCCATAATAGCATTGTGGTTGCACACGGAAGTTTCTAGTATGAAAAATCTCATGATCCCTTTGAGCCTGGGTGGCGGTCCAAAAGAAAAACAGGCAATCCTGGAATACCCAGATGCCTCAATCCACCCAGATGTGTATTAATGTTGCCACCTTAAGTTGAACCATTAATTAAACAATCTCACATCTGTCATGGATTTCACTCACCCAAGCCACGTCTACGAGCATAGCATGTCCTAGCAGCAAACGTAGAAGTAACTCCCAAAGGTTTGAATGTAATGCAGGTAATAGGTACTACCTCAGTCTACTTCCCAATCTCACAAGTTAATTGATCCTACTCATGCAATGTGTGAGGGTTTGACTAATGCAATGAAAACTGGGTAATTGGAAAGCATGATCAAAGTGTTACTTGCCTTGCTGATGATCCGCAAAACCTAGAGACTCAAAGTAGCAAGCGGCGCACTCCGGGTACTCTATCGCAATCAAACAAACAAGCATACAATAAGTACTTAACTAATGCACGGGTAAAAATCAAATAAGAGATCTAACCAGAAAGTTCAACTTAAGAACTCCGGTTTGCAAAAAGAATCAACTCGAAAGAAGCAACGAAACTCAAACTGCAAAAGAAACGAGCTCCGAATTACTAGTTGGCCTAAAGTCAAATTTTACATTAGCCAGAATCTTGTTCAAGTTGATTAAACGTAAAGAGGGCTTCGAGACGAAGATCTGGGATTTTGAATCACCTGATTCCGACTCTCGAGCGAAACGAAAAACGAAAAACAAGATCAGGGCAGAAATCACGATCGGAAAAATCGCGGATAAATACCCCGAAAAAGAAAAACGACGAACAGACTAACGAACGAACGTTCGCTGTCTGCGGTTAACTAACGAAACCCGTTCATTAAAACGAACGTACGGACGAACGTCCGCTATATAACTAATCTAGCGGAAAATAAAAAAACCGAACCGATCTCTTAAAAAAAACAGATCTAGGTTTTCCTAAACAAACCGATCTAAAACCGAAAAAAACTACCTCACTCCGGCGAACTCCGGCGAGGGGCGGCGGCAGCTGCGGCGCGGCGGGGCGGCGGGGTGCGGCGGCGGTGCGGGGGCGGCGGCGGCGGGGCGGCGGGAGTTGGGCCGGCTCTGGCGCTATATAAAGCCCAGAGTCCTGGTCCTTTACGAGTCTAAGTCGGTTCCCCTTTTTTTTAAAAAAAAAAGAGTCCCGGCGCAGAAAAACTAGCGAAATAAATACCAACCGGACTCCAAAATTCCCGAAATAGATTTTCGCCGTCCTCTAATAATATTTAGGACAAAGTGAACATTTTTCCCGGACCTAAATGCAATTTTGAAAAACGCGTATTTTTCTATGCAAATAAATCCAAAAATAAATCCAGAAAAATACCAAAAGTGATTTTAATAATTTTCCTCCAATATTTCTGTTATTTTGGAGAAGCCATATTATCTCCGCTCATATTTTGTATTTAGATATAGTTTTAGGAGAGAAAAATAATTAGAATCACACTGTCCTCGTACCGGTATTCGAGCGAACTCAAATACGAAAACGGTAAAATCCCCAACTCTCTCTGTAGGTCCTTGAGTTGCTTAGAATTTCGAGGAACTCCACGAATAAAAATGCAGAACATGCAAATGCAAATATGATCTATGTATAACATTCCAAATTGAAAATTTGGGATGTTACAAACCTACCCCCTTAGAATGAATCTCGCCCTCGAGATTCGACTTGGCTAGAGAACAGTTGTGGGTGGTCCTTGCGTAGATCATCTTCTCGTGCCCAGGTGGCTTCTTCCTCGGTGTGGTGACTCCACTGAACTTTGCAAAACTTGATAACCTTACTGCGGGTAACTCTACTCGAAAATTCGAGAATCTTAACAGGCTTCTCTTCGTAAGTCAGATCACTGTCTAACTGAATTGCTTCCAGGGGTACTGTGTCTCTAAGCGGTATATCGGCCATCTCCGCGTGGCACTTCTTCAGTTGTGAAACGTGAAACACGTCGTGCACTCCTGACAATCCTTCGGGCAATTCCAACTTATAGGCAACCTCTCCCATGCGCTCCAAAACACGGTAAGGTCCCACAAATCTCGGGGCTAGCTTCCCTTTAACTCCGAAACGTTTAACTCCTCGCAGAGGCGATACCCTCAAGTATGCTCTGTCTCCGATCTCATAGGTTATCTCCTTACGCTTCGAGTCGGCATAACTCTTCTGCTTGGACTGAGCTACCTTCAGTCTATCTCGAATCAACTTAACCTTCTCCTCAGACTCTTTGATTAAGTCTGGGCCAAACAACTGTCGGTCTCCAAATTCATCCCACGACAACGGTGTTCGGCATCTCCTTCCATACAATGCCTCGAATGGTGCCATCTTCAAACTGGCTTGGTAGCTGTTGTTGTATAAGAACTCCGCGTAGGGTAAGTTGGCATCCCAACTAGATCCGTAATCTAATGCACAGGCTCTTAGCATGTCCTCTAAAATCTGATTGACTCTCTCCGTCTCTCCATCAGTCTGCGGGTGAAACGCAGTGCTAAACTCTAGCCTGGTACCCAAAGTTTCATGTAACTGATTCCAGAACTTTGAGGTAAACTGGGTTCCTCTATCAGATACAATACTCCTCGGAACTCCATGTAGACATACAATTCTGGTCATGTATATCTTAGCCAACTTTGCACTGGTATAAGTGGTTTTCACTGGAATAAAGTGGGCTACCTTCGTCAATCGGTCTACTACTACCCAGATTGAATCATATCCTGCTTTGGTCCTGGGCAATCCGGTGATAAAATCCATACCAAGCTTCTCCCACTTCCATTCGGGAATTGGCATAGGTTGTAACAATCCTGCTAGCTTCTGATGTTCTGCCTTTACTCTCTGACATACATCACGAACTGCTACATACTCCACAATATCCTTCTTCATACCGGTCCACTAGAAAATATCCTTCAAATCCAAATACATCTTAGTATTTCCTGGGTGAATCGAGTATGGTGAATCATGGGCCTCTTGTAAAATCAACTTCCTAATCTCCGGGTCATTGGGCACATAGATTCGATCCTCAAACCATAAGGTGTCGTGTTCATCCTCACGAAAACCTTTAGCTTTTCCTTCGCTCATCCTCTTCTTTATAGCGACAACCTCCTTGTCAGCTTTCTGAGCTTCTCTAATTTTATTCATCAGGGTAGACTGAATTTCTAATGTTGCTACATAGCCTCTCGGAACTATCTCCAAACGTATTTCTCGTAGGTCCTCGGCTAACTCCTTTGGAAACTCCTCCATCATTAGGGTGTTGACATGACTCTTACGGCTTAATGCATCAGCTACTACGTTAGCCTTTCCGGGATGATAATGCAATCTCATGTCCTAATCCTTAATGAGTTCCAGCCATCTCCTTTGCCTAAGATTCAACTCCTTCTGAGTGAATATATACTTCAAACTATTGTGATCCGTATATACTTCACAATGGTTTCCAATGAGAAAATATCTCCACGTCTTCAATGCATGCACTACGGCTGCTAACTCCAAATCGTGGGTGGCATAGTTCATCTCATGAGGTTTTAGTTGTCGTGAAGCATACGAAACAACTTTTCCTTCCTGCATAAGAACAGCTCCAAGTCCTCGACGTGAAGCGTCGCAGTACACCTCATAATCCTTATGTTGATCTGGAAGAATCAACACAGGGGATGATACCAACCTTTTCTTCAACTCCTGGAAACTAGTCTCACGTTCTTCGGTCCAACAGAACTTGGTGTCCTTCTTCAACAACTCCGTCATTGGCTTTGCAATCTTCGAGAAATTCTCGATAAATCTCCGGTAGTATCCTGCGAGTCCAAGAAAACTCCGGATCTCTCCAACGGTTGTCGCTGCTTCCCAATTGGTCACAGTGTCCACCTTAGCGGCATCTACTGCTATTCTGTCTTCGGATATAACATGTCCGAGGAATCCGACTTCCTTCAACCAAAACTCACATTTGCTAAACTTGGCATATAACTGATGTTCTCTGAGCTTCTCCAATACCAAACGCAAATGCTCTTCATGCTCCTCTTCATCCTTCGAGAAGATCAAGATATCATCTATGAACACTACGACAAACATATCCAAATACTCCATAAACACTTTGTTCATCAGGTTCATAAAGTATGCCGGTGCGTTTGTCAGACCAAACGACATAACGGTATACTCGTACAACCCATACCTAGTGGTAAAGGCCGTCTTAGGGATGTCTTGCTCTCGAATCTTCAATTGATGGTACCCTGATCGCAGATCGATCTTAGAAAAGACCTTAGCTCCTTGCAATCTATCGAACAGATCATTGATCATTGGCAGTGGGTACTTGTTCTTGATCGTTACTTCATTCAATCCTCGGTAATCAACAACCATTCTTAACGATCCATCCTTCTTCTCCACTAGAAGTACTGGCGAACCCCAAGGCGAAGAACTTGGGCGTATAAATCCTTTATCCAGTAACTCCTTAATCTGCTTCTTAATTTCCTCCAAATCCTTTGCGGGCATCCTATGGAGTCTCTTAGAAATTGGCCCGGTGCCTGGCAAAAGTTCAATCAAAAACTCTATATCTCTATCCGGTGGCATGCCAGATAACTCATCTGGAAACACATCCGGATAATCCTTCACTACTGGCACTTCCTCCTATACAACTCATGACAGGGAATTTAATCTACTCCTTTTTGACTCATGCCGGGATACATACTTGATCCTTCTTCCTTCCGGCGTGGTAAGTAAAATGGTCTTACTGTCACATTCAATATTCCCTTCATACTTAGATAACCAATCCATGCCTAATATCACATCCAGTCCTTGAGATTCCAATACTATTAGGTCCGAAGGGAATATGTAATTACCAATCCTTAAGGGCAACTGATCACACCATGACTTAGCCATATATTCTGCTCCTGGTGAGGTTACTAACATGGGCGATCTAAGGGCTTGGGTCGGTAGCTTATACTTATCCACGAATCCCCTTGAAATATATGAATGCGATGCACCAGTATCGAAAAGACCAAGTGCAGTAAAGGACTTAACTAAGAACTTACCTATAACTGCATCTGGTTGCTCCTCTACTTCCTCCATGGTCACGTGGTTCACTTGTCCTCTGTTGAACGGGTTGGGCTTCTTCCCGACGCTTCCATTGCCGTTCCCATTCTTAACTTCTGGGCATTCATTAGCATAATGTCCAGTCTTCCCACACTTGTAACAAGTGACATGGCTAAAATCCCTCTTGGTGGGTGTGGATGGTGTAGGGCGGTTCTGGTTTCCATTGGCTCCATTCCCATTTCCATTCTTGGTGCCCTTGTGATTGTGCGAGCTACTTCCTCCATGGGTATGCTGAAACTGTCTTACCGCTTTAGTGGTAAAGCGAGGCTTCTGCTGAGCTCCAGAGTTATACTTTCCTTGCCCATACTTCCTCTTGCGACTCTCAATCTGTTGATGCTTCCTTTCAATCATCAGGGCGCGGTCAACCAACTCCTGATAATTATTGAAAGTTGCCACCATCAACTGTACACTCATCTCATCATTTAGCCCTTCCATAAATCTCTCCTGCTTCTTGGCATCTGTGTCCACATCATCTGGGGCATAACGAGATAGGGTACTAAACTCATCCACGTACTGAGCCACAGTACGATTTCCTTGGCGCAAGTTGCGAAACTCCTACTTCTTCATACTCATGGCTCTAGTTGAGACATGGGCGGTACGAAAAGCTTGCTGAAACTGATCCCAAGTCACATTGGCTACGGGGTAAGTGGCTGTGTAATTCTCCCACCATGCCGCGGCTGGTCCAGACAACTGGTGTGCGGCAAATCGCACCTTCTCAACATCCGAGCAATTGGCGGTGGTCAAATCCCTTCCAATCTTGCGTAGCCAGTCATCAGCCATAATTGGTTCGATGCTTCTAGCAAACACGGGTGGTTGCAACCTTAAGAAACGGGTCAGGTTGTCCACGGGTGGTGGTGGTAGAGGGTTGTTGTTGTTGTTGTTGTTGTTGTTATTCTGGTTGTTCTGAGTGTTCTGGACAAGAAGTTGCATCAGGGTGTTCTGCTGCTGGATCAAATGGGTGAGCTCAGGGGGAAACTCGAATTCACGTCTTGGAGGCATCTGATGGGTGTAGAGGGAAGATACTAGAATAGAAAAGAGGTCGAAAGGAAAATCACTACCTATATGCACATGAGACAAACACACAATCATATCACACCAATCAATTTCAAACAAGGTCTTACAAATCTAACGATCGATACAAAGGTGTTCTAAAACTAATACTTGGTGGTAAACTACTAGTCACAGGGTGGTCATCTAAAAATATTGATCGGCAGAGGATTCCATAATATCTGCTCCAGCTTCATCTTCATAGTCTTCATCCTTGCTATCCTCAGCTTCCGAATCCGTGTCATCTATGTTGATATAGTCCTCCGGTGGAATCTCTTTGGGTTCTTCTTCCTCGTCTTCTTCTCCCATGTGTATCCCTAACTTCCCGGTCAAAACATCATTCTTCTCCACAAGTATCTTCATGTCCTCCTCATATCCGTCGCATGTAGACTTGAGTTCTTCCTCTAGCTCCAAATTCCTATTTAGGGCCTTCTTCAAATCTATCATCCCTGCACACATCTGGTGCTCCTGGCGACGAATGTGGTGGTTCAACTCCTGGATGAATGCTGCAATGGACATACCCTTCCGAGTGCTGATCATATCCCAATTCTCATCTGGGCGTCCACAAATCTGGTAGATAGTGTCCTTTAGCTCCGTCTGGTAGACTTCTCCAATCCTTCCCATAGCAATGTGGGCTGCCATGCTCCTTCCTAGGCTCCATGTAGGTGCATTAAAGGAAAATGCTATGAGTGATGTGACGGGTGCGAACGTCCTTCCTGGAACTTGAGCTTGAATCAACCAACGCTCCTCCTCGGGTAGGGTGGCATTGTAGGTTCCAGTGAAACTTGGTAATCCAATGTTGAGATATCTTGTGACTTCCTTCAGGTGTCGTCCAAAGGGTGTATCTTCATCCGGTTGCATAAACTTGTGCTTTGCTTCCACCATCCTAAAGAGTAGAAAAGATGAGGAGTCAGAAAAGAGAAGAGTGAATTGTGTTCTAGGGCTTGTCTTAGTGGTCGTGTCCTATAGTCAGCGTGTGCTCTGATACCATCTTGTAGCGACCAGACCTCAAACAGTCTGATCTCCGTGCATCAGTGTCATCCCTGGATCAGTAATGCTGACATGCACGGTACTTGAAGGATTTATAACAGAGTAGCAATCACACACTTATTACATCGATAGTCCAACGAGGAATTTATTACAAATAATATGGCTGAAGGCCATCTAACACGATAACAGCGGAAGGCTTGGAAGATAAGTGAGTCCATCAACTCCAGCGGCATCACTGAGTATAGAACCACGACCTAAAAGGGGCATTTTACTCGTCGTCTGAAAAGTCTGCAACATGAAACATTGCAGCCCGAAAAACGGCTCAGCGCATGGAATATGCTGGCAAGGTAACACAAGAGATGCAATGAAAGTAAAGCTGTACTATATGCAATATGGCTGGTGGAAAGCTCTATGGTTAAGTTTTTGTGTAAAGCCAATTTTTCCCTACTTCAAAGGAATGCATTTTAATTAACTATCATGGTAGTTGAAACATCGTTGAGAAGATAGACATCCTCTCAACCCCAATTAAAAAGTAATCATTAAACCCAACAAAATTAATTAAAGTAACATGATGAGATGCACATGAAAATCCAAGTACTAGATACTCAAGACGTCCATAACCGGGGACACGGCTAATCATGATCAGTTTGTACACTCTGCAGTGGTTTGTGCACTTTTCCCACAAGACTCGACCGCCTCCATTTGGTTTCTCGCACTGCATGGTGTTTGAGAAACGGATGACCGAGACATAGTCTTTCAGAATCGCTAGCACCTTACGATCGAGCGGACCGTACCAACCTACATCCCCTACATCTGCTAGTCCACCACTGTAAGAGTTCGCACAACTTACTCATACTATGCTAGAGCCCATAATAGCATTGTGGTTGCACACGGAAGTTTCTAGTATGAAAAATCTCATGATCCCTTTGAGCCTGGGTGGCGGTCCAAAAGAAAAACAGGCAATCCTGGAATACCCAGATGCCTCAATCCACCCAGATGTGTATTAATATTGCCACCTGAAGTTGAACCATTAAATAAACAATTTCACATCTGTCATGGATTTCACTCACTCAATCCACGTCTACGAGCATAGCATGTCCTAGCAGCAAACGTAGAAGTAACTCCCAAAGGTTTGAATGTAATGCAGGTAATAGGTACTACCTCAGTCTACTTCCCAATCCCACAAGTTAATTGATCCTACTCATGCAATGTGTGAGGGTTTGACTAATGCAATGAAAACTGGGTAATTGGAAAGCATGATCAAAGTGTTACTTGCCTTACTGATGATCCGCAAAATCTAGAGACTCAAAGTAGCAAGCGACGCACTCCGGGTACTCTATCGCAATCAAACAAACAAGCATACAATAAGTACTTAACTAATGCACGGGTAAAACTTAAATAAGAGATCTAACCAGAAAGTTCAACTTAGGAACTCCGGTTTGCAAAAAGAATCAACTCGAAAGAAGCAACGAAACTCAAACTGCAAAAGAAACGAGCTCCGAATTACTAGTTGGCCTAAAGTCAAATTTTACACTAGACAAAATCTTGTTCCAGTTGATTAAATATAAAGAGGGCTTCGAGACGAAGATCTGGGATTTTGAATCACCTGATTCCGACTCTCGAGCGAAAAGAAAAACGAAAAACAAGATCAGGGCAGAAATCGCGATCGGAAAAATCACGGATAAATACCCCGAAAAAGAAAAACGACGAACAGACTAACAAACGAACGTTCGCTGTCTGCGGTTAACTAATGAAACCCGTTCGTTAAAACGAACGTACGGACGAACGTCCGCTATTTAACTAAACCGGCGGAAAATAAAAAAACCGAACCGATCTATTTTAAAAAAAACAGAACTAGGTTTTCTTAAACAAACCGATCTAAAACCGAGAAAAAACTACCTCACTCCGGCGAACTCCGGCGGACTCCGGCAAGGGGCGGCGGCGGCTGCCGCGCGGCGGGGCGGTGGGGTGCGGCGGCGGCTCGGCGCGGCGGGAGGCGGCGGCGGCGGGGCGGCGGGAGTTGGGCCGGCTCTGGCGCTATATAAAGCCCAGAGTCCTGGTCCTTTACGAGTCTAAGTCGGTTCCTCCCTTTTTTTTTAAAAAAAAAGAGTCCCAGCGCAGAAAAACTAACGAAAGAAATACCAAACGGACTCCAAAATTCCCGAAATAAATTTTCACCGTACTCTAATAATATTTAGGACAAAGTGAACATTTTTCCCGGACCTAAATGCAATTTTGAAAAACGCGTATTTTTCCTATGCAAATAATCCGAAAATAAATCCAGAAAAATACCAAAAGTGATTTTAATATTTTTCCTCCAATATTTCTGTTATTTTGGAGAAGTCATATTATCTCCGCTCATATTTTGTATTTAGAAATATTTTTAGGAGAGAAAAATAATTAGAATCACACTGTCCTCGTACCGGTATTCGAGCGAACTCAAATACGAAAACGGTAAAATCCCCAACTCTCTCCATAGGTCCTTGAGTTGCTTAGAATTTTGAGGAACTCCACGAATAAAAATGCAAAACATGCAAATGCAAATATGATCTATGTATAACATTCCAAATTGAAAATTTGGGATGTTACACCCTCACACATTGCATGAGTAGAATCAATTAACTTGTGGGATTGGGAAGTAGACTGAGGTAGTATCTATTACCTGCATTACATTCAAACCTTTGGGAGTTACTTCTACATTTGCTGCTAGGACATGCTATGCTCGTAGACGTGGATTGGGTGTGTGAAATCCATGACAGATGTGAGATTGTTTAATTAATGGTTCAACTTAAGGTGGCAACATTAACACACATCTGGGTGGATTGAGGCATCTGGGTAATCCAGGATTGCCTATTTTTATTTTGGACCGCCACCCAGGCTCAAAGGGATCATGAGATTATTCATACTAGAAACTTCCGTGTGCAACCACAATGCTATTATGGGCTCTAGCATAGTATGAGTAAGTTATGCGAACTCTTACAGTGGTGGACTAGCAGATGTAGGGGATGTAGGTTGGTACGGTCCGCCCGATCGTACGGTGCTAGCGCTTCTGAAAGACTATGTCTCGGTCATCCATTTCTCAAACACCATGTAGTGCGAGAAACCAAACGGAGGCGATTGAGTCTTGTGGGAAAAGTGCACAAACCTCTGCAGAGTGTACAAACTGATCATGATTAGCCGTGTCCCCGGTTATGGACGTCTTGAGTATCTAGTACTTGGATTTTCATGTGCATCGCATCATGTTACTTTAATTTAATTTTTTTGGGTTTAATGATTACTTTTAATTGGGGTTGAGAGGATGTCTATCTTCTCAACGATGTTTCAACTACCATGATAGTTAATTAAAATGCATTCCTTTGAAGTAGGGAAAAATTGGCTTTACGCAAAAACTTAACCATAGAGCTTTCCACCGGCCATATTGCATATAGTATAGCTTTACTTTCATTGCATCTCTTGTGTTACCTTGCCAGCATATTCCATGTGCTGACCCGTTTTTCGGGCTGCAACGTTTCATGTTGCAGACTTTTCAGACGACGAGTAAGATGCCCTTTTAGGTCGTGGTTCTATACTCAGTGATGCCGCTGGAGTTGATGGACTCACTTATCTTCCAAGCCTTCCGTTGTTGTCATGTTAGATGGCCTTCAGCCATATTATTTGTAATAAATTCATCGTTGGACTATCGATGTAATAAGTGTGTGATTGCTACTCTGTTATAAATACTTCAAGTACCGTGCGTGTCAGCATTACTGATCCAGGGATGAGACTGATGCACGGAGATCAGACTGTTTGAGGTCTGGTCGCTACAAGATGGTATCAGAGCACACGCTGACTATAGGACACGACCACTAAGACAAGCCCTAGAACACAATTCACTCTTCTCTTTTCTGACTCCTCATCTTTTCTACTCTTTAGGATGGTGGAAGCAAAGCATAAGTTTATGCAACCGGATGAAGATACACCCTTTGGACGACACTTGAAGGAAGTCACCAGATATCTCAACATTGGATTACCAAGTTTCACTGGAACCTACAATGCCACTCTACCTGAGGAGGAGCGTTGGTTGATTCAAGCCCAAGTTCCAGGAAGGACGTTTGCACCCGTCACCTCACTCATAGCATTTTCCTTTAATGCACCTACATGGAGCCTAGGAAGGAGCATGGCAGCCCACATTGCTATGGGAAGGATTGGAGAAGTCTACCAGACGGAGCTAAAGGACACTATCTACCAGATTTGTTGACGCCGAGATGAGAATTGGGATATGATCAGCACTCGGAAGGGTATGTCCATTGCATCATTCATCCAGGAGTTGAACCACCACATTCGTCGCCAGGAGCACCAGATGTGTGCATGGATGATAGATTTGAAGAAGGCCCTAAATAGGAATTTGGCGCTAGAGGAAGAACTCAAGTCTACACGCGACGGATATGAGGAGGAGATGAAGATACTTGTGGAGAAGAACGATGATTTGACCCGGAAGTTAGGGATACTCATGGGAGAAGAAGACGAGGAAGAAGAACCCAAGGAGATTCCACCAGAGGATTATATCATCATAGATGACACGGATTCGGAAGCTGAGGATAGCAAGGATGAAGACTATGAAGATGAAGCTGGAGCAGATATTATGGAATCCTCTGCCGATCAATATTTTTAGATGACGACCCTGTGATTTACCTCCATATATTAGATTTAGAGCACTTTTGTAACGATCGTTAGATTCGTAAGACCTTGTTTGAAATTGATTGGTGTGATATGATTGTGTGTTTGTCTCATGTGCATATGGGTAGTGATTTTCCCTTAGACCTCTTTTCTATTCTAATCTCTTCCCTCTACACCCATCAGATGCCTCCAAGATGTGAATTCGAGTTTCCCCCTGAGCTCACCCAGTTGATCCAGTAGCAGAACACCCTGATGCAACTTCTTGTCCAGAACACTCAGAACAACCAGAACAACAACAACAACAACCCTCCACCACCACCACCCGTGGACAACCTGACACGTTTCTTAAGGTTGCAACCACCCGTGTTTGCTAGCAGCATCGAACCAATTGTGGCTGATGACTGGCTACGCAAGATTGGAAGGGATCTGACCACCGCCAATTGCTCGGATGCTGAAAAGGTGCGATTTGCCGCACACCAGTTGTCTGGACCAGCCGCAGCATGGTGGGAGAATTACACAGCCACTTACCCCGTAGCCAATGTCACTTGGGATCAGTATTAGCAAGCTTTTCGTACCGCCCATGTCTCAACTGGAGCCATGAGTATGAAGAAGCAGGAGTTTCGCAACTTGCGCCAAGGAAATCGTACTGTGGCTCAGTACGTGGATGAGTTTAGTACCCTATCTCGTTATGCCCCAGATGATGTGGCCACAGATGCCAAGAAGCAGGAGAGATTTATGGAAGGGCTAAATGATGAGATGAGTGTACATTTGATGGTGGCAACTTTCAATAATTATCAGGAGTTGGTTGACCGCGCCCTGATGATTGAAAGGAAGCATCAGCAGATTGAGAGCCGCAAGAGGAAGTATGGGCAAGGAAAGTATAACTCTGGAGCTCAGCAGAAGCCTCGCTTTACCCCTAAAGCAGTAGGACAGTTTCCGCATACCCATGGAAGAAGTAGCTCACACAATCACAATGGCACCAAGAATGGCAATGGTAATGGGAATGGGAATGGAGCCAATGGAAACCAGAACCGCCCTACACCATCCACACCCACCAAGAGGGATTTTAGCCATGTCACTTGTTACAAGTGCGGGAAGACTGGACATTATGCTAATGAATGCCCAAAAGTTAAGAATGGGAACGGCAATGGAAGCGCCGGGAAGAAGCCCAACCCGTTCAACAAAGGACAAGTGAACCACGTGACTGTGGAAGAAGTAGAGGAGCAACCAGATGCAGTTATAGGTAAGTTCTTAGTTAAGTCCTTTACTGCACTCGTTCTTTTCGATACTAGTGCATCGCATTCATATATTTCAAGGGGATCCGTGGATAAGTATAAGCTGCCGACCCAAGCCCTTAGATCGCCCATGTTAGTAACCTCACCAGGAGCAGACTATATGGCTAAGTCATGGTGTGATCAGTTTACATATTCCCTTCGGACCTAATAGTATTGGAATCTCAAGGACTGGATGTGATATTAGGCATGGATTGGTTATCTAAGTATGAAGGGAATATTGAATGTGCCAGTAAGACCATTTTACTTACCACGCCGGAAGGAACAAGGATCAAGTATGTATCCCAGCATGAGTCAAAAAGGAGTAGATTAAATTCCCTGTCAGGAGTTGTACAGGAGGAAGTGCCAGTAGTGAAGGATTATCCGGATGTGTTTACAGAGGAGTTACCTGGCATGCCACCGGATAGAGATATAGAGTTTTTGATTGAACTTTTGCCAGGCACCGGGCCAATTTCTAAGAGACCCTATAGGATGCCCGCAAAGGATTTGGAGGAAATTAAGAAGCATATTAAGGAGTTACTGGATAAAGGATTTATACGCCCAAGTTCTTTGCCTTGGGGTTCGCCAGTACTTCTAGTGCAGAAGAAGGATGGATCGTTAAGAATGGTTGTTGATTACCGAGGATTGAATGAAGTAACGATCAAGAACAAGTACCCACTGCCAATGATCAATGATCTGTTCGATAGATTGCAAGGAGCTAAGGTCTTTTCTAAGATCGATCTACGATCAGGGTACCATCAATTGAAGATCCGAGAGCAGGATATACCTAAGACGGCCTTTACCACTAGGTATGGGTTGTACGAGTATACCGTTATGTCGTTTGGTCTGACAAACGCACCGGCATACTTTATGAACCTGATGAACAAAGTGTTTATGGAGTATTTGGATAAGTTCGTCGTAGTGTTCATAGATGATATCTTGATCTTCTCGAAGGATGAAGAGGAGCATGAAGAGCATTTGCGTTTGGTATTGGAGAAGCTCAGAGAACATCAGTTATATGCCAAGTTTAGCAAATGTGAGTTTTGGTTGAAGGAAGTCGGATTCCTCGGACATGTTATATCCGGAGATGGAATAGCAGTAGATCTCGCTAAGGTGGACACTGTGACCAATTGGGAAGCACCGACAACCGTTGGAGAGATCCGGAGTTTTTTGGGACTCGCAGGATACTACCGGAGATTTATCGAGAATTTCTCGAAGATTGCAAAGCCAATGACGGAGTTGTTGAAGAAGGACACCAAGTTCTGTTGGACCGAAGAATGTGAGACTAGTTTCCAGGAGTTGAAGAAAAGGCTGGTATCATTCCCTGTGTTGATTCTGCCAGATCAACATAAGGATTATGAGGTGTACTGCGACGCTTCACTTCGAGGACTTGGAGCTGTTCTTATGCAGGAAGGAAAAGAGTTGTTTCGTATGCTTCACGACAACTAAAACCTCATGAGATGAACTATGCCACCCACGATTTGGAGTTAGCAGCCGTAGTGCATGCATTGAAGACATGGAGACATTTTCTTATTGGAAACCATTGTGAGGTATATACGGATCATAAGAGTTTGAAGTATATATTCACTCAGAAGGAGCTGAATCTTATGCAAAGGAGATGGCTGGAACTCATTAAGGATTATGACATGAGATTGCATTATCATCCCGGAAAGGCTAACATAGTAGCTGATGCGTTAAGCCGTAAGAGTCATGTCAACACCCTAATGATGGAGGAGTTTCCAAAGGAGTTAGCCGAGGACCTACGAGAACTACGTTTGGAGATAGTTTCGAGAGGCTATGTAGCAACATTAGAAAGCCAGTCTACCCTGATGAATAAAATTAGAGAAGCTCAGAAAGCTGACAAGGAGGTTGTCGCTATAAAGGAGAGGATGAGCGAAGGAAAAGCTAAAGGTTTTCGTGAGGATGAACACGACACCTTATAGTTTGAGGATCGAATCTATGTGCCCAATGTCCCGGAGATCAGAAAGTTGATTTTACAGGAGGCCCATGATTCACCATACTCGATTCACCCAGGAAATACTAAGATGTATTTGGATTTGAAGGATATTTTCTGGTGGACCGGTATGAAGAAGGATATTGCGGAGTATGTAGCAGTTTGTGATGTATGTCAGAGAGTAAAGGCAGAACATCACAAGCCAGTAGGATTGTTACAACCTATGCCAATTCCCAAATGGAAGTGGGAGAAGCTTGGTATGGATTTTATCACCGGATTGCCCAAGACCAAAGCAGGATATGACTCAATCTGGGTAGTAGTAGACCGATTGACGAAGGTAGCCCACTTTATTCCGATGAAAACCACTTATACCAGTGCAAAGTTGGCTAAGATATACATGACTAGAATTGTATGTCTGCATGGAGTTCCGAGGAGTATTGTATCTGATAGAGGAACCCAGTTTACCTCAAAGTTCTGGAATCAGTTACATGAAACTTTGGGTACTAGGCTAGAGTTTAGCACAGCGTTTCACCCGCAGACTGATGGACAGACGGAGAGAGTCAATCAGATTTTAGAGGACATGCTGAGAGCCTGTGCATTAGATTACGAATCTAGTTGGGATGACAACTTGCCCTATGCGGAGTTCTCATACAACAACAGCTACCAAGCCAGTTTAAAGATGGCACCGTTCGAGGCATTGTATGGAAGGAGATGCCGAACATCGTTGTCGTGGGATGAAGTTGGAGACCGACAGCTGTTTGGACCAGACTTAATCAAAGAGTCTGAGGAGAAGGTGAAGTTGATTCGAGATAGACTGAAGGTAGCTCAGTCCAGGCAGAAGAGTTATGCCGACTCGAAGCGCAAGGAGATAACCTATGAGATCGGAGATAGAGCGTACCTAAGAGTATCGCCTCTGCGAGGAGTTAAACGTTTCGAAGTTAAAGGAAAGTTAGCCCCGAGATTTGTGGGACCTTACCGTGTTTTGGAGCGCATGGGCGAGGTTGCCTATAAGTTGGAATTGCCCGAAGGATTGTCAGGAGTGCACGACGTGTTTCACGTTTCGCAACTGAAGAAGTGCCACGCGGAGATGGCCGATATACTGCTTAGAGACACAGTACCCCTGGAAGCAATTCAGTTAGACAGTGATCTGACTTGCGAAGAGAAGCCTGTTAAGATTCTCGAATTTTCGAGCAGAGTTACCCGCAGTAAGGTTATCAAGTTTTGCAAAGTTCAGTGGAGTCACCACACCGAGGAAGAAGCTACCTGGGAACGAGAAGATGATCTACGCAAGGACCACCCACACATGTTCTCTAGCCAAGTCGAATCTCGAGGGCGAGATTCATTCTAAGAGGGGTAGGTTTGTAACATCCCAAATTTTCAATTTGGAATGTTATACATAGATCATATTTGCATTTGCATGTTTTGCATTTTTATTCGTGGAGTTCCTCGAAATTCTAAGCAACTCAAGGACCTACGGAGAGAGTTGGGGATTTTACCGTTTTCGTATTTGAGTTCGCTCGAATACCGGTACGAGGACAGTGTGATTCTAATTATTTTTCTCTCCTAAAATATTTCTAAATACAAAATATGAGCAGAGATAATATGACTTCTCCAAAATAACAGAAATATTGGAGGAAAAATATTAAAATCACTTTTGGTATTTTTCTGGATTTATTGCATAGGAAAAATACGCGTTTTTCAAAATTGCATTTAGGACCGGGAAAAATGTTCACTTTGTCCTAAATATTATTAGAGGACGGTGAACATTTATTTCGGGAATTTTAGAGTCAGTTTGGTATTTCTTTCGTTAGTTTTTCTGCGCCGGGACTCTATTCTTTTTTAAAAAAGGGGGAACCGACTTAGACTTGTAAAGGACCCGGACTCTGGGCTTTATATAGCGCTAGAGCCGGCCCAACTCGCCTCACCCGCCCCAGCCGCCCGAACCCTAGACCGAGCCGCCGCCTCCCGCCGGCGCCGCCGGAAGCCGCCGCCGCCGCCGCCTCCCGCCGCCTCCCGCCGCCCCGCCGCCGCCGCCTCCCGCCGCCGCCGCCGCACCGAGCCGCCGCCGCACCCCGCCGCCCCGCCGCGCAGCAGCCGCCGCCGCCCCTCGCCGGAGTCCGCCGGACTTCGCTGGAGTGAGGTAGTTTTTTTTCGGTTTTTAGATCGGTTTGTTTAGGAAAACCTAGATTTGTTTTTTTTAAAATAGATCGGTTCGGTTTTTTTATTTTCTGCCGGTTTAGTTAAATAGCGGACGTTCGTTCGTACGTTCGTTTTAACGAACGGTTTTCGTTAGTTAACCGCAGACAGCGAACATTCGTTCGTTAGTCTGTTCGTCATTTTTCTTTTTCGGGGTATTTATCCGCGATTTTTTCGATCGTGATTTCTGCCCTGATCTTGTTTTTCGTTTTTCTTTTCGCTCGAGAGTCGGAATCAGGTGATTCAAAATCCCAGATCTTCGCCTCGAAGCCCTCTTTATGTTTAATCAACTGGAAAAAGATTTTGGCTACTGTAAAATTTGACTTTAGGCCAACTAGTAATTTGGAGCTCGTTTCTTTTGCAGTTTGAGTTTCGTCGCTTCTTTCGAGGTTATTCTTTTTGCAAATCGGAGTTCTTAAGTTGAACTTTCTGGTTATATCTCTTATTTGAGTTTTACCCGTGCATTAGTTAAGTACTTATTGTATGCTTGTTTGTTTGATTGCGATAGACTACCCGGAGTGCGCCGCTTGCTACTTTGAGTCTCTAGGTTTTGCGGATCATCAGCAAGGCAAGTAACACTTTGATCATGCTTTCCAATTACCCAGTTTTCATTGCATTAGTCAAACCCTCACACATTGCATGAGTAGGATCAATTAACTTGTGGGATTGGGAAGTAGACTGAGGTAGTACCTATTACCTGCATTACATTCAAACCTTTGGGAGTTACTTCTACGTTTGCTGCTAGGACATGCTATGCTTGTAGACGTGGATTGGGTGAGTGAAATCCATGACAGATGTGAGATTGTTTAATTAATGGTTCAACTTAAGGTGGCAACATTAATACACATCTGGGTGGACTGAGGCATCTGGGTATTCCAGGATTGCCTGTTTTTCTTTTGGACCGCCACCCAGGCTCAAAGGGATCATGAGATTATTCATACTAGAAACTTCCGTCTGCAACCACAATGCTATTATGGGCTCTAGCATAGTATGAGTAAGTTGTGCGAACTCTTACAGTGGTGGACTAGCAGATGTAGGGGATGTAGGTTGGTACGGTCCGCCGGATCGTAAGGTGCTAGCGCTTCTGAAAGACTATGTCTCGGTCATCCGTTTCTCAAACACCATGCAGTGCGAGAAACCAAACGGAGGCGATCGAGTCTTGTGGGAAAAGTACACAAACCTCTACAGAGTGTACAAACTGATCATGATTAGCCGTGTCCCCGGTTATGGACGTATTGAGTATCTAGTACTTGGATTTTCATGTGCATCTCATCATGTTACTTTAATTTAATTTTGTTGGGTTTAATTATTACTTTTAATTGGGGTTGAGAGGATGTCTATCTTCTCAACGATGTTTCAACTACCATGATAGTTAATTAAAATGCATTCCTTTGAAGTAGGGAAAAATTGGCTTTACGCAAAAACATAACCATAGAGCTTTCCACCAGCCATATTGCATATAGTATAGCTTTATTTTCATTGCATCTCTTGTGTTACCTTGCCAGCATATTCCATGTGCTGACCCGTTTTTCGGGCTTCAACGTTTCATATTGCAGACTTTTCAGACGACGAGTAAGATGCCCTTTTAGGTCGTGGTTCTATACTCAGTGATGCCGCTGGAGTTGATGGACTCACTTATCTTCCAAGCGTTCCGCTGTTATCGTGTTAGATGGCCTTCAGCCATATTATTTGTAATAAATTCATCGTTGGACTATCGATGTAATAAGTGTGTGATTGCTACTCTGTTATAAATCCTTCAAGTACCGTGCGTGTCAGCATTACTGATCCAGGGATGACACTGATGCACGGTGATCAGACTGTTTGAGGTCTGGTCTCTTCAATAACAACCAAGGGATCTCGATATCTTCCATGCTACACACATTATAGGCGGTTCCCAAACAGTATGGTAAAGTTTATACCCCCCACCACCAACAAGCACACTCCATGGCTGGCCCGAAACAACGGGTACCGTCCATACCAACAACAGTCCTGGGGGAGTTTTGTTTAATTATTTTGATTTAATATGAGCATGGGACTGGGCATCCAGGTTACCGGCCATTTTCTCGTGAATGATGAGATGAGTCCACTCATCATGAGAGTAACCCACCTAGCATGGAAGATAGAGATAACCCTAGTTGATACATGAGATATTCGAGCATACAAAACATAATTTCATTTGAAGGTTTAGAGTTTGGCACATACAAATTTACTTGGAACGGCAGGTAAATACCGCATATAGGAAGCTATGGTGGACTCATATGGAATAACTTTGGGATTTATGGAAGTGGATGCACACGCATTATTCCCGCTTAGTACAAGTGAAGGCTAGAAAGAGACTAGGAAGCGACCAACTAGAGAGCGACAACAGTCATAAACATGCATTAAGATTAATCAACAATGAGTGCAAGCATGAGTAGGATATAAATCACCATGAACATACATATCGTGGAGGCTATGTTGATTTTGTTTCAACTACATGCGTGAACATGTGCCAAGTCAAACCACTTGAATCGTTCAAAGGAGGACACCACCCTATCATACCACATCACAACCATTTTAATAGCATGTTGGCACGCAAGGTAAACTATTATAAACTCCTAGCTAATTAAGCATCGCATGAGCAAGTATAATCTCTAATTGTCATTGGAAGCATGTTTCATTCATAATAGGCTGAATCAGGAATGATGAGCTAATCGTATTTACAATAACAAGATAGGTCGAGTTCATATCAGCTTCTCTCATCTCAATCAATCCATCATATACCATCATTATTGCCTTTCATTCTGTCGGTGGAAACGACACCTATGGGATCAATGGAATCCCTTCTACGGTCGATGGATGCGAGATTGTGCAAAGAGCGGGTCTAAGAGCCAGTACAAGGATCATTTACCCAGGTTTGGGCCGCGATAATGCGTAATAACCTTGTCTTGCTTTGGTGTGTATTCGAGTGTTCTTGAGTTCTTAAACTAGCTATGGTGCATACCTAGTTCAAAACATCCGAATCCTTCTCCAATATGCCTCGGGCCTCCTTTTATAGTCAAAAAGGGGCTGGCACAGTGGCACACAGGAGGTGGAAAGGTATACAGTGTAAGCTTGTCTCATGCCATTACGGGACAAGACACATTAAATGCGCTACTTAGGTGTCCACTTGCTTTATCGGGGATGGGAACGAGGCCCGTCCCATCCGCTGCCGCTCCGTCTGGTTGCGACGCACATCCAAGCCAGCGGGGCAGGCAGCTGAGGTGGCGTGGTGGTAGGGTCTTCATGAAGATCTGCATGCCACCACGCAGGTGCTTGACTAGTTGGATCAAGATCCACGTACCCCCACGTGGGTACTTTCCTGGGCTAGTGGGTCGACCGCCGAGATGGGGCGACGATGGGGCGGTAAGGGCTTGCTGTGGTCTTGCGTCTGTTCCTAGCAAGGGTCTTGCCGGGGCCTCTGCGAGCGTCTTCGGCAAGAGGCTTGCTGGGGCTTTGCGGTATCTTTGGCAAGGAGCCTTGTCGGGGCCTCGTGGGCATCCTCGGCAAGGAGCCTTGCGATCGCCTTGCCTTCTGGTTCTCATCTTAGGATTCATAGACCATTGTCTTTAGAAAGATCTGCATGCCATCACGTGGGCCTTCCCGAGCCTTGGTTCCAACGCTGTCGATGATGTCGGAGCTCGTAGGCTCAAGGGTGGCTGCAATGGAGGCGTTTGGGTGAGTTTCCCCGGCAAGGGTTCTTGCCGGGGCGTGCAGGCCGCCCCGACTAGGGTCTTGTCAGGGGAAGCCTCTCTTCTTGCTTGGCCTTCTTGCGCCATTGTCTGGGCGCTGCTCTGGTAGCCTTGTGTCTCTAGCTTCCCTCCTCTGCCCTATTATGTGTGGCCGCAGGCGTGGCTCTGACTGCCCGTGCACAAGTAAGGGGTGCAAAGGAGAGCACCTACTTTTGTACACCGACAGGAGCCCCCGGGCCTGGGACATACATAAGCGCGACGCGTTGTTGGGCTAGGCCTAGAACGGTGTGCGGGCAGTGGGGTTGGATTCTTTTTACTGCAGTAACTCCCCTGGTGGTTGCGCTTCCCCATGATCTGCGCTGACGTGGGGGTCGTGCGTGGGGCGGTCGCAACATGCTTGCGTCATCTTGTGGTTCCAAAATAGTAAAGAGGCGGTTCGCGTTCTCCTCATAAAAAATAGAGGAAGTTGTGGGGGCGCGGCTCATTTACTAAGTGGACTCAGGTCGCCCCACGATCACGGGGTACTAAATGTTCGTACCACGTGCCACCTGAACCCTGACCCGCCCGCCACGTGCCCCTCATGCATCGGGTAGGGCAGGCGGCGGACGCAGAGGGTGCGGGTTTTAACGCTGGGGCGGGGGGCCGGGCGCCACTAATTGGAGCAGCAGGTCGGTCTTGTTTCCTTGTGTCTCCGGCTTTTGGACTGGTTGATCTGGGCGGTCACCCTTCTATAAAGAAGGGAGAGAGGGACAATGTTCCCCCCACTCCACTCATCCTCTTCCAGTGCGATCTCTTCCCTTCCCAAGTTATGCCAAGAGGGCGTGGCCGTGGCCGTGCCCCTACGGAGGTGAACAGGTCGTCCTCTTGTCAGAGGGTGGCGGCGGTCAATGAAGAGCCGGATGCCCAAGACAAGGGCCGCGCTAGAGGTAGAGGCGCCGGCCGGGGTCGTGGTCGGCGAGGTGGTCGAGGCAGAGGCGGGCGAAGTCGGGGGACATCCGTGTCGTCATCATCTCCGTCTCCATCTCCTCCGCCCGCTCCTCCTGCCTCACCATGCGGCCATGTTGGGGACATAGCGCTGGAGTTCATCTTGCAACTACGCGAGCCGCCGCGCAGTCGTCTCCATCTTCCTGAAGCATTCATGAGGGTGTTGGAGGTCGACCAGCCATCGAGGTTGAGGCTTCACATGGAGGGGTGTTGCAATGGCGCCATGTGGGTGAACAACAAGTTCTCCACTCTTCATGTAATGCTCCTCCACCGGGGGTGGAAGACCTTCGCGCATGCCCACTACTTGATGAAGGGTCACGTCCTCTGCTTCAGGTTAGCGAAGAGCGATTTTCTCTCCGTCAAGGTCTTCAGGCGCTCGGGACACATGCTAGGGTGCTGTGCGGAGAGCTCGACCGATGACGAAAACTCCTCCCTGAGCAATAGTGATGGGGAGGACAACGACAACGACGATGAGGGAAGCAGGCAGGAGGATGACGGGTCCGACTAGGCGTCAGACACACCATCTCTGGGCGATGCTGGCAGCACCATCATCTGCATCGCCAGCCCCTCAAACTTCTTGGGGTCACCTCCTTGGGCGGCTCGCATTGGGAGGCCGGAGAAGACGAAGATGGTGGGCGGCGGCCGTTATGTTGGAGTACGCGGGCATCAACTCGTGTGTTGCCGGCCCGGTGCCTCATCTTTCGGCTCTTCTCCCGGCGCCATCATCACCAGCCTTCTTCGGGACGGCCATCGGGATGTTCTCTTGGTGCTTTTTGTTTCTCGCGCTTCACCTAGGCGCTCCCTTTGCCCTTTTGCCATCTTGTTCCATTTCCTGAGGAGAGGGACAAGAAAGGGATTACATGCATCTTATCTATTTTTAGTTTTGAAGCCTACGGGCCTTTGTAGGATTTAAATCTTGTAATCCCCTTGCTCATGTATGCATTCTGTATGAATCGTACTTGTTTACAACGTATTAATGGAGAGAAGGGTGTTTGCCGGGTTTCTTTTTGTGCGTGGGCAGGGGCCACACCAAGGAACAAATCCTCGTTATCTTAAGATAAACATCGTACCCGGCAACAGGCCTTGCCGTCTCCCTGCCCTATAGCTCGACCACGTTCATGCCCTTGGCAGAAGTAGGAGCAGAGTAGGATTAGGCCCTTCGTCTGCTCCTTTCCCATCACACTACTACCGAGTTCTGGTCCAAAACAAAGTTTGTTGGACGCAGGGAAAAGGGGAGCATGATGGCATAAGAGCGAGCGAATTCTCATACGTTCAAGTTTCATACGGAAGTAAGGAGTGGGGAATGAAGGACTTATCTGGTCTTGTAGCCCCCGGCAACCTCGTCTTGCTGTGGTCGGACCCTTGGATCCTCAGCCCCCGGCAACCTTGGTTCGCCAGGGTCGGAGCGTCAGCCCATCATCTTTCTTCCAAACAGCTCAGTAGAAATGTCCATGCATCCTGTGAACAAGAGGATGGAAAGGAAACAGATAGACGCATACTCGACCTCTATGTTTAGGGTTAGCCGCCGCCAAACACTATCAACCCTAATAGAGAAAGAGAGTCAACCTAGCATGCATGCTAAAACTTAGGGCGCCAACGCTTCATATATTTATGCCCAGGGTCTGCGCCCGGCTCTATACGAATGGTTACATGCCTTGCCGGAAAGGCTTGTACAAAAGGGTGGCTTGCCGGGGAGCCCGGCAACCGCGCCTTACGGGTAAAACTTGCGAAGATGTTCGATGTTCCAGGAGTTTCTCACTGGAATACCATCTTCGGTCTCCAGGCGGACTGCGCCAGGCCTGGTAACTCGTATTACTCGATAAGGGCCTTCCCACTTCAGCGTCAACTTGTTGGAATTCTTGGCCAACTGAACGCGCCGAAGAACAAGGTCGCCTTCCTCAAAGCTTCGGGCATGAACCATGCAGCTATGATAGTGGTGCAAGGCTTGTCGGTAGCGCGCTGCTCGCACAGCCGCCCGAAGACGATCTTCCTCGAGGAGCGTTGCGTCATCTTGCCGCAGTTGCTCTTGCTCAAGCTCATCATAAGCGAGCACTCGGAGTGACCCATATGTGAGTTCCATGGGGAGAACTGCTTCCACCCCGTAAACGAGGGAGAAAGGTGTCTGGTCGGTGGCTCGATTTGGTGTCGTTCTGATTGACCAAAGAACCGCCGGCAATTCATCAATCCAGCGCCTTCCGCACTTGTGCAGCCTGTCAAAAGTCCTTGTCCGAAGGCCTCGCAGTACTTCAGCATTTGCCCTTTCCACCTGGCCATTGCTTCGAGGATGCGCAACAGAAGCAAAACAGACCTTGCCGCCTAGGTCTTGAATATACTGCATGAATGTGCGGCTTGTGAACTGTGTGCCGTTGTCGGTGATGACTCTGTTTGGTATCTCAAATCGGCAAACTACGCCCTTGAAGAACTTGATGGCTGATTGTGCTGTCACCTTTCTCATTGCTTCCACCCCTGGCCACTTTGCAAACTTGTCGATTGCAACGTACAAGTACTCAATGCCCCCGAGAGCACGGGGAAAGGGGCCCAGTATGTTGAGCCCCCAAACCGAGAATGGCCAGGAAAGAGGGATTGTTTGGAGAGCTTGAGCTGGTTGATGAAGCTTCTTTCAATAGAACTGACACGCTTCACACTTGGTTACTAGTGCCGTTGCATCCTCGAGGGCAGTGGGCCAGAAGAAACCTTCCCGGAATGCCTTGCCGGAAAGGGCCCTTGACCCTACATGGGAGCCACATATGCCTCCGTGTATCTCTGCCAATAGCTCCAGTCCTTCCTCCCGGGCAATGCACTTCAATTTCACACCGTTCGGCCTTTTTCTGTACAAGACGTCATCGACGAACTGGTACATGACAGATTGACGGGCTAGTTTCTCCGCTTCCTCCTGCTCCTCAGGAAGCTCCCCGGTTTGGAGAAATTGGACGCTATGTTGTGCCCATGCCAGAGACTGGGGCTCGATGGCAAGGACTAAAGGCATCTCCTCTGCCATAGGAGCAACTGTCTCCATGGTGAGGGCTTGACGCCCTGCTAGAGTCTTTGGCCATATGGCAGGCTCAGCGTACCCGGCAACATCATTGCCGGCGACCCCTGGGGGCTCGGCAGGAAAGTACTTGTCGGGGCCTGATTTCCTTCGCTTGTTCTTCTCTGTCAATGGTTTAATGGATGGCCGAGTTAATCGAAGCACAAAGGTACCTGGTTGCACATGCAATCTGAGGGTGGCGCGCTTTGACAAGTAGTCGGCTATGTCGTTCTCTGCTCGGGGGGACAAGCTCTACTTGTATACTGTCAAAGCGCTCCTCCAGCTTCGTCACTTCATCTATGTAGGACTCCATCAGCGGGCTCTGGTAATCTTTGTTAACTTTCTTGATGACAAGCTGCAAATCACCTCTGATGATGAGCTTCTTGATTCTAAGGTCTGCCGCGATCCTGAGACTAGCAAGCAGTCCCTCGTACTCGGCAATGTTGTTCGTCGACATCTCCCTGGGGAAGTGCATCTGGACCACATACTTGAGGTGCTCTCCGGTGGGCGCAACTAGCAGCACACCAGCACCGGCGCCTTGCAGCGAGAAAGCCCCGTCAAAGTACATAATCTAGTTGCGACTCGTTTCCTTGCCGGGGAGAGTGGTCTCCTGGATCTCTTCATCAGGCGTTGAAGTCCATTCTGCAACGAACTCCGCCAAGACTCTACTCTGAATCGTCGAAGTGCTTTCAAACTTCAAACCAAAGATCGACAGTTCCAAGGCCCATTCCACAATCCTCCCGGTCGCATCTGGGTTATGCAATATCCGCTGCAACGGGAGGCGGGTGACGACAGTAATTTCACGTGCTTGGAAGTAATGACGCAGCTTCCTCGAGGTCATAAGGAGGCCGAAGAGCAATTTCTGCACACCGGAGTACCACGACCTAGCCCCCTGCAAGAGGGAGCTGACAAAGTAAACCAGGTGCTGCATCATCTTCTTCTTCTGCACTACTTCATTTGGTTGCGTCGCTCCTGTCCCAGTGGCATCAGGTTCTGTCGTTGCTATTGCTTCCGTATTGACCTTTCTCTGGGCTACTTGCGCCGCGTTGACCACTTGGTTCGTCGCCGCTAGATATAGCAGCAACGGCTCTTGTGGTTTGAGTGCAACCAGTATTGGCATAGAGGAGAGGTACTTCTTCAAATCTTGTAGTGCTGCTTCGACTTCTGGGGTCCACTCCATTGGGCCCGCCTTTTTCAAGATTTTGAAAAAGGGAAGGGCTTGCTCGACAGCCAGCAAGCCGGTGCACATCCTTGATCTGCCTGGGCGTTTCAATCTGCTCGATGGCCTTGATCTTGTCTGGATTCGCCTCAATTCCACGTTGTGACACAAAGAAACCGAGGAGCTTGTCGGACGGAATGCCGAAGACACACTTCTCAGGGTTCATCTTGAGGTTGATCTTGCGCAAATGCACAAACGTCTCTTCCAAATCTTGTACGAGCGTTACTTTGTCCTGGTTTTGACCACTATATCATCCATATAGGCTTCCTATTTCTATGTAGCTGAGGCTCAAAGCCAATTTGGACTGCTCTTGCAAATGTTAAGCCAGCACTCTTCAACCCGAAAGGCATTCATATGAAACAATACGTACCACATGGGGTGATGAACGCCGTCCTCTCTTCATCTTCTCTTGTCACGAAGATTTGATGGTACCCTGAGTATGCGTCAAAAAATGATAACAGGTGACACCCGACCGTGGAATCTACAATCTAGTCAATGCACTGCAATGGGAAATGGTCCTTTGGGTAGGCCTTATTGATGTCTGTGTAATCAATACACAGTGTCCACATCCCATTTGCCTTGCGCACCACCACTGGATTGGCCAACCACGTCGGATGGAGTACTCCTCTCACCAAGCCTGCCTCCTCTAACTTCCTGGTTTCCTCTCTGATGAACTCTTGTCGTTCCAGAGCTTGCTTCCTGATCTTCTGCTTGTCGGGCCGCGCATGAGGGCAGACATCAAGATGGTGCTCAATCACCTCCCTGGGAATGCCGGGGATGTCAGATGCTTGCCATGCAAACACGTGGACATTCGCACGCAAGAAGGTGACGAGCGCGTCTTCCTATTTGCTGTCGAGGGCGGAGCTTATGGTGAAAGCCCCTCCCGTGCCATCCTCCTTGACGGACACCTTCTTGGTTTCTGGTGGTGCAACTCTAGATTTCTTGCTCTTACCAGTGGAGCTCTCTGGCACGTTCTCGACGGGAGCGCTGCACTCCGAAGAGGTGCGCTTGCCGGAGTGAGTGTGAGAGGTCTTACCAATCTTCCTTCATCCCGAGGCTTCAGTGGCCGGAGCAAGTGCCTTGGTGGCAGTCACTGCTACTGCCTCCCGGTAAAGTTGATCAGTGCATCCTTCTTGTTGGAGGGGACGGTGATGATGGACATCGGCCCATGCATCTTCAGTGTGTTGTAGGCGTAATGTGATGCTGCCATGAACTTGGCTAACGCTGGGCGACAACATCAAAAACAACCCTCTCCGTCCTATAGTTCAGCTCGCCTCCGAATGTCACGGGCAGTGTGACTTTACCCTTGGGTTGACTCCTTCCCGGGTTGACCACTTAAAACGTGCCCATCTCTTTGAGGTCTCCATCAGGAATTTGCAGCCTTTTGATCACGACGGGAGAGATCAAGTTCAGACCGGCCCCGCCATCAACCAGCAATTTTGTCACCTTGAGGTTGAGTATTGTTGGTGAAACAAACAATAGCAATCACCCGACCATAGTTGTGCGATTAGGGTGATCCTCGGTGTCAAAAATGATGGGTGTGCTGGACTACTTCAGCACCTTCTGGGCATCGAACGATGGTTCCGCTGCTGTGATCTCACACACCCACTGCTTGAGCTGGCGGTGAGAGGTGTGCAGGGAGGCACCACAGTCGACGCACATGGCCTCCATAGCTTTCTGGAACTCTTGCTCACTGGACTCGTCGTCCTCATCATGATCATCATCTTCTTACTTCTTGTCGCAGTCCCGGGTGGGCCTTTCTTGTTGGTTATCTTTGCCGTGGCGCGCAGGCTGGCCACCACGTTTCTTGCCGGATCCCTTAGCACCATCCTGGCCTTTCTCCTTGTCCCACCTTTCATATTCGTCTTTCTGCTTCCCTGCGAGCTGCTCGACTTGACGGCAATTCTGGAGGTCATGGCCCTTGGTGCGGTGGATCTTGCAGTATTGCTTGTCGGAGCTTCCTCGCTTGTCGACAGCCACCAAGGCCCGGTAGGCGACACACCCGACAACTTCCTTGCCGGGGTCGTCTGCCTTTGTCTTCTTGGCAGCGCCGGCGTCGTCGGATCCCTCGACGGCAAGCACGGCCTTACCCTTGCATTTCCTGTTGCGGCATCGACCCTTCTTCACTGGGGTGACGATGTCTTCGTCTGAGGAATCGGTTTCCACACCGGTGTCTTCGCCGGGGTACTTCCTTCCCTCTTCGGCCCGAGTGCATCTGTCAGCCAGAACATAGAGTTCGGCCACATCCTTGACCTTATTCATCGCCAGCTCTTCGCGCATCTTGCAGTTACACACATTCTGATGGAATGCGCAGATGACGGCGGCAGGATGAACATCCGGGATGTTGTATTGCACTCAGCTGAATCTCTTTACGTACTTGCGCAGGTTTTCACCTTCTTTCTGGGGGATGACATGCAAATCGCTTGCCTGTCCATGAGCCTGGTGGCCTCCCGTAAAGGTGCCGACGAACTCATGGCACAGAACCGACCAGGAAGAAATAGAATCTACAGGCAAGTGCATCAACCATGACATGATGTTGGGTTTAAGCGCCAACGGGAAGTAATTGGCAAGCACGTTGTCATCACGTGCTCTGGCAGTCTGCATCGCAATGGTGTAGATGCTGAGGAACTCTTACTGGTGAGTCTTGCCATTATACTTCTCGCCGACGTCAGGCTTGAATGTGCAGTCAGTGGGCCAGTGGAACCGCCACAGCTCACGGGTAAAGGCTGGACATCCTACCTCGTAAGGTAAGCCTCCAGAGTCTCCCGGTGCTGGGTAGTCCACAGTGGGTCCCGCCCGCCTATCTGACTGATGGCGTGCTTCGCGCCGGCACTCGATGGTAGTTCGAGCGTCTTCATGGGCACGCTCCCGAAGAACTTGGCGCTGATCGCGGTGGGTCCGTGGGTCGGACGACGCTATGGATATGTTCTCACAAGCGTCATCTCGACGGACCGGTGCTCGTGGTAACTGGCGAAGAGGAGGAGAATGCACTGTGGCAGCGGCGCCTCCGGTCCTTCCACCACTGGCGTACGGTGGCTAGACAGAGCGTCGGCCTGAGGGCCCCGCTGGTCGTGGCTCGTATTTGTTGGAGACGGCGACGAGGCTCCGGATGGTGGCTCTCCACTCGTCGAGCTTCTTCGCAGCAGGAGGGAAGTCGAGGAGCAACTGCCACGCTAAGGTCTCCGCCGGTGTGGGCGACGGCGAAAGCTGCGTGGACCGTGACACGCTCCGACTTCTAACCATGTTAGAAGGAGCTCTATCACGGCCCTGCAGCTGTACGCCGTTTCTGCCAGCGACTTGGCGAGCATGTTGATCTTCTACATCCCGTGACTGATGCGCAGGGCTCTTTCCGCGGCGGCGCCCAGGGTCATCAGTGTGGCGACGCTGCTCATCGCGCACGAGCTGGGAAGAGCGCGTTGTGGGCACCGCCATGGGTGTCTTGGAAGTCGGCGCGCCGCCCACACGTGGTACGACGCCGCTCTTGGAGGGCCTCGCGCCGCCTGCGGGGGGCTCGGCTCCGGCTTTGGACTTGGTGGCGTGCGGCTCGTCGTCTCATGCACGAACGACACCGCTCGCCAGGCTTCGCCTGCTAGAGTGACGTGGGTGTTCGCGGGTTGCGCCTCGGCTTCCATCCGCGACCTCCTCATTGCCAGCCTGCACTGGCACGGGCCGTTCGGCTCCGGATGAACTGATCGCCCTGATCGTCTTCTTCTTGGGAGCCATGGCGATGAAGAACTGCTGAACTAACCGCTAGACTGGATTTTCACAACTATGCAGCCCCCTACCTGGCATGCCAAAGATGTCGGTGGAAACGACACCTATGGGATCACTGGAATCCCTTCTACAGTTGACGGGCGCGAGGTTGTGCAAAGAGTGGGTTTAAGAGTCAGTACAAGGATCGTTTACCTAGGTCCAGACCGCAAGAATGCGTAATACCCTAGTCCTGCTTTGGTATGTATTCAAGTGTTCTTGAGTTCTTGAACTAGCTACGGTGCATGCCTAGTTCAAAAGATCCGAATCCTTCTCCAGTATGCCTCGGGCCTCCTTTTATAGTCAAAAAGGGGCTGCCATAGTGGCACACAGGAGGTGGAAAGGTATACAGTGATAGCTTTTCTCATGCCATTACGGGACAAGATGAATTAAATGCGCTACTTAGGTGTCCACTTGCTTTATCGTGGATGGGAACGAGGCCCCCGTCTGCTGCCGCTCCGTCTGGTTGCGACGCGCATCCAAGCCAGCGAGGCAGGCAGCTGAGGTGGCGTGGTGGTAGGGTCTTCACGATGATCCGCATGCCACCACGTAGGTGCTTGACTAGCCGGATCAGGAACCATGTACCGCCACGTGGGTACTTGCCTGGGCTAGTGGGTCGGCCGTCGAGATGGGGCGACGATGGGGCGGCAAGGGCTTGTCGTGGTCTTGCGTCTATTCCCGACAAGGGTCTTGCTAGGGCCTCTGTGAGCGTCTTCGGCAAGAGGCTTGCCGGGGCTTCGGGGTGTCTTCAGCAAGGAGCCTTGTCGGGGCCTTGTGGGCATCCTCGGCAAGGAGCCTTGCGATCGCCTTGTCTTTTGGTTCTCATCTTAGGATTCATAGACCCTTGTCTTTACAAAGATCTTAATGCCATCACATGGGCGCTTCCCGAGCCTTAGTTCCAATGTTGTCGATGATGTTGGAGCTCCTAGGCTCGAGGGTGGCTGCAATGGAGGCGTTTGGATGAGTTGCCCTGGCAAGGGTTCTTGCCGGGGGCGTGCACGCCGCCCCGGCAAGGGTCTTGTCGGGGGAAGCCTGTCTTCTTGCTTGGCCTTCTTGCACCACCGTCTTGGCGCTGCTCTGGTAGCCTTGTGTCTCTGGCTTCCCTCTTGTGCCTTGTTATGTGTGGCCGCAGGCGTGGCTCTGACTGCCCATGCACAAGTAAGGGGTGCAAAGGAGAGCCCCTACTTTTGTACACCGACACACTCGCACGACCGAATGGTGTGGATAATAATAATAGTGCACGTGCATTGGACTAAGCTAGAATCTGTAAGCATTTAATACAAGGGACAAGACAAGGTAATTTGGCTCTTAGTTAAATCAACAATAATGCATATTAGAGCCACTAAACATTTTCATCATGGTCTTCTCCTCTCGACCCCCAAAGAAAAGAAAAGAATTAAAACTATTTACATGGGAAAGCTCCCAACAAGCAAAAGAAGAAGGAGAAATATTTTTGGGTTTTCTTTTAATTACTACTACTACAGGCATGGAAAAGTATGCTAGCTAAAACCTACAACTAAATTTTTTTGGGGTTTTTCTTAAGGTTTTCAGACACACAAGAAGAAGGCTTAGAAAATAAAATAAACTAGCATGGATAGTATAATGAAAAAGTATGAGCACCGACTACTGGAATGAGTGTTTGAACATGAATGAAATGTCGGTGAGAAATACATACTCCCCCAAGATTAGGCTTTTGGCCTAAGTTGGTCTATGGCCAGTGCTGGCCTGACGGATATCCAAAGTCGTAGTTTGGATTGTACTGCGATGCATCGGCTATTGCCTGATGAGCTGCAGCTTAGAGACGATCCTCCTCCTTCGTCTCCTCATACTCATTCGCCTCCTCCCTGGTTATAACATATCTCCTTTTTGTCTCAAAAGTTAAAGAAAGTAAGAGTAGGGAGAGCAATATAGAAAGTGCGACGTCTGTCAAATATTAGTCGGTACTGGTAGAATTGTTCATTCCTCTCAACAAACTGATGGCGGACCATAGCATTATAATCTAGATATGCAGGAGGGAACTTCATATCATTTTCATGTATGGGTACACGGAAATAATTAGCCACACGAGTTGCATAAATTCCACCAAACAAATCTCCACTTAAAACCTTAAGATGTAACCTTCGTGCAACAATGCCCCCCCAAGTTATATTGTCTATCACCTAATACCGCACTCTTGAGGCCACTAAGATCTAGAACGCACATGTGGCAAGCCTCATCTTTACCGTTAATGCATCTACCAACGAAGAGAGCAAAATAATGTATGGAAGGGAAATGAATACTCCCTATGGTAGCCTGTGTGATTTCTCTAGATTCCCCCACAGTGATACTAGCTAGAAAGTACTTATATTCAGATTTTCGAGGTTCACTAACATTACCCCACTGCAGGAGTTTACAAGCATCATTAAAATCTTCTAGGTTCATGGTATAAGATTTATCATAAAGATCAAATAAAACAGTGTGAGAATTGCGTGAGGATGCAAATTTAAATCTTCTCACAAAGGAATCAATTAGGTAGTGGTACTAGGGGAACTTATCTGACACGAAGTCCTCAAGATCAGCATTACGCACATACATGTAAAATTCATCCTTGATACAAGTCTGGACCATAAACTCCTCCGAAGGCCATTCACAAGGCCGCACTTGAGCTTCCCTCGGTGGTTCATCGTCCGGCTCACGTATCGCGAGCCTTGGTACTTGCTTCCTTGAGGAACCACCTTGGTGAATTTTCCTATGCATTTTTTGTGAAAAAATTCTGAATTTTTTAGTGACTCAAAATAAAAGTGAACCAAACTCAACAAGATTGATAGAAACTACTCTCATAAGTGCCTAGAGGCCATATCATGCATTAAAACTACTTTTGACCGCACAAATTTGACATGCAAGCTCAAGAACAGGGTCGCCTTAGCAGCAAAAAATTGCAATAAATAAAGCACTAGAACCAAAACTAATTGGGCCATTGGAGGAGTCACATACCGAAGAACAATCTCCCTAAACAGTTTTGTGAATGGAGCTTTGATCCAGGAGATCGAAAATGGCAGCAAGGTGAGCTAGAACACAGGTTTGAGCCATGGGAGAATTTTTTTCTGGAGGAAGATGAAGTGTGTGGGTGCTGGAGTAAGTGGAGGGGGGCCACGTGGGGCCCACGAGGCAGGGGGCGTGCCTTGGACCCTCGTGGCCAAGTGGTGTAGCCCCCTGGTGTGTTCTTAGTGCCAAATATTCTTAAATATTCGACAAAAAATCATATTTCATTTTCGGGACATTTGGAGAACTTTTATTTTTAGGGTATTTTTATTGCAAGGATAATTTAGAAAACAGACAAAAAATACTATTTTTGCTAGATTTAATGTAAATAATAGAAAGTAAAAGGAGGGTACAGAGAGTTGTGCTTTCTAACTTCATCCATCTCATGGTAATCAAAAGGAATCCACTAACAAGGTTGATCAAGTCTTGTTAACAAACTCTTTCCGAATAACATGAAACCGAAGAATTTTCGAATAACACTAGGTTACCTCAACGGGGATATGTATGTCCCCAACAATAACAATAACATATTTGTTCTTGACAGTAGGAAGAGGGAATTGAAAACCTCCAATAACGATCGTTGAAATTTTTCCAATAGAATTGATACTGTGGACTTGAGGTTGTTTCCTCGGAAAGTGTACCGTATGCTCATTACCATTAACATGAAAAGTGACATTGCCTTTGTTGCAATTAATAACAGCCCCTTCAGTATTCAAAAAGGGTCTACCAAGGATAATCGACATACTATCGTCCTCCGGAATATCAAGAATAACAAAGTCCGTTAAAATAGTAATGTTTGCAACCACAACGGGTACATCCTCACAAATACCGACAGGTATAAGAGTCGATTTATCGGCCATTTGCAAAGATATTTCAGTAGGCGTTTTCTTATTCAAATCAAGTCTACGGTATAAAGATAGAGGCATAACACTAACATTGGCTCCAAGATCACATAAAGCAGTTTTAACATAGTTTCTTTTAACCGAGCATGGTATAGTTGGTACTCCTGGATCTCCTAGTTTTATTGGTATTCCACATTTAAAACTATAATTGGTAAGCATGGTGGAGATTTCAACTTCTGGTATCTTTCTTTTATTTGTCACAATATCTTTCATATACTTAGCATAAGGATTTGTTTTAAGCATATCAGTCAAACGCATACGCAAAAAGATGGGTCTAATCATTTCAGCAAAGCACTCAAAATCCTCATGATCCTTTTTCTTGGATGGTTTAGGAGGAAAAGGCATGGGTTTCTGAACCCATGGTTCTCTTTCTTTACCGTGCTTCCTAGCAACGAAGTCTCTTTTATCATAACGTTGATTCTTTGATTGTGGGTTATCAAGATCAACATCAGGTTCAATCTCTACATCATCGTTATTGCCTGGTTGAGCATCATCATGAACATCATCATTAACATTATCACTCGATTCATGTTCATTACCAGATTGTGTTTTAGCATTAGAAATAGAAATATCATTGAGATTCTCAGGTGTGTCAACAACAGGTTCACTAGAAGCATGTGCTACTTCTCGAGCTTTTGTTATATTCCCTCGAAGAGGAAAGGGAGATGCAGCACAGTAGTGTAAGTATTTCCCTCAGTTTTTGACAAACCAAGGTATCAATCTAGTAGGAGACAACGCGCGAGTCCCTCGCACCTGCACAAACAAATAAGAACTTTGCAGCCAATGCGATAAGGGGTTGTCAATCCCTTTACGGTCACTTACGAAAGTGAGATTTGATAGAGATGATAGTTTATATTTTTGGTATTTTTGTTTATAAGAACAGAAAGTAAAAGTGGAAAAAGTGAAGTAGAGGTAGATTGATATGTTGAGAATAGACCCGGGGGCCATAGTGTTCTCTAGTGGCTTCTCTCATGATAGCGATATTCTACGTCGGGTAAACAAATTACTGTCGAGCAGTTGATAGAAAAGTGAATAATTATGAGTCTATCTAGGCATGATAATTGTATATAGGCATCACGTCCGAGACAAGTAGACCGACTCCTTCCTGCATCTACTACTATTACTCCACACATCGACCGCTATCCAGCATGCATCTAGTGTATTGAGTTCATAAGAACAGAGTAACACCTTAAGCAAGATGACATGATGTAGAGGGATAAACTCAAGCAATATGATATAAACCCCATATTTTTATCCTCGATGGCAACAATACAATACGTGCCTTGCTGCCCCTACTGTCACTGGGAAAGGACACCACAAGATTGAACCCAAAGCCAAGCACTTCTCCCATTACAAGAACTATAGATCTAGTAGGCCAAACCAAACCAATAATTCTAAGAGACTTGCAAGGATATTATGAGCACACATAAAGAGTTCAGAAAAGAAGCAAATATTTCTCATAGATAATCTTGATCATAAACTCACAATTCATCGGATCTCGACAAACACACCGCAAAAAGAGATTACATCGAATAGATCTCCTCGAAGACTGAGGAGAACTTTGTATTGAGATCCAGAGAGAGAGAAGAAGCCATCTTGATACTAGTTATGGACCCGAAGGTCTGTGGTAAACTACTCACAACTCATGGTGAGGGCGATGATGATGATGTAGAAGCACTCCGTGATAGATCCCCCCTCCGACGGAGCTCCGAAACAGGCTCCAAGATGGGATCTCACGGGAACAAAAGGTTACGGCGGTGGAATTAGGGTTTTCTCTCTGTTGTTGATGGTTTCGGGGTACGTAGGCTTATATTGGAGGAAGGAGGACACTGGTGGACTCACGAGGGACCCACAAGGCAGGGGGGCGCGCCCTGGGAAGTGAGGCGCGCCCCCCACCCTCGTGGGCACCTCGTGGCCCCTACTCCGTGGTTCTCAAGTCTCCCATGCGTGATTTTCTCCAAAAATAACTCTCCCGAAGGTTTCATTCCGTTTGGACTCCGTTTGATATTCCTTTTCTGCAAAACCCTGAAACAGGCAAAAAAAAACAACAATCTGGACTGGGCCTTTGGGTTAGTAGGTTAGTCCCAAAAATGATATAAATGTGTATGCCAAATCCCATTAAACATGCAAGACATCATAAATAATAGCATGCAACAAAAAAAATTATAGATACGTTGGGGACGTATCAGCATGCAAAGTCCTATCATTTTTCTTTTTCTTCTTCTTCGAAGGACTAGGTACATCAACATTAGTTCTCTGAGAATCTTGCTCAATTCTCTTAGGGTGGCTCTGAGGATACAAAGGTTCGTGAGTCATTCAACCCCCTCTAGTCATAACTCCAACATCATTATCATTTTTCTTATTATTTAATTCATTGAGCAAATCATTTTGTGCTTTAAGTACTTGTTCTAGTTGAGTGGTAACCATAGAAGCATGCTTACTAATGAGTTTAAGTTCACCTTTAACTCTAGACATATAATCACTCAAGTGTTCAATCATATAAGCATTATGTTTCAGTTGTCTTCCAACATAAGCATTGAAGTTTTCTTGTTTAACAATAAAATTGTCAAACTCATCTAAGCATTGGCTAGCAGACTTATTACGAGGAATATCACCTTCGTCAAATCTATAGAGAGAATTTACATTTACTACCTGTCTCGGGTTATCAAGACCATGTATTTCTTCAATAGGTGGTAAGTTCTTAACATCTTCAGCTTTAATACCTTTTTCTTTCATGGATTTCTTTGCCTCTTGCATATCTTCAGGATTGAGAAATAGAATACCCCTTTTCTTCGGAGTTGGCTTAGGAGTTGGTTCAGGAAGTGTCCAATTATTTTCATTACTCAACATATTATTCAATAGCAATTTAGCTTGATCAACAGTTCTTTCCCTGAAAACACAACCAGCACAATTATACATGTGGTCTCTGGAAGCATCGGTTAGTACATTATAAAATATATGAAGTATTTCATTTTTCTTGAGAGGATGATTAGGCAAAGCATTAAGTAATCCGAGAAGCCTCCCCGAGCTTGTGGGAGACTCTCTCCTTCAATTTGCAGAGAAGTAATATTTAGCAGAGAAGTATTAAATCATATCCTAGGGACTACGCACACAACCCTGATCAAGAGAATTAAACCATGTTTTAGCATCACCCTTTAAGGAGAACGAAAATAACTTAAGGATATAGTAGTAATGAATTTTTTCCTCATTGGTGAATAGGGTGGCTATATCATTCAGTTTAGTATGATGTGCCACAACAGTTTTAGATTCATAGCCATGGAAAGGATCAGATTCAACCAAATTAATTATCTCAGGATCGACAGAGAAATCATAATCCTTATCAGAAATATAGATAGGTGAAGTAGCAAAAGTAGGGTCATATTTCATTCTAGCATTCAAAGACATTTCTTTCAGCTTAGCTAACAGTTTCTTAAGATCATATCTATCTTTGCAAGCTAAAAGATCTCTAGCAGTTTCTTCGTCCATAACATATACCTCTGGCACAACAGGAAATTCATATCTACGGGGAGAATCTTCATCATCACATTCATCAATATCATCAGTTTCAATAATTTCATTCTATCTAGCCCTAGCAAGTTGTTCATCAAGAAATTCACCTAGTGGCACACTATTATCAAACATTGAAGTAGTTTTCTCATAAGTATCATGCATAGCAGAAGTGGCATCATCAAGAACATACGACATATCAGATTCAATAGCAGGAGTAGGTGTCGCAAATTTACTCATAACAGACGGTGAATCAAGTGCAGAGCTAGATGGCAGTTCCTTACCTCCCCTCGTAGTTGAGGGAAAGATCTTGGTATTTTCATCTCTCAAGTTCTTCATAGTGATAAACATATATAAATTCCAAGTGACTCAAAGAATATAGCTATACTCCCTGGAAATGGCGCCAGAAATGTGGGGACCCCGACTTAGAAGTCGAGATCACCGAATGCACGTGTACAGTGATCCCAGAGATCAATGCTCACTGAACACACAGAAGTTGAATAACAAGAGTCTTACATCAATACATATCGTCTTACACAAATTATGGCCATTATGGCCAAGGCTTACATAGATAAAGCCTCACGGGCTGAATAGTAAATAACTCAAATAGCGGAAGTCTTCGATAATAAGTAGAACCCATGCCATCTGCCTTAACCCTACATGCATTCTGACTGGGATAGCATCCTAGTTCGCATGTTCGTCTCCAAAGAAATCTTCACCATATTCCTGTTCCTCCATGCCTGGTCAATTAAATAACCAGTGGCAAGCCAATGAGTACTTTGAATGTACTCGCAAGCAACCCATGATGTGGTACAAAGTAATAATGCAATTGAACAATAATGAACAATCTAGCAATGGTCTAGAATAAATATTCTACCATCAAGTTTATGCATCAATAAACTCGCGTAACCTCGAAGACAGGTTACCGATATCAACATGAATATGATTCAACTCATCGAGTCAAGTCACCACCTTGACTCATCACACACATACTTTCACCGATGAAGTAAAATTCTGGACATAGTTTAAGTAGCACCACCCAACTGTCCATGACCGTGGACACGGCTATTCGAATAGTTTTACACTCTGCAGAGGTTGCGCACTTTACCCACATGATCCGGGAAGCTTTCGTGTCATCCACGATCCCGCAGTACCTCAAGTACTCGGGGTAAGCACCCGGTCATTATCTTTCCTTAGACGACACTAACATAGAGTCCACTCGTTGGTACACGGCCCTCGGGTACAAACAATAGATCATGGGACTTGCCCTAATTTCAATGTCACGCGTACCCGAAGGGACCAACGGTGTGTCCGGTGCCCTGTAAAAACAGTCATGGCCGTCTATCCAAGCACGACCCCGTCCCGGGAAAGACCTTAAGTCTTCCCGTCACTAGTAATGCGGGCACCATGCTAGTATCGACCTAAGTAATCAATAAAGCCCGTCCCATAAGGGGTAGTGTGGTTGCACATGTTTGGTTGGGACGGTAGTCACACATAAATCTAATCCATTATTCCACCCCTGCACAAGTTTTACCAGCACATCACTTCTTCCTCAAGTGATGACCTAACTCAACATCACCCCCGAGCATTAGGGGCACCCGATGGGTTCATGCAAAGATTTCAAACACGAAGGTTCATATGACACATGCATCACTAAGCATCATTACTAACTATTAGCATGTCATCAAGCACATAGCAAGATCAAGATCATGGCATGCATCATGAGGTGGATCATCTAGGTTACCACCGTAACCCTATCATCATGCATCGGAAACAAATGGGTTCCGAAGAACAAGTGTATCATGGTCAAAGGGCTGCTTTCCTGGATTGGCTTGGTCTTCAAAGTCTTCAAATCCTTCTCCTTCTCCTTCTTCAGCAACTTCGTCAAAGACGGTATCTATACGTCGCATAATAACAACGGAAAAATAAGACCACAAATAAAACAGAAAAATCAAAGTGCTCAGAAAAATGTCAACTTATTTTTGTTAAATACTAGAGGAATTTCTAAGATGGGGAAAATTCTTAGTTGGAGTTTTGGAGTAACAGAATGGAATCTAGTGATTTTTGAACAGGAGTTTTATTGCTCAAATTTGAATTTAAATATGAACAGAACATAAAAGTTTCATGGATGTGAGCGAAAGTGACACCATTAAATAGGTTGGAATATTACAAGATTTTAGGAGTTGGAATTATTTCATTTGGACCAATATTCATTTCTGTAAAAATGTTTAAAATAATTACAGGAAGAATAAAAAGAAAAAGCCCTGTGCAACTGGGCCAGAGGGGCCACAGTGCACGGCCCAGGGCAAACCAGCCCAGACGCACGGGCGCCAGCGCGTGCACGTCAGGTTTTTAAACCTGACGGGCGGGGCCCGGCGGTCAATGGCTGTGAGGAGGGGGAGAGAGAGGTGAGGATGACAGGCGGGGCCCGCCTATCATCTCCAACCTCACGGCCACGGCGACGACGAGCTCACCAGCGGCGATTCCGGCCACGGCGACGGCAACGGAGGGCAGGGTTGGGTTCAGCGTCGAGTGGCGGATGTAGTGGTGGTGGTGCGGCACGCCGGGGAGGTCGGGTTCGCCGGCGGCGAGGTGGGACGGCGGAGGAGTTTCGGGAGGTCGTCGCTCCGGCCATTTCCAACTGCAACAGAGAGGGGAAAGTGAGGGGAAAGCATCAGTGAGGTGTGGGGGTTCCAAATCTAGCGAGAGAAAGGGCGGAGGAGGCCTGTACTATGAGATCGCCGGCAGCCCGACGCGGCGGAGCTCCGGTCGATCCCGAGCACTGGAGCCTCCTGGGGAAGAACTGGTGGTGTTGGGGGATTGAAGGAGGTGTGGTGAAGCTGCTGATGCTGTTGGAGTGGCTCAGGGGGTCCTATATATAGGGGAACGGCGGAGCCCCGTGGTCCAGTGAGCCGGCGAGCTCCTGCTCGACGCTACAGCGCACGGGAGGTGAGGGGAGTGAGTCCACGGCGTTGCTGGACGAGCTCTACGTCCAGTTGAGGTGAGAGGAGGAGCGGGGAACCTTCCAGGCCGTGCCGACGTGCGAGCCCGAGGAGTGGGCGTCGTGGGCGGCCGGTGCGCGTGCGGCGACGGCCACTAGAGGAGGGGGGACACTGCCGGGGTGGTCGCGGACGTCGAGGCGCGTTGAGAGGCGCGAGGGGGAGGCCCGAGGCTGTCGGGGGCAGCTGATTGGGCGAAGCTACAGTGCGGTGGCGCACTGTAGCGTGCTCCAGAGCGCCCGAATGGCTGGCACATTCGTGCCCTCGCCGCTCTGGTCATGTCCAACGTGCCCAAGGTTGTCTAGAAGGTCAAGGGGGGAGTAAAGAAATGGCCTGCGGCCTTGGATGCTCTGGAGATGCTGTGAGAGAGAGAGGAAGCTGGTAACTTGGTAAGAATTGGCTGTCCAGCAGGGTAAACTAGGGTTCTTACCCCTCAATCATCGAGCTGGGGTCCTGGGGAAGTTACTGGAGGTAGCCAGTAACTGGTTGAACATGTGGTAGAAAGTTGAGGCCAAGGAGAAGGGTAAAAGTGATCAAGAAGAGGGTTTTAGTAAAAAGCCAGAAGGTGTTTATCAGTGTTTGGTCAAGCAAATGGTCTCCACTTGCCATGACACTTAACAGGATTGAAAGACATGTGAAAATAGGGTGCTTCACCAAATTTGGGCTCATTTGAAGAAACTAGCCAATGTAACTTTGGTGAACCCTAGAAATCAACAGAAATGGCTTCATCTTGTTTGAGTCAAGCTAATCATCTCCCCTTGATGCACCACTTGGTGTAGTTTCATCATTTGGGGTATTGATCATGCCCACAAAGTTTGAAGCTCCAGGTAAAAAGTTGGTAATGTAAAGTTGTTCAAATTTGCATTTGAACAGAAAGGGTTTTGGGGTGATCTGATCAAGTTGCTCTATTCCAAATCTTGTGCCATTTGATCTAGATGACTTATTAGGCCATTCTAGCATCTGCACCAAGTTTGAGAGCATTTGGACAAGTTTGGCAATGTAAAGTTGCTCAAACTTCAAATATGGACAGAATTGTTATGAAGGGTTTTGATGATGTTTTCTTGCTTCCCAGAGCATGGGACTTGGCAAGATCATCAAATATGTCATATATGACATGATAGAGTTTCCCTGGAATTTTTGGAGAATATTTCCTTTGTAAATGTTTCAAAAGCTCGAAATATCCAGAAAGGGTTTTAGAGGGATTAGGCCATTATTTTGAACATGACCAAGTGTTGAAACTCTTATATATGGACAATATATGTCCTCTGAGTCTCCCTGAATTTTGGCAAATATTTTTGAAATAGTTAAATAATTTTCCCTTATTAAAGATCATTTCTGGCCTTAAGAAAAAGCTTTTAACTAAAATAAGAAAATAACTTTTAAAATTATACTTTTGTGGTTTCTGGGAGTCCTATGACTACTAGGTTTCAAATGTACCTTTTGAAATAATTTTCTCACCCTAAATCAAGTACTTGCAGTGCAAATCTCAATTCAGGGGTTTTTGGAAAACTAAATTTATAAAATACATTTTGGCCAAATTAATTTTGTAAGAAAATACTATACTGTTATATAACACTTGGCATGATCATTGGGCAGAAGTTTTGGGTATGGAGATGAATTCTACAAGAGGTAATAGTTGACTTTAATGAGCACATGAAAAAGCACATGAAGAAAAACTCAACTCCAAATAAAAGCCAAATGATGCTAAAAATTTTTGCTGGTCCAAATTTTCATGCTTCATTGATGCAAATAACATGTTACAAAATGCAGGGTGTGATAGACCTACCCCCCTTACAAGAATCTCGTCCCCGAGATTCCTAAACTAGGTCTTAAAAGAGATCGGGAATCTCGGATCTAAGATAGTCTTCATGTTCCCAGGTTGCTTCTGCTTCGGTGTGGTTGCTCCACTAGACCTTGAAGTACTTGATGGTACGACTTCGAGTCCGTCGCTCTGCTTTGTCCAGAATGCGAATGGGCTTCTCGCGGTAGGTCAAATTAGGCTGCAGGTCAATGGCTTGGTGATCAACATCCTTATAGAGATTAGGCTTGTCTGGAACTTGGAGACATTTCCGGAGTTGTGACACATGGAACACATTGTGCACATCGGATAGCTCAGGTGGTAGTTCCAACTGGTAAGCCACTTCTCCTCGTCATGCAGTGATCTCAAAGGGTCCAATGAACCTTGGTGCGAGCTTCCCCTTGACGTGGAAACGCTTGGTTCCCTTCAGAGGAGTTACCCGCAGGTACACATGGTCCCCGACATGGAAACTCATGTTCCGACGGTGAGTGTCAGCATAACTCTTCTGCCTTGACTTGGCTGCCTTCAAACGTTCTCTGACTAGTTGGACTTGCTCTTCTGCTGCGCAGAGAATATCCGGTCCAAAAACTAGTCCTTCTCCAGTCTCTGACCAGTTGAGGGGTGTGCGACATCTGCGTCCGTACAACACCTCAAATGGTGCCATCTGAAGGCTTGACTGGTAACTGTTGTTATAGGAGAACTCGGCAAAAGGGAGACAATCTTCCCACTTGGCTCCATATGCCAAGACACAGGCTCGGAGCATATCTTCGAGAATCTGATTGACTCGCTCTGTCTGACCTCCGGTCTGCGGGTGGAAAGCTGTGCTGAAAGATAACTTGGTTCCCAAGGCCTCTTGGAACTTCTTCCAGAACCTTGAGGTGAACTGGGTTCCTCGATCTGACACAATATCCTTGGGAACACCGTGAAGACTTACGATTCGGTCGATGTAGAGAGCTGCCAGCCGGTTGCCATCATAAGTGGTCTTGACAGGAATGAAATGGGCCATCTTGGTCAAATGATCGACTATGACCCAGATAGAGTCATGTCCTCTATTCGACCTTGGTAATCCAGTGATGAAGTCCATTCCGACTTTATCCCACTTCCACTCAGGAACTTTGAGTGGTTGAAGCAATCCAGCAGGTCGCTGATATTCAGCCTTGACCCTTTGGCACACATCACACTTTGCAACATAGGTTGCAATCTCTCTTTTCATCCCGTGCCACCAGAATCGTGCCTTCAAGTCTTGGTACATCTTGGTTCCTCCGAGGTGGATGGAATACGGAGTGTCGTGGGCTTCTTGCAGAATCAGGTTCTTCAGCTCTGTGTTATTTGGTACGCAGATGCGGCCTTTGTACCAAACAATCCCGTGCTCGTCTTCAGAAAATCCTGGGGCCTTGCCTAGCTTCATCTTCTTCTTGATGCCTTCAATGCTTGCGTGCCCGTCTTGTGCCTTCTTGACTTCGTCCATCAGGGTCGGTCTGACTTCCAAATGATCCAGAAATCCAGGGGTGACCAATTCCAAACTGAATTGTTCGAGTTCCTTAAACAAGGCTGGCTGCCTTTCTTGAATAACGGCATTCAAGGAGCAAGCCTTCCTGCTTAAGGCATCGGCCACCACGTTAGCCTTCCCGGGGTGATATTGAACACTGAGGTCATAGTCTTTAATGAGTTCCAACCATCTCTGCTGCCTCATGTTCAATTCCTTTTGGGTGAAAATGTACTTCAGACTTTTGTGGTCTGTGTAGATCTCACACCGTTTCCCTAGGAGGTAATGCCGCCATGTCTTCAAAGCATGAACTACTGCCGCTAACTCAAGATCGTGAGTAGCGTAGTTCTCCTCATGGGGTCGTAGCTGCTTGGAGAGGTATGCTATGACTCGGCCTTCCTGCATCAGAACGCTTCCCAATCCGGTTCGAGAGGCATCACAATATATCATGAACTCCTTGTGAATATCAGGTGTTGCCAGAACTGGGGCGGTGGTCAATCTCTTGTTGAGCTCTTGGAAGCTCTCTTCGCATTTTGGCGTCCACTCGAACTTCTTGTCCTTCTTGAGGAGCTGAGTCATTGGCCGTGCGATGCTAGAGAATCCTTCCACGAATTTGCGGTAATAGCCCGCAAGCCCGAGGAAGCTTCTGACTTCCTTGACGGTCGTTGGAGATTGCCATTGGGTCACAGCTTCGATCTTAGCGGGATCGACTGATAATCCTTCTTCGGTCAAGACGTGACCTACGAATCCAACTTTATGCAGCCAGAACTCACACTTGCTGAATTTGGCATACAGTTGGTGCTCCCGAAGCTTGTCTAGGACCATCCTCAGATGCTGCTCGTGCTCTTCCTCCGACTTCGAGAAGACAAGAATGTCATCAATGAAGACAACAACAAACTTGTCCAAATATTCCATGAAGACTTTATTCATGAGATACATGAAGTATGCTGGGGCATTGGTTAACCCAAAGGACATGACCGTGCACTCGTACAGGCCATATCTGGTTACGAATGCCGTCTTTGGAATATCTTGGGGTCTGATCTTCAGCTGGTAGTACCCAGATCTGAGGTCGATCTTGGAGAACACCTTGGCTCCGCTGAGCTGATCAAACAGATCTTCGATCTTGGGAAGTGGATATTTGTTCTTGATTGTAACTTCATTGAGGGAACGATAGTCAATGCTTAAGCGGATGGTACCGTCCCTCTTTGCCACAAACAGAACAGGAGATCCCCAAGGGGAGGCACTTGGGCGGATAAATCCCTTCCTTAGCTGCTCTTCCAGCTGCTTCTTCAACTCGGCTAATTCTTCCGTCCCCATTCTATAAGGCTTCTTATAGATGGGTCCTGCTCCGGGCACGAGCTCGATGATGAACTCAATGTCACGGTCAGGGGGCATTCCCGGTAGTTCATCCGGAAAGACATCAGGATACTCACATACCACCGGTACTTGCTCTAGCCCAACTTTAGACAGACAGTTGTCTTGAGCGGCTTGAGCGGAAGAAGAGTTGGAAGCAAACTTGACTTCGACTCCCTGGTCATTGGTCACAGTGACTGTCCGATTGGCACATTCTAACAAGCCTTGGTGCTTGCTGAGCCAATTCATTCCTAGGATCACATCCAAGCCTTGTGATCTCAGGACGATGAGGTCTGCTAGGAAATCTACACCGTTAATGGTAATACTGACTCCTTTGCAGCCTATCTTGGCTCTCATCTCCGCTCCGGGGGTTTGTACCACCATAGGGTTATTCAGGGGTGTAGGGGTCATGCCACTTTTTAATGCAAATCTTTGAGTGACAAATGAATGCGTTGCTCCAGAATCAAACAAGACAGTTGCAGGTGCTGAGTTGACAAGGAACGTACCCAGCACGACGTCCGGGTCTTCCTGGGCTTCTTCAGCAGTGATGTGATTCACACGCCCCTTCCCATGGTTAGGTGGATTGCGAGGAGCTGGGTTCCTTGGTGGCATCCCGCGGCCTTGTCCCTGGTTCTGCGCATTGGGGCGTGGGGCATCAGGCTTCTTGTTGGGGCACACCCTTGAGATGTGTCCGGACTGACCACATCCAAAGCAAGTGACTTGGTTTGGATTGTTGATCTTGTTGCCACCACCGGTATTGGGGTTGAAAGCTGGCCTTGGGTTGGCATACTGCTGAGGCTGAGGGTTGGTGCGTGGTGCAGGAGCTCTTGGTTGCTGATAGGTTGGCTTGGCCGGGGCTGACTGCCACGGACGAGGCTTCTGGTTGCTGGAACTTCCCTTACTGACCATCTTGCGCTTGCGAGTGTCTTCCAAAGCACGCCGCTTGTCTTCAAGCAAAAGTGCCTTGTTCACCAGGTCAGGGAAGGATGGGCAGTCGCACACGACAAGCGAGTATTGCAGAGTCTGATTGAGGCCTTCCATGAAGCGCTCCCTTTTTGCAGCATCAGTGCTCACATCTTCAGGGGCATACCTTGACAGAACACTGAACTTCTGCATGCACTCCTTGACAGTGCCACTTCCTTGCTTCAGGGCTCGGAACTCACGCTTTTTGATAGCCATGATTCCGGAAGGAATGTGGGCCTTGCGGAATTCTGCCTTGAAGTTGACCCAAGTGATGTCTTGTTCAGCATGCATGGCCTTGAATCCATCCCACCAAGCTCTAGCAGTCCCCCCGAGGCAGTTGGCTGCATAAGCCACCTTCTCGCGGTCTTCGGTGCATCCGACTAGTTCCAGTATTTCCTCAATGGAGCGGATCCAGTCGTCTGCATCCAGGGGTTCAGCAGTCTCGATGAAGGTTGGCGGTGCATGCTTCTTGAACTCTGCCAACGTGGAACGTCCATTGCCATTCCCCGCTGGCTGGTGGTTGTTGGTGACGGCTTGAGCAATCAGCTGAAGGGCTGCAGTGTTGGCTTGGCGTTCCTCTCGGAAAGCTTGGAGAAGCTGAGCCATGTCCATGTTCGGAGGAGGTGGTGGTGGAGCTTGGTCATTGGTTTGGTCGTGGCCTGCCTCTGACTGAGCGGATGCTCCGGCTTCAGGCTGCTGGGTAGAGGTACCAGTACGAGTTACAACAGGCATCCTGTTGGAGCGGTAAAAGGTCTCATGACTTGGAAGAGGGAAAGCAAGATAGATGGGTGCCTAGTAAGGGGGTGGGTGTGACACTAATCAAATCATGCAAGGGCCGAAAGGCCAAAACACATTCATTAAAAATCCAAATGGGTGATGTAGTCGTTTACACATTCCCGAAGGAAGAATACGACATACATCCAGACACAACAAACGCAAACACTAGATGGTTTCATATGAACCATACAAGGACTCGACTGCGCATAGGGGTTACACGACCTATCCTACCGTAGAGGTCACAACTGGCATATCCGAGTAGCGAATAATGCCTAAGCGGCGGAATGCTCAGTCGCTTATTCCGGCTCTTCTGGGTCTTCCTCCTTGTCTTCATCCATTTGGGCCCCCTTGTCACTTGAGGGTGTGGGGGAGTGGAGGAGTTGGATACGACGGTGCTTCGTCGGAGGTGCAGGGAAAAGCTTGTGATATTCCCTTGCCGTCATCCGGCGTCACCGAGGTGGTTCTTCATTCTTGGAAGACACATCCTCGGAGGGCCTTCTGCCTCGATATGCGATAGCGGACTGTCCAGAAGGTGCTCCTTCCTTCTTGATCCTATTTGTCTTCTCTTGAGCTCGACGAAGAAGTGCCTTGGTCTTGTGAAGTTCTTCTCGAAGCTTCATTGATTCCGAGGCCAAGTCTTGTGCCAAGCTGTCGGCACATAGACTAGAGTAGGTCTGGAACCGAAGCGAGAGTCCTTCCTTCAGTGGAGGGGCTAGTGCGCTGCTTTCTTCTTCACCTTCCTTCCGGTAAGGTAAGAAGCGAGTCGTCATCTTGGCTGCCATCTCCGGAAGAAGTCCGCGGAGACGGGTTAGTGCCTTGAGTGCAGCAGCCTCGACAGCGAGTGGTAGTGTTGCCATCTGGGGTCCCTCGAAGAACCAACTTGTGGGAGGATCGTTCTCCTTCACGATCACTTCCACATGGTACTCCACCTCAGTGTCGCTAACCCAATGCTCAAGGTAGGTGAGGATGGGCGCTCAGTGGAACTGACACTCCTGGAGGCTATCCTCGAGAAGCAAGGGAAACCCAGTGGTCAGGTGCTCTTCGGGTACAGCAGCCATCTACAAAGGTGGAATAGGAGGGGTTAATAAGCTGATGAAATCTCAGGTTTAGAAAAGAAGAGAGGTTCAGAAGGTTTTTGAAAAAGGGTCTCATCTAACTAACGCCCATGCTAACTAAGGCTTCCTACAGTCGGGATGGCTCTGATACCAGCTCTGTGTGGACCCCGACTTAGAAGTCGAGATCACCGAATGCACGTGTATAGTGATCCCAGATATCAATGCTCACTGAACACACAGAAGTTGAATAACAAGAGTCTTACATCCATACATATCGTCTTACACAAATTATGGCCATTATGGCCAAGTCTTACATAGATAAAGCCTCACGGGCTGAATAGCAAATAACTCAAATAGCGGAAGTCTTCGATAATAAGTAGAACCCATGCCATCTGCCTTAACCCTACAGGCATTCTGACTGGGATAGCGTCCTAGTTCGCATGTTCGTCTCCAAAGAAATCTTCACCATATTTCTGTTCCTCCATGCCTGGTCAATTAAATAACCAGTGGCAAGCCAATGAGTACTTTGAATGTACTCGCAAGCAACCCATGATGTGGTACAAAGTAATAATGCAATTGAACAATAATGAACAATCTAGCAATGGGCTAGAATAAATATTCTACCATCAAGTTTATGCATCAATAAACTCGCGTAACCTCGAAGACAGGTTACCGATATCAGCATGAATATGATTCAACTCATCGAGTCAAGTCACCACCTTGACTCATCACACACATACTTTCACCGATGAAGTAAAATTCTGGACATAGTTTAAGTAGCACCACCCAACTGTCCATGACCGTGGACATGGCTATTCGAATAGTTTTACACTCTGCAGAGGTTGCGCACTTTACCCACAAGATCCGGGAAGCTTTCGTGTCATCCACGATCCCGCAGTACCTCAAGTACTCGGGGTAAGCACCCGGTCATTGTCTTTCCTTAGACGACACTAACATAGAGTCCACTCGTTGGTACACGGCCCTCGGGTACAAACAATAGATCATGGGACTTGCCCTAATTTCAATGTCACGCGTACCCGAAGGGACCAACGGTGTGTCCGGTGCCCTGTAAAAACAGTCATGGCCGTCTATCCAAGCACGACCCCGTCCCGGGAAAGACCTTAAGTCTTCCCGTCACTAGTAATGCGGGCACCATGCTAGTATCGACCTAAGTAATCAATAGAGCCCCATCCCATAAGGGGTAGTGTGGTTGCACATGTTTGGTTGGGACGGTAGTCACACATAAATCTAATCCATTATTGCACCCCTGCACAAGTTTTACCGGCACATCACTTCTTTCTCAAGTGATGACCTAACTCAACATCATCCCCGGGCATTAGGGGCACCCGATGGGTTCATGCAAAGGTTTCAACCACGAAGGTTCATATCACACATGCATCACTAAGCATCATTACTAACTATTAGCATGTCATCTAGCACATAGCAAGATCAAGATCATGGCATGCATCATGAGGTGGATCATCTAGGTTATCACCGTAAACCTATCATCATGCATCAGAAACAAACGGGTTCCGAAGAACAAGTGTATCATGGTCAAAGGGATGCTGTCCTGGATTGGCTTGATCTTCAAAGTCTTCAAATCCTTCTCCTTCTCCTTCTTCAGCAACTTCGTCAAATACGGTATCTATACGTCGCATAATAACAACGGAATAATAAGACCACAAATAAAACAGAAAAATCAAAGTGCTCAGAAAAATGTCAACTTATTTTTGTTAAATACTAGAGGAATTTCTAAGATGGGGGAAATTCTTAGTTGGAGTTTTGGAGTAACAGAATGGAATCTAGTGATTTTTGAACAGGAGTTTTATTGCTCAAATTTGAATTTAAATTTGAACAGAACAGAAAAGTTTCATGGATGTGAGTGAAAGTGACACCATTAAATAGGTTGGAATATTACAAGATTTTAGGAGTTGGAATTATTTCATTTGGACCAATATTCATTTCTGTAAAAATGTTTAAAATAATTATAGAAAGAATAAAAAGAAAAAGCCATGTGCAACTCGGCCAGAGGGGACAGAGTGCACGGCCCAGGGCAAACCAGCCCAGCCGCACGGGCGCCAGCGCGCGCACGTCAGGTTTTTAAACCTGACGGGTGGGGCCCGGCGGTCAGTGGCTGTGAGGAGGGAGAGAGAGAGGTGAGGATGACAGGCGGGGCCCGCCTGTCATCTCCAACCTCACGGCCACGGCCACGACGAGCTCACCGGCGGCGATTCCGGCCACGGCGACGGCAACGGAGGGCAGGGTCGGGTTCAGCGTCGAGTGGCGGATGTAGGGGTGGTGGTGCGGCACGCCGGGGAGGTCGAGTTCGCCGGCGGCGAGGTGGGACGGCGGAGGAGTTTCGGGAGGTCGTCGCTCCGGCCGTTTCCAACTGCAACAGAGAGGGGAAAGTGAGGGGAAAGCATCAGTGAGGTGTGGGGGTTCCAAATCTAGCGAGAGAAAGGGCGGAGGAGGCCTGTACTGTGAGATCGTTGGCGGCCCGACGCGGCGGAGCTCCAGTCGATCCCGAGCACTGGAGCCTCCTAGGGAAGAACTGGTGGTGCTGGGGGATTGAAGGAGGTGTGGTGAAGCTGCTGATGTTGTTGGAGTGGCTCGCGGGGTCCTATATATAGGGGAACGGCGGAGCCCCGTGGTCCAGTGCGCCGGCGAGCTCCTGCTCGACGCTACAGCGCAAGGGAGGTGAGGGGAGTGAGTCCACGGCGTTGCTGGACGAGCTCTACGTCCATTTGAGGTGAGAGGAGGAGCGGGGAACCTTCCAGGCCGTGCGCGCGTGTGAGCCCGAGGAGTGGGCGTCGCGGGCGGCCGGTGCGCGTGCGGCGACGGCCACTAGAGGGCGTAGGAGGAGGGGGGACATCGCCGGGGTAGTCGCAGATGTCGAGGCGCGTTGAGAGGCGCGAGGGGGAGGCCCGAGGCTATCGGGGGCAGCTGATTGGGCGAAGCTACAGTGCGGTGGCGCACTGTAGCGTGCTCCAGAGCGCCCGAATGGCTGGCACATTCGTGCCCTCGCCGCTCTGGTCATGTCCAACATGCCCAAGGTTGTCTAGAAGGTCAAGGGGGGAGTAAAGAAATGGACTGCGGCCTTGGATGCTCTGGAGATGTTGTGAGAGAGAGAGGAAGCTGGTAACTTGGTAAGAATTGGCTGTCCAGCAGGGTAAACTAGGGTTCTTACCCCTCAATCATGGAGCTGGGGTCCTGGGGAAGTTACTGGAGGTAGCCAGTAACTGGTTGAACATGTGGTAGAAAGTTGAGGCCAAGGAGAAGGGTAAAAGTGATCAAGAAGAGGGTTTTAGTAAAAAGCCAGAAGGTGTTTGATCAGTGTTTGGTCAAGCAAATGGTCTCCACTTGCCATGACACTTAACAGGATTGAAAGACATGTGAAAATAGGGTGCTTCATCAAATTTGGGCTCATTTGAAGAAACTAGCCAATGTAACTTTGGTGAACCCTAGAAATCAACAGAAATGGCTTCATCTTGTTTGAGTCAAGCTAATCATCTCCCCTTGATGCACCACTCGGTGTAGTTTCATCATTTGGGGTATTGATCATGCCCACAAAGTTTGAAGCTCTAGGTAAAAAGTTGGTAATGTAAAGTTGTTCAAATTTGCATTTGAACAGAAAGGGTTTTGGGGTGATCTGATCAAGTTGCTCTATTCCAAATCTTTTGCCATTTGGTCTAGATGCCTTATTAGGCCATTCTAGCATGTGCACCAAGTTTGAGAGCATTTGGACAAGTTTGGCAATGTAAAGTTGCTCAAACTTCAAATATGGACAGAATGGTTATGAAGGGTTTTGATGATGTTTTCTTGCTTCCCGGAGCATGGGACTTGGCAAGATCATCAAATATGTCATATATGACATGATAGAATTTCCCTGGAATTTTTGGAGAATATTTCCTTTGTAAATATTTCAAAAGCTTGAAATATCCAGAAAGGGTTTTAGAGGGATTAGCCCATTATTTTGAACATGACCAAGTGTTGAAACTCTTATATATGGACAATATATGTCCTCTGAGTCTCCCTGTATTTTGGCAAATATTTTTGAAATAGTTAAATAATTTTCCCCTATTAAAGACCATTTCTGGCCTTAAGAAAACGCTTTTAATTAAAATAGGAAAATAACTTTTAAAATTATACTTTTGTGGTTTCTGGGAGTCCTATGACTACTAGGTTTCAAATGTACCTTTTGAAATAATTTTCTCACCCTAAATCAAGTACTTGCAGTGCAAATCTCAATTCAGGGGTTTTTGGAAAACTAAATTTATAAAATACATTTTGGCCAAATTAATTTTGTAAGAAAATACTATACTGTTATATAACACTTGGCATGATCATTTGGCAGAAGTTTTGGGTATGGAGATGAATTCTACAAGAGGTAATAGTTGACTTTAATGAGCACATGAAAAAGCACATGAAGAAAAACTCAACTCCAAATAAAAGCCAAATGATGCTAAAAAATTTTGCTGGTCCAAATTTTCATGCTTCATTGATGCAAATAACATGTTACAAAATGCAGGGTGTGACAAGAAAATAGTCTTGATAACCCACAAGTATAGGGGATCGCAACACTTTTTGAGTGTAGAGTATTCAGCCCAAAATTATTGATTTGACACAAGGGGAGCCAAAGAATATTCTCAAGTATTAGAAGTTGAGTTGTCAATTCAACCACACCTAGAAGACTTAATATCTGCAACAACGTATTTAGTAGTAAAGTAGTATGGAAGTAACGGTAACGGTGGCAAAAGTGACAGTAGCAGTTTTGTAGCAATTGTGACAGTGGCAACGGAAAAGTAACTAAGCAAGGATCAATATATGAAAAGCTCGTAGGCATTGGATCAGTGATGGATAATTATGTCAGATGCGATTCCTCATGTAATAGTTATAACATAGGGTGACACAGAACAAGCTCCAGTTCATCAATGTAATGTAGGCATGTATTCCGAATATAGTCATACGTGCTTATGGAAAAGAACTTACATGACATCTTTTGTCCTACCTTCCTGTGGCAGCAGGGTCCGATTGGAAACTAAGGGATATTAAGGCCTCCTTTTAATAGAGTACCAGACCAAAGCATTAATACTTAGTGAATACATGAACTCCTCATACTACGGTCATCACCGGGAGTGGTCCCGATTATTGTCACTTCGGGGTTGCCGGATCATAACACATCGTAGGTGACTATTGACTTGCAAGATAGGATCAAGAACTCACATATATCTATGAAAACATAATAGGTTCAGATATGAAATCATGGCACTCAGGCCCTAGTGACAATCATTAAGCATAGCAAAGTCATAGCAACATCAATCTTAGAACATAGTGGATACTAGGGATCAAACCCTAACATAACTAACTCAATTACATGGTAAATCTCATCCAACCCATCATCGTCCAGCAAGCCTACGATGGAATTACTCACGCACGGCGGTGAGCATCATGAAATTGGTGATGAAGGAAGGTTGATGATGATTACGACGATGATCTCCACTCTCCGGAGCCCCGAACAGACTCCAGATCAGCCCTCCCGAGAGAGATTACGGCTTGGCGGGGGCTTTGTATTATAAAACGCAATGAATCCTTCTCTCTGATTTTTTCTCCCCGAAAGTGAATATATGGAGTTGGAGTCAAGGTCGGTGGAGCCTCAGGGGCCCCACGAGACAGGGGGGCACGCCTAGGTGGGGGGCAGGCGCGCCCCCACCCTCGTGGACAGGGTGTGGGCCCCGTGGTATTGATTCTTTCGCCAGTATTTTTTATATATTCCAAAAATATTCTCCGTGGATTTTTAGGTCATTCCGAGAACTTTTATTTCTGCACAAAAATAACACCATGGCAATTCTGCTAAAAACAACGTTAGTCCGGGTTAGTTCCATTGAAATCATGCAAGTTAGAGTCCAAAACAAGGGCCAAAGTGTTTGGAAAAGTAGATACGTTGGAGACGTATCATGGTGATTTGTGTGTTCATCTCCTACTCGATTGATACCTTGGTTCTCAAACTGAGGGAAATACTTATCTCTACTTTGCTGCATCACCCTTTCCTCTTCAAGGGAAAAAACCAACGCAAGCTCAAGAAGTAGCAACCTGCACTCACCATGAACTCATTGCACGGCCATAGGCATGATTTGATAATGGCCTATCGTATTGAGCTTGCGTTTGGTTCGACAAAAGACTGACGTATCGAGCCACTACTAGATGATACTTCCGCGGACCTCCTCCTCGAAAAACTCCTTCCAAATAGTACTTGCGTACAATTTCTGAAATTTTCGGTCCACAAAGCTTTGTCAACAAAACTTTGCAAGGACGATGACAACTACTCATACGCATGCATAGAGGCCATATTGGGCATTCAAACTACTTAGAACTCTAAGAATTCAACATGCAAGCTCATCTGCATCAATACTAATAGTAGCTAATTATTCAAAATACAACCCACTTAAGCAAAAACTAATTGGAGCAATGGAGGAGTCACATGCCAAGTAGCAATCCCCCAAAATAGTTCTGGAAATGAAGCTTCAAGCAAAGAGATTGAAATCCGCAAGTTTGAGAGCAAGAACACGAGAGAGAGAGAGAGAGAGAGAGAGAGAGAGAGAGAGAGAGAGAGAGAGAGAGAGAGAGAGAGAGAGTGAGAGAGCAATGGTGATTTTTTTTCTCGAGGTAGGAGATGAAATGGGCTAAAGAGATAAGTGAGGGGGCCCACGTGGGGACCACAACCCACCAGGGTGCGCCTGGGTTTGATGCTGTGCCCAGGTAGGTTGTGCCAACCTAATGCACCCTCCTTTGATGTTATTTGCAATAAAAATTCAGAAATAATCAGAAAAAATCCTGTTAAATTTTCAGGGCATTCTAAGCACTTTTATTTTTGGGTTAAAAACAGAAAACATGATAAACATGGCATTTTATTTTATTTAACTAAGAAAAACAATAAACAAAAGATAGGTTCAGAAGGTAGTGCTACTAAATCCATCAACTTCATACCTCTTGAAAATGATCCATTAATAAGGTTGATCAAGTCTTATTAACAACCACTTTCAATTAGCATGAAACCGAAGAACTTTCGTAAAACACTAAGTTACCTCAACGGGGATATGCACATCCCCAACAATAAGTATTTCATATTTCTTTTTGGCAGTAGATAGAGGGATTTGAAAACTTCCAATAGTGACTATCAGAGAATTTTCATTAACATTAATACCATTCACTTGAAATTGTTTCTTCGGAAAGTGCACCGTATGCTCATTGCCATTGATATGAAAAGTGACCTTGCTTTTATTGCAATCAATAACAGCCCCTGCATTATTAAAAAAGGGTCTTCCAAGGATAGTCGACATGTTGTCATCCTCGGGCATCTCAAGTATAACAAAGTTAGTTAAGATAGTAACATTTGCAACAACAACGGGCACATCCTCACAAATACCGATAGGTATGGCAGTTGATTTGTTGGCCATTTGCAAAGATATTTCGGTAGGTGTGAGTTTATTCAAATCAAGTCTTTTATATAAAGAGAAAGGCATAACACTAACACCAGCTCCTAAATCACATAAGGCAGTTTTGACATAGTTTCTTTTGATGGAGCAAGGTATAGTTGGTATTCCCGGATCACCAAGTTTTTAGGTACTCTATCCTTAAAAGAATAGTTAGCAAGCATGGTGGAGATTTAATTTTCCGGTATCTTTATTTTATTAGTGATGATGTCTTTCATGTACTTTGAATAAGGATTCATTTTTAAAATATCAGTCAAGCGAGTGCGCAAAAAGACTGGACTAAGCATTTCAGCAAACACTCGTGCAGCAAGGTGCTATACAAACGGTTTTTAACCCCTTTCCACGATGGAATTTGGAACCGTCGCCAAGTGAGTGTGGGAGATAGGGGGGGGGTCCTTCCCACACGACCCAGAAACCATCGGGGATATGCCCTCCTGGCACACACGCTCGGCAAGATGAGGTCGTGTGCAACCGGCGAGCGCTCAAATACGGTAATACGTACAGTAGAGCTAAAAAATACAATTATACATGCAAAATTGTTTCCGGTCGTAAGTACATCCCACACATTCAGTCCCCACTAAACGTTTCCGTTTGTATGTACATCCCACACAGTCGCTCAGAGGAAAATGTTTCCGTTCAGAGGTACATCACACAAAATTTTCCCCGTTAAATTGTTTGTGATAGTGGTGCCATTGCACACGATATTAAGAACTTTATCGCTTGCGTTATTGAATGCATCACACAGGGAGCGTGGAAGAACCTATGTGGCAAATGCTGTCCATCACACACAGTTTTTTTTGTGGTAAACGTTTGCGCAAGGTGGCCTAACGCAAAAAGTTTTCAAGAGGATGTCGTGTGTGATTGTTCATTGATCCAACATGGTTTATTCCTAGAAACTGTGTGCGTTGCCTGAGGTCATCGCCCACAGTATTTTCTCAATAACTGTTTGTAATAGCAAAACCCAATTAACAGGCTAATTCACCATTAGTAGGCTAATTGCCCTATTATTAACAATCCATTTATTAATCTAATTGACATTCATATTAAGCACATAATATATTTCATTTCCATATTAAGGAAACATGTAGAACCTTTCGAAATTAGCATCATAGATGGTACATAGACAGATGCATCTCATCTGGAAAATTACTGAAGCGGAAGGCGAATATTGAGCCTTCATTCATGTTGAAGGTCTTTGCAACTTTAGGCCAGTGCCTATGGATGATTGACTGTCCGTCCTTCGTCCTCTTCAGGAACACTTCAATATTGAACCGTGGGTGTTGTATGAAAACCTTCCTCGCCTCCTAACCATAGAGGTGGTTTGATAGGTAATTATCAGTGAACTGCTTTGGAAAGGCCTGAAAACAAGGATGTGCATAAATATCTTCTCTATATTGGAAATGGGGCAAAGGAATAAAAAAAGGCAAGGTATAATAGTTAGTACCATCTTGTAGTTAACTGATGTCTTCATTGTGCAGACAAAGATCTTGTTGTTTTTTGTTGCTAATTTCTTTATCCTAACAATATTTCTGAGTTTCTTGACTTGATTGATATTCATGCACAACTCATTTCCCCATATGCAAAAAGGGTCGAACAGTGGGTCAAAACCTCCGGCAGCAGGACCCACATGTGCAAGACCAAATTTTTAAAAACCTAAATATTAGAATGGTTCCTCACGGTTCCTCACATGGTATACAATAACAGAATGCACCCATAACAATTAAACATTGCATTGTAGAATTGAACCAAACAGTTAACTAAACACCACAACAAATGAACCAAACATTAACTGAGCACCACATTACACAATATAACATACTCATAATAGAAGATACGACAGTTAACCAAACCAAGCATGCTGAACAACTTGGAAATATAGCAATTATATTTGTTTCTCATGTATTTAGTACAACCAAATTCGATTTACTTCTCACATGGTATACAATAACATAATGCACCCACAACTATTGAACATCGCATTGCAGAATTGAACCAAACAGTTAACTACACACCACAACACAACTGAACCAAACGTTAACTGAGCACCACATTGCACAATGTATAACCAAACCAAGCATTCTTGACAACTTGGAAATATAGCAATTGTATTCGTTCCTTGTGTATTTTGTAAAGATAAATTCGATTTATTTCTCACATGGAAGAAAATACAAAGTTGCATCCTAAAGAATTGAACATCACATTTGCAGAATTGAACCAAACAGTTAACTGAAGACGACAACTAATTAACCAAATAGTTAATAAGTGAGCATCACACTGCATGACATATAGAACATATGCACTAGAGCAACATATTACATGGTAAAATTAGATAGTACAATTCGCTAGAATTTGTTAAGGAAAGGCAGGAGCAGCACACACAACGGGTAAACCGAGCATGCTTAAACGGCGTTGCTAGAAAATGGCAAGGTGCTCCTCCAAGATCTGGGAGTCGGCACGAATGGCAGCCATCACGACCTCATCCGTGCATGCGGCTGTGATTTGCTTCTCCGCTACCAAATGCTCTTGGAGATCCTAGCTATACTGCATGCACCATGGCTTAGGGCGGCACTTATTTGGTGGAGGGGTCGGTGATTTGGGTGGAAGGTGTCGCGCTGGCGGTCGGGGCATGTGGGATGTGGAAGGAGGAGGAGGATGGGGGTCGATTGTGGATTACCTGCCTAGATAGGCGAGGCCGAGCAGCGTGAAGGAGGGTCGCCGGCTAGGAGGCGGTGCTGCAAGCAAGGAGTGAAGGTTTCAACTTGGAAAGGAAGGAGGAAATAGGGGAAATGTGGCTTTTGGTAAGGGGGACGGGGCAGGGAGGTAGATATTTCCACGAAAGCCAAAAATTTGGAATCACTTTAGCGAAAAAACTGGTGCGCAAAGTGTCATCAGACACGGTCCCTTATTCAGAACTGTGTACGATATGTGAACATCACAAACAATTCAGATAGCTTAACCCGCGTGTGATGAGTTTGAACGTCAAAATTTTTGGTTAGAATTTCCCTAGTTATAGAGGTCATCCACGTCACTGCATAATTTGGGTACACAAAGGAGACTACAACACACCCACACTTCTTAATCGAGCAAGTTCAGCAATTAAACAGAGCTAGCTGGCCAAAACATTACTCTAAAAAAATTAAAGACCGATGCTCTTAATTAAACAAAATAAAGAGTACTACCACGGCTGGTGCTCGTCGATCTCCGCCGCCTCCTCCATGTCCACCTCGCGCCCGACGGTCTCCTGGGGAAGGGGCTACATTGCATCCACCGCACCATACTAGGCAAGCCTGTCGCCATCCACGTCTGCCGTCTCTTTGGAAAAGGCCGCCCCGAGCTAGGCGTGGGCGGCCGCGATCTGGGCTTGGACGGGCTCCGTCGTCGCAAGGTATGCGCCAGAGGAACGGACGACTGCTCGAACGCTCTTGACAATTGCCAACTCTTCGGCCGTGGGTTGCCGACCGTTGTCGGAGAAGCTTGGTTCAATTTGTGCGGTGACCGCCATGAGCTGGGCGTTGGCGGCCTCGACATGGTCGTGGGCGGCCTCCATCAGGGCTAAGGCCGCCACTGCGGAATGGACAACTGTTTTGCCCCTCTCGCTAGTTGCTATACCTAAGGCAGATGTTGCTGCCGCCACCTGAGAAGCAACAACGGCCGTTTGGGCTGCCTTGGCTGCCCGGTCTCAGATTGCGGCCGCGCTCATGCACCTTATTAGCACGCGCATGGCGGCTGCGGCCACGCTCTCGCCGGAGTGGGCCGCCAAAGTTTCCTTCACTACGCGGGTCCACGCCCCCATCTTTCACCAGCGATGATTGAACAGTGAAATGATATTTGGGGAGCGAGCTAGTGTGCTTGACACGCCGACTGTGGACTGTAGCCGAAGCACCTTCTCACGTAAGCCATAGGTGTACTATACACCAACAGTGCTCTAGAATATTTTGTACTGCATCTCACACGGTTGGTGATAATAAACTGTGTGGGATCTACTTGATTTTTCATCTTGATTTGTATTACATAATGGGGTCCAGCGGCAATGGACGGTGTTTGAATTGCTAGACCTTTTAGCTGCAGTGAACATGCAACTATATGTGTGTCGTAAAAGAATTGGAATTATTCAAGGTTCCTTTGGAGATTTTATAGATTGAATTGGTTTTATAGCCATTTCAGGTGCATAATTCAAAATTAAACTACGTGCACATGCTCCGGTGCACCAACATGGGTTGTAAAATCATATATGTTTCCATGTGTTTATGCTTATGTCCCATTCAAGAAGGGATGAATTTCGAACACCACGACACCGTGGCTCTCCGGCAAACGTCGACGTACTTACTTTTGTAATTCTAGTAAATCCAAAAGTCGTCCGAAATTCATAAAAGTTGGCATCCTATCATGGAGCGGCATCAACATGCCATGGTAAAAATTTTTTCCCATTTGGCGCAGGTTTGGGTATAAGCTTCTCACAAACCAGAGCTTCTCACAACAAGTGTGATGGTTTCGGTAGGGAAGGTTTCACCTTTCTGGATGAAACGATATCCGTTGCCTCTTCTCAATTTCAAACTTTTTCCTAGTGTCAACATAGAACAACATGAGTGTTGTGTCAATTTTTGGGATTTTCGGGGTTTGCTTGGACATTTTTATACATTAACTGAGTTTTCTATGCATTCATGTGCATAATTCAAATTTGAACTACATGCACATGCTCTAATGCATATAAATTGGTTGAAAATTCAAATCTGTGTCCTTGGTTGCATGCTTAGGTACCATGCAAGAAATGGGAATGAATATCAAACACCCTGCCACCGTCTCCAACATATAAATTGAGATATCTGGTTTTTAAATTCTACTAAATCCAAAGCTCGTTGATACGTCTCCAACGTATCTATAATTTTTGATTGTTCCATACTATTATTTATGAAGTCTTGGATGTTTAATGGGCTTTATCATTCACTTTTATATCATTTTTGGGACTAACCTACTAACCCAAAGGCCCAGTCCAGATTGTTGTTTTTGCCTATTTCAGGGTTTTGCAGAAAAAGAATATCAAACGGAGTCCAAACGGAAGGAAACCTTCGCGAGAGATATTTTTGGAGAAAATCATGCACGCGGAGCTTGAGAACCACGTCAGGGGACGGAGGGCTGGCCCACGAGGGTGGGGGGCGCGCCCCCCTTCCTAGTGCGCGCCCCCTACCTCATCGTGACACCCCGAGACCGATGCGCCAGGTGTCAGCCAGATATTCGTCGTTGTTACCATGTCATCTGCTTGCGTGTTGCATCTCGTCATGTCTTCGTGTGCATTGCATCATCATGTTTTCAAATCTTGCATCCGTCCAGGTTCGCCCGTTCTCTCCGTTGTCCGTTCTGAGCCCAGACACACTCGCACGCGCCGGCGACACCTCTGAATATTTATTTTATAAGTGGCCGAGAAATGTTTTCGGAATGAGGTGAAATTTGGCGTGTGGTATTATTATAGTGTAGACATATCGCCTGCCAAATTTCGTCGCATTCGGAGCTCGTTTGTCAGCCCAACCATTAAACATATAGCGACACTATAGCCGGTTTATTCGTCGGACGTTTCGGTGCCCCGAAACCTGTTGCCGGTTGCCATCTCCCTCTCTTCTCAGCCTACTCGCATTCTACACAGCCAATTTTTTTCCTCTCCTTGCAACTTGTCTGAAACTGTCCCGAACCCGACCCACACTCTTGTTATCGATGGGTTCGGATCATCCCCAAACATCCGTAAAACATCTGCGTTTTGGTTATTGGACTCCTTCACTTATTTATTCCGGGCCGTCCGATTACGATTGGAGGGACCAGATGACCCTAAGTTTAGCCAACTTGCTATATATAAATGGCAACCCTAGATCCTAGGGGCTTGTCCCATCACTTCCGTCACCACCGCCACTCCACCAATCCCTCCTCGGGATCCCTCCCGGGCCAACTAGCGCACTCCCCTGCCTCCCTCAATCCACCTTGTCCTTGACCCCGAGCCTCCCTGCGCAGTGCGTCCCGAGATCTCCTCGATCCCCTACCCATGGGTCCTGCCTCGTCGCCGTCTCAGATGAGCGCCGCCCTGGTTCTCTTTCTCTCCTTCCTTTGGTCCCCTCATCTCATCTCTCTCTCCTTTGTCTTTGCAGATAATGCCATGGACGCCCGTCGAGCTCCAAGCAGCTCGCCTCGCCAAGCCCCTCTTCAGCGAGCCTCCGTGCAGCAGCCGCCTCCCCATGCATGTCTCCTGCATCCTCGTCCTCGCCGTGCCCGACGTCCTCGAGCAACTGCCCCGCCTGACCAACCCCTCGTCCCCGAGCTCCCTCACATGGCGGCCTCGCACCCGAGCTCTTCACCAGCCAATGCACCATCATCGGAGATGGGTTCCCGACGCCCAGAGCTACGTCTCCGGCCACCCCGACGCCCGCCGGACTCCCTTGTCGTCCTCCCGCCGGTGAGCAGCTCCAACTGGCCCCCTCTCAGCTTCCCTGTTTCCTTCCCCGATTTGTTTCTCTCTGAAACTCTCTCTCTCTCTCTCTCCCTCATTGAACAGAGGACGGGAGCTGCCTTCTTCAGCTCCGCCCGCTTGCCGTCCTCGCTCGGATCCCCGTCGCCAGCCACAAGCCCGTCGCTGCTACCTCCACTTCACCTGAACCGCGCCTCCCAGCTTCTCCTGTTGACTCGCATCGAGCACGCCAACTGGGCGGCCGAAGCCATCTGGTGAGCATCGCCTCGCGTCGCATGCCTTCGAGATGCCCATGCAACAGAGGCCGTGCCTTTTGTTGTTTTTGTTAGATCTGTCGGTTCTACTTGTTCATTTAGTGTGCTACTGCAGTTTTTAACAACAGCGCAGGCCTAGCAGAGTGGTTTGAGCCAATCTTATCCATCTAGGAGGTCCTGGGTTCGATACACCAATGCTTCCTTTTTTTAATCAATTTTGCCTCCAGCACATTTGTCTCTCTTCCTATGACACCTGGGTCCTAGCGCCCTTTTGACTGGTCTTCAGTTGACCACCCATGGGCCACTGGTCATAGACCGCGGGCAGCCCAGCCATCAGCATGTCTTTTCAGTATTTTGCTGCAGCATATGGAATCTTGCACAGTAATTACAGGAATGCCATTATTTTGCGTTGCTCATATCTAAATATCCATGCATCATAATAAAATATGTCACATAGGCATACTGCTCAGTTTTTCATCTAGTTTTATAATATTCAACTTTCATCCATGTTCAAAATGCTTAAACTTGTTGTTTGCTTTAATTTGCTTAAATGTCATGCTAAAATGATTTAATTCATAACTAAATAACCGTAGCTCCAAATTTAATAAACTTCATATGTAAATGGGGTAGAAAAATGTGTAGAATAACATGGTGCACTTTGTTTTGCTGTTTAACAACATTAAAATTATGTAATAGACAAAACAGTACCAAATTCAAATTGTGCACATGGGGGTTTCCCGGAATTGTTGTTTGTTGTTCCGGCCTCATTTAAACTTGTCTAGAAATGATTTAATTCATAACTGAATAACCGTAGCTCCAAATTTAATAAACTTCATATGTAAATGGGGTAGAAAAATGTGTAGAATAACATGGTGCACTTTTTTTTTGCTGTTGAACAACATTAAAATTATGTAATAGGCAGAACAATACCAAATTCAAATTGTGCACATGGAGGTTTTCCGGAATTGTTGTTTGTAGTTCCGGCCTCATTTAAACTTGTCTAGATAGTTAGTTTACTTTTGCTTCACCTCTCGCCATGTTAACAAACATTTAATCTTGTCTTGTAAATAAACGAGAGTCAACTAAATAAATAAAATGTGGTGTTTTGTCAATATGCAACTCGTTGCACATTGAGCCCGACTTAACTTGTAGTACTTGTTTGTGCACTTTGCCATGCCATGCATAATTAAACCGGACATGCATCATACTCGTTTGTGTATCTTAAGACATGTTTATGCTTGGGTATTTACCCTGTTGTTTGCTTCTTTCCGGTTGCTTCTCTTGTTAGCTACGGTTCCGTTGCGGAGTTGTCAGGATTTGTTCGACTACTTCATGGACTTGTTCTTCTTCCTTGCGGAATCCCAGGCAAGATGACCATCACCTTGGATACCTTTACTATCTTTGCCATGCTAGCTGTCTCGATGCTATCCTTATATGTCGCGCTACCCATAATTTTTGTCAGCCTCTCCTTGTTGCCATGAAACCTCTAACCTTTGACACCTTCCCAGCAAACCGTTGTTTGGCTATGTTACCCGCTTGCTCAGCCCCTCTTTTAGCGTTGTTAGTTGCAGGTGAAGATGAAGATTGTTCCATGTTGGAACTTGATGTTTTGGGAATATCACAATATATCTTATATATCTTAACACACCTATATACTTGGCAATGGGTGGAAGGCTTGGCCTTTTGCTCGGTGTTTTGTTCCACTCATGCCGCCTTAGGAGCCGATAAACCGGCGTTATGTTCCTTGATTTTGTGTTCCTTACACGGTTGGGTATATGGGGACCCCTTGACAGTTCGTCTTTGAATAAAACTCCTCCAGCAAGGCCCAACATTGGTTTTAATTTGCCTCATAATAACAACTTAATTAATTAATTAATTTGCATAGGGGGTCATGTCCCCGAGGATTCTTCTACATAACAGGGGGGCAGTGCTGATGGTGTTGGTCCCAAACTAGAGCCACTTGCGGTGCCACCCAGTTATCTGGGGTCTTCGGTTGCTGTACGTAGTGCTCATCCGGATGTGGCCTGAGACGAGATACGCCCGGCTACTATCATGGTGTCGGCACACCGGGAGGTCTTGCTGGACTTGTTTTACCATTGTCGAAATGTCTTGTGCACCGGGATTCCGAGTCTGATCGGGTTGTCCCTAAGATAAGGGGTAATATTATTATTACTTCTGCTGATCGTGAGAGCTTGTGATGGGCTAAGTAGGGACACCCCTGCAGGGTTATGATCTTTCGAAAGCCGTGCCCACGGTTATGTGGCAGATTGGAATTTGTTAATGTCCGGTTGTAGAAAACTTGACAGAGGATCCGAAGTAAAAATACACGAACCGCGTGAGTAACCGTGGCTGTCTCTTTTCACTTCGAGAAGAGAACACGATGGGGTTTTGTTTGACTCGTTGGTAGTTCAGGATCTTTAGCGATCATTACTAGTTTGCGACCGCTTGCGTAGATGCTCATCTTATTCTTGTACTCGTAAGTTAGCCACCATACATATGCTTAGCCGCTGCTGCAACCTCACCACTACCCTTTTCCATACCCATAAAGCTTTGCTAGTCTTGATACCCATGGTTATGGGATTGCTGAGTCCTCGTGGCTCACAGTTACTACAACACCAGATGCAGGTACCGCTGAGAACAGTGCAGGAGATGGTTCAGAACTTCACTGGGAGCTCGATGAAGAGAGCTTGGTCGTATGTATGTGACGTTTTCGACGATCAGTAGTGGTTCCTACTAGGGGCGATCAGGCCTTGTGGTTTTGGTATCTTTCGCATTTGGTGTTTTGTCCGTAGTCGGACCCTGTGTTTTGGATGGATGTATGATATTGTATTTATTGTGTGACGTGGCAAGTGTAAGCCAACTATTTTACCCTTTCATCCCTGTTCTTTTACATGAGTTGTGCAAAGATACCACGCTTGCGATCGTTCCAGAATGCGCATATGTCTCTAAGTCGTGCCTCGACACGTAGGAGATATAATCGCATCCTGGGCATTACACTTGTGGCCCCCTCGAGCGTCCCCCGGTTCCCTCCTTCTTCCTATATATGTCTACGAACCCCAGAAACTCCCTGGACAGAGAGAAAACCCTAATTCCACCACCGTACCTTCTGTTCCCGTGGAGATCCCATCTTGGAGCCTGTTCCGGAGCTCCACCGGAGGGGGATCCATCACGGAGGCCTTCATCATCATCATCATCGCCCTCACCATGAGCTGTGAGTAGTTTACCACAGACCTTCGCGTCCATAGCTAGTATCTAGATGGCTTCTTCTCTCTCTATGGATCTCAATACAAAGTTCTCCTCGGTCTTCGAGGAGATCTATTTGATGTGATCTCTTTTTGCGGTGTGTTTGTCGAGATCCGATGAATTGTGAGTTTATGATCAAGGTTATATATAAAAGATATTTGGTTCTTCTCTAAACTTTTTATGTGTGCTCATAATATCCTTGCAAGTCTCTTCAATTATTGGTTTGGTTTGGCCTACTAGATCTATAGTTCTTGCAATGGGAGAAGTGCTTGGCTTTGGGTTCAATCTTGCGGTGTCCTTTCCCAGTGATAGGTAGGGGCAGCAAGGCACGTATTGTATTGTTGCCATCGAGGATAAGAAGATTTTGGTTTATATCATATTGCTTGAGTTAATCCCTCTACATCATGTCATCTTGCTTAAGGCGTTACTCTGGTCTTATGAACTCAATACATGTAACGCCCGGGAAATCAAGCTACAGTAACCCTCCGGTAATGATGCCACGTCACCATGATTACTGTTACTAAACTCACTTCGGTTCGAAACCGATGTAGATTCAAAATTTAAAACAAAATAAAAATTAAAAGTTTACAAATGTCAAAACTAAAATGTGCATTTGTAGCAAATAATTCATAAGTATTATTAGTGAAGAAACCAAGTTTTTATAAAATGTTTAAGTGCTCAAAAATATTTAAACAGTGGAGTAAACGATCGTTTAAATGCCTTTTATAATCTCTAAAATATTGAACTATTTTGTTTGTGAGAAGAAAACTTTTTGTGGCGGAGGGTTCAACTAAAACTCTAAATTAGGTGTTGGTCTCATATTGTTATTAAGCTAAGATGACGCGAAGTTTTAAATAAAACTAATAAACAGAAAAGGTTAAAAGAAAAATAAAAGGTTAACAAAAACAAAAAGGGAGCCTCACCCCTCCCGTGGGCTTTGGCCCAACTAGCCACTAGGCTGACCTAGCACACCCTTGTTTCCCCTTCCCCTTGTTTACTGCAGCCGTGGCTGCCACCGATGCCCGCCATGGCCGCGGCCATCGACCGGTCGCCCGCGCTTACTTCTACCCCATGCACTCAAATCGAACCCTATCAACCTGTCTCGCTGCTTCCCCCCTCGCGCCCTCCCTCCTCCTCTCAGCCTCACCCGAGCGCCGCCATCGAATCTGTCGTCGACATGGCCACCGAGCTCCCCACTAGCGGAGCTTGCGCTAGGAGACGCGCCTACCTCCCCTACTTCTTCTACAACCACAGGTTGGACCTCGGAACCCCTACTGCGTGCGAATCGGCCTCGTCTTCTTCCTTCAGACGCCGGACTCCGTCACATCGATCCACTCCACCTCTGCCGCTACTAAACTTTCACCGGCCACCGTGTGCCACTCGGTGAGCCACCCGTCGGACCCCCTCCCGTTCTTCTTCTTTTCGTCGTAGGTACCCGCTTGCCACACCTCTCATCGCCCGTGCGCCTCACACAACTCGCACCCGCACCCCCGCGGACATGCATGTTGCCGCCCAGCTCTTGCGGCTGTTCCTGTTGCCGCGTGCTGCCGCGCGCGCCTCGCCCTTCCGCGACCACCTGCCGGCCCGCGCTACGCCCCGTGCTCTCTGGCTACGCGGCCGCCGCTGCTCCCCGCCCTTGCGCTGGCTTGCCAGCTCCCCGCGCAGCCACGCCCTGAGCAGCGCCGCGCTCGCCGCAGCGCCTCCGCAGGCCTCCGCGCCACCGCCTGCCCCGGGCCTTCCGGTCCCTCCTCCCCGCCGGGCCTGCTCCGGTCGGCCATGGCCGCCGGCAGCATCCACCTGGCAGCGCCCTCCTGGCCAGTCCGTGGCCGCACCTCGCCTCCGGCCTACTCGCCCCCACTTCTTCTCCACCCGCACGTTGCGCCGTCGCCCGCCGCGCCTAGCCCGGCCGGCCGCCCACCGCGGGCCCCTCCTTCGGCCATGGCCGCCGGCCGTGCCACACCCGCCGGCCTCGCCCCGCCCCGGGCGGGCTTCGGCCTTGGTGCACCTCGCCCCAGCGCCCGTTAACCCGCCCCGCTTCATTGGCCCTAGGCCACTGCCACCTGGGGCCCGCCCTCGTTAAAAAAGGTTCAAAAAAATAAATAATTAAAATAATATTAATTACTTAATTAATTAATTAGGTAATTAATTAGGTAATTAATTAACTTAATTAACATGTCTTAATTAGCCTGTTAAACTAGGTTAGTCCATTTAAAATTTGTTAGTTAATCTGTACCTGTGACAGACGGGCCCCACCTGTCAATTTTGACCGGTCAACTGGTTAGTTGACCTGATGACGTCATGGTGATGTCATGCTGACATCACCTCTTACTGTTCTGGATAATTTCGATTTAAATAAATTAAATAAATTCCAGAAAATGCTTTAAACTTTGGAAAATCATATAAAATAATTCGTAACTCGGATGAAAATGTTTTATGTATGACAATCGCTCAGAACGACGAGACGAATCCGAATACGCGGTCCGTTCGCCCGCCACACATCTCTATCTTACCGAACCTGAAACTTTCCCCTCCTATTCATTTGTCCGAAAAAGCCAAACTTCGGGAATACTTTCCCGGATGTTACCCCCATTCGTCGGTATCGTGTAGAACCGCGTTAGAGTACCCTAGCACTGCATGTTGACATGTCGTGCTTCTCTGTTGCATCTGTTTGCTTTATATTTACTGTTTCTTCCCCCTCTTCTCTCCGGTAGACCCCGAGACCGATGATGCCCCGGTGATCGACTACAAAGTTGACGACCCCTCCTTCTTGCCAGGGCAACCAGGCAAGCCAACCCCCTTGATCATTCCGATATCGCCCACTCTCTTCTCTCTTATGCTTGCATTAGAACTGCTACTGCTTTTTGTATGATCCTATTCCGATGCATAGCCTGTTGTTGGTACCTGCTTTCATACCTTACATGTTTATACTAAACTACTTAGTATAGGCTGGTTAGAGATCCATCAGATACCCCCCTTTTTTCCTGTCTGCCCCGCTGGATTATCAGAAGACCCGATCAACGGGATCGAAGGCTAGGACCCGGCACCGCACATCACTTTCCCCTTAGTTGCTCGACATTATTGGGTTACTATCGAGTGCCGAGGGTGAGACCTCATCAACACTTCTGATGTTAACCTTGTAGGTTATTTCATCGGTTGTTGTCATCGAGGGTGATTCCTCTTTCTCCACTCCCGATAACGACACTGTCGTGCAACTCCTCAAGAGTGCACCTCGAGGGTGACTCCTTTTTCGTTCACCTTGACGATAAACATCAGGTGGAATTCCACCGAGGGTGATTTCCTCAGGTTTCCCTTCGGTGTCAAACACACAGTTACTATGGTTACTATGACTTTACACTGAACCTGGTTACTAAAGACGGGTCGACCCAGAGGGGTACCCGCGCGAGCTTAATTGCGAGTGATGTGTAGTCGGGTTGACCTGGAAGGTGCCCGCGAGATAATACGAGGCATGGCCGGGCACTCGCTCTTGCCGCAAGTTTCCGAGACGGGGCGATGGGGTCACATGATCGTGAGTCTCTGCTCGTTACCGCGCGTTCCGAAGACACTAAATTGTTTGGATATTTGATCTGAGGGGCCTCTGGCCCGATAGCGCTAACCATCACATGGGCATAGGATGGGCGTTCTGTGTCGTATGCATCAGCCGAAGCTTAACTGACGTCATTGCGACTGAGCGGCGCGCGCCGGGTTGAACTGTGTAAGCACCTGCCTTTTTAAGGAGGTAGCCCAGGTCTCCTCACTGGCCGCGTACGCAACGTGCAGGAGTTCCCGGGGCGATTGGCCCATGACCGCTGGGGGAATAGGGTTTAGTCCGGCGTGCATGACCTCTCTATTAAGCCTAGGTTGGGTTGCGGCGTATTGTTTGGCCGAGGGCGGGCATGACCTAATGGTGTGTCCGGCCAGAGTTAAGCAAGCGTGATGGGTAAGTTGGTGCACCCATGCAGGGAAGAAAACATCTATCGATAGCCTATCCTACAGTAATGGACACTTGGAGTTGTATCCCGATCGTACAACTAGAACTGGATGCTGAGGCATGATTTGGATATGTTGCTTCGGGAGTCGAGAAAGGATCCCGAAGCATTGAAACAACAACATAAATATGACTTATGTTGTATTACTCTACTCGCCCTGTTGCTGCAAGACGGTGGTTTCCAGAAGATGCTAGTCTTCGATAGGACTAGCTTCTCCCCCTCTTATTCTGGCATTCTGCAGCTTAGTCCACAAATACTACCCCTTTTCATTGATACTGATGCATATGTAGTGTAGATCCTTGCTTACGAGTACTTTGGATGAGTACTCACGGTTGCTTTGCTCCCCCTTTTCCCCCTTCTTCTTCTTTCTGGTTGATGCAACCAGATGGTGGAGTCCAGGAACCAGAAGCCACCTTTGATGACTGCTACTACCCCGACGGAGGCTACTTCTACGTGAAGACCGCCGACGACCAGGAGTAGTTAGGAGGTCCCAGGCAGCAGGCCTTGCCTTTTCGATCGTGTTGTTTTTGTGCTAGCCTTCTTAAGGCAAACTTGTTTAATTACGACTGTACTCAGATATTGTTGCTTCCGCCGACTCTTGTGTATTCGAGCTTATGTATTCGAGCCCTCGAGGCCCCTGGCTTGTAATATAAATCTTGTATTATTTTAATTTGTGTCTAGAGTTGTGTTGTGATATCTTCCAGTGAGTCCCTGATCTTGGTCGTACACATTTGCGTGCATGATTAGTGTACGGTCAAATTGGGGGCGTCATAATACACTAGATGCATGCTAGATAGCGGTCGATGTGTGGAGTAATAGTAGTAGATGCAGGCAGGAGTCGGTCTACTTGTCTCGGACGTGATGCCTATATACAATGATCATGCCTAGATAGTCTCATAATTATTCGCTTTTCTATCAATTGCTCGACAGAAATTTGTTTACCCGCCGTAGAATATCGCTATCATGAGAGAAGCCACTAGAGAAAACTATGCCCCCCGGGTCTATTCTCAACATATCAATTTACATCTACTTTACTTTTATCGCTTTTATTTGCTGTTTTTATAAACTAAAAATGCCAAAAATATAAACTATCATCTCTATCAGATCTCACTTTCGTAAGTGACCGTAAAGGGATTGACAACCCCTTATCACGTTGGCTGCAAAGTTCTTATTTGTTTGTGCATGTGCGAGGGACTCGCGCGTGGTCTCCTACTGGATTGATACCTTGGTTCTCAAAAACTGAGGGAAATACTTACGCTACTGTGGTGCATCTCCCTTTCCTCTTCGAGGGAATACAACGCAAGCTCAAGAGGTAGCAAGAAGAATTTCTGGCGCCGTTGCCGGGGAGGCTTACGCAAAATTCATATACCAAGTACCTATCACAAACCCTTATCCTTCGCATTACATTTATTTTCCTCTCGTTTTCCTCTCCCCACTTCACCCTTGCCATTTTATTTGCCCTTCTTCCGCCATGTGTTTATCGTTCGCTTGCTTCTTGTTTGCTTGTGTGTGTTGGATTGTTTGCTTGTCACTATGGCTCAGAACAATACCAAATTGTGTGACTTCTCCAATACCAACAACAATGACTTTATTAGCACTCCATTGCTCCTATTACCGATGCTGAATCTTGTGAGATCAATGCTACTTTGTTGAATCTTGTCATGAAAGATCAATTCTCCGGCCTTCCTAGTGAAGATGCCGTTACCCATCTAAACAACTTTGTTGATTTGTGTGATATGCAAAAGAAAAGGGATACGGATAACGATATTGTTAAATTGAAGTTATTTCTATTTTCAAATAGAGATCGTGCTAAAACTTGGTTTTCCTCTTTGCCTAGAAATAGCATTGATTCGTGGAATAAGTGCAAAGATGCTTTTATCTCTAAGTATTTCCCTCCTGCTAAGATCATCTCTATTAGAAACGATATTATGAATTTTAAGCAACTAGATCATGAGCATGTTGCACAAGCTTGGGAGAGAATGAAATTGATGATACGTAATTGCCCTACACATGGTTTGAATCTATGGATGATTATTCAGAATTTTTATGCTGGCTTGAATTTTGCTTCTAGAAATCTTTTAGATTCGGCTGCCGGAGGCACTTTCATGGAAACCAGCTTAGGAGAAGCTACCAAACTCCTATATAATATTATGGTTAATTATTCCCAATGGCACACCGAAAGATCTACTAGTAAAAAAGTGCATGCTATCGAAGAAATTAGTGTTTTGAGTGGAAAGATGGATGAACTTATAAAATTATTTGCAGCTAAGAGTGGTTCTTCTGATCCTAATGATATGCCTTTGTCCACTTTGATTGAGAATAACAATGAATCTTTTGATGTGAATTTTGTTGGTAGGAATAATTTTGATAACAATGCTTATAGAGGTAATTTTAATCCTAGGCCTTTTCCTAGTAATTCCTCTAATAATTATGGTAATTCCTACAACAACTCTTATAGAAAGATGCCTTCTGAATTTTAAACTAGTGTTAAGGAGTTTATGATCTTGCAAAAGAATTTCAATGCTTTGCTTGAAGAGAAATTGCTTAAGGTTGATGAATTGGCTAGAAGTGTGGATAGAATTACTCTTGATGTTTATTCTTTGAAACTTAGATCTATCCCACCTAAGCATGGTATCAATGTGTCTCTCAAAGCCATGAGAATTTCCATTGATGAATGCAAAGAAAGAACCGCTAGGATGCGTGCTAAAAGAGAAGATTATATTAAATCGTGTTCTTCTAGTTATCATGAAAATAAAAATGAAGATCTGAAAGTTATTGATGTGTCTCCTATTAGATCCTTGTTTTCTAGTATAAATCTTGATGAAGATAGAATTGGAGATGATTTTGCTTTAAGGTGTCCCAATGATTCAGAGTTTTTAGATCTTGATGCTAAAATTGCTAAAAGTGGGAGTGAAGAGATTAATACATTGCATAGTGATGAACCGACTACTTTGGATTTCATGGATTCAATTATGATAATTGCTTTTTGATTGATTGTATTTCCTTGTTGCAATGCGTGCTAAATTCTCCGCATGCTTATAGTCAAAATAAAGCTTTCACCAAACACATAGTTGATGCTTTGATGCAATATTATGAAGAAAAACTTGAGTTAGCAGTTTGTATCCCTAGAAAGCTTTATGATGAATGGCAACCTACTATCAAAATAAAAATAAAAGATCCTGAATGCTATGCTTTGTGTGATTTGGGTGCTAGTGTCTCCACTATCCCAAAAACTTTGTGTGATTTGCTAGGGTTCCATGAGCTTGATGATTGTTCTTTAAATTTGCATCTTGCGGATTCCACTATTAATAAACCTATGGGAAGAATTAATGATGTTCTTATTATTCCCAATAGTAATTATGTGCCCGTAGATTTCATTGTTCTTGATATAGATTGCAATCCTTCATGTCCTATTATTCTTGGTAGACCTTTCCTTAGAACGATTGGTGCAATTATTGATATGAAGGAAGGAAATATTAGATTCCAATTTCCGTTAAGGAAAGGCATGGAACACTTTCCTAGAAAGAAAATCAAATTACCATATGAATCGATCATGAGATCCACTTATGGATTGCCTTCCAAAGATGGCAATACCTAGATTTATCTTGTATCGTGCCTAGCCAGGGGCGTAAAACGATAGCGCTTGTTGGGATGCAACCCAATTTTATGTTTGTTGTTTTTGTTGCTGTTAGGAATAAATATTGCATCTAGCCTCTGATTAGATGTGGTTTCATGTTTTGTTTACTGTTTTTGCCAAGTAGAACCTTTGGGAAGACTTGTGTGAAGTTTATGTGATCTTGCTGTGAAAAACAGAATCGTTAGCACTCGCTAAAGTGGTCTTCGGATTTTCCTGGAGCGTGCTTTTTAGTTTATTCTTTCTACAGATGATTGGTAGACAAATTCCGAAAATTTACCAATTTAGTTTGAATTTTTTGGAGTTCCAGAAGTAGGCGAAACCTGCAGATTACTACAGACTGTTCTGTCTTTGACAGATTCGGTTTTTCGTGTGTTGTTTGCTTATTCCGATGCATCTATGAGTAGTATTGGAGGATATGAACTATAGAGAAGTTGGAATACAGTAGGTTTAAAACCAATTTAAACAAAGAATGAATTCATTGCTGCACTTTTGAGTAGTGGTTTGCTTTCTTATACTAACGGAGCTCACGAGAATTTTTGTCTAAGTTTTGTGTTGTGAAGTTCTCAAGTTTTTAGTATTGCTTTGGTGGACTATCGAACAAGGAGTAGCAAAGGCCTAAGCTTGGTGATGTCCATGGCACTCCAAGTAAGTTCAAGATAATCAAAAGCCTAAGCTTCGGAATGCCCTGGGAAGGCATCCCCTCTTTCGTCTTCATCCATCGGTAACTATACTTGGAGCTATATTTTTATTCGCAACATGATATGTGTTTTGCTTGGAGAGTCTTGTACAATTTGAATCTTTGCTTGTTAGCTTGCCACATTCATCCTTGCTGGACACACCTATTTGAGAGATTTAAATATGGCCTAGAAATTATTAGAACACACTATGTGCTTCACTTATATCTTTTGAGTTGAATAGTTTTTGCTCTAGTGCTTCACTTATATCTTTTAGAGCATGGTGGTGGTAATATTTTGTAGAAATTTTTGAACTCTCATGCTTCACTTACATCCTTTTGAGAGTCTATTAAAACAGCATGGTAATATGTTTAGGCTAAAGAAACTAGTCTTCACATGATAGACATCCAATGTCAATGTATTAAAAAAAATTCCCACTAAGTGCATTGAATATGATGAGATGTTGGATGCTTGAAAATTGTTTTGAGATATGAGGATAGTGATATTAGAGTCATGCTAGTGGATTTGTTATGAAATTGAGAAATACTTGTGTTAAGGTTAGTGATTCTCGTATCATGCACGTATGGTGAACCGTTATGTGACGAAGTTAGAGCATGAGGTATTTGTAGAGTGCCAACCTTTGTGTGGAGGTCGGGGGCGCGCGATGGTTAACTCCTACCAACCTCCCCCCTAGGAGCATGCGTTGATTGCTTTGTTTTGATGACTCATAGATTTTTGCAATAAGTATATGAGTTCTTATGACTAATATTGAGTCCATGGATTATACGCACTCTCACCCTTCCACCATTGCTAGCCTCTCTTGTACCGCGCAATTTTTGCCGGTGCCATAAACCCACAATATATCCTTCCTCAAAACAGCCACCATATTGTTCCTCAAAACAGCGACCATACCTACCTATCATGGCATTTCCATAGCCATTCCGAGATATATTGCCATGCAACTTTCCACCGTTCCGTTCATATGACACGCATCATATTGTCATATTGCCATTGCATTATCATGTAGTTGACATCGTATTTGTGTCAAGGCCACCATGCATAATTTTTTATACATGTCACTCTTGTTTCATTGCACATACCGGTACACCGCTGGAGGCATTCATATAGAGTCATATTTTGTTGTTGTAATATCGAGTTGTAATGAAAGTGTGATGATCATTATTTGAGCATTGTCCCATGGGAGGAAAGGCTAAATCTATAAAGCCCCTCCGCAAAAGAAAAGAAAAAAGAAAGGCCAAAGAAAAAAAGGAAAGGCCCCAAAAAAGGAAAAAAAAGAAAAAAAAGAAAAAAGGGACAATTGCTACTATCTTTTTTCCACACTTGTGCTTCAAAGTAGCACCATGTTCTTCATTGTAGTGAGTCTCATGCTTAGTCACTTTCATATACTAGTGGGAATTTTCATTATAGAACTTGGCTCTATACCTAACTCTGACGGCAGGGGACAAGGGCATTAAATGCCCGTCGCCGTCGCCCCAAACAGTGCAAAAAGTGGCCGTCAGGGGCGCCTCCGTTCGCCACGACGGTAGCCTCGTCATCGCAGCTTGCCACCGTGTTCCCCTGGCTGCACAGCCTTCCGCCACGTGCGCCTGGGAGGGTCCCAGGGCGACACGTGGGTGGATGAGCTGGAGCGTGGGTACTGAGTGGAAGCTTGCCGCGGCAAGTGCCTTGCCGCGGTCGCTATCTTGTCGCGCCTGGGAGCTTGTCGCTCACCGGGACGCATGGTGCGTCGCGGCAAGTTCTCTTGAGGTGCCTTTAGTTGGCTTTCCCGGCAAGCTCCTCTTGCCAGGGTCTTGTACCTTGAGTGGTTTGGCGCCTTGAGTGGCCTTCCCGGCAAGCTCCTCTTGCCGGGGTCTTGTTTCTTTGACTTGAATACTTTGTTCTTGAATGGCTCCGAGGGAACCACGGAGGATCTTGGCGGTCGCTTGGCAAGCCTTGCTGCGGGATGCTGCAACTTCCCGTGCACAAGTTCGGGATACTATGGTACCCCTACTTTAGTACACCGACAGGAGCCCCCGGGCCTGGGCCAGACATGGTGTCGAGCGCTGTTGGGCCAGGCCCAAAACAGTGCATGGGCACGCGCGGCCCGCGGCCCGCGGCATGCCGTATCCAACTTCGTATCCACCGCGCCCTCCCTTAACGGCACGCGTCAATCGCGGCGTCGTGGGAGAGATCGTGGCCTGTTTCTTTAATGGGAAATGCAGAACGTCCCCCTCTTTCCCCTTAAAAGCAGGGGAAACAGGGGCAATTCCTTCCATTCGCCCATTGCTTCTTCAATCCTCAGAAACCCCCGCCGCTCCCTTCCTTCCCGTTGGCCGAAAGAGAGCAGCGCTCTGCCCTCCGTCCCCACCAGCGTCACCAGCGCCGTCGACCTCCCCCTCCGTCCCCGCCATGGCTCCGAAAGGTGGGAAGGGGAAGTCCGCGAAGGCCGCCGCGAAGTCCGCCGAGGCGCTGCGGCTAGCAGCAATGCGGAAGAAGATGGCGGTCTTCCCGGCAAAGCTTAGCGCGGAGGAGCTGAAGGAATCCTTCTACCTTTTCTGGTCGAGGGAGACGAAGGCGCATCCGCGCACCAAGGTACTCCCCGCCGTAGCCTGCGAGATGTTCCCGAACGGCTACGCCTTCTTTGCGCTGTTCTTCTACTGCGGGCTCTGCCCGCCATATTCCGAATTCTTCTGCGATATCATGAACACCTACGGGTTTCATCTCCTTGTCTTCACCCCCAACGCCGTCTTGACCATGGCCGTTTTCGCACATCTGTGCGAAAACTTTGTCGGAGTCTTCCCCAATGTAGCTCTTTTCCGTCACTACTACACGCCTCGAGTCGAGGCAGGGTCGCCTTTGTCGGGCGGCGTCTCCTGGATCTCGAGGACGCACAAGAAGGAATAATATCTGGAGGGGGAGCTCTGCGGCAAGTGGGATGAGTGGAGGGCCAACTGGTGTTGGATCGTAGAGGATGACCCGCAGCCATTCACTTCCTGGCGCCAAGCCGCATTAGTACGCGGCAACGACTGGAGCGACCTGGCCCCGGAGGATAGCAGATTGAAGATTGCCACTACCTGAATCCTTCGCCTCGGGCACGCCAAGCTCACCGTGGGCGCAGTAGGAGCAGACTTTCTCCGCCGCCGCATCGCTCCCTTGCAGGAGAGGAAGAGGGCTGCTTGGGAGTTCGAGAACGCGGCAGACATCATGAGGCTGCGCCCGGGGCTTAATTACAACTTCACTGTCCTGGAGCTCAATGCGATGCTCCAGGCGTTGTTCAAGTACGACTCCGCCCATCCTGAGTGGTTTGCGTTGCCGGCGGGCGTAGTTCCGTTGTGCAACAACTCATCGCTCAGCGCCATCCGTGCGGTGATGCCGCTATGTGATTCCCACGGCATCGACCCCACTTGGCAAGAGCCTTCCGACAAAGCTGTGCAAACTTTCTTCGACAACTTGGTGGAGCAGCCAGTCAGGTCCGACGAGAAGAAGGGCCTCACCCGCGACACCACCGACTAGGAGATGGCATACATTGCCACCAGACTGGAAGAGGCAGCGGTAGCCAGGGCCGCGGGCGAGTTTGGGTACACTGTGGAGGAGGCGGAGGCAGCGGAGGCGACAAGCCTTGCCGAGCAGGAAGAGCTACGCAAGGCGGGGAAGCTTGCCGGGCAACTTGCCGGGACAAACGAGCCCGTCGAGCAGGGCGTAGAGTCGAGCGGGACCGCCGAGCAGGGTGCCGGGTCCAGTGAGCCTGCCGGGGACTCGAGCGGCTCACTGGAGATTGGCTCCTCTTCTTCGTCCTCGGGCAGCTCGCCACCACCAGCAAGTCCTCTAGCTCCAAGAAGACGCCTCCGCAAGGCCGCAGACGTGACGGGGCGGCAAGCGGGCCAACAGCCGCAGCGCCGCACGACACGCGTCACTGCGGCAAGCAAGGCCGCCACGGGAGTTCCTCGCGCTTCTGCAGCGGCTGGATGGGGATCTTCCCGGGCTGGCTACACTACTCCTGTCGCCCCTCGCGCCTCGGCGACAACCGGAGCGGGGTCTTCTCAGACCACCGCCCCTGCTCCTGCCAAGCGGCCAAGGGAGCCCACTCCCCCAGCTCCTCGCGCCGGGACGCGCGAGCCGGACTTCGATTTCTCGGCGCTCAGCTCTGACGACGAGGAGAAAGGAGAGTAAGTCTTCGCAGTTCTTGTTTTCCTTTGATTTTCTGTTGCTTTGTCTTGCATCACTTTTGCCTAACTCTGGTCCTGTCTTTTTCAGAACTCTGGCCCAGAGGGCAGCGAAAAGGGCCAAGGTCCCGGTGATAGACCTCGAAGACGAGCCCGCCGCAACGGCAGGGGGTGCGCCCGTGACAAGCTTGCCGGACCCGGCAACTATTCTTCGGAGCAGCCCCCAGCATAAGTGTGGTTCACTTTCCGCTTGTCGGGCGCGCGTGGGTCTTCCAACCTTGCTGACATCTTGTTCGTTGACTTGTGCAGGAGCAGAGCAGCAGCATCAGGAGCGCCAGGAGATCGCCCCCGACGAGCCGCACGCCTCGACCACGCCGCCAAGGGGAGGCTCCCCGGCAAGGGAGAACACTCCGCCAAAGGCGAGCACCCCGCCAAGGGCGAGCACTCCGCCGAGGGATGGCGCTAGCGGTCCTCCGCCGGCGGGAGCTACCACCATGCCGCCAAGGGAGAGATCCCCGGCAAGACACCCCACCGAGGAGGAGGCCCGCGCAGGTAAACCCTTGGACTTTTCTTCTTCTGAATTTCTTCTTTTTGGATATTTGCTTGACTGTTTGTCTTTCCTTTTCTTTTCTGCCTTCAGATCCGTCCGCAGCCGGGCCCATGGAGATAGAGGTCGTCGCCGACGACGCCGCCGTTGCTGAGGAGACAGTTGGCGCGGACGATCCCGCTGGCGCAGAGGCCGCCAGGGCTGCCGCCGGGGCAGCTGGCGAAGAAGCCAGCGATCGCACTGACGGCACTGAGGCCGCAGGAGCGCCAGGCGCTACGCCGACCGCCGAGCCTTCCGCCGCCGCCGCAGCCCCCAGCTCCGACGAGCCCGAGCCGAGCGCTTATCTGAAGGCCGGCGATGACATCTTCATCCAGCTCCCGTGGGCGTCCATGTCCAGGGCGCCAGTCGAGGGAGAGGTCTTCGACGAGGAGGTCCTCGCCTCCGCCGGATTGAAGTTCGTCGACGTGCCGAGCAGCAGCAGCGAGCCCGAGGAGGAGCGGCTGCTGCGGAAGCTTCTGTCCCTTTACCGCGCCCGGCAAGCCAAGTTGGAGTCCCGAGAGGCTCTGGCCGCCAAGGCGGGTGCTGACTTGGAGAAGCGTGCAGAAGAGCTCCGAGCCATCAACCAAGCGGATCTCCGATCATTGGCGGAGGAGAGGGAGTAGCTTGCCGAGGCGCATCAAGACTTCATTTTGGAGAAGGCTGAAGCGGAGGAGCAGCAACGGCTTGCCGCCGAGGAGCTCTCCAGGCGAGAGGGTGAGCTGACGCAGCGGTAGGTCGACCTCGACAGCCATGAGGACGAGCTTGCCACGCGCGAGCGATCGCTTGGCGGAGCTTTGCAGGAGGCAAAGGATGCCGCCGCAGCTGTCGAGACCGCCAAGAGAGAATTGGAAACGAGGGTGGCAGCTGGAGGCCAACTTGAAGACGAGCAGCGAGGAGGTCGCCGCACTCAAGCTCGAGAGGGAGAATGACGCACACAGTCACTCCGAGCTGCAGGTCCGTCTCTCCGAGAAGGGCAAGGAGCTCGCCGTCGCCAAGGACTCCATCGCCAATCTAGAGCTGAAGTTATCCACTCTTACCACGACGCTGGACAGCGCCAGGGAGCGGGAGACGGCCTTGAAGGAGGAGCTCAGGGCCGAGAAGGTGTTGCTGGATAGTGCCGCCATTTCCCAGAACAACTTTAGGCAAAACGTCAAGATATGGACGGAAGGCCTCATCAATGCTGCCGCGGACATCGACACGGAGTTGGCGTAGCTGGGGGCGGAGTACCTCGGGTATTCCACTGACGACAACCTCCACGCCAGCGCCAAGCATACTCTGTTCTTCAAGGGCGTGGCGACGGCCCTCCATCAACTCTGGGAGAAGATCCCGAAGCAGCTGGCGGACGAATCGCGCAGGCTCTGCGCGGGGGCCCTCCAGAAGGTGCTGATGAAGATAGCGTACCGCAACCCCGGCCTCAACCTCACCAACGTCCTCAGGACCCTGCCGCCCGACGCCGACCAGGAGGTGCTCAAGGCCCTTGTCGCACCCATTGTGGACAAGGTGGGCGGGATCAAGAGGGTTGAAGGCGACCGCGCGGACTAGGCTGTTTACTTTCTTCTTTTCCTTGCCGCTGCCAACCATGTTATGAACAATAGTCTATTAGAATCGCGGCAAGTCATTTTGTAATGTAACCCTATCTTAGATGGTTAATGCAACATTATTCCCTTTACTTGACTTCCTTTGCTTTGTATGTTTTTACCCTACGCTTTTAGGGAACTTGTCGGCGTAGGCACCCTTGCCGCGGGCGCTGAGTGCGGGACTTCAGCAGCCCGCAGGCGGTGTTGCTACCGACAAGAAACCTTGTCGCAACTAATTGCAGCACACTTAGTTTGTTGAGATGGCTCGGAAACAGAGTAAGGGCGCGACACTTGTCGCAGCACGCTTAAGCTGTTGAGCAAACTCGAAACAAAATAAGGGCGCAACTAGCTACGAGTTGGTTCCTCCGCGCACAGGTTTTCCATACAAAGTGCGGTCGTTCAAGGAAGATAACTTAAAAATTTAAAAATTTGATTGCTCAAACTTTGGCAACTTAGCTTCTATGTTGTCTGCTTCCCGACAAGGCAACGCTTTCTTGAACTTGTTTCCCGGCAAGGCCAAACTTTCTTGTACGGCACTTGGTCCATACCACCCTCTCCTCCTCCTTCCCCCAAGAAAACTTGCGTGCGAGGGAACTTTGCTTTTCCTTGAGAAGAAAAGAGAAAATGCAGGCATGGAGCTTTCTGGCTCGTTATTGCTTACCGGGATTTGGTGCTGCACAAAGTGTCAGATAGTACATGCAAGAAAAATAGATGGCATGAAACGACAAGATGTGCGGGGCACATAAACTTTACTGATGCACGGGGTCTGCGCCCGGCTTTCTACAAAGGATTACATGCAACAGCGGCAAGACTTGTACAAAAGATGGTTGCCGGAGCGGATCACGGCAACTGCGCCTTATGGGTAAAACTTACGAAGATGCTCGATGTTCCAGGAGTTGCTCACCGGTAAGCCACCTTCGGTCTCAAGGCGGACAGCGCCGGGCCTAGTGAATCGTTTCACCCGATAAGGGCCTTCCCACTTTGGCGTCAACTTGTTTGAATTCTTGGCGGACTGAACGCGCCGAAGAACAAGGTCGCCTTGCTCGAAACTTCTGGCTTTAACTTTGCGGCTATGGTAGCGACGCAAAGCTTGCTGATAGCGAGCAGCTCGCACAGCGGCCTGAAGACGGTCCTCCTCAAGGAGCAGCGCGTCATCTTGTCGCAGCTGCTCTTGCTCGAGCTCATCATAAGTGAGCACTCGAGGCGATCCGTATACGAGTTCCGTGGGGAGAACTGCTTCTGCTCCGTAGACTAGAGCAAAGGGTGTCTGTCCAGTGGCTCGATTTGGCATCGTTTTGATCGACCAAAGAACCACTGGTAGCTCCTCGATCCAGTTTCTTCCGCACTTGTGCAGCCTGTCGAAAGTTCTTGTCTTGAGTCCGCGCAGCACTTCAGCGTTTGCCCTCTCCGCTTGACCGTTGCTTCTCGGTTGAGCAATAGAAGCGAAGCAGACCATGGCGCCAAGATCTTGGACGTATTGCATGAAGGTGCGACTGGTGAATTGCGTGCCGTTGTCGGTGATGATCCTGTAAGGGATCCCGAAACGGCAAACAATCGACCTGAAGAACTTGACTGCTGACTGTGCGGTCACCTTTCTCACTGGTTCCACTTCTGGCCACTTTGTGAACTTGTCGATGGCGACGGACAAGAACTCAAAGCCCCCGGCTGCGCGGGGAAAGGGGCCGAGGATGTCGAGCCCCCAGACCGAAAATGTCCAGGACAAAGGGATCGTCTGGAGAGCTTGAGCTGGTTGGTGTATCTGCTTGGAATGGAACTGGCACGCTTCACACTTGGTTACTTGTGCAGTTGCATCTTGGAGGGCTGTCGGCCAAAAGAAACCTTGCCAGAATGCTTTGCCGACAAGTGCTCTTGCGCCAATGTGGTAACCACATATGCCTCCATGTATCTTTGCCAACAGCTTCTGTCCATCTACCCGGGGAATACACTTCAATTTCACGCCATTGAGTCTTCTTCTGCACAGTGTGTTGTCAACAAACTGGTACATACTCGACTGCCGGGTTACTTTTTCCGCTTCTTCTTGCTCTTCAGGAAGTTCTCCTGTTTGGAGAAAACGGGCGATCTGCTGCACCCATGCTGGAGCTTGTGGCTCGACAACAAGGACTAAAGGCACATCTACTGCTGCGGGAACATCCGCTTCTACGGCGAGAACTTGTGGCTCAGCCGGAGCTTGATGTTCCCCGGCAAGCTTGGCGGAGCAAAACTTGTCGGGAGCGTCTGCTTCAACTGAACAAACCCTAGGGCTTGCAGGAGCAGACTGCTCCTCAGCATTTTCGGTGTTGATCTTGGGGACTTTCTTGGCGGCGGCTTCGGGAAGCTCTACTGGAAAGAAGTCGCTGGAGACTAACTTCCTCTTCTTGCTCTGTCCAGCTGATGGTGTTACGGATGGTTGAGTTAGCTTGAGCACAAAGATTCCTGGTTCCACAGGCAACTTTAGTGCGGCACACTTTGACAGGCCATCTGCGATGTCATTCTGAGCTCTTGGAATGTGCTCCATCTGTAGGCCTTCAAAGTGTTCTTCAAGCTTTCTCACTTCGTCGACGTATGCTTCCATCAACGGACTCTGGTAATTCTTGTTCACTTGGCGGACGACAAGCTGCGAGTCACCCCTCACGATCAGCTTCTTGATCCCAAGGTCTGCTGCGATCCTGAGACCGGCAAGCAAACCCTCATACTCTACAGTATTGTTTGTCGCTTGTTCCTTGGGAAAGTGCATCTGGATTACGTACTTGAGGTGCTCTCCGGTGGGCGCGACAAGGAGCACGCCGGCACCAGCGCCTTGCAGCGAGAAGGCACCATCAAAGTACATTATCCATTCTTTGCTTGCTTCCTTGACGGGGATGCTCGTCTCTGGAATCTCTTCGTCTGGCGTTGGCGTCCATTCTGCTATGAATTCTGCCAATGCTCTGCTTTGGATAGTTGAAGTGCTTCCAAACTTGAGGCCAAAGCTTGACAGTTCCAGCGCCCACTCGACGATCCTACCTGTCGCTTCTGGATTTTGAAGTATCCTTTTCAGCGGAAAGCGAGTGACAACTGTTATCTCATGTGCTTGGAAGTAATGGCGCAGCTTCCTCGAGGCCATGAGAAGGCCGAAAAGCAGTTTCTGCACACCGGAGTACCTCGACCTAGCCCCCTGCAGAAGGGAGCTAACAAAGTAGACTGGGTGCTGCACCATCTTCTTCCGTATCTCCTCTTGCATCCGCGCAGATCCATCCTTGTCGGGACCAGAGCTTGCCGGAGAAGCCCCTTGCTTGTCGCTGGACGTGCTTGCCGCGGCTGCTGGCTCATCATCTGCCTCCCTCTCCGCTACTAACGCAACACTAACCACTTGATTGGTTGCTGCTAGATACAGCAACAACTTCTCTTGTGGTCTAGGTGCGACAAGTATAGGAGTGGAGGACAGGAATCTCTTCAAGTCTTGCAGCGCTGCCTCCGCTTCCGGAGTCCATTTCATTGGACCTGCCTTTTTCAAAATTTTGAAAAACGGCAGGCCGCGTTCTGCAGACTTAGAGATGAACCTGCTGAGAGCAGCCACGCAGCCGACAAGTCTTCGTACATCCTTGACGCGCTTCGGTGCTTCGATCTGCTCGATGGCCTTAATCTTGTCGGGATTGGCTTCAGTCCCCCCTCTGGGATACAAAGAACCCGAGAAGCTTGCCGGAAGGGACTCCAAACACGCACTTCTCGGGGTTAAGCTTAAGCTCGATCTTGCGCAGATTTGCAAAGGTTTCATCTAAATCTTGGATCAGAGTATCCCTGTTCTTGCTCTTGAACACTATATCATCCATGTAAGCTTCCACATTTCTGTGTATCTTTGGCTTAAAAGCCGTGTGGACTACTCTTGCAAACGTTGAACCAGCATTCTTCAATCCGAAAGGCATGCGTATGAAGCAATAAGTGCCACATGGAGTAATGAATGCGGTCTTCTCCTCATCTTCTTCAGCCATAAAGATCTGGTGGTATCCTGAATATGCATCAAGAAATGAAAGCAAATCGCATCCGGCGGTGGAGTCAACAATCTGGTCAATGCGCGGCAAGGGAAATGGATCTTTGGGACAAGCTTTATTCATGTCGGTGAAGTCTATACAAAGCCTCCACTTCCCATTTGCTTTACGCACGACAACAGGATTGGCCAACCACGTGGGATGGAGCATACCTCTGACAAGGCCTGCCGCTTCCAGCTTCTTGATCTCTTCTGCGATAAACTGTTGGCGCTCCACTGCTTGTTTCCTAACTTTTTGCTTGACGGGCCACGCGTGAGGACAAACGGCAAGCTTGTGCTCAATCACTTTCCTGGGAACACCGGGGATGTCAGACGGTTGCCTTGCAAACACGTCGACGTTCGCCTCCAGGAAAGCAACGAGCGCGGTTTCCTATTTAGGGTCAAGCGTGGCACTGATGGTGAAAGTACCACCAGTGCCGTCCTCCTTGGCGGACACCTTCTTGGTTGCTGGCGGAGCTGCCATCGCCTTCTTACACTTGCCGGTGGAGCTCGATGGTGCGTCCTCGACGGCAGCGCAGCACTCCGAAGAGGTGCGTTTGTCGGGGTGGGCCCCAGAGCTCTTGCCGGACTTCGTCTTGTTCTTCCCTCCGGGAGCTTCAGCGGCAAGTGTCTTGCTGTCTGTTGCGGCTGCTGCGTCCCGGTAAATCTTGTCGACACAGATAAGGGCATCCTTCTTGTCGCCAGGGACAGAGATGACGCTTATCGGGCCTGGCATCTTGAGCATGTTGTAGGCGTAGTGAGAGGCTGCCATGAACTTGGCGAGTGCTGGACGGCCAAGTATTCCATTGTAAGGCAATGGGATATCGGCAACGTCGAAAGTGATCCTCTCAGTCCTGAAGTTCAGCTCTCCGCCAAATGTCACTGGCAGTGTGATCTTCCCCTTCGGCTTGCTCCTTCCCGGGTTGATCCCTTGGAATGTGCCGGTTTCTTCGAGCTCGCTGTCTGGGATCTGGAGTTTCCGGACCACAGCGGAGGAGATCAAGTTCAAGCCGGCCCCGCCGTCAACTAAAATCTTGGTGACTTTGAGGTTGCGGATGGTTGGTGAAACTAACATCAGCAAACACCCGACCGCAGTGGTGCGATCAGGGTGGTCCTCAATGTCGAAGATGATAGGCGTGCTGGACCACTTCAGAAGTTTGCGCGACTCGACGGGTGGCTCTGCTGCATTGACTACCCGCACCCACTGCTTGAGTTGGCGGTGGGAAGTAGGCAGAGAGGCACCACCATCAATGCACAGAACCTCTGTGGCTTTCTGAAACTCCTGCTCGCTGTTCTCTCCATCATCCATGTCTTCGTCTTCGTCGTCGTCTTCTTCCTTGTCGCGGCCGCGGGGAGGTCTGTTTCCTTGTCGCTGCTTGGCCATGCCGCGGCGTCCTCCCCGGCCGTTGAATGGCCGCTTCTTGCCGGACCCTCCATCACCTCCATGGGCCTTCTCCTTGTCGCGTCGCTCGTACTCAGCCTTTTGCTGCTCGACGAGGTACTCGACCCTCTTGCAGTTCTGGAGGTCGTGGCCCTTGGTGCGGTGGATCTTGCAGTATTGCTTGTCGGAGTCGTCCTGCTTGTCGGTGGCTGCCACAGTTTGGCAGTTGGTGCACGCTGCAGTCTCCTTGCCGGAGCTACCAGCCTGGGCTTTCTTGGCGCCAGCCTCCTTGCCGGACTGCTCAACGACTAGCACTTCCTTGTTCTTCTTCTTCCTGTTGCCTCGCCGCCGGCTTTTCTTTGCCGGGGCGGCATCCTCGCTGTCGGATCCCCCTGCTCCTGTATCCTCTCCGGGGAGTTTCCTCCCCTCCTCAGCGCGCGCGCACTTGTCGGCTAGGGCGTACAGCTCGCTGACGTCCCTGATCTTGCACATCGCCATCTCCTCCCTCATCCGGCGGTTACGCACGTTCTGATGGAACGCGCTAATAACCGCGGCAGGGTGGACGTCCGGGATGTTGTGCGGGACGCGGCTGAATCTCTGGATATACTTACGCTGGGGCTCTCCTTCCTTCTGGGCAAGTATGTGAAGGTCACTCTGCTGGCCATGGGGCTTGTGGCCACCTGTGAAGGCGCCGACAAACTGGTGGCACAGGTCAGCCCAAGAAGAAATGGAGTTCTCCGGCAAGTGCATGAGCCAAGATCTGTCGTTTGGCTTGAGCACCAGCGGGAAGTAATTGGCGAGTATCTTCTTGTCTCGTCCCCCGGCAGCCTGCACCATGATGGTGTAGATGCTGAGGAACTCCGACGGATGTGTCTTGCCGTCGTACTTCTCCGGTACGTCGGGCTTGAAGTTCTTCATGCTGGGCCACTAGACTTGCCGCAGCTCACGAGTGAACGCAGGGCAACCTGCCGCGTACGGCAACTTGCGTGTCATCAGCGGGCCCAGCGCGCTGGTCAGATTGACGCCGCGCTTCTCTCCGACGCTCGATGCGGGTTCGAGCGTCCTCTTGTTGTCGATCGTCAAGAACTTGGCGCTGATCGCGGCGAGCTCGCGGATCTGATGACGCAGTGGAGTCGTCGTCGATGTTGATCCGGCGAGCCGGCGATCTTGGCCTCCTTGGCGGGGAGTGCACGGTAGTTGCACCCCCGGCGGTCTTGTCGCCATCGGCCCGCGCCTGGCTGACTTGCCGCGGCCGTGACGTGCTCGGCTGCTGCGGGGTGTCGCCGTTGGCGAAGGTGATGAGACTTTGGATGGTGGCCCTCTAGTCGTCGGCCTTGTCTGCCGCTGGAGGGGAGTCGAGGAGCAGTTGAGCTCGTGCTAGAGAGCTTCTGCTGGAGTGGCGGGCAACGGTGGCGAGCGGTGCGAGGAGCGGGATATGCTCGGACCTCTATTTGCGTTAGAAGGAGCAGCATCCCGTCCCGGCGACCGTGCCTTGCTCGTGCCAGCATGTTGGTGTGTATACTGGCCTTGAGCGTCCCGAGATCCGCCAGCTTGGCCTTGGCCCAGCAAGCGTATGGTACCTTGAGTACCACATCCCTGCCGGTCCCGCGCTTCCTGAGATGGGCGCGGTGTGTGTACGGACACCGAGGCCTTAGAGTGCGCCCGGTCCTCCGTCTTGTCCTTGGACTTGGCGGCGCCGCGAGTTTCCTCGCCGACATCCGTCCTTCCGCCGGCGTCTACCCCACCAGCCGTTGGCTCCGGCGGTGGCGGGATCGACGCGGACGGGCCTGCTGCCTCCGAAGCCTTCTTCTTCGGTGGCATGTCGATGGAGTCGATGAAGTTGATGAAGTTGGTGAAGATCTAGCTCGCGTGGATGCCGGATCAGGTTCACACAACCTCGATGCACCCCTACCTGGTGCGCCAACGATTTCGGGGAAACTGATCGCCCACGAACACCTATGGGACCGGAGCCCCTTCTCGGTACGGCAGGGGGCAGAGGATGCACAAAGAGCAGATCGAGGCAAGCACGCGAGCAGTTTACCCAGGTTCGGGCCGCACGGATGCGTAAAACCCTACTCCTGCTTTGGTTTGTTATTGAGTTCTTGGCTCGGGAGAGAAGAGCGCAACAGTACGCTCTAACCACTAACTAGACCGAACGTGGAGAATGATCGATGATCGGGACCCCCTCTACGTTGCGCATGGGCCTCCTTTTATAGTTCAAAGGGGTCACCGACAAGTGGCAACACAGATGGGGGTAAAAATGTAAAAATAGTGGTAGTTGGAACAGTGTTTGCATAGTGCTCTATACCTAACTCTGACGGCAGGGGACAAGGGCATTGAATGCCCGTCGCCGTCGCCCCAAACAGTGCAAAAAGTGGCCGTCAGGGGCGCCTCCGTTCGCCACGACGGTAGCCTCGTCATCGCAGCTTGCCACCGTGTTCCCCTGGCTGCACAGCCTTCCGCCACGTGCGCCTGGGAGGGTCCCAGGGCGACATGTGGGTGGATGAGCTGGAGCGTGGGTACTGAGTGGAAGCTTGCCGCGACAAGTGCCTTGCCGCGGTCGCTATCTTGTCGCGCCTGGGAGCTTGTCGCTCATTGGGCCTTGCCGGGACGCGTGGCGCGTCGCGGCAAGTTCTCTTGAGGTGCCTTTAGTTGGCCTTCCCGGCAAGCTCCTCTTGCCAGGGTCTTGTACCTTGAGTGGTTTTGTCAGGACCCCGATTCTAAGTCACACCGATCTAGCTGTAACACGTCATATCACTTTGCGGCGTCACGCACGGTAACCCGACGGGTGCCACCTTACCTGGCCCGGGACCGTTTGAGCATTTTGGCACACGTATATGACAGTGTCGCTAGCATCCATATGACAGAGAACCTGGGCCGACATGGCTAGTTATAAACCAAAAGTGGCACTAGATTACAGAGACATGCATCCATGACCCATCAACGAACGTGTCGGTCATCAACGTATGAACCCAAGTCGTAGCAAGCTACATGGACTTAAAGGAACAATGCGTGACATTTCCCCTAAGGGACAGACACAGGAACGAAGAAGGACACATGCCGGCCAGCCTACGTGTTCCAAGCAGTAGCAAGCTACCAAGGCTCATTGGAATCACTAGGAGGCATTTCCCTGTAAGGTAGGCTACCAAAGGAAAACAACTAGGTGTCGGATCCCACACATACCAAGCATTTCAATCATACACGCAATATGCTCAATATGTGCAAATACAACATTGCATCACAACAGAACTCTATGACTCAAAGTACTTTATTTAAAAGGCTCCAAGAGCCATACATAACATATCCATACAGGTAGGGGTCACATGACCCAACACTCAAGTCATACAGTCATACAAGCACAAGCGGAAGCTACATGTCTGAGTACAGACAACTTAGAAAATAAAACAGGCTTGGTGTAGCCTGACTATCTACAAGGCCCTTCACAAGCTCCAGATCTCCGTCTGGGTGTCAAGCTACTCGTCGACGTCAACGTCTATGTAGAACCCATCAGCAGGGGCAGGGTTCTCCTCTGCAACAGTTATTAAGCAAACATGAGTACAAAGGTACTCAACAAGTCTTACCACAGAACCTATCATACATGCAACATTATCAATAGGGGGCAGTGGAGTTTATAGCAGAAAGCCAGCTTTGACTCTTGGCTAACCTATACTACAACTCTCAACAGATTGCAAGATGTTATTACGAACACGAGTCCTCTACTCACCACATCAATACACTACCGAGGATCCTCTTCCGTCATCCTACGGAAGGGCCATCCACGGCACTCACACTTATCTTGAGGCTTTTAGTAGTATCCATCAACTTGTCTATGAACTGTAAGAGTAACCAAGTAGTCCATACCGCGAACAACGGCTATTCGAATAGTTTGATAACCCTGCAGGGGTGTACCTATTCACACACGCTTTCACCACTTATCGCCGTTTACTCGACGTGTACTCGGCAACCTTCAAGCGAAAGCCCAGCGAGGGTGTCGGCCACGACCTGACTAACTACTCAAGTCTCTCGTCCAGGTTTATCGCCTATTTGGGTTCCATCCGTGGGGAGATCCGGCCGTGGTGTCGCTCACGGCCCCAAACGATGTGTACAGGGTTCCCGAGTCACCAAACGGGCAACCGATACACCGTGCCACGTACCTGTCGCATCACAACCCACCCCGAGGGTCAACGTTGTGCACGACCTCCAGTAATCTATAAACACCAGAAACTAGTTGCAACTCCTGGACAGAGATCGAGGGTAATTAATAAGCCGAGAGGGTCAATTAAGGATCCCAATGTGTGGCAGTAGCTGTAACTTGAAGCACACATACAGATCTCGGGTCCTAAGGACGATTCCAATGAAACAACCCACCATGTACTCCTACATGGCCTTTCATCGATACCTTTACCAAGCGTATTCCACACTTCCTTCTCTTTATTGGTATGATCATTTCACTCTGATCCATCACCCAGATGAATCAGACCAGACACAACTCTAAGCATAGCAGGTAACATAAACAAATAGCATGGTGGATCACACATCACATGGCTCAAACAACTCCTACACATGCTAGTGGGTTTCAACTATTTACTGTGGAAATGACAGGTCATGCAAGGGAATAGGGTTCAACTACCGCAGCAAGTAGCAGTTCACACACTGTTGCCTTAATGCAGTAAAAGAGAGCAGGAGCGAGAAGATTGGGTTTGTATCGGAATGATCAATGATTGCTTGCCTGACAAAGTAGTTGTTGGGTACTGCTCTTCAACTGGATACGCAGCAGTATCCTCGGGAGCAGGACCTAACACAGTATCCTCGATGCTTATGTCAAGAAACTTCAACCTGAAAAGCTCAAAACCAAATCGGAAAAATGCTTTTTCATAGGATACCCAAAGGAAACGATTGGGTACACCTTCTACCACAGATCCGAAGGCAAAGTCTTTGTTGCCAAAAATGGATCCTTTCTGGAGAAAGAGTTTCTCTCGAAAGAAGTGAGTGGGAGGAAAGTAGAACTTGATGAGGTGACAGTCACCCCTCCCGAACCGGAAAGTAGCGCAGCGCAGGAAATTGTTCCTGAGGTGCCTGCACCGATAAGGGAGGAAGTTAATGATGATGATCATGAAGATACAGATCAAGTTACTACTGAACTTCTAAGGTCCACAAGGGCACGTTCCGCACCAGAGTGGTACGGCAACCCTGTCATGGAAATCATGTTGTTGGACAACGGTGAACCTTCGAACTATGAAGAAGCGATGGCGGGCCCAGATTCCAATAAATGGCTTGGAGCCATGAAATCCGAGATAGAATCCATGTATGAAAACAAAGTATGGACATTGGTGGACTTGCCTGATGATAGGCACGCCATAGAAAATAAATGGATATTTAAGAAGAAGACAGACGCGGATGGTAATGTGACCATTTATAAGAGCTTGTCGCTAAGGGTTATCGACAAGTTCAAGGGATTGACTACGACGAGACTTTCTCTCCTGTAGCGATGCTAAAGTCAGTTAGAATCATGTTAGCTATTGCCGCATTCTATGATTATGAGATATGGCAAATGGACGTCAAAACGGCATTCCTTAATGGCTTCCTCAAGGAAGTGTTTGTATATGATGCAGCCGGAAGGTTTTGGATCCAGTAAATGCTAACAAGGTGTGCAAGCTCCAGCGCTCGATCTACAGGCTGGTGCAAGCATCTCGGAGTTGGAATATTCGCTTTAATGATGTGATCAAAGCGTTTGGCTTTATACAGACTTATGGAGAAGCCTGTATCTACAAGAAAGTGAGTGGGAGCTATGTAGCATTTCTCATATTATATGTGGATGACATATTGCTGATGGGAAATGATATAGAATTCTTGGAAAGTGTAAAGGCCTACTTGAATAAGAGTTTTTCAATGAAGGAACTTGGAGAAGCAGCTTACATATTAGGCATCAAAATCTATAGAGATAGATCAAGACGCCTCATCGGTCTTTCACAAAGTACGTACCTTGACAAGATATTGAAGAAGTTCAATATGGATCAGTCCAAGAAGTGGTTCTTGCCTGTTTTGCAAGGTATGAGATTGAGCAAGGCTCAGTCCCTGACCTTGGCAGAAGATAGAGAAAAGATGAATGTCAATCCCTATGCCTCGGCAATAGGTTCTATCATGTATGCCATGCTGTGTACCAGACCTGATGTGAACCTTGCCATAAGTTTGGTAGGGAGGTACCAAAGTGATCCCGGTATGGAACACTAGACAGCGGTCAAGAACATCCTAAAGTACCTGAAGAGGACTAAGGATATGTTTCTCGTCTATGGAGGTGACGAAGAGCTCGTCGTAAAGGGTTACGTCGATGCTAGAATCGACACAGATCTGGATGACTCGAAGTCACAAACCGGATACATGTATATTTTGAATGGTGGAGAAGTCAGCTGGTGCAGTTGCAAGCAGAGCGTCGTGGAGCATTCTACATGTGAAGCGGAATTCATAGCTGCTTGCAAAGCAGCGCAAGAAGGAGTCTGGATGAAGGAGCTCATCACCGACCTAGGAGTCATTCCAAGCACGTCAAGCCCGATGACTCTCTTCTGTGACAACACTGGAGCTATTGCAATTACCAAGGAGCCCAGGTTTCACAAGAAGACCAAGCACATCAAGCGCCGTTTCAACTCCATCCGGAATTATGTTCAAGATGGAGACATAGATATTTGTAAAGTGCATACGGATCTGAATGTTGCAGACCTGTTGACTAAACCTCTTCCACGGGAAAAACATGATCAACACCAGAACTCTATGGGTGTTCGATTCATCACAATGTAACTAGATTATTGACTCTAGTGCAAGTGGGAGACTGTTGGAAATATGCCCTAGAGGCAATATTAAAAGTATTATTATTATATTTCCTTGTTCATGATAATTGTCTGTTATTCATGCTTGAATTGTATTGTACGGAAACAACGATACATGTGTGAATATATAGACCATAATGAGTCCCTGGTAAGCCTCTAGTTACTAGCTCGTTGATCAACAGATGGTCACGGTTTCCTGACCATGGACATTGGATGTCAGTGATAACGAGATCACATCATTAGGAGAATGATGTGATGGACAAGACCCAATCCTTAGCCTAGCACGAGATCGTATAGTTCGTAATGCATAAGCTTTTCAGGTGTCAAGTATTTATTCCTTAGACCATGAGGTTGTGCAACTCCCGGATGCTGTAGGAATACTTTGGGTGTGCCAAACGTCACAACGTAACTGGGTGGCTATAAAGGTACGCAGCGGGTATCTCCGAAAGTGTCTGTTGAGTTGGTACGAACCGAGACTGGGATATTGTCACTCCGTATGACGGAGAGGTACCTCTGGGCCCTTTCGGTAAGACATCATCATAATGAGCTCAAGGTGACTAAGGAGTTAGTCACGGGATGAGGGATTACGGAACGAGTAAAGAGACTTTCCATGACGAGATTGAACAAGGTATCGGCCACACCGACGAACGAATCTCGGGCAAGTACCGTACCGATAGACAAAGGGAATAACATACGAGATTGAGTGAATCCTTGACACAGTGGTTCATCCGATGAAGATCATCGAGGAACACGTGGGAACCAACATGGGTATCTTGATCCCGCTGTTGGTTATTGACCGGAGAGTCGTCTCGGTCATGTCTACGTGTCTCCCGAACCCGTAGGGTCTACACACTTAAGGTTCGGTGACCCTAGGGTTGTAGAGATACATGCACATGGAAACCCGAATGTTGTTTGGAGTCCCGGATGAGATCCCGGACGTCACGAGGAGTTCCGGAATGGTCCGGAGGCAAAGAATGATATATAGGAAGTCCAGTTTCGGCCATCGGGTGAACTCCGGGGGTCACCGGGAGTGTCCCGGGACCACCGGAGGGGTCCCGGGGGTCCACCGGGTGGGGCCACCCATCCCGGTGGGGCCCCTAGGCCGCAAGGGGAAGGGGGCCAGCCCCTGGTGGGCTGGCGCACCCATATGGGCCCCCTCCATGTGCCTAGGGTTGAAACCCTAGGGGGAGGGGGTGCCCCCTATGCCTTGGGGGGCAAGTCTGCCCCCCTGGCCGCCGCCCCACCCTGGAGATTAGATGTCCCAGGGCCGGCGCCCCCCCTGGCCCCTATATATAGTGGGGGGGAGAGGGAAGCCGCACCCCAAGCCTCTGGCGCCTCTCCCCCCTCCCGTCACACTTCCTACTCCTCCGCAGGGCGCCGACGAAGCCCTGCAGGTTTTCCTGTTGCATCCACCACCACGCCGTCGTGCTGCTGGATCTCCGACGACCTCTCCTCCGCCCTTGCTGGATCAAGAAGGAGGAGACATTGCTGTACCGTACGTGTGTTGAACGTGGAGGTGCCGTCCGTTCGGCGCTAGGATCATCGGTGACGAAGAACGCGAAGAGTACGACTACTTCATCCATGTTCCTTCGAACGCTTCCGCACACGATCTACAAAAGGGTATGTAGATGCACTCTAGTATGCTCGTTGCTAGATGACTCCTTAGATTGATCTTGGTGAAGCGTAGGAATTTTTTTGAATTCTGCTACGTTCCCCAACAGGGCCTAGGGTTTGTACATAACCATCTTGCAGAGTAAGGAATATTACACCCGAACCTAAAACCTGCCATTATACGAATACAGGAGTCCTATCCAGATACGAGAGACGATCTTCGACAATGATCTTCACGGCCCACCAGTCCGGCCCACCAAGAGTTATCCGGCCATGCGAGGACCCCTCAATCGAGGACTCCCTCAGTAGCCCCTGAACCTATCTTCGATGATGATGAGTTCGGCTTCCTTATTGTCTACGACATTGCAAGGCGGGTTCCTTCTTCCGAATATATCTTCTACAAAAATTTTACTATGTTCGACTCTGCATGGTTAGTACAACCCTTAGCCTTGAAGGCAAGGGATTAAAAGAAAACTAATATTGTGTCTTTACTGACAACTTTTTGGCGAAGCATCACGTCCATCCCATTAACAAACCGAACCGTTTTACTTGGTTCCAGTTTCGCGTTTCGAGGTACAACCCCATTAACACGTCTTATCAGAATAGAGATCGTGCCCACTTATTGTGGGATCCTTATTAATATGATGTGAGCATCAAAACCGTGCATTACACACGACCGTTTTGGGAACCATCAAGGTTTATGGCTAAAGTGGGGGGACGTTTTGTATTCACAGCGTTATAAAAGCACACCAAGCCCTTTCATCAGCCACACGCTTTCCTCAAGCTCGAGTTCTCCAATCTTCCTAGCCCCAGCACCCTTATCTCCTGCGCCCGCCGTTCTTCGTCCCTCAACCACTACTTCCTTTCCCAGCAATGGCTGGATCCGGCGCCAGGGGAAAGTGGGAGGCCTCCACGGTCACTGAGAAAACCGTGGGGGATCTTCGAAGCGCGGCCTACCTTGCTGCCGACGTTGCGCACCGAGTTACCACAAAGGGCCACGTGATTCCCGTCCCAAAGGCGGGTGAGAGAGTCGTGTTTATCTCACACTTTGTTAGGGGACTAGGATTCCCGCTCCATCCCTTTGTTCGGGGTTTGCTGTTTTTCTACGGGCTAGATTTCCACGATCTAGCCCCGAACTCAATCCTTCGCATCTCCGCTGTTATAGTGGTGTGTGAAGCTTTCCTCCGCATCCCTCCACACTTTGGCCTATGGCTTGAAACCTTCAACCTGAAGCCGAAGGCGGTGGACGGGCAGCACACGGAGTGTGGGGGCGCTATGGTAAGCAAGCTTCCAAATGCAACTTGGCCAAAAGGGTCATTCATGGAGATGAACAAGGTCTGGCAGCAGGAGTGGTTTTATATCACTAAACCCCGCGACGCTAAATGGGCGTCGGAACCTGCTTTTAGATCTGGACCCCCGGAGAGGTTGACCTCCTGGAATTATAAGAGTTCGAACTAGGGGTCTCAAGTTGAGGTGACAGCACTCCAGAGCCGTGTGTCTGGCGTGATTTCCAAGGGCTATCAGCTTTCGACTTGGTCCAGGTAATGCTGGCCCGACTTGTACTTCCTTGCCAAAGCCGGGACTCCTCCCTACGGGAGTTCGATCCGGCAGGAGATTGGCCTCTGAAGCATCTCTTTGGATTCACGCACAAAGACATCTGGAAGCATATCGTCAAGATCCAAAACGAGTGGCCAAAAGAAATCGAGGACGCGGGCTATAGTACCGCGTTCTCCGCCCCAGAGGTAATGGAAAATTCCACAGAACATATATTCCCTTTCTTATTTAATAATAATAGGAATTGGAGTTTTTGCGTGATATACAGGGCTGGATGAAGAAGGCAATCCGGATGAAGTGTCTGGCGCCTTTGCCTGAAGACCTAGAATTGCCTCGACTGACGGTAATGCTGGTCCCGGGGCCGTACAAGGCGCCGGTCAAGAAGCCCAAGAAGAAAAGCAAGGAGGACGAATACGGCCCCCGCCCCGTGGATGAGAAGTCCGAGAAGATCAAGATCCTCTCTTCCGAAGAGGAGGAGGATGACAAAGAAGAAGAAGAAGAAGAGGAGCCCCTCGGGCAAGGCAGGGGGACGAAGAGGGGGGCCGCCGCTGACGCAAGCATGGCCGCACCCCGGAGGAGGCTGAACCTCTCTACTCGTTCGGACTCATCATCCGAATAGAGCTTTGTGGTGAATCCCAGGGAGAAGCCCCCGACCGAAACATAAGTTTGTCCGGATATATTAATTGATGCACCTTGTTTCTTTAGCATTTTGATACTTATTTAGTATTTCTCTCCTGCTGACCTACAGCCCCCCCCCCCC
>LR738714.1:371180463-371293694 GCA_902687465.1 Secale cereale | reverse complement strand
CCCCCCCCCCCCCCGATGACACCCCGACGCCTCCTTATCGGAGGGGAACTCTCTAGCACCTAGAGAGACGGAGAGTGGCCTGCTGGTCGGCGGGGACACCAAAGTATCCTCCCAACGGGTGTCTTCTGCTCAAGGAGATGGGGGCGGGGCAAGTGACAGGGTGATCGAGTGTAACACTTCGGCCCCCGCTGACCATGGGGAAACAGTCCCCATGGAGACCGAAGACGGGGGGGGGGCTCAAACAATCTGGGGCCCTCCCTAATAATGACCCGGAGCCTAGCGCGGCTCCAGGGTCCGAAGACCAAACCCACAAGGCGGGGAAGGATACTACGGCGCCCGGGGTCAATCCGGAGGCATCGGACCCTCTGGAGGGAGCACATCAGAGTGTTCCATCGTGGAGGAGCACCGCACCATGATGGGTGCGGTGATGAAGAAGATTCAGTCCGTCAAAGGTGGACTGAATGAAGCCTTCAACAACCTGTTAATAGGCTTTGAGGTAAGCAATGTAATGTTCTTTATGGAACTTTTATTTGTTTTATATGCACATATATAGCTAGTAGCCCCTGATGCTTTGTGTGATTCTGAACAGAATCGGACGAAGTATACATAGTATAGCATGCTTATAGAGCTGAACTGTTTATTCTTCTGTTATGTGAACATGCTTCTCTAGTTACGGCAACTGCATGAGATGCAGAGGTTGCCTAACTAAATCGGAAGCTCTTGCTGGCCAACACGGACCTCGACCGCGTCAACCAGCGTTTAGATGAAACGCAAGGTATGCGGATTTTTAAAAAAAATTAAAATGTCAAGAAAACTAATAATGTTAATTGAGTATTGGTATAAACTCTTTTATGATATTCTGTATTACACGATTGGCGCCACTGAGCTTAAGGCCCCGAAGGGCAAGCTCGCGAAGGCCAAGCAGAGGCCGAAGCGAGCAAGGCAATCACTGACAAGGCGGTTGCCGAACTAGAGGCCAATAAGGCCGTGTGCGAGAAGCACCAGGCTCGCGTGTCAGAAATCGAGGTTGAGCTTAAAGATGCCATTCTCAAATATGAGGCATTGGAAGAGAAGACTTCGGAACAAGCATCCGAGGTTACTGCGACAGTTAAGGCTGCCCAGGATGCGCGAAGCGAGGCGCGCAGCGCATGTGAAGAAATCAACCAGGCACGGCAGATAGCATCTGGTAAGACTTTTCTCTTACAGAGCATCTTCGAAGGGCAGAAGTATCTTGGACTGACACGGTTATGGAGTTCTCTAGTCATGTTTGTTGATCTCCCGAGGAGCAGTGCTGACGCCACCCAATACTTCCGAGCCCAGGAAGGGAACGACACAGGAGAAGTTGTTTTGGTCGCAGTTCTATGCGCCAAAACATCCGGTGCCCCTCAACGACCAGATGAAGCAGCTGGTCGAGCTGCACAATATGGCGGGTTCGGCCATGAAGGACTTGATAGTCCGGCTATGGCCCTGTCAGGGATATTACTAGCAGGTATAAATCGACTAGGAAGATCCGGATTACACTTACATAGTTGTATTATCATAAGCCCAGTAGAATATGAACCAGAGGCTACGGCCCATAGAGGCTTAGGGCCCATGTGTAAAGCTTACGGTTTATGAACCGTCATATCATGTAACTTGAGGTGTAAGATAGAAAGAGTAGAGACCGAGGCGGATACGATTATGAACCGGCCTCGGGACTCTGTAAACCGGACCGGCCATCGCCTCCTATATAAAGGGACGACCCGGCGACGGTTTACGGCAAGCAATAACCCGTCGAGACACAGGCAAGCAATCCGCTCCCTGTTCATCGACGCCCAAGCAATACCACACCAAACTAGACGTAGGCTTTTACCTTCACCGAAGGGGCCGAACTAGTATAAACCCTCTGTGTCCTTTGTGTGCTTTTAACCTCTTCAAGCTAACCCGCATGATGGCCTCACACCTAAGTCCTCTAAACCGGACATCTGCCGTGCCAATTCCACGACAGTTGGCGCCCACCATGGGGCTATCGCACGATGGTTTCGAGTTCTTGAAGGGCAGCTTTGAAGGACTCAAGGGTTACGCAGTTGGCTGGATGACCAAGAGTCGCCATGGCCGGATCTACATCGACGACGCAGGCTGGGGCCCCGAGGCCGATTCAATCGAATACGGGTACCGGGTCCCCTTCGGTGGCATCCACGTCTTCATCGACAAGATTGGTGAACCGGGACCTGAGCCGGACATCTTCCCCAACATCGTCGAGCCGGCTCAGCGTGCGAGATCGGCCCGGATTCAGCCCACCGTGAAGCGTGTCTTCGTTGGAGCAGTACATGGAGTCCAAGCCGAGGACGGATCGGATTCTCGTGGCGAGACAGTTGTCTATTCTGACGATGAATCTTCATCCGGGGAGACCGAATCTTTGTATCTATTGCAGGACGGCCGATCCGATGGTATATCTGATGGTAACAGTATTCCGGACCCCTTTGATCCGCCAAACAGGGTGGCGGTCTTCATGGCCGGATCACAGTCTATGCAGCAGCCCACGGTGACCGGGGCGTTCACAGCAGAGGTAGCTGGTGCGGGGGCGGGCAGCCATGCCCCCTCACCCTCTGACGTTCTATCCACCTTGGTCGAGGAGTTGACAGCACGCGCAACAGCAGAGGTAGCTCCTGCCAACAAGGCGCAACATGATGCGGAGATCCTTCAGCTGAAGGGCCGGATTGAGCAGGCTAAACGGGACCTGGACGCAGAGAAAGCCATGGTAGCTACAAGGCAAGCATAGCTAGACTCCCAAGCTTTCCGGCTCAGGGTGGATCAGACTTCTGCATAGGAAGTAAGGTACAGAAGGCAGCAAACTCGTCTACCGCCGGTCTATGAGGCAATTAATCTCTTTGGCACACTAGGAGCGAGAGCCAGCAATAACCTAGAAGTGAACCGAGGAGCCCCTGGAACTGGCGTGCCGGTTCAACCGCCGGCCGCAGAGCGAAATCGTCAAGTTGTGCCCACGCCGCACATCCCCACCCCTCCTGGCCATTATTCTAACCCGTTGGACAACATTGTCGCCGCCGCTTCACGACTGGCCGCTTTACCCATTGAGGGGACATCCCCCGTGGCGATGGAAGCGCGTCGGGCTAAGGAATTGCTGGACACGGCGCTGACACAGCAGCAGGCGTACTCTTACAGCAGGGAGAGGATTCATTCAACCCCCCGCGACAGACGGAGTTACACTAGGCATTGGGATGAACCGGTAGTGTCTAGCAGCGAGCGGAGACGTCACCGTCACAGGTAGGATAATCCGGCAGGAGCAGAAGCGCATGCCCAGGAGGCGATGAACCGGGCCAGACATACTGCCCGCGACGAAACACGTCAAGGGACGCCGGTTCACCCGACCATAGTAGAAACAGGAGTCAAGGCAAGTTCCTTTGGGGTACAGTGTCTCATCCCCGCCTTGCGAAGCGTGAAATTGCCTAAGGACTTCAAAGGCCCGCGCAAGGTACCCAACTACACAGCGGATCTGGCTCCTGAGGCGTGGATTGAGAGTTATGAGATGGCCATGGAGATGCTTGATGTGGATGAAGCGGCATGCGCCAGGTATTTTACGATGATGCTTGAGGGTATAGCCCGAACATGGTTAAAGGGCTTACCACCCAATTCCATCGGATCATGGGGTGAGTTGCGTCGCCAGTTTATCAAAAATTTCAAAGACACGTGTAAACAGCGAATGTCAGTGGTAGACTTAGCGGCATGTGTTCAGGGAGAGGAGGAGCCCACTAGCAGCTGGGTGCAGCGAGTATCAGAAATCCTGCACTCTTCCAATAGTATCAACCCCAGTACGGCGATAGTGACATTGGAAAATAATTGCCGGTTTGAATCTCTAAAATTGAAGTTTGGACGGCTCAAACGCGATTGCAATGACATGGGCACGCTCATGAGTGCTCTGGTAAAATATGGGGATTCTGATAACACTAAGTACCCAAAGGCAGATGGAGACAAGTCCGGGAAAGCAAACAAGGCCGGTAAACCGGCGCAAGCTAATCCGACAGGAACGAGTTACAATGGTAAGCGAAAAACAAAGGGTGGTTCAGATTTTGTGGCTAATACCAACATTCAGGGAAACGGGCAGCGCCGCAAGGGTACACTGCCTCCTCGTAGTGAAGGGCAATTCCTCAGTCTAGAACAACAGTTAGACACACCTTGCCCTAAACACAGCAAAGAGGGAATCCCGTCTAAACATTCATGGAGGGAATGCCGGATCATGATAGAGGCCATGAAGCAAGCCAAACATAACCACGGACCCTCGGGCGGCGGCCCGAGTTCCGGTTTTCAGGGCCCGGGTTACCAGGGTAACGGTTCCGGATCAGGATATCATGGCGGTAACAATAACTACAACCAAGGCAGCCAACAACATGGTCAGGGTGGTTACAACAGCCAAGGCAACCAACAGCATGGTCAGGGTGGTTACAATAACCAAGGCAATCAGCAGCGTCAACATCAGCAACAATCTGGATATCAGAGTAATCCGATGGAGCTAAGAAGTGGACAATACCATGTCTTTACTATGAGTTTGTGCAAACGAGATCAAAAGATTCTGAAGCGGGCAGTACACGCAGTTGAACCGGCAACGCCACGTTTTCTATGTTGGTCGGAACAACCTATTGTGTGGAGCAGAGAGGATCACCTGCCATGGGTTGACAATCCGGGCCAGTTGGCCCTAGTGGTAGCACCACAGGTGGGTGGCTACAAATTCACAAAGGTACTCATGGATGGCGGCAGCAGTATCAACATCTTGTATTACGAGACTTCCCGTCGTATGGGGTTGACAGACAAGAAGTTGAGACAATCCAACATGATGTTCCATGGCGTGGTGCCAGGGAAATCGGCTTACCCGGTTGGGAAAATTGATCTGGAGGTCACCTTTGGGGATGAGAAGGATTCTAGGTCAGAGACAGTGACCTTTGAGGTCGTAAAGATCCGGAGCCCATATCATGCTTTGTTTGGGAGGCCGGTTTACGCCAAGTTCATGGCTAGACCGTGCTATGTTTATCCACAGCTCAAGATGCCGGGTCACAAGGGAACCATCACGATTCACGGAAGTCGCAAGATCGCATTGGAATGCGAGGAAGGAGATGCAGCCTAAGCAGAGGCAATATGTGCTACGGAGGAGTTGAAGTTCTACAAAGACAACGTTGATCCGGCAGATATGTCCCCATTAAAAAATCCAACTACAGAGCATGATCGGGCGTTGAAGTTTAAATCAGTAGAGGAAACCAAGCAAGTTGACTTTGTGCCAGGCGATTCATCCAAGCAGTTCACTATCAGCGCTAACCGAGACCCCAAATAGGAAAGCGCGCTCATCGAGTTCATCCGTGAGAATCGGGATATCTTTGCATGGAAACCTTCTGACATGCCAGGTATACCGAGGGAACTCACTGAGCACAGTCTTAATATTGATCTGAAGTTCAAACCGGTCAAGCAGTACCTGCGTCGCTTCAACGAAGAGAGGCGCAAGGCTATAGGTGAGGAAGTGGCCAGGCTTTTGGCCGCAGGGTTGATAGTTGAGGTGTTCCATCCCGAGTCGTTGGCTAATCCGTTTCTGGTGTTAAAGAAAAATGGAATGTGGAGGATGTGTGTAGATCACACAGACCTAAACAAGGCTTGTCCAACTAATCCTTTTGCTCTCCCCCGTATTGATCAGATTATTGATGCTATGGCAGGATGTGAGCGGCTAAGTTTTTTGGATGCATATTCAGGGTATCATCAGATCAAGATGGCAGTTAAGGACCAGGAGAAGACAACCTTCATAACTCCCTTTGGAGCCTTCTGCTATGTATCTATGCCCTTTGGGCTCAAGAGTGCCCAAGCAACTTACCAGCGTTGCGTACAGAACTATCTTAAGGGGAAGATCGGAAAAAATGTCCATGCCTATGTGGATGACATTGTGGTAAAGTCAAGGAAGGAGGAGACGCTGATAGAAGACCTAAAGGAAACCTTTAACAACCTCCGAGTTTATAAGATGTTGCTTAATCCGGAGAAGTGCGTTTTTGGTGTTCAGGCAGGCAAGCTCCTTGGATTCTTAGTATCAAATAGAGGAATAGAGGCCAATCCAGATAAGATCAAGGCGATCACATCCTTGTCTAAACCGGCTTGTATCAATGATGTCCAGCGCATAGCAGGCCGTATTACAGCGTTAAGTCGATTCATCAGCTGTTTGGGAGAGAAGACAATTCCACTTTATCAGATGCTGAAAAAGACAGATCGGTTTATATGGAGCGATGCTGCAAACGCTGCGTTCGAGGACTTGAAGCGACAATTAGCAAAACCGCCGGTTCTTGCTGCCCCTGTTGACAACGAGCCGCTGCTGTTATACATGGCCACCAATGCCCGGCAGTTAGCGTGGCAATCGTGGTGGAACGCAAAGAAGCAGGCAAGGAATATCCGGTTCAGCGCCCGGTTTATTACATCAGTGAGGTTCTAATTGAGTCAAAGCAAAGGTATCCACACTGGCAGAAGCTGGTGTATGGTGTGTTCATGGAAAACCAGAAGCTGAAGCACTACTTCCAGGGCCACCCAATCACTGTTGTTAGCTCAGCTCCGTTGGGGGATATAATCTAGAACAGAGAGGCCACTGGCAAAGTAGCAAAGTGGTCCATTGAGCTTAGCCCACACGGATTGAAGTATGTACCCCGTATTGCTATCAAATCCCAAGCATTGGTAGATTTCATCAATGATTGGACAGAATTGCAAGCACCAGAGGAGAAGCCGGATCATACATACTGGACTATCCACTTTGACGGTTCAAGGCAATTAGAAGGCTCGGGGGCTGGAGTAGTGTTATCTTCCCCACGAGGTGACAAGTTTTATTATGTCCTCCGACTAATGTTCCCTTGCACTAACAATGCGGCTGAATATGAAGCACTGCTTCACGGCCCGCGGATGGCTAAGGAGATGAACTTGAGCCGGGTCAAGTGCTTTGGTGATTCAAATCTAGTGGCGCAACAAGTGTTTGGCAAGTGGGACTCTAAAGACCCTCTCATGGCAGCTTACATGCGAGAAGTTGAAGCGGTGGCAGGATGTTTCAAAGGATATCAGGTGGATCACATAGACCGGCGAAAAAATAAGGCGGCCGATGCTCTAAGCCGGCTGGGCTCTCAGCGTAAACCGGTTCCACCAAACACTTTCTTGGATGAATTACATAGTCCATCAGTTCAGGTACCATCAGAGGAGGATTTGGCTGTTCCTGATCCGGAAGCGCAGCTGGTTGCAGCACTTCATGTTACTCCGTATTGGACACTCCCTTACTTGGCATACCTGAGCCGAGGAGAGTTGCCAGATGATGAGGTTGAGGCTAGGCAGATAATCCGGTGATCCAAGTCCATGACCATCGTTAATGGAGAACTTCATCACCGCAGCGCTTCCGGGGCATTCCAGCGATGTATATCATCGGAAGAAGGCTGTGATATTCTTCGGGAGATACATGAAGGAGATTGTGGTCATCACGCCGGTTCAAAATCATTGGTAGCCAAGGCTTTTCTTCATGGGTTCTACTGGTTAACAGCTCATGCTGATGCGGAGGATCTAGTCCGGCGATGCGACGCTTGTCAGAAATTTTCACGGCGTGCTCTTGTTCCGGCGCAAGAGCTACGGATGATCCCAATTACTTGGCCGTTTGCGACTTGGGGGCTTGATATGGTTGGGCCTTTTAAACGATCCAAAGATCAGAAAACCCACCTGTTGGTGGCAGTGGACAAGTTTACAAAGTGGATTGAGGCAGAGCCTGTCAGTAAGTGTGATGCAGCAAGAGCGGTTAAATTCATCAAAAAGGTAATTTTCCGGTTTGGCTTTCCACACAGCATTATTACTGATAATGGCACCAATCTATCTAAAGGAGAGATGGAAGAGTTTTGCCAAAGGAAACATATTCGCCTGGATGTGTCTTCAGTAGCTCACCCTCAATCCAATGGTCAAGCAGAAAGGGCCAACCAAGAGATCTTGCGAGGCATCAAGCCCCGGCTTATGACTCCCTTGCAGAGAACACCAGGGTGCTGGGTTGAGGAGTTACCTTATGTCCTCTGGAGCATCAATACTACGCCTAACAGGTCTACAGGCTATACGCCCTTCTTCATGGTGTATGGTGCTGAAGCGGTTCTCCCTAGTGATATCCGGCACGACTCACCACAGGTGGCGGCTTATGTCGAAACGGCTAATGAGCAAGCAAGACAGGACAGCTTAGACCGGCTGGATGAGGAGCGTGACATAGCAGCAGCACGATCCGCAATTTATCAGCAAGACCTGCGCAGATATCACAGCCGCTGGGTTAAGACCAGGACGTTCCAGGAGGGGGACCTGGTACTCGGGCTCATCCAAGACCAGACAGATATGCACAAGTTATGACCACCTTGGGAAGGACCCTTTGTGGTCAGCAAGAACCTACACAACGGTTCATACTACCTGGTGGACGTTCGAGAACATAAAGACTCACTGACAGCAGAGGAAGAGACGAAGAGGCCGTGGAACATTGCTCTTCTGCGGCCTTACTACACTTGAGCCATGGGCTCCGCTTCATGTATCCTGTATATATTATGATTAATAAATAAGCAGGCACCCCTGGTAAACCGGGGGATCAGCATTTTTCTTCAAATATAAGAATCTTATGGGAGTTCTCTCAGGTGATATCCATCTAAAGTTTATTTCTCTTGATATATATCATTTTCATCAAGAAAACAAGATGCTTTGATCAGTCTATTTTGATATGCAGGACAATTCTATAAGGGACCACACATGGCTTGCCATACAAGCGCAACTCTCTTATAGGTACCCTGCCTCTATGGTCACTAGGGGGCTACGTGATCGCATTCGAATCCTAGCTTAACCCCTTGTGGTCCGGTTTATATGATCGCATTCGAATCATAGCTTAAAACCCCGTTTAGGGTCCGCCTTGGATCGCATTCGCATCCAATAATCGGCAAAATCTCAAAACCACTGGGGGCTACGTGGTCGCATTCGAATCCTAGATTAACCCCTTTGGTCCAGTATATATGATCGCATTCGAATCATAGCTTAAACCCTGTTTAGGGTCCGCCTTGGATCGCATACGAATCCACTGATCGGCAAAATTCTCAAGGCCACTGGGGGCTACATGGTCGCATTCGAATCCTAGCTCAACCCCTTTGGTCCGGTTTACTGATCACATTCAAATCAGAAACCTCGATTTCGAGCCTGGCAGCTCACAAAAAGCCTCGATTTGGAGCATGGCAGCTCGCCATAAGCCTCGACTACATGGTCTTATTTGCCAAAAATGCTGTGCTTTTGCGGTTTTTTCAAGTTTTTCTGGTTAACCAAGTTTATTGATCCGGAATTGGGCAACTTCAAAGTTGACCACATATCTACAAAGTAAAAAGTCTGGGTCATGAATACCAGCATAAGTTCAAAGTCTGGGTCATAAACACCGGCATGATTTAAACCGGCGTCTATCATAACCCGAAACTGTCATCAGGCAAACGACAAGAGGGCCAAGAGCCTCATCAGAATCTACCGTCCAATGATGCCTACTGGATTAAGGATGTCTGGCACACTTAATCAAAGGTATGAGGTATTTTTGGCATAAAACAGATACTTTTTCCAATACATATATCTATGAGAGCAATGTAATAGGTCCGGCGGTAAACCGCTAGGACATCTTTTTTAGCATTGTTTAATGCAGATGCAGATAACATAGACGGATCAACCATAGCAAACAAGAGATTAAATTGGCAGACACCAAGTCAAGCTGTGACATCCACATTGGGACAAAGACAATATTTCGAGCTATCCTATTACAAGGCACTCGCAGGCCCGAACGGATTTTTTTTTTGCCAAAGTGTTCAGTAGCTATGAATTAAACCGGTTACGGTTTACGACTCCTCACGCTGGGAAGGCTGAGGGTCGACGTGTTCCGGATCTTCTTCATCTTCAGGAAGTGGTTGGAAGTCAGGAACGCGCCAGTCAATCTTGGAGAGTGCACGGAAGTACATTTCCTCAGTAATAAGATCGGACGGATCAATATCTGGAGCGAAAGTATGGCCACGCACTGGCGGGATCAGATTCTCAGTGTCATAAACCGGCCGCTCCACCCGTTCATTTTCTAATTCATAGGCCGGATGATACCTTGTCAGGTCAGCTTCATCGCCAAGTTTGCTGGCGAGGGGGCGCATCTCTTTTGTTAAGGCACGGAGGTCTTTGGCAGAAAAGGTGGATCCATCCTTTTTATTGCTGGGATATCCGTTCATAGCCTCCTCCGGATCAAAGTCCGGAACCCATGCCTTGGCCCAGGTCAGTGCTATAAGAGAGCCGGCCCGGGCAGCATATCTCTCCACTTCCACCAAGCGCACAGGTAGGACAAAGAGCTTTTCCAAAGTACCTTGGATGGTAGTTGGGGCCGGTTTCTGATGAGACATTGCACTTATGACCCTTTGAGCACCGGAATATAGCTGCTCCACCAGGGTATAAGAGGCCTTCAACTTCTTCCGGACATCATCTCCAAGATGAGTTATGCGTCGCCCTAATATGATTGTTAAAGTTAAACCGGAGTGGAACAAGGGTTGCAGAGATGAAAAGCATATACAATTGAGTGCTCACCAAAAATAGCAGAGGTCATAAGCTCTATTTGCTGCCTTAAACCGGTCAACTCATGCGTAACCGGATTAAGGGCAGCTTCAGCGTCCTTTGATCTTTTCTCAAGAGCATTCCTCTCCACCTCCCAGGCGGACCGCTCCGCTTCAAAGTCCTTTTTCAATTTTTCTATGTTGGTTAAATTCAGCACAAGCTCTTCCTTGGCTTTGGCAGAAGCAGTTTCAGTAGCAGTCAATTTATTCCGGAGTTCAGTTACCTCTGCTGCCCTCCGGGTCAAATCAGCCTACAAGGAAATCAAATGGATTAGAAGAGAATTTCAAACAAGTCTCAAGCATATAAACAAGTTATCCACTTGACACTTGGGGGCTAATGTGCAATTGAAGTACTGACAGAAAAGTTCAGACAAGTCCCAAGCGCATAAAACAAGTTATACCCTTGGCACTTGGGGGCTAATATCAATTCATTTTCCATACACTAGAAGTCCTGGTTCATCTACGATGAAGCTAAACCGGCACTTGGGGGCTACTATGAACTGAAGACAGGATTACAAAGAACACAAAACAAAGATAAGTAAAGGAAAGGAAATTACCTCGTACTTATCCTTCATCATGTTAACCAACCCGGATTCATAATCGCGGCTGGTAAAAAGCCGGTTCAAATACCCGGAGTGAAGTTCATGGGCACTCAACTGGGCGTAGCAGGATAAGTCCGTGCTCCACTTGCCCTTTTCTTGTTGAAGTTTTCCCTCTTTGGCAGTGTGCTTTGCCAAGATGACAGGCTCAGCAGGAGCGGTAAAACCTAACCCGGTTATCTCAACATCCGGGGAGGAAGCATCAGTTGGTTGAAGAGGGGCAGTAGTAGGCGCCGGGCTAACAGGAGCCGGGCTAGCCTAACTCGCCGGTTCAACTACATTCCCCGTATTAATATTATCCGGAGCAGCAATGTCATCACGATCCATGGGAATAGGTTCATCAAACTGAGCTGCAGGATTATCGTCTGAAGGGATAATTTCTTCCGGATCAGCGGCCGGTTCAACAGTAGCAGTTTCGGCAGCCGCTTTGGTTGCTTTCGCCTTCTTGCTAGGCTTCGGCTTGCTGGAAAAAATCATAGGAACAATGAGAATCATCAAGATACAAATATAAAGGTAAACCGGATGTTGAAAAGGACTTACCCAGGCACGGTCTTCAGCAAAGGGACCTGTGTAGCAGTCGACTCGCCGGAAGAGGACAAAGGAGCCTCCTGATAGTTAGGATCAGACGGTTTAAGCGGTTTACGTATGAGCCCGGCTTTTGGATGAAGAAGAGTTCGAGAAAGTAAAACCTCAGAGCGGCACCTGCGAGCTGGAGTGAGAGGTATTCCGGAGGACTCCACTACATGGCCACTATGGCGCGTGGTCCGACGCGCCTCATGCTGCTGCTTCTTCAAAAGAAATTTGGGGTCCAACTGAGCGTAAGGATGAGAAAAAGGGTATTTCCGGGACACCCGACGAATTTTGGGGGGCAGCGGTTCTGAGTCTGAAGAAAGAGAGATTACCTCAACTTCTGCCGCTTTACTTCCTTCAGCCAGATCATGCGGAAAGGCACTGTTAACATAAATTTGGATAAGGGGAGATTAAAACATATCAGGATCAACTCATACCTCGGAATCCAGATCATCTTCCTCAGGATGTGAACCGGAGGCAGCAACCGCCTTCTTCTTCTTGACAGCATACGTCTTCCGGTGCGATTGTTTGGCCGATTTATCGCGAGGTTTCCTCTTCCAGAAGGGGTCATTGGCCTATGCAAAAATTAGGAAATAAATGGAAGACAATTGATATGACCGGATCAGAATAGACAGCAAAGATCAGAAGGAACTTACTGCTGGCGGTTTATTGTTTTCACAGAATGGAGCTAAACCGGTCCGGCTGCATTCTTCCAGAGAGATGTTGAGCATTTTCTTTGCAGATTCAGCGACTTCTTTTTCAGGAAGAATTATGTCAATTTGGCGCTAAGGATCACCCGGTTTACCGGTATACTCGCACATCAGGCCTGAACGCCGGCTCAGTGGAAGAATGCTCCAGGCGAGCCAACAGCGAACGAAATCCACCCCGGTTAAGCCGTTGGCCATAAAGGCCCTAAGCTTAGAAAGTTAAGGGGCAAACCGGGCACGATCTGGGGCACTGAGGCGCTGCGGCAGGGGATGATCCTCAGGTAGGCGATATGCGCGTTAACCCGGCAGTGGGTTTTCCCCTTCAGGTGAAGTATCTATGCAGTAGAACCACGATTGGTTCCATTCCTTGGGGTGCGTGTGAAGGGCAGCATGAGGGAAGCGCACATCATTTCTCTTTTGAATACTGACGCCGCCCAGTTCTTGATGCGGCCCGTCAGAAAACTCTGTCCGCCGGTTTATGTGGAAAAAGTCTCTGAACAGATCCACTGAAGGCTCTTCTTGAAGATATGCTTCTGAGAAGACATGAAAATTGCACACATTTGATATAGAATTTGGACCTACGTCCCGAGGATGGAGCTAAAAAGCGGCTAGTACATCCCGGAAGAATTTTGAACCGAGAGGGCTAAAACCCCGGACCAAGTGATCAAAGAAAACAATGACCTCTCCTTCTTTAGGGGTAGGGGGACATTCATTTCCTGGGGCCCGCCAGTGCAGAACATTCTTAGGATCCAGAATACCGATTGAAGCGGCGTTCGTTAGATCCTCTTCAGTAATGCGGGAAGGAGCCCGGTTGCAAGCGACAAACTGCTTGGCGATAGTTCAGAATAAGGAAATGCTGAAAAATACAATACAGAATCCGGTTCACCAATTGCTACAATTAAGCCGGAGCATTATATAAGATTGTGGATCGAAATTGCCGGTTTACACAAGGGGCTAATGGTATTATTAGTCCGGGAGCATATAAGAGTAAGGTAACTACCGGATTATGATGATAGAGAAGGCACACGCTAAACCGTCAATTACAAGGTACAGGATTACATCTAGACCGTCGAAAGGAACATATGATTGATTAAACCGGTGAGTGAGCTACAAATCTACAAAACGAAGAAACAGTTTCCACAGAAGGCTGAAGTAAAAATGGATCTGAGGCATAAGAAAAAGATGAAATATATGCAAGTCTTATACAGGAAGAACCGCGGAGGTTTTCTATAGATCAAATCTAAGTTGTTAAGCTAGAGGAACTAAAGGCGTGAGCGCGGAGCAGGAGCGCACTCAAAATGAATCTAAGTAAGGTTTGAATCTACCGCAAGGTTAGCCCGCAGGGATGAACAACGAAGCTTCAAAGTTTCATGGCAGAAGCTATGGAAGGAACCCTGGATTGGGATCTACAGTGAGGAAGAAGGAATACCTGATGAAGAAGCAGACGGCGGTGAGTTGCTCTAGACGTGATTCAGGGTGATGCAGCGGCCTGGTCGACAACGGCGACGGGCTCGAAGAGCGGCGGCGGAGCTTCGTGCGACGGAGGAAGACGAAGGTAGAAGGGGAAAAGAAGGCAGGCCTCAGCGGTATTTATAAGCCGAAGAGGTGAAACGGCAAGCGCGGGAATCAAGGAGGTCAGAGATTGGATAAAGATTATGATGTCGCCTCGATTTTCGGGATGGCATTTAACAAAGGTAACAAACAGAGGTGAGCCATAAATGCGGAGGTGATGTCATGGCGGATTAAGATGATTCCCGGAGATGACGCCATGGCCGGTTTACGAAGCAGATGAGTTACAGAGCAGAAATTTATGCAAAGACGTAGAAGACTGACATGAACAAGTTCAAATCAATCTGGGGCCTAATGTTAGGGATATTACTAGCAGGTATAGACTGGCTAGGAAGATCCGGATTACACTTACATAGTTGTATTATCATAAGCCCAGTAGAATATGAACCAGAGGCTATGGCCCATAGAGGCTTAGGGCCCATGTGTAAAGCTTACGGTTTATGAACCGTCATATCATGTAACTTGAGGTGTAAGATAGAAAGAGTAGAGACTGAGGCGGACACGATTATGAACCGGCCTTGGGACTCCGTAAACCGGACCGGGTGTCGCCTCCTATATAAAGGGACGACCCGGCGACGGTTTACGGCAAGCAATAACCCGTCGAGACACAGGCAAGCAATCCGCTCCCTGTTCATCGACGCCCAAGCAATACCACACCAAACTAGACGTAGGATTTTACCTTCACCGAAGGGGCCGAACTAGTATAAACCCTCTGTGTCCTTTGTGTGCTTTTAACCTCTTCAAGCTAACCCGCGTGATGGCCTCACACCTAAGTCCTCTAAACCGGACATCTGCCGTGCCAATTCCACGACAGGCTCGCTGATCCAATCCCATGTAGCTACTTCAGATTGGTGAAGCGGCTCGTCGAGGCGAGTCCGCGGGTTGATGCATTGAAGCATTTGGCCTGCATAGAAGGTTCTCGGATGGCCTTGGCTCGTGTGAACGTGCACTGGGCGAAGATGAGGGCGCATGATATAGCTACTGTTGGCCCGCTCGTAGGCAAGGAGCACCGCAAGCCGGAGAAATACTTCAAGGACGTCATAGAAGGCACCCGCCTTGTAGAAAGCCAGTGCTCAAAGGATGTTATCTTTGAGTAATTGTATCCTGTTGTAAAGACTTAAGCTTATGAACCGACATATTGTCAGCGACTTTTATCTCCTGTGTGGCTATTTATATAAATATGAAAGTTTTGAGTCGTGGGCTTTAGACCCCATGTAGATAGTACTGGGGTCTCCGTTCATATGCATATACACTCTTTATCCAACGTCTTTGTCTGTGTAGGAGGTGTATGCGGAGCGAACAAGGCTATCAGACTATGTGGCGTTATTGCTTTCACTTAGCCATAGGAATTTGACAAGTGGGGCTAGGTACTAGCCCCTGGTGCGGATATGATATTTCCAAATTAAGGTATCTAATTGCACCCGGCTGGGTGAAAAACCAACCCTTTGTATAACACGGGATAGATCTCTATCGATCATAGTATAAAACCAAGTCACTGGATTGCGGACCAGGTTCTTGCGTATCATGAAAGTCAATTTTCATCTTTCTCTACTGAGGTACTTGACCAGATGAGCCGGGAGTACAATTGCAGTAGTTCTCCCTTTACACCCTAGCCGAACAATCGGGAACGTAGGGGTAAACACAGGAGCCGGGCAACCCAACTATTGACCCAAGACATGATTCGAAACTGATGCATATAGGGAAAATATCCAGGACGCCGAACACTCCTTATAGGTGTTCGGACTTTTCGACATATATCGGGCTGAATACATCCCCTAGTAATAGACCCTGTTGACAAGGCACATGTGGAAATCTGACGTGGGGAGAGAACACTTATGGTGAGTGAATAAAACTCCGAACATGATGTGAATCAAGCTGCTTTATTAACATCCCTTTATAGTACGGCAAGCCGTAAGCTTACAGATAATGCCGATGACTTTCTTGGACATTTTACATGCCAGAAAGGTATAGAACAAGAAAGAGAAAAAAGGTTTACACAGGGTCTTAATCCAAGAAGAAACCTTAGCGCGGGTCCCTGCTGCACGTCTGCGCCATTTCCTCCTCTGTGATGTGTCCTTGAAGGGGGGAGTGTGATGGCCATCTATAAAAAAGAAAATAAAAAAAAAGAAACCTGGTAAAGAAAAGAGATCCAGTGTGGACTGGTTTGTTTAGTGAACCTCAAAAGATAAGTTTAGAATTCGAATAGGGTCGAGCCAAACTATGGACTATATGCATGCAGTGTGCCCCCAGCGCCGCCCTAGGGATTTTGAGGGCATAAGTATGTACATGAGGCACATATGCTATCACCTTATGGGGCAGTCGAGCGGGGCCTAGCTACTAATCTAGCTCAGGTTCATCTGAGCTGCCGCACTGAGGTGTATGCCAGACACGTTTAGCTATGTCTGTTACCAATAGGTTTTCCTGCTAGAATAGGTTGTTTTGGACTTCGGGTGCTAAGGCCGCAGTGTCATCCTCCGTACGGAGAGAACGCTCCATATTTCCATTAACCGTGATGACGCCACGTGGTCTAGGAATTTTAAGCTTTTGATAAGCATAATGTGGGACTGCATTATAGCGGGCGAAGGTTGTTCTTCTGAGTAGTGCATGATAGCCACTTCGGAATGGAGCTATGTCGAAGATTAACTCCTCGCTTCGAAAGTTATCGGGAGATTCGAATACGACCTCCAATGTTAAAGAGCCCGTGCAGCGGGCTTCTACGCCGGGTAGCACTCCTTTAAAGGTCGTGCTGCTTGGCTTTATTCTTGACGGGTCGATCCCCATCTTGCGGACGGTGTCCTCATATATTAGTTTGAGACCGATGCCGCCGTCCATAAGGACTCTGGTGAGATGATATCCATCGATTATTGGATCGAGCACTAGGGTAGCCGAACCCCCATGACGGATACTAGTCGGGTGATCCCCGCGATCGAAAGTGACCGGACAGGCCGACCATGGGTTGAATTTGGGGGCAACAAGCTCGACGGCGTAGACATCTCGGAGTGTGCACTTGTGCTCCCTCTTTGGGATATGAGTGGCATATATCATGTTCACAATTTTGATCTCCGGTGGAAATATCTTCTGTCCTCCTGTATTCGGCTGGCGAGGTTCATCCTTGTCTTCGCTCTGAGGTCCCTTCCCCTTGTGTTCGGCATTGAGCTTGCCGGCCAGCTCGAAAACCCAACAATTACAGTTTGTATGGTTTGCAGGTTTTTCTGGGGTGCCATGGATTTGGCAGGGCCTATCTGATATTTTTTCCAGGCTAGATGGACCATCTTTGTTGCCTTTAAATGGCTTTTTCCGTTGACCGGGTCTAGAGCCGCTCAATCTGGCCTTTACTGCTGTATCATCTGGGCTTCCAGCATTATTTCGACATTTGTTTCTGTTATGTCATGACTTTCCATTGTCGTCCCTGACTTCAGATGTTCCAGGGTCGCTGGTGCTGCTACAAGCTAACCAGCTGTCCTCGCCCGCACAAAATCGGGTCATGAGTGTAGTTAGGGCTGCCATTGTCCTCGGCTTCTCCTGTCTGAGGTGTCTGGCTAGCCATTCGTCCCAAACACTATGCTTGAAGGCCGCTAAGGCTTCGGCGTCCGGACAGTCAATGATTTGGTTCTTCTTAGTGAGAAAATGACTCCAAAGCTTGCAGGCTGACTCCCCGGGTTGTTGGATGATGTGACTTAGATCGTCAGCATCCGGGGACTGGACATAGGTCCCATGAAAATTGGCCCGAAAAGCATCCTCAAGTTCTTCCCGACTCCCAATGGAGTTCTGTGGGAGGCTGTTTAGCCAGTGCTGAGCTGGTCCTTTCAGCTTGAGGGGTAGGTATTTAATTGCGTGGAGATCATCTAAGCGAGCCATGTGGATGTGAAGGATGAAGTCTTCTATCTAGACGGCAGGATCCGTCGTTCCATCGTATGGCTCGAAGTTCACCGGTTTAAACCTTTCTGGAAAATCGTGATCCAACACCTCATCGGTGAAGCACAGAGGGTGTGCAGCGCCTCTCTATTTTGCTATATCATAGCGTATGTCCGATGGTTGTGATGTTCAGTATTGACCCCGAACTGGTATATGACCGGCACGATTGGCTTGATAGCCGATGTCCCGTGCGGAAGCACAGTCCCTAGATCCGTAGATGGATCTGGTCTTGCCAACCTTTTTGTTCAGGTCCTCACGCAAATCATGTTTCTGGACTTCAGCCGCATCCTCCTTTCCTTTACGGGGTGGGGGTGCGGGCTTATGCATGTCATTGCTAGCCACTCTGTCCCGTCCATGAGGTGGTCGGTCCGGCTTATCAGCGGTGTTATTCTTTGGCGGTATAGGCGCAGTGGCCTTGTCGTCGAATTCGTGCATCAGTTTATGCTTAGGATAGCCATTGGTTTGGCGATTGTAGCCATGTTTTTGCTCATCATCTAGCACTTCATTCCATCTATCATTGAGTGTGTCCTGTGCGGCTCGAAGCCATCTCTGCTGCTTTTTGAGGCTCCTTGTGGTGGCAATAAGCCTCCGATGGAAGCGCTTTTGTTCTAAGTGTTCTTCTGGGACGACATATTCGTCGTCGCCCAGGCTAGCATCCTCTTCGGGGAAAGGTTCATAATTACTGTCTTCGGCATTGCTGTCATCTGACATCGGTTTCAGACTAAGTTCGTCATCCTCTCGCTCATCCCGCTCCATCGCTGGGTCTGCGGGGTCTTCGGCTTGCTCCGGACTGTTACCGTCGTTAGTGACAGTGTTGCTATCTTTCCCTTTGCGGGATTTAGTTCGGTGCTTCAGACATCAACGTTTGGGATGTTCGTCGACAGGTTTGTCCTTTGCGGGATCGTTTTCGCCGTCGCCCTCCTTCTCCTTAGGTGTATCCACCATATACACATCATATGAGGACGTAGCTGTCCACCGCCCGGTTACGGGCTAGTTTTGGTCTAGATCTGCTTCGGCTTCGAGGTCCATCCCTTCAAAGTCTTTGGAAGCATAGTCAAGTAGATCGGTTAGATCTTCGACTGTAGCTACCAAGTGGTGGTGGGTGGGGAGCAAAATTCAACACCAGCCTCTAGTTTGAACCGGATATCATTCGGCTGAGTATCCCCAGCTAAGGAGAGAGATTTTAATGAGTTTAACATGTCGCCAAAGGGTGAGTGCTGGAAGATATCTGCAGCACTGAATTCAGCGATAGACGCCTGATCGAGCTTGACGGGCGCAAATGCGCATGATTCGGAACCTAAGGCCAGAGACGAGTCTGTAGTTCCGGTAACACAGATCTCGCTTGAAGTTGGGTCCGTGTGCGGCTTGAACGCCGTTGGGTCTGCGGCTTCCACGGCGGGGTTGAGCTTCCCATCCTCGGGTGACGCAATCTGTTCCGGATCTAGGGCCAGAACAATTGCAGGTGCTATTTCCTGGTCCGATGACAGAGTTAGGTCGTGTTCATCGTGGTGGCGGGGAGAGATCGTCATGGGCTCGAATTCGTCGAAGATCAAGTCTCCGCGGATGTCAGCAACGTAATTTAAGCTTCCAAACCCGACTTGATGGCCAGGGGCGTAGCTCTCCACCTGCTCGAGATGGCCTTCAGTGTTGGCACGAATCATGAAGCCGCGAGCACAAAAAGCTGTCCAGGAGAGAAAATTCCCTCGGTGTCGCCGTCGTGGTTGATGACGCGATCCATCGGTCCTTCGGTCAATGACATAGTGGAACTCTCATGAAAGAACCAATGTCGGTGCCAAAACCGGCGGATCTCGGGTAGGGGGTCCCGAACTATGTGTATAAAGATCGATGGTAACAGGAGACCGGGGACACGATGTTTACCCAGGTCCAGGCCCTCTCGATCGAGGTAATACCCTACTTCCTGCTATATTAATATGGATGAATAAGATTACAAGAGTTGATCTACCTCGGGATCATAATGGCTAAACCCTAAATTATAGCCTATGAGGATGTTATGATTCTCTATTAGCCTCTACGGACTAAACCCTCCATTTTATATATGCACTGGAGGGGCCTAGGGTTTGTACATAACCATCTTGCAGAGGAAGGAAATATTACACCCGAACCTAAAACCTGCCATTACACGAATACAGGAGTCCTATCCGGATACGAGAGACGATCTTCGATAATGATCTTCACGGCCCACCAGGCCGGCCCACCAAGAGTTATCTGGCCACCCGACGACCCCTCAATCCAGGACTCCCTCACCTAGAAAGACTCTTGCAAACACCTTTCTCTATAATTTCCTTCAATAAACTATTTTCTTTCTCAAGTGTAACTTGGCTAAGAGAATCGTTAGTGGAATGAGAACTACGAGAAGCAACAATATTGGATTTAACACGATTATTGTCACTACTAGAAGAAGAATCTTTCTTCTACTTATTGCTAGATTTTACTTGAGGCATATAAGTAGACAAGAGTAAACGCTCGACAATGTAAGAAGAACTTTTCTTTCGAAGATCATCATTAATTGCCTTTAAGAACACATGCTCTTGCTCTAAGTTGAGCTTCTCGAAGCGTAGCTTCTCATGAGTTTTTAAAAGCTCTCGATGATCCTCTAAGGTAGTTTCATGAGCTAACTTAAGTGTATTTAATTCTTTAGTTAAACGCTCAATCTCCTTCTTATTATTATCATTCGTTTCGTCTTGATTAACACGATTAATAGCAATTTCATCATAGTTCTCATCACTAGTGTTGTCAACAAGTAAATCATCATCTCGTAGCAAATCATCCTCGTCACTATTGAAATCAAGATACTCGGCGTGTGATACCTTGGGGCCTTTAGCGATGAAGCATCTTCCAATTCCTTCATTAGGTGAATCAAATATATCGTAGGAGTTGGATGACACAAGAGCAATTCCGGCAACACCTTCATCTCGAGTATCTTCGGAGTCGGAGTGACAGCTTCCCTCGGAGTAGTTATCGGAGTCAGAACTAGATACCCATTCACCATCGTGAGCTTGATGTCTTTGTCTTGTGTAGCTCCTTGATGATTTGTCCTTCCTTTCTGAATCCTTACTTCTACGAGAGGGTCTTCGTTCATAATGATCATTTCTACTCCTTCTCTCTCTTGGTGGTGATTCATCTCTTTTACTTCTCCTTTTGGGTGAATCTTCTCTTCTCTTGTATGGAGCCGTACACTCATTTGAGTAGTGACCGGGCTTCCACTATTGTAGCAATTGCAATCACGACTAGAAGATCTTTTGTCATTGTAGGACCTTGACTTGGAACTTCTCTCTTTGCTTCTATTCTTGTAGAATTTGTTAAAGTTCTTCACCATTAAGCTCAATTCTTCATTCAAGACTTGTTTCTCACTTGATGTGGTAGGAGCGTCACATGAGGCTTTGTAAGCGCCACTAGACTTGTTGTGAAGCTCTTCCTTATCCTTGAGTGACATCTCATGAGCAACAATTCTACTAATGACTTCTGTTGGCTTGAGATCTTTGTAATTGGGCATCATTTGGATTAAGGTACACACAATATCATACTTTCCATCCAAGGCTCTTAGGATCTTCTTGATGATGAATCTGTCAGTCATCTCTTCACTTCCTAAGTCGGCAATCTCATTTGTGATGAGAGCAAGCCAAGAGTACATCTCAGCGACTCCTTCACCATCTTTCATCTTGAACTTGTCAAGTTGAATTTGAAGCACATCCAACTTGGATTCCTTGATGGACTCGGTACCTTCATGCATATCAACCAAAGTATCCCAAATTTCCTTTGCATTCTCAAGACGGCTGATTTTGTTGAATTCTTCGGGGCACAATCCGTTGAAGAGAATATCGCAAGCTTGAGCATTGTATTGCAACATCTTCAATTCTTCCGCGGATGCTTCATGATCCGGTTCTCTTCCATCCTCGAAGTATTCACCTTGCAGACCAATCCACACAATAGCCCAAATGGCGGGGTTATGTTCAAGAATATGCATTTTCATTTTATGTTTCCAACTAGAAAAATTAGTACCATCAAAGTAAGGACCTCTACGGTCGTAATTTCCCTCGCTAGACACCATACTCTCCTAGGTTGTGAAAGCAAGGCTATGATCACCAAAGCCATGGAAATGAAGGAAAATGGAGTCCAAAGCTCTGATACCAATTGTAGGATCGAATGTAGGTCTAGAGGGGGGGTGATTAGACTATTTGACCAAATAAAAATCTAGCATTTTCCCAGTTTTAAGTGTCGACCGATTTTAGCAATTAGAACAAGTCAACTAGCCAACCTACACATGCAATTCTAAGAATGTTGCAGCTGAAAGTAACACATTGCATATGAAGATAAATGGAGGGGTTTGGAGAGTGCAAACGCAATGGAGACACGGAGGTTTTTGGCGTGGTTCCTATAGGTGGTGCTATCGTACGTTCACGTTGATGGAGACTTCAACCCACGAAGGGTAACGGCTGCGCGAGTCCACGGAGCGCTCCACCCACGAAGGCTCCACTAAGAAGCAACCATGTCTATCCCACCATGGCCATCACCCACGAAGGACTTGCCTCACTCGGGTAGATCTTCACGAAGTAAGCGATTTCCTTGCCCTTATAAACTTAATGGTTCAACTCCACAATCTTGTCGGAGGCTCCCAAGAGACACCTAACCAATCTAGCAAACACCACTCTCCAAAAGGTAATAGATGGTGTGTTGATGATGAACTCCTTGCTATTGTGCTTCAAATGATAGTCTCCCCAACACTCAACCCTCTCTCACAGATTTGGATATAGTGGAAAGATGATTTGAGTGGAAGGAAACTTGGGGAGGGCTAGAGATCAAGATTCTTGTGGTAGGATTGGTATATATTGGTCTCAACACATGAGCAGGTGGTTCTCTCTCAGAAAATGAGTAGTGGATGTGTAGGCACATTCTGATGGCTCTCTCTCTAACGAACAAGGGGGTGGAGGGGTATATATTGCCTCCACACAAAATCCAACCGTTACACACATTTGACCCAACTCGGTCAGACTGAATAGATGAACTCGGTGAGACCGAAGCAGTTAAAAATGTTAACGTTAGGAATCTCGGTGGGACCGACATGATCAACTCGGTGTGACCGATGTGCTGAGAAAAACCTCATCTCGGTGGTGCCGATTGCATGAACTCGGTGAGACCGATTTCAGCAAAGAGCAATAGAGAGAGTTGGTCAAGCAAACTCGGCGGGACCGATCACTCATTTCGGTGAGACCCAAATGTTACAAAAGGATCACAGATAATTTGCAAGGCCATCTTCGTGAGACTGATATCCATATCGGTGTGACCGAATTGTTTGGGGTTTCTGGTAAAGGCTATGTCAAAACTCAATGGCGCTGGATGGATCAAATCGGTGGGGACGAGTTTGACTTTAGGTTTTGGACATATGTGGAAATGAGAAAGTTGTTGCGGGTTTTGGATATATATAACTAAGCACTTGACCAACCAGATCATTTAGCAACACCTCATCCTCTTTTAATAGTATTGGCTTTCTTATGGACTCAATGTGATCTTGGGTCACCAAAATGAAAATGAAGAGTCTTGAGCTTTTGCCAATCTTTGTCCTTAGCATTTTGAGGGGTCCACATCTCTTGTCCATGCCATGACAATCATTGAACTTCCTTAAATATTTAACTTGAATGGACATTAGTTCAATGAGCTATATGTTGTTATTAATTACCAAAACCACCCGGGGATTAGTTGCACTTTCAAGTTTCATACCTGACTCCTTACCATCGTCAACTTCCCAATCTTCAGAGTTACGTTTAATTCTTTGAAGAAGATACCACTTGTACTCAATAGTCTTCTTCATAAAGGATCCAATACATGAAGTATCGAGCGTGGATTGATCATTACGAGAAAGCCGATCATAAGTTTTTTTGTATAATGATTTCCCTCGAGAGCTCATGATTGGGGCAAGAATATAACATTGACTTAAGCCTCCCCCAAGCTTGAGTGGTACTTACCCCTTCACGAGGCCAAAAAATTATAAATATAATTCTGATCACGATGAACTAGATGCATAGGATAAAACTTTTAATGAAATTCCAATTTCAGTCGATTCCACCTCCAAGCTCCAATATTATAGCATAGCCTATACCATATCAATCCTCCCCCCCCCCCAAAGATAAAGGGTAAACCTTCTTATTAACTTCATCTCCAGGAAACCTGCAACCTTAAATAATCCACAAACTTCATCCATATAGATTAGATGCTTAGCAGGATGTAGTGTTCCATCTACTGCACAAGGATTAGCTAGCAGTTTCTTTATCATACCCAAAGGAATCTCATAACTAATAGTTTTAGTAGGTAATGTAGGTTGAAAAGAAAATGTTTGTGCTTTCGGTCGAGTTGAAGATACCCCGAACAAACCCCTCAAAGGATGGGTTTCCATAGTGACAAGTAATCGTATATTTCAGCAAGTAATATAATTTTTTCCTTACCAAAGGTGCTTCACTCCCCGACAATGGTGCCAGAGAAGAGTCTTGATGACCCACATATATAGGAGATCAATCATAGTCCTTTCAATAAGTAAGAGTGTCAAACCCAATTAGGAGCAGAATGAAATGACAAGCGGTTTCTAGCAAGGTAATTTATGCAAGCATTGACATTGTGGTAACAAGTTGTTTGATAGCAAGATAATTTGTAACAAGTGACAAGCGGCAATAGTTAAAATAGGTGCAGCCAGATAGCCCAATCCTTTTGTGGCAAAGGACACACCATAATGGTTTCTTGTAATAGGCAAAGTGTTCTTGAGGACACACGGGAATTCCATCTAGTCACTTTCATCATGTTGGTTTGATTCGCGTTCGCTACTTTGAAATTTGATATGTGGGTGAACCGGTGCTTGGGTGTTGTTCTTAGTTGAACAATCCTCACACTTATTATTAACCCCCTTCGCAAGCATCCACAACTACAAAAGAAGAATTAAGATAAAATATAACCATAACATTAAGTGAATGGATCCAAATCAGCCCCTTAAGAAGTAGCGCATAAACTAGGGTTTAAGCTTCGGTCACTCTAGCAACCCATCATCTAATAACTACTCCACAGTGAATTCCCTTAGGCCCAAAGTTGGTGAAGTGTCATGAAGTCAACGTTCACACAACATCACTAAGGGAATCACAACATACATATCATCAAAATATCAAACGAATAACAAATTCACATGATTACTTATGACAAGATTTCTCCCATGTCCTCAAGAATGAAAGTAAGCACTCACAAAGCATATTCATGTTCAAGATCAGAGGGGTATTAAATAGCATAATGGATCTGAACATATTATATTCAACCTAGTAAACCAACTAGCATCCACTACAAGATGTAATCAACACTACTAGCAACCCACAGGTACCAATCTGAGGTTTTGATACAAAGATTGATTACAAGACATGAACTAGGGTTTGAGATGAGATGGTGCTGGTGAAAATGTTGGTGGAGATTGATCCTCCCATGATGAGAGTGTTGTTGGTGATGACGATGGATTCGATCTCCCCCTCCGGGAGGGAAGTATCCCTGACGGAATCTCTCCGCCGGAGAGCAAAAGTGCTCCTGCCCAAGTACTCTCCTTATTTTTCTAGGGAAAACGTGAATATATACCAGAAGATGGTCGCCAGAAGTGGGCAGGGGGGCCACAACCCAGCAGGGCGCGCTTGGGGTGGGTGGGCGCGCCCTGGTGCCTTGTGGGCTATTGGGTGGCCTCCTGCAATAACTCTTTTCTCTAGTATTTTTTTTATATATTCCAAAATAATTCCCCGTAAAATTTCAGCCCATTTGGAGATGTGCAGAATAGGTATCTCTGACGTAGCTTTTTTAGGTCCAGAATTCCAACTGCCGGTATTCTCCCTCTTTGTCTAAACCTTGCAAATTATGAGAGAAAAGGTATTAGAATTACTCCCCAAAGTGTTATTATAGACAAAAACACTAAAAATAATAGTAAGAAAACATGATGCAAAATGGGTGTATCAAGTACGCATCCAATGTCTCTCCTGGATTCATCACAATAAATATCAGGAAGTGTTAATAATGATGTTGTGGTCAATTGGGTCTTCAAACCACAGAAACTTTTCTCGTAGTCCTCTATCCATTCAAGTTTCCGATTCTTCTTCAGCAGCTCTATCATTTGCTTGGCTATATTTGAGAAGCCTTTGATAAATCGACGGCAGTAGCCTGCGAGGCCCAAGAAACTCCTGATTTCTGATAGAGTCATAGGTTCCTTCCAATTTAACACTTCTATAACCTTGCTTGGATATAAGGCCAATCTTTGAGCTGATAGAATGTGTCTAAGAAATCCCACTTGTTTAACCTAGAACTCGCACTTGCTGAATTTGGCATACAACTGGTGGTATAGCTCGGAGATGCTGCTTAAGCTCTTCTTCTCCTTTGGAATATATAAGGATGGCGCCGATGAACACCACCGCAAATTTTTCCAAGAAGTCCATTCATCATATGCATGAAGAAAGCGGAGGCATTAGTCAGGCAGAATGACATGACCATGTACTCATACAATCCATCAGAGTGGCGAATGCAATCTTAGGAATATCTTCCCTCTTGACTTTTAGCTGGTAATATCTGGTCCGTGAATCAATCTTGGTAAATATCTGGTCTCCACTCAGTTGATCAAACAAGTCATCAATCCTGGGAAGCGGGTACTTGTTTTTGATAGTGACATCATTACGGCTGCGGTAGTCAACACATATCCAGAGACTACCATCCTTCTTGCCCACGAATATAGCGTATGATCCCCATGCTGAAAAGCTGCGGCAAATGTATCCTCTCTGAAGCATCTCATCCAGTTGTTTATTAAAACACACTAACTCGGATGAAGGCAAGTGGTAATATTTCTTGTAAATGGGTGCCGTTCTAGGCACAAGATAGGTGGAAAATTCAAGCTCTATGTCTGGTGGCATTCCCGGAAATTCTTCAGGAAATACATCTGGAAACTCACTGACCACTGAATCAATTCCATGTCTGAGGCAGTTGCAGTATAAATCATTTCCTTCTTTGGCATGGTTCCGCGAGCAAAGAACTGAGCTGACTGTCCTCAAGTATTTATCAATGCAACTTCTCGGGTTGCACGGTTGATGCAAACTTGATGCCTTGTCAGCCAGTCCATTCCCAAAATGACATCCAACTTTGCAGATTCAGTGGACACCAAGGTCGTAGGGAAAATAACTCCATGGATTTTTATATCCAATCCTCGGCATACAATATTTGTTTTAAGCATAGATCCCGGGGATTGTACCACCATGAATTTTTTGAAAAGAGTACAATAAAACATGTTCAAGGCAACAAAACTCCGTGAAATAAAAGAAGGGGAAGCCCTGGAATCAAATAAAATTGTAGCAGGCATCTTATTAATAGGAAACATACCAATGACCACTTCTGGGGTCTCTTGGGCTTCTTCTGTGGAGAGATGATGAACTTGCCCTTGAATAAGCTTCTGAGTTGGGAAGGATCACACGTTGTTGACTTATGGCTTGATAGTCGTGGGTGGCTTGCCATTCTTGGGACACTACCTTGCATACTTCCAAGTCTGACCACATGAGAAGCATGCATTGTTTTGCTGGCAGCCCTCCTTTACTGGTTGGGTAACCATGTTCTTGAATCAATTTTAGGTTGGCTTGAACACAAACTGAGGCTGCTGCCAGGTACATGCCAACCTAGCAGCTCAATTATCCGTAGCCAACCATGTGCTTCTGTAAGATCTGCCACCTGACTGAAACTAGGAGGCTTGGTTCGCTGAAAATCTAACAGCATGGAGTGACCGCCACTATTGTTGTTATTCTATCCAAACATAGTCTGCATACTTCTCAGAAATTCAAGCAAGTCTTGATTCATCTTTTCTTAAAACATGCACATAATCTGCTCGGTTGTCGATGTTTGTGGTGTGATACGTCCATTTTGCATCATGCTTACTTGTCATTATTTATAATGTTTTAATGCATAATAATGCTTTATGGAGTAATTCTAATGCAATTTATCTCATAATATGCAAGGTTTAAACAAAGAGGGAGAATACCGGCAGCTGGAATTCTGGACCTGAAAAAGCTACGTCAGGCCACCTATTCTGCACAACTCCAAATGAGCTGAAAATTTACGAAGAATTAATTTGGAATATATGATGAATAATGGAGAAAATAAGTACCAGAGGGGGCCCACCAAGTGGGTGCGCTAGGGCCCCCAGGCGCTCCCTGGTGGGTTGTCCCCTCCTCGGCCCACCTCCGGTGCCCCTCTTCTGGTATATAAGTCATTTCACCTAGGAAAAATAAGGGGAGAACTTTCAGGACGGAGCGCCACCATCTCGAGGAGGAACTTGGGCTGGAGCATTTTTTCTCTCTGGCGGAGTGATTCCGCCGGGGGAACTTCCCTCCCGGAGGGGGAAATCAAAGCCATTGTCATCACCAACAACCCTCTCATCTTTGGGAGGCCAATATTCATCAACATCTTCAACATCACCATCTCCTCTCAAACCCTATTTCATCTCTTGTGTTCAATCTTTGTACCGAAACCTTAGATGGGTACCTGGGGGTGACTAGTAGTATTGATTACATCTTGTAGTTGATCACTATATGGTTTATTTGGTGGAAGATTATATGTTCAGATCCATTATGCTATTTAATACCCCTCTAAACTTGAGCATGCATATTATTTGTGAGTAGTTACATTTGTTCTTCAGGTCACGGGAGAAATCTAGTTGCAAGTAATCATGTGAACTTGATATGTGTTCGATATTTTAATGATATGTATGTTGTGATTCCCTTAGTGGTGTCATGTGAACATCGACTACATGACACTTCACCATATTTGGTCCTAAGGGAATGCATTGTCGATTAGTTATTAGATGATGGGTTGCTAGAGTGACATAATCTTAAACCCTAGTTTATGCGGTACTTCATAAGGGACCGATTGGATCCAAATGTTCAATGCTATGGTTAGATTTTATCTTAATAATTTTCTCATAGTTGCGGATGCTTGCGAGGCGGTTAATCATAAGTACGAGGTTTGTTCAAGTAATAACATCACCTAAGCACCGATCCACCCACATACCAAATTATCAAAGTAGTGAACACAAATCAAACCAACATGGTGGAAGTGACTGGATGAAATTCCCGAGTCTCCTCAAGAACGCTTTGCTTATTATAAGAAACCATTTTGGCCTGACCTTTGACACAAATCGATTGGGATACCTTGATGCATACTATTTACCATTACCTTTACTTGCTCGTTACAAATTATCTTGCTATCAAACTATCTGTCACCGACAATTTCAGTGCTTGCAGACATTACCTTCCTGGAAAGTGAAAACCACTTGTCATTTCCTTCTGCTCCTCGTTGGGTTCGACACTCTTACTTATAGAAAGTACTATGATTGACCCCCTATACTTGTGGGTCATCAAGACTCTTTTCTGGGGCCATTACTAGGGAGTGAAGCATTCTTGGTAAGTGGAAATTGGTAAGGAAAAATTATTACTACATGCTGAAATTTCTTGTCACTTGTTACTATGGAGAGCAATCCTTTGATGGGTTTGTTTGGGTTATCTTCACCATGACCAGAATTACAATTAGTTGCCACTCAACCTACTGCACCTACTTAAAATATTGGTTATGAAATTCCTTCGGGTATGATAGAGCAATTGCTAACTAACCCTTATGTAGGAGATGGAACTGAACATCCTGATATGCACTTGATAAATGTGGATGAAATTTGTGGATTATTTAAGCTTGCAGGTTTGCCCTGAGTTGAAGCTAAGAACTAGGGTTTCCCTTTATATTTGAAGGGAAAAGCATTGACATGGTATAGGCTATGCGATGATGTTTGAACTTGGAACTGGAATCGATTGTAATTGGAATTTCACCAAATAAAATTATGCTATGCATCTAGTTCATCATGATCGGAATTATATATATAATTTTTGGCCTCATGAAGGAGAAAGTATTTCTCAGGCTTGGGGGAGGATTAAGTCAATGTTATTTTCATGCTCCAATCATGAGCTCTTGACAGAAATTATTATTCAGAACTTTTATGCTCGGCTTTCTCGTAATGATCAATCCATGCTCGATACTTCTTGTATTGGTTCTTCTATGAAGAACACTATTGAATTCATGTGGGATCTCTTATAAAGAATAGCTAATCTGAAGATTGGGAACTCGATGAAGGTAAAGAGTCAGATATTAAGCTGGAGTTTGATTGTGTTAAATCTTTTATGAATATCGATGCTTTTCAAAAGTTTAGCGCTAAATATGGACTTGACTCTGAGATAGTAGCCTATTTTTGTGAATCATTTGCTACTCATGTTGATCTCCCTAAGGAGAAGTGGTTTAAATATCATCCCCATATTAAAGAATAAATTAAAGTATCGGTAAAAGCTAAAGAAGAAACTATCATTTATAATGCTGATCCAGTTGTGCCTACTGCCTATATTCAAAACCCACCTTTTCCTATTAGGATAAAGGAACATGCTAATGTTTCAAATGTGGTTCGCAAAAGTAATAGTAAAGCACCTAAACCCCCCGACCATATTAAAGTAGAACCTAGTGTTGCAATGGTTAAAGATCTCCTGGTAGAAAATATTGATGGGCATGTTATTTACTTCTTTGATGAAGCTGCTAGAATTGCCAAACCAGATGGAAAGGACAAACATACACCAGTTGTCGGCATGCCTTTTGTCTCAGTTAAAATAGGAGATCACTGGTATCATGGTTTATGTGATATAGGTGCTATCATAAGTGCTATTCCTTTTACTTTATATCAAGAAATTATGGATGACATAACACCCGCTGAAATAAAAGACATAGATGTTACTATTAAACTTGCTAACAAAGATACCATCACACCACTTGGGATTGTTAGAGATGTCGAAGTCTTGTGCGGGAAAACGAAATATCCTACCGATTTTCTAGTTCTTGGTTCCCCGTAAGATGACTTTTGTCCCATTATCTTTGGTAGACCTTTCTTGAACAATGTGAGTGCTACTATAGATTGTCATAAACAAACTGTCGGTGTTAGCTTTGGTGATGAGTCTCATGAATTTAACTTTTCCAAGTTTAATAGAAAACCTCATAAGAAACAATTTCCTAGTAAATATGAAATAATCGGTCTTGCTTCTAATGCGTGCCTCCTACTGACCCATTAGAACAATATTTGCTACACCATGAAAATGATATGCACATGCATGAAAGAAATGAAATAGATAGAATTTTCTTTGAATAACAACCTCTGCTTAAGCACAATTTGCCTATTGAAACTCTAGGAGGTCCTCCTCCACCTAAAGGCGATCCTGTGTTTGAACTAAAACAATTGCCTGACACTTTGAAAAATGCTTATCTTGATGAGAAAAAGATATATCCTATTATTATTAGTGCTAACCTTTCAGAACATGAAGAAGAAAGATTATTGAAAATTCCAAAGAAGCACCGGGGTGCTATTGGATATACTCTCGATGATATTAAGGGCATTAGTCCCACTGTATGTCAGCACAAGATTAATATGGAACCTGATACTAAACCTGTTGTTGATCACCAACGTCGTTTGAATCCAAAGATGAAAGAAGTGGTAAGAACTGAAATATTAAAGCTTCTCGAAGCAAGTATAATCTATCCCGTAGCTGTAGTAGATGGGTAAGTCATGTTTGTTGTATCCCTAAGAAGGGAGGTATTACTGTTGTTCCAAATGATAAAATGAACTTATTCCACAAATAATTGTCACTGGTTATCGAATGGTAATTGATTTCAGAAAATTAAACAAAGCAACAAGAAAAAGATCATTACCCTCTACATTTTAACAATCAAATGCTAGAAAGACTATCTAAGCACACACACACTTTTGTGTTCTTGATGGATATTCTGGTTTCTCTCAAATACCTGTTTCACAACCTGACCAACAGAAGACCACCTTTAATTGCCCTTTTGGAACTTATGCTTACAGACGTATGCCTTTTGGTTTATGCAAAGCATCTGCTACCTTTCAAAGATGTATGACTGCTATATTTTCTGATTTTTTTGTGAAAATATTGTTGAGGTTTTCATGGATGATTTTTCTGTCTACGGAAAGTCTTTTGATGATTGTTTAAGCAATCTTCATCGAGTTTTGCAGAGATATGAGCGAACTAATCTTGTCTTGAATTGGGAGAAGTGCCACTTTATGGTTAATGAAGGTATTGTCTTGGGGCATAAAATCTCTGAAAGAGGTATTGAGGTGGATAAAGCTAAAGCTGATGCAGTTGAGAAAATGCCATGCCCTAAATATATTAAAGGCATTTGTAGTTTCCTTGGTCATGCTGGTTTCTATAGGAGGTTTATTAAAGACTTCTCTAAAATTTCTAGGCCTCTTATAAGTCTCTTACAAAAGGATGTTCCATTTGTTTTGATGATGATTGTGTAGAAGCCATTGAAACACTCAAGAAAGCCTTATTCTGCACCTATGGTCCAACCACCTGATTGGAACTTGCCTTTTGAAATTATGTGTGACGCTAGTGATTTTTCCGTTGGTGCTGTTCTAGGACAAAGAGTTGATAAAAAATTAAATATTATCCATTATGCAAGCAAAACTCTAGACAATGCCCAAAGAAATTATGCTACTACTGAAAAAGAATTTTAGTAGTTGTGTTAGCTTGTGATAAATTTAGGTCTTATATTGTTGATTCCAAAGTAATTGTTCACACTGATCATGGTGCTATAAAATATCTTATGGAAAAGAAAGATGTTGAACATAGACTCATTAGGTGGGTTCTCTTGCTATAAGAATTTGACTTACATATCACTGATAGGAAAGGAGCTGAGAACCCCGTAGCTGATAACTTGTCTAGGTTTGAAAATATTCTTGATGACCCACTACCTATTGATGATTGTTTTCCTGATGAACAATTGGCTGCAATAAATGTCTCTTGCAGCACACCCTGGTATGCTGATTATGCTAACTACATTGTTGCCAAATACATACCACCTAGTTTCACATATCAACAAAAGAAAAAATTATTCTATGATTTAATACATTACTTTTGGGATGACCCACATCTTTATAAAGGAGTAGATGGTATTATTTGACATTGTGTACCTGAGCATGAATAGGAATAAATCCTTCGGAAATGTTACTCCGAGGCATAGAGGACATCATGCGGGAGATAGAATTTCCCACAAGGTATTGCAATCTGGTTTTTATTGGCCTGCTCTCTTCAAGGATGCCCGTAAGTTTGCTTTATCTTGTCATGAATGTCAAAGAATTGGTAATATTGGTAAGTGAGGGAGTCCTGGATTGAGGGGTCCTCATGTGGCCGGATAGCTCGTGGTGGGCCGGACTGGTTGGTCGTGAAGATAATCGTTGAAGATCGTCTCTCGTATCCGGATAGGACTCATGTGTACGTATAATGGCAAGTTTTAGGTTTGGGTGTAATCTTTCCTTCCTGTGCAAGATGGTCATGTACAAACCCTAGGGCACTCCGGTGCATATATAAACTGGAGGGTTTAGTCCATAGCGGCTAGAGAATAACGACAAAATCATATATCATAGGCTAGACTTCTAGGGTTTAGCCATTACGATCTCGAGGTAGATCAACTCTTGTAACACATATTCATCAAGATCAATCAAGTAGGAAGTAGGGTATTACCTCGATCGAGAGGGCCCGAACCTGGGTAAACATCATGTCCCAAGTCTCCTATTACCATCGATCCTCAGACGCATAGTTCGAGACCCCCTACCGGAGATCCGCCGGTTTTGACACCGACATTGGTGCTTTCATTGAGAATTCCACTATGTCGTCGACCGAAGGACCGACGGATCTCTTCGTCAACAATGGCGGCACCACCGCCGAGGGGATCTTTCCTCTCGGCCAGCTTTTTGTGTTCGGAGGCTTCGTGCTCCATGCCAACACAGAAGGCCACCTCGAGTAGGTTGAGATCTACGCCCCTGGCCATCAAGTCAGGTTTGGAAGCTTGAACTATGTTGCTAATATCCGCGGAGACTTGATCTTCGACGGATTCGGGCCCATGGCGACTGCTCCCTCCCACCCCGATGAACATGACCTACATATGTCATCGGATCACATCTAGGGGATAGTACCTATAACTGCTCTGGCCCTAGATCCGGAGCAGATCGCGTCACCCGAGGAAAAAAGGCTCAACCCCGCCACGGAAGCCGCATACACAGCGGCGCTGGAGCCGCACAAAGAACCAACCTCAAGTGGGAACTATGTTACCAGAATTTCGAACTTGTCTCCAGCTACAGGTTCCGAACCATGTGCATTAATACGTCTCCAACGTATCTATAATTTTTTATTGTTCCATGCTATTATATTATCCTTCTAGGATGTTTTATGGGCTTTTATGTACACTTTCATATGATCTTTGGGACTAACATATTAAATCAGAGCCCAGTGCAAGTTTTTGTTCTTCCCTTGTTTTTTAGTATCGCAGAAAAGGAATACCAAATGGAACCCAATTGACCTGAAACTCAGTGGAGGCAATTTTTGAACCAGAAGACGCCCAGGTTGTACCGGAGGAGGACCAGAAGGTCCACGGGCTGCCCATGAGGGTAGGGGCGCCCCCCTACGCGCGCCCCCTACCTCGTGGACAGCCCGGATTCCTCCTTTACTTGTCCCTGACTCCAACACCCCTATATATATAAAAACCTCCAAAAAATAACCTAGATCGGGAGTTCCGTCGCCGAAAGCCTCTGTTGCCACCGAAAACCAATCTACACCCATTCCGGCACCCTGCCGGAGGGGGAATCCCTCTCCGGTGGCCATCTTCATCATCCCGGCGCTCTGCATGATGAAGAGGGAGTAGTTCACCCTCGGGGCTGAGGGTATGTTCCAGTAGCTATTTGTTTGATCTTTCTCTCTCGTGTTCTTGAGATGGCACAATCTTGATGTATCGCGAGCCTTGCTATTATAGTTGGATCTGATGATGCTTCTCCCCCTCTACTCTCTTGTAATGGATTGAGTTTTCCCTTTGAAGTTATCTTATCGGATTGAGTCTTTAAGGATTTGAGAACACTTGAGGGATACTCGTGGTGACAATGGGGTATTCTATTGATTCACTTGATGTATGTTTTGGTGATCAACTTGCGGGTTCCGTGACCTTGGGAATTTATGCATAGGGGTTGGCGCACGTTTTCATCTTGACTCTCCGGTAGAAACTTTGGGGCACTCTTTGAAGTACTTTGTGTTGGTTGAATAGATGAATCTAAGATTGTGTCATGCATATCATATAATCATACCCACGGATACTTGAGGTGACAATGGAGTATCTAGGTGAAATTAGGGTTTTGGTTGATTTGTATCTTAAGGTGTTATTCTAGTACGAACTCTATGATAGATCGAACGAAAAGAATAGAGTCGTGCTATTTTACTACGGACTCTTGAATAGATTGATCAGAAAGAATAACTTTGAGGTGGTTTCGTACCCTACAATAATCTCTTCGTTTGTTCTCCGCTATTAGTGACTTTGGAGTGACTCTTTGTTGCATGCTGATGGATAGTTATATGATCCAGTTATGTTATTATTGTTGAGAGAACTTGCACTAGTGAAAGTATGAACCCTATGCCTTGTTTATAAGCATTGCAACACCGTTTATGCTCACTTATATCATTAGTTACCTTGCTGTTTTTATATTTTCAGATTATAAAAACCTATATCTACCATCCATATTGCACTTGTATCACCATCTCTTCGCCGAACTAGTGCACCTATACAATTTACCATTGTATTGGGTGTCTTGGGGACACAAGAGACTCTTTGTTATTTGGTTGCAGGGTTGTTTGAGAGAGACCATCTTTATCCTACGCCTCCCACAGATTGATAAATCTTAGGTCATCCACTTGAGGGAAATTTGTTATTGTCCTACAACCCTCTGCACTTGGAGGCCCAACAACGTCTAAAAGAAGAAGGTTGCGTAGTAGACATCAAGCTCTTTTTTGGCGCCGTTGCCGGGGAGGTGAGTGCTTGAAGGTATATCTTTAGATCTCGCAATTGAATCTTTTAGTTTCTTGTTTTATCACTAGTTTAGTTTATAAAAGAAAACTACAAAAAATGGAATTAAGGTTGCCTCATATGCTTCATCTTTTAAATATCTTTCTTGAAAATGATGGGAAGGAAAACTGTGCTCAAGTACTAGAAGAAGAATTACATAGAATGCTTGGCATAAAATATGTGAATGATGAGCATGATTGCAATGTTGTTTGTATGAATTCTTTGAATACCCATAATGCTAATGATATGCAAAGCCACAAGCTTGGGGATGCTATGTTTGATGAATATGACATTTTTTCCCATTTTTGATGAGCAAACTTATTTTGATTATAGCATGCCTCCTATTAATGATGATTATATTGATGAAAGTGAATTTGGAGAGGTCATGACTTTATTTAGTGATGAATCCACTATTTCAGAAGAGGTTCCAATTGATTATGAGAACAAAGTTGCTATCTACGATGATTATTGTGATGACTTGTATGCTATTCAAAATAATGATAACCATGAAACATGTCATCATGATTTTAGTTTTCAATTGGACTATGCCTCACATGATATTTATTTTGTTGAGTTTGCTTCCACTACTATTCATGAGAAGAAATTTGTTTATGTGGAGAGTAATAAAATCTATATGCTTGGGGATCATGAAAATAATTCTTTACGTGATGGTTATATTGTTGAATTCATTCATGACGCTACTGAAAATTATTATGAGGGAGGAACATATGCTTCTACCTATTGCAATAATATCAAGTTTCCTCTCTATGTGCTTAAAGTTTTGAAGTTATGCTTGTTTTGCCTCCCTATGCTAGTTGATTATTGTTCCCATAAGTTGTTTGATCACAAAATCCCTATGCATAGGAAGTGGGTTAGACTAAAATATTCTAGTCATATTCTTCATGATGCTCCAGTTATGTTTCAATTCTCATCTTTTATGCGAGCATCATTGTCATCATCATGCCTAGCTAAAAGGCACTAAAGAAAAACGCTTGTTGGGAGACAATCCAATATTTACCATTACTGTTTTTGTGTGTCCACATGATTAAGATATTGTAGTAATCATGTTTTATAGCTTTTGTTTCAATAAATGTGCCAAGTAGAACCTTCGGGGGGACTTGGGTGAAAGTTAATGTGATCTTGATGTAAATAACAGAAACTTTGCTCTCATGAGATTAGCTGCCATTTTTTTTATTGGAGAGTGCTTTTAAGTTGATTCTTTTTGCAGAACATTAATAGAGAAATTCCTCACGTCCACCAATTTATTTCAGAATTTTTAGAGTTACAGAAATATTCGAAAGTTACAGATTGCTACACACTGTTCTGTTTTTGACAGATTCTGTTTTCTATGTGTTGTTTGCTTACTTTGATGAATCTATGAGTAGTATCGGAAGGTATAAACCAGGGAGAAGTTGGAATACAGTAGATATTACACCAATATGAATTTAGAATTAGTTCACAACAGTACCTAAGTGGTGGTTTTATTTTCTTATACTAACGGAGCTTACGAGTTTTCTGTTGAGTTTTGTGTTGTGAAGTTTTCAAGTTTTGGGTAAAGATTCGATGGACTATGGAATAAGGAGTGGCAAGAGCCAAATCTTGGGGATGCCCATGGCACCCCAAGGTAAAATTGAAGGACAACCAAAAGCCTAAGCTTGGGGATGCCCCGGGAAGGCATCCCCTCTTTCGTCTTCGTCTATCGGTAACTTTAATTGAGGCTATATTTTTATTCAGCACATGATATGTGTTTTGCTTGGAGCGCCATTTTGTTTTATTTTGTTTTTCTTACTATTTGAATAATATCCCAAGATCTAAAATTCTTAAATGTTAGAGAGTCTTCACAGAGTTACATAATTATTCAACTACTCATTGATCTTCACTTATATCTTTTGGAGTAGTTTGTCATTTGCTCTGGTGCTTCACTTATATCTTTTTAGAGCATGGCGGTTGTTTTATTTTGAAGAAATAGATGAACTCTCATGCTTCACTTATACTATTTTGAGAGTCTTTCAGAACAGCATGGTAATTTGCTTTGGTTATGAATTAGTCCTAATATGATGGGCATCCAAGAGGGATATAATAAAAATTTCATATAAAGTGCATTGAATACTATGAGAAGTTTGATACTTGATGATTGTTTTGAGATATGATGATGGTGATATTAGAGTCATGCTAGTAGAGTAGTTGTGAATTTGAGAAAGACTTGTGTTGAGGTTTGCAAGTCCCATAGCATGCACGTATGGTAACCGTTGTGTGACTAATTTGAAGCATGAGGTATTTCATTGATTGTCATCCTTTGTGTGGAGGTTGGGATCGCGCGATGGTTAACTCCTACCAACCCTTACCCTAGGAGCATGCGTGTAGTACTTTATTTTGATGAATTGTAGATTTTTGCAATAAGTATGTGAGTTCTTCATGACTAATGTTGAGTCCATGGATTATACGCACTCTCACCCTTCCGCCATTGCTAGCCTCTCTTGTACCGCGCAAATTTCGACGGTACCATACACCCACCATGTACCTCCCTCAGAACAGCCACCATACCTACCTATCATGGCCTTTCCATAGCCATTCCGAGATATATTGCCATGCAACTTTCCACCATTCCATTTATTATGACACACTTCATCCTTGTCATATTGCCATGCATGATCATGTAGTTGACATCGTATTTGTGGCAAGGCCACCAGGCATAATTTTTCATACATGTCGGTCTTGATTCATTGCACATCCCGGTACACCGCCGAAGGCATTCATATAGAGTCATACTTTATTCTAGTATCGAGTTGTAATCTTTGAGATGTAAATCAAAAGAAGTGTGATGATCATCATTATTAGAGCATTGTCCCAAATAAAAAATTAAAAAAAGAAGGAAAGGCCAAAGAAAAAATGGAAAGGCCTAAAAAAAGAAAAAAAAGAAAAGAAAAAGAAAAAGGGACAATGTTACTATCTTTTTCCACACTTGTGCTTCGAAGTAGCACCAAGGTCTTCATGATAGAGAGTCTCTTCTTTAGTCACTTTCATATACTAGTGGGAATTTTCATGATAGAACTTGGCTTGTATATTCCAACAATGGGCTTCCTCGAACGCCCTAGGTCTTCGTGAGCAAGCAAGTTGGATGCACACCCACTTAGTTTCTTTTGTTGAGCTTTCATACATTTATAGCTCTAGTGCATCCGTTGCATGGCAATCCCTACTCACTCATGTTGATATCTGTCGATGGGAATCTCATAGCCCTTTGATACGCCTAGTTAATGTGAGACCATCTTCCTCCTTTTTGTCTTCTCCACAACCACCACTCTATTCCACCTATAGTTCTATATCCATGGCTCACGCTCATGTATTGCGTGAAAGTTGAAAAAGTTTGAAAAAATATAAGTATGAAACAATTGCTTGGCTGAAATCGGGGTTGTTCATGATTTGAGTACTTTGTGTGACGAAGATGGAGCATAACCAAACTATATGAGTTTGTAGGGATGAACTTTCTTTGGCCGTGTTATTTTGAGAAGACATAATTGCTTTGTTAGTATGCTTGAAGTATTATTATTTTCATGTCAATATAGACTTTTGTCTTGAATCTTTCGGATCTGAACATTCATGCCACAATAAAGAGAATTACATTGAGAATTATGTTAGGTAGCATTCCACATCAAAAATTCTGTTTTTATCAATTACCTACTCGAGGACGAGCAGGAATTAAGCTCGGGGATGCTTGATACGTCTCCAACGTATCTATAGTTTTTTATTGTTCCATGCTATTATATTATCCTTCTAGGATGTTTTATGGGCTTTTATATACACTTTAATATGCTTTTTGGGACTACCCTATTAACCTAGAGCCCAGTGCCAGTTTCTGTTTTTACCTTGTTATTGAGTATCACAGAAAAAGAATACCAAACGGAACCCAATTGACCTGAAACTCAGCGGAGGTAGTTTATGGACCACAAGAAGCCCAGGGAGTACCGTAGGAGGACCAGAAGGTCCACGGGCTGCCCACGAGGGTAGGGGCGCACCCCCTGGGCGCGCCCCCTACCTCGTGGACAGCCCAGAGACCTCCTTTACTTGTCCCTGACTCCAACACCCCCTATATATACAGAACCCTCCAGAAAATAACCTAGATCGGGAGTTCCGCCGCCGAAAGCCTCTGTTGCCACCGAAAACCAATCTAGACCCATTCCGGAACCCTGCCGGAGGGGGAATCCCTCTCCGGTGGCCATCTTCATCATCCCAGCGCTCTCCATAAGAAGGAGGGAGTAGTTCACCCTCGGGGCTGAGGGTATGTACCAGTAGCTATGTGTTTGATATTTCTCTCTCGTGTTCTCGAGATGGAACGATCTTGATGTATCACGAGCCTTGCTATTATAGTTGGATCTTCTGATGCTTCTCCCCTCTACTCTCTTGTAATGGATTGAGTTTTCCCTTCGAAGTTATCTTATCGGATTGAGTCTTTAAGGATTTGAGAACACTTGATGTATGCCTTGCGTGGGATACCCATGGTGACAATGGGATATTCTATTCATTCACTTGATGTATGTTTTGGTGATCAACTTGCTGGTTCCGTGACCTTGGGAATCTATGCACAGGGGTTGGCACACATTTTCATCTTGACTCTCCGGTAGAAACTTTGGGGCACTCTTTGAAGTACTTTGTGTTGGTTGAATAGAGGAATCTGCGATTGTGTGATGCATATCGTATAATTATACCCACGGATACTTGAGGTGACAATGGAGTATCTAGGTGACATTAGGGTTTTGGTTGATTTGTGTCTTAAGGTGTTATTCTAGTACGAACTCTATGATAGATCGACCGAAAAGAATAGCGTCGTGCTATTTTACTACGGACTCTTGAATAGATCGATCAGAAAGAACAACTTTGAGGTGGTTTCGTACCCTACAATAATCTCTTTGTTTGTTCTCCGCTATTAGTGACTTTGGAGTGACTCTTTGTTGCATGTTGAGGGATAGTTATATGATCCAGTTATGTTATTATTGTTGAGAGAACTTGCACTAGTGAAAGTATGAACCCTAGGCCTTGTTTCAAAGCATTTCAACACCATTTATGCTCACTTTTATCATTAGTTACCTTGCTGTTTTTATATTTTCATATTACAAAAACCTATATCTACCATCCATATTGCACGTGTATCACCATATCTTCATCGAACTAGTGCACCTATACAATTTACCATTGTATTGGGTGTGTTGGGGAAACAAGAGACTATTTGTTATTTGGTTGTAGGGTTGTTTGAGAGAGACCATCTTCATCCTACTCCTCCCACGGATTGATAAACCTTAGGTCATGCACTTGAGGGAAATTTGCTATTGTCCTACAAACCTCTGCACTTGGAGGCCCAACAACGTCTACAAGAAGAAGGTTGCATAGTAGACATCAATGGCTACGGCGTCCTTCGAGCTTGATTAGGCACTTGTCGTCGAATTCAGCTCCGTAGATATCTTCTGGCACTCACCTTTAGGCGATGTGCTAAACTCATTAAAATCCCTCTCCTTAGCAGGGGACTCACAGCTGAATTATATCCGGTTTGAACTGGATGCTGATGATGGAGAATTTTGCTTCCCACCCACCACCCACTTGGTAGCCACGATCAAAGATTTAACTGATCTACTTGACTACGCTTCTGAGGACTTCGAAGGGATGGACCTCGAAGCTGAAGCTGATCAAGACCAAAACCCACCCGTAACCGGGCGATGGACGGCTTCGTCCTCATACGATGTGTATATGGTGGACAACCCCAAGGAGAAGGCGGACGACAGCGAGAATGATCCCAAAAAGGATAAGCCTGTCGATGAACCTCCCAAGCATCGGCGTCCGAAGCGCCGATCTCGACCCTGCAAAGGGAAAGATTGCAGCACTGTCACTAATGACGGTGATAGTCCGGACCAAGCCGGTGACCCCGCAGATCCAGCGATGGAGCAGGACGAGTGAGAAGATGACAAACACAGTCCAGGACCGCTGTCTGATCACAACAATGCCGAAGACATCAATTATCAACCTGTCTCCGAAGAGGATGTTAGCCTGGGCGACGACAAATTCATCGTCCCAGAAGAACCCTTAGAACAAAAGTGCTTCCATCGGAGGCTTATTCCCACCGCAAGGAGCCTGAAAAAGAAGTGGCAGCGTCTTAAAGCCGCACAAGACACGCTCAATGATAGATGGAACGACGTGCTAGACGCTGAGGAAACAAATGGCTATAATCGCCAAACAAAGATCTATCCTAAGCATAAACTGCTGCCCGAATTCGACGACCAAGCTATTGCGCCTAAACCACCGAAGAATAATATCGCCGATAAGCCGTACCGACCACCTCATGGACGGACAGAGTGGCTCAGGGCCCGCACCCCCTCCCCATAAAGGAAAGGAGGCCGCGACTCAGGGCCAGAAACACGATCTACGTGAGGACTTGAACAAAAAGATTGACAAGACCAGGTCCATCTACGGATACAGGGACCGTGCTCCTGCACGGGACGGCGGTTATCAAGCTAAATATGTCGGTCATATACCAGTTCGGAGCCACTACCGAACATCACAACCATCGGACCTACGCCAAGACATAGCAAAATACAGGGGTGTCGCACACCCTCTGTGCTTCACCAATGAGGTGCTGGATCATGAATTACTAGAAGGTTATAAACCCATAAATATCGAGGTGTATGATGGAATGACGGATCCTGCTATCTGGATAGAAGACCTTATGCTTCACATGCACATGGCTCGTGGATATGATCTCCACGCCATCAAATACTTACCCCTCAAGCTGAAAGGACCAGCTCGGCACTGGCTGTACAGCCTCCCAGAAAACTCCATTGGAAGTTGGGAAGAACTTGAGGATGCTTTTCGGGCCAATTTTCAAGGGACCTATGTCCAGCCTCCAGATGCTGACGATCTAAGTCACATCATCCAACAACCCGGGGAGTCAGCCCGCAAGCTTTGGAATCGGTTTCTCACTAAGAAGAACCAAATCGTCGATTGTCCGGACGCCAAAGCCTTAGCGGCCTTCGAGCACAGTGTCCAGGATGAATGGCTAGCCAGACACCTCGGACAGGAGAAGTCGAGGACAATGGTAGCGCTAACTACCCTCATGACCGGCTTTTGTGCGGGCGAGGACAGCTGGTTAGCTCGTAGCAGCACCAGCGACCCTCGAACATCTGAAGTCAGGGACGTCAATGGAAAGCCACGACGTAATAAAAGCAAACGTCGAAACAATGATGGAAGCCCAAATGATACAGCAGTAAACGCCGGATTCAGCGGTTCCAGACCCGGTCAATGGAAGAAGCCCGCTGCACGGGCTCTCTAACATTAGAGGTCGTATTCGGCTCTCCCAATAACTTTCAAAGCAAAGAGCTAATCTTCGAAGTAGCTTCATTCCGAAGTGGCTATCATGCACTACTCGAAAGAACGGCCTTCGCCCGCTTTAATTCAGTCCCACGTTATGCTTATTTAAAGCTCAAAATGCCTGGACCACGTGGCGTCATCACGGTCAATGTAAATATGGAGCGCTCTCTCCGTACGGAGGAGGACACTGCGCCCCTAGAAGCCGAAGTCCAAAATGGCATATTCAAGCCGAATAGCTCATTGGTCGTTAAGACCACGAACACAGCTAAACGTGTCTGGCATACACCTCAGTGCGGCAGCTCAGATGAACCTGAACCATATTAGCAGCTAAGCCCCCATCGACTACCCCATAAGGTGGTAGCATACGTGCCTCGTGTACACAATTATGCCCTCAAAATTCCATGGGCGGCGTTGGGGGCACACTGCATACAAATAGTCCATAGTTCGTCTCGACCTTATCTGGACTCTAAAATTATCTTTCAAGGTTCATTAAACGAACCAGCTTTGTTTACGGCCACACTGGATTCTTTTTTTCCAGGTTTTTTCTTTTTTCTTTATTTACAGATGGCCATCACATTTCCCCCTTCAAGTACACATCACAAAGGAGAAAACGGTGCAGACGTGCAATAGGGCCCCGCACTAAGGTTTGTTTTTTAGATTAAGACCCTATGTAAACCTTTTGTCTCTTTTTGTTTTATACTTTTTCTGGCATGTAAGATTTCCAAGGAAGTTATCGGCATTATCTGTAAGTATACCACTCGCCGTACTCGAACGGGATATTATAGAAATAGCTTGGTTCATATTATGTTTGGAGTTTTATTCTCTCACCACTTGTGTTCTCTCCCCATGTCAGATTGCCACATGTGCATTGACAACAGGATCCATTACCAGGGGCTGTATTCAGCCCGGTATAGGTTGAAAACTCTGAACACCTATAGGGAGTGTTCGTCGTCCTGGATATTGCTTTATATGCATCAGTTCCGAATCATGTCTTGGGTCAATAGTTGGATTGCCCGGCTCCTGTGCTTACCCCTATGTTCCCGATTGTTCGGCTAGGGTGTAAAGGGAGAACTACTGCGATTGTACTTCTGGTTCATCCGGTCAAGTACCTCAGTAGAGAAAGCTGAAAACTGACTGTCATGATAGGCGAGAATCTGGCCTGCGATCAGGTGACTTAGTGTTATACTACGATCGATAGAGATCTACCCCGTGTTATACGAAGCGTTGGTTCTTTGCCACGTACAAATAGATACCTTAATTTGGAAACGCCATATACACACCAGGGGCTAGTACTTAGTCACAATTGTCAAACTCCTATGGCTAAGTGAGAGCAATAGTGCCGCATAGTCTGATTGCCTGGTTTGCTCCGCATACACCTCCTACATGGTCCAGGACATTGGATAAAGAGTGTTTATGCATATGACTGAACACCCCAGTAATATTTACATGGGGGCTGAAGTCGACGACTGGAAACTTTCAGATTTAAATAAATGGTCGCACGGGAGGTGAAAGTTGCTCACACTTTAGTCTTCACAACCGGATACGATTTCTCAAAGATAATATCTTTTGAGCACTAGCCTTCTACAAGGTGGGCGCCTTCTATGACGTCCTCAAAGTATCTCTCCGGCATGCGGTGCTCCTTGCCCTCGGGCAGGCCAGCAGTGGCTGTGTCTTGCACCTTCATCTCCGCCCAGTGCACTTTTACACGGGCGAAGGCCATCTGACCACCTTCTATGTAGGCCAAACGCTTCAACGCGTTGACCCGCGGACTCGCTTCGACGAGCCGCTTCACGAATCTGAAGTAGCTACTTGGGATTTGCTCAGCGGGCCACAGCCGGATTATCAAGTCCTTCATGGCCGAACCCGCCATGTTGTGCAGCTCAACCAACTACTTCATCCTGTTGTTGAGGGGCACCAGATGTTTCCGCGCATAGAACTGCGACCAGAACAGCTTCTCCGTCCTGTTCCCCTCCTAGGCTCGGAAGTATTAGTCAGTGTCGCACTGCTCCTCGGGAGATCCGCAAACATGCCTGGAGAACTCCATAACCGTGTCAGCCCAAGTTACTTCTGCCCTTCGAAGATGCTCTGTAAGAGAAAAATCTTACCAGATGCTATCTGCAGCGCCTGCCTGATCTCCTCGCAGACGCTGCACGACTCGCTTCGTGCCTCCTGCGCAGCCTTGACTATCGTTGTGAGCTCGGTTGCTTGTTTCGAAGTCTTCTCTTCCAATGCCTCACATTTGCGAATAGCATCTTTGAGCTCAACTTCGACTTCGGACACCCGAGCTTGATGCTTTTTGCACGCGGCCTTTTCGTCCTCTAGATGGGTGTCGGGGGAAACTGTCCTCCCACGAGCACCTATGGGACCGGAGCCCCTTCTACGTTGCGGTAAGGGAGCGGAGGGAGCACGAAGAGCGGATCGAGGGGCACACGCGGGCAGTTTACCCAGGTTCGGGCCGCGCGGACGCGTAAAACCCTACTCCTGCTTAGATTGTATTGAGTTCTTGGGCTCGGGAGCTTGAAGAACTAGCTACCCCGAGCAAGAGAGCTGTCTAGGTTCCGAACCCTTTCTACGTTGTGCATGGGCCTCCTTTTATAGCTCAAGGGGTCACCGACAGGTGTCAACGTAGAGGAGGGTAAAAATGTAACTTTGGTGGTAGTTGTAACAGTGCGGGAACAGTGCATGAACAGTGGATGAACAGTGGTCTTCACCTAACTTTGACAGTGGGGGAGAAGGGCCTTAAATGCCCGTCACTGTCGACCCCAAAAGCGCTCGTCCATGCTCCTCCGTTCGCCACGACGGTAGCCTCGTCACCGTGGCTCGCCACCGTGTTCCCCAGGCTGCACAGCCACCAGCCACGCGTCCCTGGAAGGCCCCCAGGGCGACGCGTGGGTCGATGAGCTGGAGCGCGGGCACACAGCATAGTGCTCCCCGGCAAGTATCTTGCCGGGGCCATGATCTTGCCGGGCCCGGAAGCTTGTCGCTCCCCGGGCCCCGCCGGGGCACGCGATGCACCACGATATATCTTCTGAGATGCTGTTTTCTGGTCTTCCTGGCAAGCTCCTCTTGCCAGGGTCTTGTGTTAACGTGATAGTCTTGAGCCTGGTGCAGCCTTCCGGGCAAGCTCCACTTGCCGGGGCCTTGATCTTCTGACTTGTATACTTTGTTTTTGAATGGCTTTATAAGGACCGAAAAGGTTTCCGGCGAGCACGTGGTAAACCCTGCCGCGGGAAGCTGCTACTGCCCGTGCACAAGTTGGAGTACTAAGGTACCCCTATCTTAGTACACCGACAGGAGCCCCCGGGCCTGGGCCACACACGGTGCCGAGCGCTGTTGGGCCAGGCCCAAAACAGTGCACGGGCACACGCGGCCCACGGCAAGCCGTAAATCCCCTTCCGCATCCGCCGCGCCCCTCCCTAACGGCACGCGTCGATTGCGGCGTCGTGGGAGAGATCGTGGCCTCGTTCTTTAATGGGAAATGTGGAGCGTCCCCCACTTCCCCCTTAAAAGCAGAGGAAGCAGGGGCAGTTTCCCTCCTTCGTCTTCATTGCGCCTTCACTCTCCAGAAACCCTCCGCCGCTCCTTGCCTCCACCCCTCCTCCACCGTCTTCCGCACCTGCGGCGCCATCGAGCTCCTCGCCTCTTCCCTCGCCGCCTCCTCCATGGCTCCGAAGAGCGAGAGGGCGAAAGCGGACAAGGCCAAGAAGGAGAAATCCGAGCAGGCGGCGAAGCTTGCCGCCCTGCAGAAGAGGAACGTGGTCTTCGCGCCGAGGCTCAGCGCGAAGGAGCTGCGGAACAAGTACTATCTGTTCTGGTCCGAGGAGACCAAAGCTCATCCCCGCACCAGAGCCTTCCCCGCCGTCGCCAGAGATTTGTTTCCCGGCGGGTATTTCTTCTTTGCTGTCTTCTTCCACTGTGGATTGTGCCCTCCGTACTCGGAGTTTTTCTGTGACATTATGAACACATATGGCCTCCACCTCCTAGACTTTACTCCCGACGCTATCCTTACGATGGCGGTTTTCGCACATCTGTGCGAAAACTATGTTGGGATCCATCCAAACGTAGCACTCTTTCGCCATTTCTTTATGCCTAGAGTAGAGGCTGGCGCTCCCCTTTCCGGCGGCATCTCCTGGATCTTCCGGTTGAACAAGAAGGATTCATACCTGAAGGGAGAACTCCACGGCAAGTGGGAAGAATGGCGTGCAGATTGGTGCTGGGTAGTAGAGGACAAGCCGGAGCCCTTCACTGCGCCGCGCACAACAGCCATAGTGCGCGGCAGAGACTGGAGCGAATTGGCCCCGGAGGACGGCAAGCTCAATATTGCCCTCATCAGGATACTTCGTCTCCGGGTAGCTAAACTGACCATCGGAGAGGTAGGGGCAGATTTCCTCCGCCGCCGCATTGCCCCTTTACAGGAGAGAAAAAGACCAGCATGGGAATTTGGCAATGCGGCGGATATGATGAGGCTGCGCCCTGGGTTGAACTTCAATTTCACTGCCTTGGAGCTGAAGGGGATGGTCCGGGAGCTCTTCAAGCATGACCCGGCCCACCCGGAATGGTTTAGATCTCCCCGGGGAGTGGTGCCGCTGTGCAACAGCACTGCCCGGGACTCCTTACGTGCGATGATGCCCGCGTGCGATTCCCACGGCGTCGACCCCACCTGGACAGAGCCTCCGCCAGACGCAATACTGAGTTTCTTCGATAATCTGGTCGAGGTGCCCAAGAACCCCGAGGAGAACAGGGGCCTTACCCGGGCCACTACGGCCCGGGATATAGCTTATATTGCTTCCGGGATGGAAGAAGCCGCCGCAGCCGCAGCGGCGGGAGATTTCGGGTTCACCGTCGACGAGGCGTAGGCCGCGGACGAGGCGTGCCAAGCAGAGGAGGCAGAGATCCGCAGGCTGCTCAAGCTTCCGCCCGACGAGTTTGCCGGGGTTCCTTCCCTGAGGCATGCCGGGATTCCCAGGATTGTGAGCGAGGCCGGCGCAGGGGGCGAGGTTGCCGGAGGGAGCAGAGTTGCCGGAGGGAGCGGAGCCGCCGGAGGGAGCGGAGCCGCCGGAGGGAGCGGGGCCGCAGGACATGATGCTGGATCCAGCGGGCCTGCCGGGGAGGAGGACGTCGAGGCCGATGAAGACACCGGTGGATCTCTGGGACTTGACGACGACGCCTCCTCGTCCTCGGAGAACTCCCCGCCTCCGGCAAGTCCCACGCAAGCGCCGAGGAAACGCCTCCACAAGGCGGCTACAGCGACGAGGACGCAGGCGCCTCGACAACAGCCTGCTCGCCGGGCGGCGCGCGCCACCAGAGCGAGCCAAGCCGCGACGGAGGCGCCCCGCGCACCAGCGCCAAGCGAAGGGGGATCCTCCCGGAGCGGAACGGCTGCTCCGCCTGCTCCTCGGGCCTCGGCGTCAACGGAGGCTGGGTCTTCGCAGCCCCCAGCCCCGGAGACCGCCAAGTGCCCGAGGGAGCCTTCTCCTCCTGCTCCTCGCGCGGGAGCTCCTCAGGTGCAGTTCGATTTCTCCGCCCTCAGCTCCGATGACGACGAGGAAGAGGAGTAAGTATTTGTAGTTTGTAACTTCTTCGATTCTGTCTTGATTCTTTCTTTGATGATTCTGATCTTGTTCTTGCTTCGCTTTCAGGACTCTGACCCAGCGGATGGCGAAGAGGGCCAAGATCCCCGTGGTTGAGGTCGAAGACGACTCGCCCGTCGTGGCGACAGAGGACGCGCCGGCGACGAACCTGCCGGATCAACCTGCTGCTCCGAGGAGCAGCCCCCAGCGCAGCCCCCAGCGTAAGTCTGGTCTTGAGCTTTCCGTTTGTCGGGCGTGCTTGAGGTTTTTGCTTGTACTAATATCTTGTTGCCTTGTTTGTCTTGCGCAGAAGTGGAGCCGCAGCCGCAGGAGCAACCGGGGGTAACCCCCGAGGAGCTGCATGTTCCACCCTCCCCGCCAAGGGCGAACTCCCCGGCGAGGGAGGACGCTCCGCCAAGGACGGGCTCCCCGCCAAGGGCGGGTAGCCCGACAAGGGTGAGCAGCCCGACAAGGGTGGCCACCCCGCCAAGGGAGGGCGCGGGCGGCCCTCCGCCAGCAGGGGCCACCGCTCCACCGCCAAGGGAGGACTCCCCGGCGAGGGAGCCTGTCGTCGAAGAAGTCCGCGAAGGTGAGTCTTGTAGCTTCTTCTTCTTGGACTTGTCTTTTTGGATATTTTCTTGATCTTTTCTTTTCTTCTTCTTCTGCTAGATCCTCCTCCCCCGGAGCGGATGGAGACGGAGGTCACCGTCGAGGAGGAGGTGCACGGCGGCGACGGCAACGCTACTGCCGCTGAGGACATGACTGGAGCCGACGAGCCCGCCGCTGAGGAGACTGCCCCGACCGCAGACGCCGTGGCTGGGGAGGGGGGCGGCGACCACACTGCTGGCCCGGAGGCAGCAGGAGCGTCAAGCGCTGCACCGGCCACCGACCCCTCCGCCGCCACGGAACAGCCAGGCATCTATCTTGAGGCCCCCAACGGAGTCTTCATACAAGTCCCGTGGGGGTCTTTGTCGCGAGCCCCCGTGGAGGGAGAGACCTACGATGGAGAGGTCCTCGCCTCCGCGGGGTTGAAGGTTGTTGATGCACTTGGCGGTGGAGACGAGCCCGAAGAGGAGAAGCTCCTCCGCCGGCTCCTGGCCCTTTATCGGGCCAGGCAGGCGAAGCTGGACTCCCGGGAAGCTCTTGCCGCCAAGGCTGGAGTTGACTTGGAGAAGCGCGCCGCCGAACTCCGCGCCGCCAACCAGGCAGCCCTCCGCAACTTGGCGGAGGAGCGAGAAGGGCTTGCCGAAGAGCAGCAAGCCTTCCTCCTGGAGAAGGCGGAGGCAGAAGAGCGGCAGCGGCTTGCCGCCGAGGAGCTGTCTCGGCGGGAGGGGGCGCTCAATCAACGGAAGGTCGAGCTCGACGCCCATGACGACGAACTCACCGCCCGGGAGCAGACCCTTGGCGGGGCCCTGAAGGAGGCGAAGGAAGCCGCAGCCGCCGCGGAGACCGCCAAGAGGGACCTGGAGCTCAAGGTGGAACAGTTGGAGCGGTATCTGAAAGCAAGTGAGGACAGAGTCACCGCGCTCAACGTGGAGCGGGAGAAGGATGCCCATACAAACTCCGACTTGAAGGTACGACTCTCCAAGAAGGGCGACGAGCTCACTGCCGCCAAAGATTCAATCGCTGACTTGGAGTTGAAGGTCTCTACTTTGACCGATTCGCTGGACGCCGCCCGGGATCGCGAGACGAAGCTGAAGGACGAGCTCCGCAAGGAACGAGGCCTGGTCGAGAGCGCCGCCACCTCAGCGAACAACTTCAGCCGGGCGGTGGAGCAACGGACCGACGATCTGGTCGCTTCCGCTGCCAACATCGATAAGGAGCTGATGGCGCTGAGGGTGGAGCACCTTGTGTACTCTCCGGACGAGAATCTCCCCCACAGCGCCAAGTTAAGTCTCTTCTTCAGGGGGTTCGCGCCGGCGCTTGTGCGGCTACAGGGGAAGCTCCCCGCACAGCTGGCCGAGGAGTCGCGTCAGCTCTGCGCGGGTACCTTGGAGCGCGTCTTGACGAAGATAGTCTACCGCAACCCTGGCATCAATCTTGTGAACGTCCTCCGCAGCTTGCCGGACGATGCAGATCAGGAGGCGTTGAAGGCGCAGGTCGCCCACATCGTTGCCAAGGTGAACAAGATCTCAAGCCGTGAAGGCGACCACGTAGATTAGGCCCCTTTCCTTCTGTTTCCCTTGCCGCTGCAAGGCACGTTATTGGACAAGAATCTATTAGTTATTGCAACAAGTTATCTCTGTAATATATTATCTTATTCCTGAGCAAGCAACGCATTGTTATCTCCCTTGCTTTTGGTCCTTCACTTTGTATGCTTCTCACCCTACGCTTTTAGGGGACTTGCCGGCAAGGGGCCTTCGCCGCGAGCGCTGAGTGCTGGACTCTTAGCAGCCTGCTGGCAAAGGCCTTACCGGCAAGTAACCTTGCCGCGGCTAGTTGCAGCGCACTTAGTTTGCTGAGCGAACTCGAAAACGAAGTAAGGGCGCGACACTTGTCGCAGCTCACTTAAGTCGTTGAGCGTACTCGAAAACAAAGTAAGGGTGCGGCTAACCACGGGTAGGTTCCTCCGCGCACAGGTTTTCCATACAAAGTGTGGTTGTTCAAGGAAGACAACTAAAATTTAAAAATTTGAACTGCTCAAATTCTGGTAACTTAGCTTTCATATATTGCTCGCTCCCCGATAATGTTTCTCTTTCTTGAACAGCACTTGGTTCACACCTCCACCTCCTTCCCCCCGGCAAACTTGTGCGCGAGGATTGTTCCTTCTGCTTAAGAGGGAAAGAAAAAGAGGAGGAGGAAAAACAAGCATGGGGCTTCTTGGCCCATTAATGCTTACCGGATATGTGGGTTGCACAAGATGCCAAATAACGCATGCAAATAACAAGGTAAAGCATGGAAATGGCAAATAGTGCGAAACACAAAAGCTTTACTAATGCACGGGATCTGCGCCCGGCTTTGTACAAAGGTTTACATGCGACAGCGGCAATACTCGTACAAAAGGTGGTTGCCGGAGCGGATCACGGCAACCGCGCCTTATGGGTGAAACTTGCGAAGATGCTCTATGTTCCAGGAATTGCTCACCGGTAAGCCTTCTTCGGTCTCAAGGCAGACGGCGCCGGGCCTTGTGACTTGTCTCACCCGATAAGGGCCTTCCCACTTCGGCGTCAACTTGTTGGAATTCTTGGCGGACTGAACACGCCGAAGAACAAGGTCGCCTTCCTCGAGACTCCTGGCCTTAACCTTGCGGCTATGATAGCGGCGCAAGGCTTGCTGGTATCGAGCAGCTCGTACAGCAGCCTGGAGACGTTCCTCCTCAAGGAGCAATGCGTCATCTTGTCGCAGTTGCTCTTGCTCGAGCTCATCATAAGCGAGCACTCGAGGAGATCCATATACGAGTTCCGTGGGGAGAACTGCCTCTACTCCATAGACAAGAGCAAAGGGTGTCTGCCCGGTGGCTCGACTTGGTGTCGTTCTGATTGACCAAAGAGCCGTCAGGAACTCCTCTATCCAGTTTCTTCCGCACTTGCGCAGCCTGTCGAAGGTTCTTGTCTTGAGTCCGCGCAACACTTCAGCATTGGCCCTCTCCGCTTGACCATTGCTCCTCGGGTGAGCAACAGAAGCGAAGCAGACCTTGGCGCCAAGGTCTTGGACGTACTGCATGAAGGTGCGACTCGTGAACTGTGTGCCGTTGTTGGTGATGATCCTGTTTGGGATTCCGAAACGGCAAACAATTGACCTGAAGAACCTGACTGCTGACTGTGCTGTCAACTTTCTCACTGGTTCCACTTCTGGCCACTTTGTAAACTTGTCGATTGCAACGTACAAGTATTCAAAGCCCCGACAGCGCGGGGAAAGGGGCCGAGGATATCGAGCCCCCAGACCGAGAAGGGCCAGGATAAAGGAATTGTCTGGAGAGCTTGAGCTGGCTGGTGAATTTGCTTTGCATGGAACTGGCATGCTTCACACTTGGTTACTTGTGCAGTTGCATCTTGGAGGGCTTCTTGCCAAAAGAACCCTTGCCGGAACGCCTTCCCGGCAAGTGCCCTTGCGCCAATGTGGTGGCCACATATGCCTCCATGTATCTCTGCCAACAGCTTCTGCCCATCTTCTCTGGAAATGCACTTCAACCTGACACCATTGAGCCTTCTTCTGTACAGTTCGTTGTCAACGAACTGGTACATACTTGACTGTCTGGTTATTTTCTCTATCTCATCTGGGTCGTCGGGAAGTTCTCTAGTTTGCAGAAAACGGACAATTTGCTGCGCCCATGCCGGAGCCCGAGGCTCAACGGCAAGGACTAAAGGCATGAGGGCCGCTGCGGGAACCCCAGCTTCTACGGCAAGAACCTCTGGTTCTGCCGGAGCTGATGGTCCCCGGCAAGCCTGCCGGGGCAAGGCTTGTCGGGAACGCTTGCTTCAACTGTACAGACCCTTGGGTCTGCAGGAGCAAACTGTTCCTCATCGTTTTGGTTGTTGATCTTGGGGACCTTGGCGGCGGCTTCAGGAAGATCCGCCGGCAAGTAGTCACCGGAGACCAATTTTCTCTTCTTGTTTTGCCCAACTGACGGTGTAACGGATGGCTCAGTTAGCTTGAGCAGGAAGGTCCCTGGTTCCACAGGTAACTTCATTGCAGCACACTTTGAGAGGCCATCTGCAATATCATTCTGAGCTCTCGGGACGTGCTCCATTTGCAGACCTTCAAAGTGCTCTTCAAGCTTCCTCACTTCATCTACATAAGCTTCCATCAAAGGGCTCTGGTAACTCTTATTTACTTGTCGGACCACCAACTGTGAATCTCCCCGCACAATCAACTTCTTGATCCCAAGCTCGGCTGCAATCCTGAGGCCGGCAAGCAAACCTTCATATTCAGCAGTATTGTTTGTCGCTTGTTCCTTGGGAAAGTGCAGCTGGACAACATACTTGAGGTGCTCTCCGGTGGGCGCTATGAGTACCACGCCGGCACCGGCGCCTTGCAGCGAGAAAGCACCATCAAAGTACATAACCCATTCGCTGGTCGCTTCTTGTACGGGGACGCTTGTCTCTGGAACTTCTTCATCTGGTGTTGGGGTCCATTCTGCTATGAATTCTGCCAAAGCTCTGCTCTGTATGGCTAAAGTACTCTCAAACTTGAGACCAAAGCTTGACAGCTCCAGTGCCCACTCGGCGATCCTGCCTGTTGCTTCTGGATTCTGCAATATCCTCTTCAACGGAAAGCGAGTGACCACTGTTATCTCATGTGCTTGGAAGTAATGGCGCAGCTTTCTCGAGGCCATGAGGAGACCGAAAAGCAACTTCTGCACCCCAGAGTATCTTGATCTAGCCCCCTGCAAGAGGGAACTTACAAAATACACTAGGCGCTGCACCATCTTCCTTCGCACTTCTCCTTGCTCCTGCGCGGACTTGTCCTTGTCGGGGCCAGAGCTTGTCGGGGAAGCCCCCTGCTTGTCGCTGGATTCGCTTGCCGGTGGTGTAGACTCCTCATCGACCTCCCTCTCCGCTACTAATGCAGCACTAACCACTTGATTGGTTGCTGCTAAGTATAGCAGCAACTTCTCTTGTGGCCTAGGTGCGACAAGTATTGGAGTGGAGGATAGGTATCCTTTCAAGTCTTGCAGCGCTGCCTCCGGTTCTGGAGTCCATTTCATAGGACCTGCCTTCTTCAAAATTTTGAAGAAAGGCAGGGCGCGTTCTGCAGACTTTGAAATGAACCTTCTGAGGGCAGCCACACAACCTGCAAGTCTCCTTACGTCCTTGACGCGCTTCGGGGCTTTGATCTGCTCGATGGCTTTTATCTTGTCGGGATTGGCTTCAATCCCCCTCTGGGACACAAAGAACCCGAGAAGCTTGCCGGAGGGGACTCCGAAGACGCACTTCTTGGGGTTCAACTTGAGCTGGATCTTGCGCAGATTTGCAAATGTTTCTTCCAAGTCTTGGATCAGGGTATCTTTGCTCTTGCTCTTGACCACTATGTCATCCATGTAAGCTTCTACATTTCTATGTATCTGTGGCTCAAAAGCAGTGTGCACCACCCTTGCAAATGTTGATCCTGCATTCTTCAATCCAAAGGGCATGCGTATGAAGCAATATGTGCCACATGGAGTAATGAATGCAGTCTTCTCTTCATCTTCCTTGGCCATGAATATCTGGTGGTAGCCTGAATATGCATCAAGGAAGGAAAGCAGCTCACATCCGGCGGTGGAGTCAACAATCTGGTCAATACGCGGCAAGGGAAATGGATCCTTGGGAGATGCTTTATTCACATCAGTGAAGTCTATACAAAGTCTCCACTTCCCATTGGCCTTGCGCACGACAACTGGATTGGCTAACCACGTGGGATGGATCACGCCTCTAACTAGGCCTGCTGCTTCCAACTTCTTGATCTCTTCCGCGATGAATTCTTGGCGCTCCACGGCTTGCTTCCTGACCTTCTGCTTGACGGGCCGCGCATGGGGACAAACAGCAAGCTTGTGCTCAATTACCTTCCTGGGAACGCCGGGGATGTCAGATGGTTGCCACGCAAACACATCGACATTCGCCCGCAGGAAGGCAACGAACGCGCTTTCCTATTTGTTGTCAAGTGTAGCACTGATGGTGAAGGTACCACCAGTGCCGTCCTCCTTGGCGGGCACCTTCTTGGTTGCCGGTGGAGCGGCCATCCCCTTCTTGCACTTGCCGGTGGAGCTCGATGGAACGTCCTCGACGGCAGCGCAGCACTCCGAAGAGGTGCGTTTGCCGGAGTGGGCCCCAGAGCTCTTGCCGGACTTTGTCTTGGTCTTCCCCCCGGGAGCTTCAGCGGCAAGTGTGTTGCTTTCTGCTGCGGCTGCTGCGTCCCGGTAGATCTTGTCGGCGCAGATAAGCGCGTCCTTCTTGTCGCCAGGGACAGAGATGACGCTTATCGGCCCCGGCATCTTGAGTACATTGTAGGCGTAGTGGGAAGCTGCCATGAACTTGGCAAGGGCAGGACGTCCAAGTATCCCATTGTATGGCAATGGGATATCGGCAACATCGAAGGTTATCCTCTCCGTCCTGAAGTTGAGCTCCCCGCCGAAGGTCACTGGCAGAGTAATCTTCCCCTTCGGCTTGCTCCTCCCCGGGTTTATTCCTTGGAACGAACCGGTTTCTTCGAGCTCGCCGTCTGGGATCTGGAGTTTCTTGATCACAGCCGAGGAGATCAAGTTCAGGCCGGCCCCGCCGTCAACCAACATTTTGGTGACCTTGAGGTTGCGGATGGTGGGTGAGACCAACATCGGCAAGCACCCGACCGCAGTTGTGCGGTCAGGGTGATCCTCAAGATCAAAAATGATGGGCGTGCTGGACCACTTCAGCAGCCTGCGTGACTCAACGGGCGGCTCAGCTGTTTTTACTTCCCGCACCCACTGCTTGAGCTGGCGGTGGGAAGTGTGCAGAGAGGCGCCTCCGTCGACACACAGAACTTCTGTGGCCTTCTGGAACTCCTGCTCGCTGTTATCTCCTTCCTCCATGTCGTCGTCGTCGTCTTCCTCCTCATCCTTGTCGCGGCCCCGGGGAGGTCGATCACCTTGCCGCTGCTTGGCCTTGCCGCGGCGTCCTCCCCGGCCATTGAATGGCCGCTTCTTGCTTGGCTCCCCTCCGCCACCTTGAGCCTTCTCCTTGTCGCGACGCTCGTACTCAGCCTTCTGCTGTTCTACGAGGTACTCGACTCGCTTGCAGTTCGAAAGGTCGTGGCCCTTGGTGCGGTGGATCTTGCAATATTGCTTGTCGGAGCCGTCCTGCTTGTCGGCTGCCGCCACAGGGGCAGGCTCCTTGCCGAAGCCGCCAGCCTGTGCCTTCTTGGGGGGAGCCTCCTTGCCGGACTGCTCGACGACTAGCACTTCCTTGCTCTTCTTCTTTCTATTGTTCCGCCGCCGGCTCTTCCTTGCCGGGGCGGCATCCTCGCTGTCGCTTCCTCCTGCGCCAGCATCCTCCCCGGGGAGTTTCCTCCCCTCTTCGGCGCACGCGCACTTGTCGGCCAGAGCGTAGAGCTCGCTGACATCCCGTATCTTGGTCATGGCCATCTCTTCCCGCATGCGACGGTTACGCATGTTCTGGTGGAACGCGCTGATAACCGCGGCGGGGTGGACGTCGGGAATATTGTGCTGCACGCGGCTGAATCGTTGTATGTACTTGCGCAGGGGTTCTCCTTCCTTCTGGGCCAAGATGTGGAGATCACTCTCCTGGCCGTGGGGTTTGTGGCCGCCCGTGAAGGCGCCAACAAACTGGTGGCACAAATCTTCCCATGAAGAAATAGAGCCTTCCGGCAAGTGCATAAGCCAAGAACGGACGTTTGGCTTAAGCACCAGTGGAAAGTAGTTGGCTAATATCTTCTCGTCGCGTCCCCCGGCAGCCTGCACCGCGATGGTGTAGATGCTGAGGAACTCCGAGGGGTGCGTCTTGCCATCGTACTTCTCGGGTACGTCAGGCTTGAAGTTTTTCATGTTGGGCCACTGGACGCGCCGCAGCTCACGGGTGAACGCAGGGCAACCTGCCGCGTACGGCAAGTCGCCTGGTTCACCGGGCGCGTGCGTGTCGACAGCGGTCCCGGCGCGCTGATCCGATTGTCACCGGGCTTCTCGTCGGCGCTCGATTGTCATCCGAGCATCCTCTTGTCGCCGATCGTCAAGGACTTGGCGCTGGTCCCGACGAGCCCGCGGATCCGACGATGCCGTGGAGTCGTCGTCGACGTTGATCCGGCGGGGAGGCGTCTTCTGCTTCCGCGGCGGGGAGTGCATGGTGGTTGCACCCCCGGCGGTCTTGTCGCCGTCGGCCTTCGTCTGGTCGACTTGCCGTGGCCGCGATGTCACCGGCTGCTGCGGCGTGTCGTTGTTGGCGAAGGCGATGAGGCTCTGAATCATCGCCCTCCAGTCTTCGGCCTTGTCTGCCGCTGGAGGGAAGTCGAGGAGCAGTTGCGCTCTCGCTAGCGCTTCTGCTGGAGAGGAGGGGAGCGGCGGCGAGCGGTGCGAGGAGCGAGATATGCTCGGACTTCTAACAGGGTTAGAAGGAGCAGTCTCTCGCCCCGGCGACCGCGCCTTGCTTGTGCCAGGACGATGGCCGTGAGCGTCCCGCGATCCTCCGGTTTGTCCTTGCCCCAGCAAGCGGATGGTACCTCCTGTACCACGGCGCTGCTGGCCTGTCGTCTGCTGAGATGGACGTGGCGCGTCTACGGAGACCGAGGCTTTGGAGTTTGCCCGGTCGTCCGTCTCGTCCTTGGACTTGGTGACGCCGTGAGTTTCCTCGCCGGCGACCACCCTTCCACCAGCATCTCCTCCACCAACCGTTGGTTCTGGTGGTGGTGGGATCGATGCAGACGGGCCTGCGACCTCCGAAGCCTTCTTCTTCGGGGCCATGTTGCTGCAGCTGGTGAAGTTGATGAAGCTGGAGAGGTTGATGAAGAATGCGCCCGCGTGAGCGCCGGATCAGGTTCGCACAACCTCGACGCCCCCTACCTGGCGCGCCAAAGATGTCGGGGGAAACTGTCCTCCCACGAGCACCTATGGGACCGGAGCCCCTTCTACGTTGCGGTAAGGGAGCGGAGGGAGCACGAAGAGCAGATCGAGGGGCACACGCGGGCAGTTTACCCAGGTTCGGGCCGCGCGGACGCGTAAAACCCTACTCCTGCTTAGATTGTATTGAGTTCTTGGGCTCGGGAGCTTGAAGAACTAGCTACCCCGAGCAAGAGAGCTGTCTAGGTTCCGAACCCTTTCTACGTTGTGCATGGGCCTCCTTTTATAGCTCAAGGGGTCACCGACAGGTGTCAACGTAGAGGAGGGTAAAAATGTAACTTTGGTGGTAGTTGTAACAGTGCGGGAACAGTGCATGAACAGTGGATGAACAGTGGTCTTGACCTAACTTTGACAGTGGGGGACAAGGGCCTTAAATGCCCGTCACCGTCGACCCCAAAAGCGCTCGTCCATGCTCCTCCGTTCGCCACGACGGTAGCCTCGTCAACGTGGCTCGCCACCGTGTTCCCCAGGCTGCACAGCCACCCGCCACGCGTCCCTGGAAGGGCCCCAGGGCGACGCGTGGGTCGATGAGCTGGAGCGCGGGCACACAGCATAGTGCTCCCCGGCAAGTACCTTGCCGGGGCCATGATCTTGCCGGGACCGGAAGCTTGTCACTCCCCGGGCCCCGCCGGGGCGCGCGATGCACCAGGATATATCTTCTGAGATGTTGTTTTCTGGTCTTCCTGGCAAGCTCCTCTTCCCAGGGTCTTGTGTTAACGTGATAGTCTTGAGCCTGGTGCGGCCTTCCCGGCAAGCTCCACTTGCCGGGCCTTGATCTTCTGACTTGTATACTTTGTTTTTGAATGGCTTTATAAGGACCGAAAAGGTTTCCGGTGAGCACGTGGTAAACCCTGCCGCGGGAAGCTGCTACTGCCCGTGCACAAGTTGGAGTACTAAGGTACCCCTATCTTAGTACACCGACAATGGGCAACCGCTTTATCAGCGGGTACCTTTGTTGCTTCGGCCTCCTTCTTGGCCTTTGCGAGGTTGACCTTGAGAGCCTCGAGCTCAGTGGCACCAACTGTAAAATACAGAATTTCACAAAGAGTTTATACTCATTATCAATTAAAATTATTAGTATTCTTGACATCTCAATTTTCCCAAATCCGCATACCTCACGTTTTATCCAAACGCTCGTTGACGCGGTCGAGGTCCGCGTTGGCCTCCGAAAGCTTCCGATTTACTTCGGCAACTTCTGCAGCTTGTGTAGTTGCCGATACTAGTGAAGCATGTTCAAATGCAAAAGCATACAGTTTAGCTCTATAATATGATATACTATGGATACTTCGTCCGATTCTGTTCAGAATCACACAAAGCATCAGGGGCTATTGGTTATATATGTGCATATAAAATAAATAAAGTTCCATAAAGAACGTTACGTTGCGTACCTCAAAGCCTGTTAGTAGGCTGTTGAAGGCTTCATTCAGTCCGCCTTTGACGGACTGAATCTTCTTCATGACCGCACCCATTATGGTGCGGTGCTCCTCCACGATGGAAGCACTTTGTAGTGCTTCCTACAGAGGGTCCGGCGCCTTCGGATTGACACCAGGCGCCGTAGGAATAGTTGTATCTTCCCCCGCCTTGGGGGTCTGGTCTTCGGACCCCGGAGCCATGGTAGGCTCTGGATCAGTATTCGGCGGGGCCCCAGATTGTTTTGGCCCCCTGTGGTCTCCTTAGGGACTGTTTCCCCATGGTCAGTGGCGGCCGAGGTATTACCCTTGGTCGCCTCATCACCTGCCCCACCCCCATCTCCTTGAGCAGGAGACGCATGCTGGGAGGACACTTCGGTGTCCTCGCGGGCCACGGGCGATGGAGCTCGGACCGGCAGGTGACTCTCCGTCTCTCCAGACACCGAGGTGTTCTTGGGGAGGGCTGTATGTCAGCAGGTAAGAAATACTTAAAAATCATTAATGTGCTGAATAAACAAGGTGCAACAATTAATATATCCGAACAACTTACGTTTCGGCTAGGGGCTTCTCCCTAGGCTTCACCACAAAGTTGTGTTCAGCGATGAGTCCGAACGGGCGGGGAGGTTTAGCCTCCTCTGGGGTGCGGCTTTGCTTGCGTCAGCAGCGGCCGCCCTCTTCTTCCCCCTGCTTTGGGCGGGGGATTCTTCTTCTTCGTCATCCTCCTCCTCATCGGAGGATAGGATGTTGATCTTCTCGGTCTTCGCGTCTGTGGGTCGGGGGCCGCTCTCGACCTCCTTGATCTTCTTATTGGGCTTCTTGTCCGGCGCCTTGTACGGCGCCGGAATCATCATCGTTAACAGTTAAGGCATGTCTGGATCTTCTGGCAAAGGGTCCGGACACTTGATCCAAACTGCCTTCTTCATCAAGCTCTGTATATCATGTAAAAACTCCAATTCCTATTATCATTAAAATAAGGAGGGGATATATGTTCGGCAGAATTTTTTATTACCTCTTGTGCGGTAAATGCAGTGCTGTAGCATGAGTCCTCGGTTTCCTTTGGCCACTCCTTCTGGCTCTTGAAGAGATGTTTCCAGATCTCTTTGTGCGTGGAGCCGAATAGATGCTTCAAGGGCCGTTCTCCTACCGGATCGAACTCCCATAGGGAGGAGTCCCGGCGTTGGCAAGGAAGGACAAGGCGGGTGAGCATTACCTGAACCACAGTTGTGAGTTGGTAGCCTTTGATGATCATGTCGGACACACGGACTTGGAGTGCCCTCACCTCAGCCTGAGACCCCCAAGTTCGGACTCTTATCGGTCCAGGAGGTTAGCCTCTCTGCGGGTCCGGATTTGAAAGCAGGCGCCGCCGCCCATTTGGCATCGCGGGGCTCGGTGATATAGAACCACTCGTACTACCAAACCTTGTTCGTCTTCACCAACGACCCCTTTGGCCATGTAGCATTTGGGAGCTTGCTTATCATAGCGCCCCCGCTCTCTGCATGTTGCCCGTCAACCACCTTCTGCTTCACATTGAAGGTCTTGATCCATAGGATGAAGTGTGGGGGAACGCGGAGGAGAGCTTCACACACCACTATGAAAGCGGAGATGTGAAGGATTGAATTCGGGGACAGATCATGGAAATCCAGCCCGTAGAAAAACAGTAGACCCCGTACAAAGTGGTGAAGAGGGAATCCTTGCCCCCTAACGAAGTGTGAGAGGAACACGACTCTCTCACCCGCCTCCGGGACAGGAATCACCTGATCCTGGGCGGGGACTCGGTGCACAATGTTGGCATAGAGGTAGCCCGCGCTCCGGAGATTTGACATGGTCTTCTCAGTAACCGTGGAGGCCTCCCACTTACCTCTAGCGCCGGATCCAGCCATTGCTGGGGAAGGAAGTGGTGGTTGAGGAACGGGGAGCTTCAGGCGCAATAGATGAGGATGCTGAGGCTAGGAAGATTGGAGACCTCGGGCTTGAGGAAGGCGTGGGGCTGATGGAAGGGATTGATATCCTTTTATAACGCTGTGAATACAGAACGTCCCCCCACTTTAGCCATAAACCTCGCCGGTTACCAAAGAGGACGTGCATAATGTGCGGTTTGGATGCTCACGTTACATTGATAAGGATCCCATAATAAGCGAGCACGATCTCTGTTCTGATGAGACGTGTCAGTGGGGTTATACCTTGAAACGCGAAACTAGGACCAAGTAAAACGGTTCGATATGTTAATGGGATGGACGCAACGCTTCATCAAAAAGTTGTCAGTGAAGACACATTATTCTTTTGATGCCTTGCCCTCAAGGCTAAGGGTTGTACTAACCATGCAAGGCCGGACACAGTACACTTTTTGCAGAAGATAGTGCCTCTATATGTTGGGAGAAAGGAACCCACCTTGCAATGACAAAGACAATACGGAAGCCGAACTCATCATCATCAAAGACAAGTTCAGGGAGGGAGTCCTGGATTGAGGGGTCCTCATGTGGCCGGATAGCTCGTGGTGGTCCGAATTGGTGGGCCGTGAAGATCATCATTGAAGATCGTCTCTCGTATCCAGATAGGACTCCTGTGTACGTATAATGGCAAGTTTTTTCTTTCCTTCCTCTGCAAGATGGTCATGTACAAACCCTAGGGCCCTCTGGTGCATATATAAACTGGAGGGTTTAGTCCATAGGGACTAGAGAACGACAACAAAATCATATCTCATAGGCTAGACTTCTAGGGTTTAGCCATTACGATCTCGAGGTAGATCAACTCTTGTAACACATATTCATCAAGATCAATCAAGCAGGAAGTAGGGTATTACCTCGATCGAGAGGGCCCGAACCTGGGTAAACATCGTGTCCCCAGTCTCCTATTACCATCGATCCTCAGACGCATAGTTCGGGACCCCCTACCCGAGATCCGTCGGTTTTGACACCGACAGTAAGCGTCAAGAAATGCCTATGAATTATTCACTTGCTGTTGAACCATTTGATGTTTGGGGTTTTGATTATATGGGACCTTTTCCTTCCTCTAATGGGTATACTCATATTTCGGTTGCTATTAATTACATTACTAAGTGGGTAGAAGCTATTCCAATGAGTAGTGATGATCATAACACTTCCATTAAAATGCTTAAATAAGTTATTTTACCTAGGTTTGGATTCCCTAGATATTTAGCGACCGATGGTGGTTCACACGTTATTCATGGTGCTTTCCGTAATATGCTTGCTAAGTATGATGTTAACCATAGAATTCCATCACCTTACCATCCCCAATCTAGTGGTAAAGTTGAACTTAGCTATAGAGAAATAAAATTAGTATTACAAAAGACCGTCAATAGGTCTCGAAAAAATTGGTCTAAGAAATTGGATGATGTACTTTGGACCTACAGAACAACATAAAAAATCCTATGGGTATGTCTCCCGATAAAATAGTTTATGGAAAAGCTTGTCATCTTCTTCTTCAGTTAGAACATAAAGCATTCTGGGAAATCAAAGAACTCAATTACGATTTCAATCTTGCTCGTGAAAAGAGGTTATTTGATATTAGCTCATTAGATGAATGGCAACCCAGGCTTATGAAAGTGCCAAATTATTCAAAGAAAATGTTAAAATATGGCCTGATAAAAGAATCCAAAAGCGGGAATTCAAACTGGGTGAGTATGTTCTTTTGTACAACTCTTGTTTTATATTCTTTGCAGGAAAACTTCTCTCCAAATGGTAAGGCCCCTATGTCATCGAAGAGGTTTATTGTTCTGGAGCTATCAAAATACATAATGCCGAAGCTACTAACCCGAAGGTGGTCAATGGTCAAATAATTAAACATTACATCTCAGGTACGCCCATTAATGTTGGAAGCAATATTATCCAAACCATGACATCGAAGGAACATATAAAAGAAATCTTCCGTAACACTCTAGAATCGTGAAAAAAGAGGAGGTACGTGATACAGTAAGTAAACGGACCCCAAAAATCCGCAAAAATATTTTTGTCAGTTTTGCAATTATACAAAAATTGGAAAAAATAAACAACAAGGAAGGCAATCGAGGAGGGAACAAGACACCAGGGCACTCCTGCCTTGCCTCACGCGCCCAGGTGGGTTGTGCCCACATCAGGCACCTTCCTGACTCTGTATTCCCTCGTTTTGAATGTTTCCCGAGCTAAAAATCTCTTTATACCCCCCGTACGCATTGACCACCGTATCACGGAGAATCCTCTGTTCTTCTTTCTTACTGCTTTCTGTCACATCTGTCAAGTCAGGCATCATGTCTTCTTCCTCCTCTAATAATGTAGAAGACGATGCTTGGCTGATGAAGATAGAATTGAAGAGGGAGGAGCCAAAGGAAGCCAAAAAGGGTGGAAAGAGTAAGGAAGTTGCAGGAGTTAAAACTCCCAAAATAGGGTAGGCCTCACCCACGGAAGAAGAAGATATCCTTCAATCATACTATGGATATATTACACCCACCAAAATTGAAGCTATTAAGATCGTTGAAATGGTTCGTGTTCAAAACAAATTTGTCACATGTGAAAATCTTTTGCTGCAAGAGCACATCATCGCTCTCTGTAGCGTCATCCGTAGATTGGAGCGCCTTTTGAGCCTGAAGTGTGATGTCGCTACTTCCTCACTACCACCACCCTCTCCTCCATCCCCACGAAAGGAGAATGGAGTATCGGGTATGGGCACTCCCCTTGGCTTGAGCCAAGCTTGGGGGAGGTGCCCTGGTATCGTATCACACAACCATCTTTGCCTTTATATCTTAGTTTGATCCTTAGTCATCGTTTGAATTAGTTGAATAAAAGTTTAGGTCGATCTTTCCTCGAGTGTTTGCTTAGTGATCGATTTATCTATCTACGTAAACATGTGCGAGATATATAATAAAGTTTAGTTTGAATTTTTGCTTTCCTTATTCCCTTGTTTCAATATAAATAAAGGAAATAAATGAAAAACATCATATGCTAATCTTATGTTAAGTAATGACATCACATAAAGAAAAGTGTAAGTAGTAAAAATTGGAGATTGGCAAACATAGCATTGGTCAATGATGCAATTCATGAAAGAATTAATAAGTGAAGAGAAGATTCACATGCACATACACTATCTTGGACATCTTTTATGATTGTGAGCCCCCACTAAAATATTATATGCCAAAATTGTTGACTTTGGACAAGGAAGATAACGTAATGACTTATGCTTGTTCATATTCATATGGAAGTTATATTGTCATATATCCTATAACATGTGGTGCTTGCTCAATACATTTTCTAGACAAAAATTCCGCACATAGATACTACTTGTGCATCCAAAAACCCTTAAACCCAAAATCTTTTTTGAGAGTCCACCATACCTACCTATGGATTGAGTAAGATACTTCAAGTAAGTTGTCATTGGTGCAATAAGGCAATAAAAAATGCTTTTAAATATGTTGGATCATTTAGTGTAAGAGAAAATTGAGTGTTGTACGAACTTGTGATGGCAAAATAATAAATGCGAGAGACTGCATAATAAAGGTTGCTATATGATACATCTCCAACGTATCTATAATTTTTGACTGTTCCATGCTATTATAGTATCAACTTTGGATATTTTATATGCATTAATACGCTATTTTACATTACTTTTGGGACTAACTTATTAACCTACAGCCGAGTGCCAGTTTCTATTTTTTCCTTGTTTTTGAGCTTCGCAGAAAAGGAATATCAAAAAGAGTCCAAACGGAATGAAACTTTTCCGGTGATTTTTTCTGGACAGAAACACACCTACGTGACTTGGAGTAGGGGCCAGGGGAGCCATGGGGTGGCCACAAGCCATTGGGGCGCGCCCTGGGCTTGTGGGCCCCCCGTGATTCTCCTGCGTCGCCTCTTTGCCATATATATTCTCAAATATTCTAGAAATCCTAGAGGAAGCAATGAAAACACTTTTCCACCGCTACATGTCTCTGACCTCGTGAGATCCCATCTGGACGCCTTTTCCGGTACTCTGCCAGAGGGGGGTTCGATCATGGAGGGCTTCTACATCAACCTTGGTGCCCCTTCGATGATGCGTGAGTAGTTTACCACAGACCTACGGGACCATAGCTAGTAGCTAAATGGCTTCTTCTCTCTCTTTGATCTTCAATACAATGTTCTTGGAGATCTATTCGATGTAATCTTCTTTTGCAGTGTGTTTGTCGAGATCCGATGAATTGTGGATTTATGATCAGATTATATATGAATATTATTTGAGTCTTCTCTGAATTCTTATGTGCATGATTTTATATCTTTGTATTTCTCTTCGAATTATTGGCTTGGTTTGGACAACTAGATTGGTAGTTCTTGCAATGGGAGACATGCTTAGTTTTGGGTTCAATCTTGCGGTGTCCTCACCCAGTGATAGAAGGGGTAGCCATGCACGTATGGCATTGTTGACATCAAGGATAAAACATGGGGTTTATATCATATTGCTTGCCCTCTACATCATGTCATCTTGCATAAAGCATTACTCTGTTCTTATGAACTTAATACACTAGATGCATGCTCGATAGTGGTCGATGTGGAGTAATAGTAGTAGATGCAGGCAGGAGTCGGTCTACTTGTCACAGACGTGATGCCTATATTCATGATCATTGCCTTAGATATCGTCATGACTTTGTGATTTTCTATCAATTGCTCGACAGTAATTTGTTTACCCACCATATGCTTTATTCAAGAGAGAAGCCTCTAGTGAAACATATACCCCCCGGGTGTATTCTCCATCTTATATTTTCAGACCTATAAAACCAAAAACCAAAAATATATTGCTGCAATTATTTTGTGTTTACTTTATTTAAATTTTTACTTTAGTTTTAAATCTATTTCTATGAGGTCTCACTCTTGTTCGTGACGTTGAAGGGATAGACAACCCCTTTTCCGCGTTGTGTGCAAGTGTTTATTAGTATGTGCAGGTGCATATATTGGAGACTTGCTTGTACCTCCTACTGGATTGATACCTTGGTTCTCAACTCAGGGAAATACTTATCTATACTTTCCTGCATCACCCTTTCCTCTTCAAGGGAAAAATCAACACAAGCTCAAGAAGTAGCAGGAAGAATTTCTGGCGCCATTGTTGGGGAGGTCTACATCAAGCCTACCAAGTACTTGTCATAAACTCTCATATCATGCATTTACATTATTTTCCATTTGCCTCTCGTTTTCATGTCCCCCACTTCTAAAATGTTTTCAGAAAAACAAAAATTTTTTTTTGCCTCTTTTTCCTTCTCCTTTACACTTTTCCCACTCGTGGATTTATTATCATTAGTGATTTTGGTATGGCGAAACCGGATGAAGAAAGGACTCCAAATATTGCAGCTCATGTTAATCTGGATTCTAAAACTTTTGCTGTGGGACAAGGGAACATTATGGGAAAAGGGGCTATACAATATTTCTTCAATGATATTGGGACTTTGTCTTGTGAGGATGCTCCTATACTCAAGAGAACCAAAACTTACGCATAAGCTATTTACGCCCTTGTTGTGAAACTTGAGAAAAATTTATTCGTACACATCCCACTTTGCAAAGATTGTTTTATGAATTTCTAGTCATAAAGGACCCTTGAGCTAAAAAGATAGATGCACTTGTCTTATTGGACGAAATTGATTTCATAATACAAGAAACTAGAGAGATCTTCGATTTTTATGGTTTGAATCATGAAAAAATGATCGTAGATGAAATCCTTACAATAGCGATTACTTATTAAGGCATTTTCTTAGAAATAATCAAATCTTTGATGAAAAAATCTAAAAAAGCATATTCCCGTTCTAGACACGACCCAACAAGTTTTCAATAAAGTGAACCGACAATATTCTTGGATCGTAGCCGATAACCCAAAGGAATTTGTGAAAGGACATATCGAGAATGCTAAGGTTTCTATGGATAATGTGTTTCAAGTTATATTTGGAAAACCTAATGACAAAATCACGTCTATGAAATTTTTGTCAAAGATGACAATACTTAGATCGTTTCTTTTTGCCTAGCTAGGGGCATTAAACAATAGCGCTTGTTGGGAGGCAACCCAACTTTATTTTGGGTTTTACTTTTTTATTGCTATTCTTGAATAAATCTATCATCTAGCCTCTAATTATATGTGTTTTCATGTTTTAATTTAGTGTTTGGGCCAAGTAAGACCTTTGGGATGATTTGGAAGATAGTAGATTGGTTTTTTCTGGAAAAGACAAACTTTCGCTTCCAGTGTCAGAATTCTTTCTGATTTCTAGAATGTGAAAAAACTCCAATTTTTTTACATGTTTCTGATCTACCAATTTCCCACGTTGTCCTAATTTTTTAGAATGTTTAAAGGTACATAGGTTTCACCTTAATTCACATCTTTACAGACTCTTTTGTTTTTGACAGATTTTGTTTTCATTGTGTTGTTTGCTTATTTTTATGCATCTATGGCTAGTATCGGGGTGTACGAACCATGGAAAAGTTGTAATACAGTAGATATAACACAAATAAAAAATAAGAATGTGTTCACAATAGTACCTACAAGTAAGGATTGAATTATTTTTACTAACGGATCTCATGAGTTTTCTGTTGAGTTTTGTGTTGTGAAGTTTTCAAGTTTTGGGTAAAGACTGGATGGACTATGGAATAATGTATGGAAAGAGCCTAAGATTTGGGATTCCCAAGGCACCCCAAGGTAATATTGAAGGACAACCAAGCATCTAAGCTTGGGGATGCCCCAGATTGCATCCCCTGTTTCGTCTTCAATCCATTGGTAAATTTACTTGAGTGTATATTTTTATTCACCACATGATATGTGTTTTACTTGGAGCATCCTGTATGATTTGAGTCTTTTATTTTTAGTTTTCCACAATCATCCTTGCTGTGCACACCATTTCAGAGGGACACGCTTGAATCATGATTTATTAGAATACTCTATGTGCTTCACTTATATCTTTTGAGCTAGGGTAGTTGCTCTAGTGCTTGACTTATATCTTTTTTAGCACGGCGGTGATGTTTATTTTGAAGAAATTGATGAACTCTCATGCTTCACTTATATTATTTTGAGAGTCTCATGAATTTAGTCCTAATATGATAGGCATTGAAAGGGGATATAATTAAAAAAATCATAAAAGAGCATTGAATATATGAGAAGTTTTATTCCTTGCAATTTTTTGAGATATGAAGATGGTGATATTATATTTATGCGAGTAGTGAATCTTGTAGTTAAAGAAATAATTGTTTTAAGGTTTGTGATTCCCGTAGCATGCACGTATGATCTTCTAGTTATGCGATGAAGTTGGAGCGCAATTCATTCTTGATTGTCTACCTTTGTGTGAAAGTCGAGGGCGCGCGATGGTTAACTCCTACCAACCTATCCCATAGGATCATGCGTAGTAGTACTTTGCTTTGAGGGCTAATAAACTTTTTGCAATAAGTATGTGAGTTCTTTATGACTAATGTTGAGTCCATAGGTTATACACACTCTCACCCTTCCACCTTGATAGCCACTCTAGTACCGCGCAACTTTCGCCGGTGCATCAAACCCACCTTTTACCCTTCCTCAAAGAAGCCACCATACCTATCTATCATGGCATTTTCATAACCATTCCGAGATATATTGCCATGTAACTCCACCATTCTGTCATAATGTTCGATTTTACCATCGAGTTGTAATTTTGAGTTGTAAGTAAATAAAAGTGTGATGATCATCATTATTAGAACATTGTCCATGTGAGGTTGTAAATAAAAGAGGCCAAAGATCCCAAAAGAAAAAAAGAGAAAAATTCTCCAAAAAAAGAGGAGTCCCAAAAAATGAGAGAAAAAGAGAGAAGGGACAATGTTACTATCCTTTTCCAAACTTGTGCTTCAAAGTAGCACCATGTTCTTAATTATAGAGATTCTCCTATTTTGTCGCTTTCATATATTACTAGTGGGAAATTTTCATTACAGAACTTGGCTTGTATATTCCAACGATGGGCCTACTCAATTGCCCTAGGTCTTCATGAGCAAGCAAGTTGAATGCACACCCACTTAGTTTCTTTTGAGCTTTCATACACTTATAGCTCTATTGCATCCGTTACATGGCAATCCCTACTCACTCACATTGATATCAATGAATGGACATATCCATAGACCATTAATTTGCCCAGTTGATGTGAGACTTTCTCCCTTATTTTGTATACTACCACCTTCTATTCCACCCATAGTGCTATGGCCATGGCTCACGCTCATGTATTGCACGAAGACTTGAAAGAGCTTAAGCGCGTTAAAAAGTATGAAGCAATTCCTTGGCTGACACCGGGGTGGGCATGATTTGTACTTTGAGTTAAGAAGAGGGAGCATAACAAGACTATATGATTTTGTAGGGATAACTTTCTTTAGCCATGTTATTTTTGAAGCTTCATAATTTTCTTTCTAGTATGCTTGAAGAATTATTGTTTTTATGTCAATGAACTTTTGTTTTGAATCATATGGATCTGAATATTCATGCCACAATAAATAAGATTACTTGATAATTATGTTGGGTAGCATTCCACATTAAAAAAAATATTTTTATCATTTTTCTACTCGAGGATGAGCAGGAATTAAGCTTGGGGATGCTTGATACGTCTCCAAAGTATCTATAATTTTGTATTGTTCCATGTTATTATATAATCAACTTTGGTTGTTTTATATGCATTAATATGTTATTTTATATTATTTTTGGGACTAACTTATTAACCTAGAGCCCAGTGCCATTTTCTATTTTCCCGTTGTTTTTGAGGTTCATAGAAAAGGAATATCAAACAGAGTCCAAACAGAATAAAACATTCGCGATGATTTTTTCTGGATAGAAAGACACCTACGTGACTTGGAGTAGGGGCCAGGGAAGCCACGGGGTGGCCACAAGCCATAGGGGCATGCTCTAGGAGGGTGGGGGCGCCCCGGGGCTTGTGGGGCCCCCGTGACTCTCCTACACTGCCTCTTTGCCATATATATTCTCAAATATTCTAGCAACCCTAGAGGGAGCAATGAAAACACATTTCCACCGCCGCATGTCTGTGACCTCGTGAGATCCCATCTACAGGCCTTTTCCGGTACTCTGCCGGAAGGGGATTCGATCACGGAGGGTTTCTACATCAACTTGGTGGCCCTCCGATCATGCTTGGGTAGTTTACCACAGACCTATGGGTCCATAGCTAGTAGCTAGATGGCTTCGTCTCTCTCTTTGATCTTTAATACAATGTTCTCCTCGATGTTCTTGGAGATCTATTCGATGTAATCTTCTTTTGTGGTGTGTTTGTCGAGATCCAATGAGTTATGGATTTATGATCAGATGATCTATGAATATTATTTGAGTCTTTTCTGAATTCTTATATGCATGATTTGATATATTTGTATTTCTCTTCGAATTATTGGTTTGGTTTGGCCAACTAGATTGGTAGTTCTTGCAATGGGAGAGGTGCTTAGTTTTGGATTCAATCTTGCGGTGTTCTCACCCAGTGACAAAAGGGGTAGCGGGGCATGTATTGCACTGTTGCCATCAAGGATAAAAATATGGGGTTTATATCATATTGCTTGAGTTTTATCCCTCTACATCGTGTCATATTACTTAAAGCGTTACTCTGTTCTTATGAACTTAATACTCTAGATGCATGCTGGATAGCGGTCGATGTGTGGCATAATAGTAGTAGATGCAGGCAGGAGTCGGTCTACTTGTCACGGACGTGATGCTTATATTCATGACCATTGCTTTAGATATCATCATAACTTTGCACTTTTCTATTAATTCCTCGACAATAATTTGTTTACCCGCCGTATGATTTATTCAAGAGAGAAACCTCTAGTGAAACTGATGGCCCCCGAGTCTATTTTCCATCTTATATTTTTAGATCTATAAAACCAAAAACCCAAAAATGTCTTGCTGCAATTATTGTGTTTACTTTATTTAGCTTTTACTTTAGTTTTAAATCTATCCCCATCAGGTCTCACTCTTTTTCGTGATGTTGAAGGGATTGACAACCCCTTTTCCGCGTTGTGTGCAAGTGTTTGTTAGTTTGTGCAGGTGCATATATTGGAGACTTGCTTGTACCTCCTACTGGATTGATATCTTGGTTCTCAACTGAGATAAATACTTATCTTTACTTTGTTGTATCACCCTTTCCTCTTCAAGGGAAAAATCAATGCAAGCTCAAGAAGTAGCACTATCATAAGGCGCAATTTAACGTGACGTTCTTTTGCACTAAGAGATTGAGCATGCAAACCAAAAAGCGCATGTCAACCTCTGCTTCCCTCTGCGAAGGGCCTATCTCTTACTTTATGCATTTACTTTTAAGAAAGAGTCAACGTTTTTCTTCCCTATTCCTTTTTATTTTCTCTTTTTGCAAGCATCATGTGGTGAGGAAAGATCTAGGCACATATATCCAGTTGGATATGGGTGAGTATGAATTATTATTGTTGACATCACCATTGAGGTGAATACGTTGGGAGGCGAAACTATAAGCCCCTATCTTTCTATGTGTCCGATTGAAACTTTTTGCTCATGTGTATGCGGTGAGTATTAGAAATCATAGAAGATTATGTGATGGTTGAGTATGTGGACTTGCCTAAAGGCTCCGATACGAGACCCTTCCTAAAAAGATGATGAATTGTAGTTGGAAAGTTGACCGAGAACATAGTTTGTTGGTTTTCAATAGATCTATACTTCTACTTTGATATTGTGATGAATTGTTACTTGTACATAAGGAGTTATATGATAAAGCTATGGGGTAAAGTGTTATAATAAAGTTTGTTGTTGTTACAATAATATAGATGATGCTTCTATGTACGTATTTAGTTTTATCGACACCTCTCTCTCTAAGCATGTTGACATGTTTTTCGATTTCGGTTTTTCGCTTGAGGACAACTCTAAATGAGCTGAAAATTTACGTAGAATTATTTTGGAATATATGATGACTAATGGAGCAAATAAGTACCAGAGGGGCCCACCAGGTGGGCAAAACCCACCTGGGCACGCCAGGGCCCCCAAGCGCGCCCTGGTGGGTTGTTGTAACGCCCCGATAATTAAGCTACAGTAAACTCATACTAATGGTGCCATGTCATCAAGTTTGACTAAGCCAAAATGCCCCCCCTGAGAAAAATCAAATCCAAATTCTATTTGAAATACAAGTCAAATTCTTATTTCTTCAGTCTGTCAAAAAAAATGTTCGATGGGTTGCAAGTATCCGCCAAGTAATTTTCATGAAGAAATCAACTCAATTGAATTTTTATTTTGGACCGAACAATATTTTGGCGGACCAACAGCAAATAATTTGGTCGTTTAGAATTCTAAGAATTAGTCTTACATTTCCCAAAGCACTTGAAACTTTGCGGGCCTCTCCAAAATAATGACTACTACTTATGTGACAAGTTTCATGTTGAACAAGCTCATTTGGTATTAAAATAAAATGCAAAACAATTTGAACAAAATAAGAATGAAAGAAACAAAAAAAGAGAAGAGGACCTAAAGCTACTGGACACTTTGGCCCATCTAGCCAAATGAGTGGCCAAGCCCACCTCTCCTCTCCTTCATCCTCACTACAGGAGACAGGGGAGGCGTGGCAGCCATCCATGGCCACCGTGGAGGCGTGGAGGCCATCCAAGCCCCCCCCCCCAAACCCCTACAAATGTCCCCCCTTGAACCCCTGAACGAACCCTAGCGCTCCTACTCCCCTCGTTCGCCCCTCTTCCTCTCTGTCTCGTTCGCCCGAGCGCGGTTGTCGACGCGCCGCCGTCGATCCCGCGGCAACCGACCACCCAGAGCTGCGCCATGGTGTCCAGGCGGCCCGCCATTGTCGTCTCTATCGAATAGGACCACTGGCCCGTGCGGGGAGCCTCCGTACGCTCGCCATCGCCGGTCTTCTTCGCCCACGGCCGCCGCGGCCATCACCGTCGATCTCCACCACCGGTGCCTCCCGGCCTCGCCAAGCTCGTCCACGGCCTCCCCGGGGTGAGCCTCCGACCGTTCCCCCTTTCTTCCCCTCTCCCAGACGCCGTTTGTCGCCGCCCGAGCTCCAGCCATTCACTGCGGTGCTCGCCCGCGCCTCGCAACACGACGCACCAAATGCGCCCCGCTAGCCGTCCCCTGGCCGCACCCCGCCGCTCACGTCGTCGTGCGTTGCGCCCGCCCCGCCGACCAGCATCGTCATGGCTGCCGCTCGCGCGTTGCAGCCTCGACCTACCCGCGCCGTCTCCCGTGGCCGCCATAGCGGCTGCGCCCTGCGGCCCCGCACAGCCGCCCGGCTCCCCTGCGCCCGCGACCGCCCCACCACCGCGGCCCTGCGTCGCCAGCGGCTGCTGCACTCCCGCGCGTCACTTGCGGACGCCCCGGCGCCCTCTGCTTCCCCGCAGCAGCGCTCAGCGCCGTCCCAGCTAGCCGGCCGTGACCGTGCCTGCCCCGCCGCCTCCTCTACAGCGCCTCCGCCGCAGCCCCGCCTTCCCCGCACCACTACATCGCCGTCCGTCGCGCTCGCCCGCAGCTCGCCCTGCCGGCCGCGCTGGCTCCCCCTCTGCCTCACTTGGCCGCCGCCCGGACAGGCCCGGCGCCCGCGCCCTCGGGTCGCCAGCCACTTCCACCGGCAGCGCCCGCCGGCAGCGCCTATCGGTCGCGCCCCTGGCTGTGCCCGCCGGCGCCAGCCAGCCGTCCCGCGCGCCAGCGCCCGCTCAGGTGCACCCGGGCACCCGCCCCACTGCGTGCCCAACCCGCTAAGGGGCCCTGGCCCAATGACAGCCGGGGCCCACCCAGAAGTGTTTTTTTCTCTAAAAAGAAAATCATAAAATAAAATTAAAATATATTAAATAAGTATTAAAATATTAATTAATTAATCAATTAACCTAATTACTTCTGTTTAGTATAACCTATTAATTAATTAATAAAATTAACTGTTAGTTAATTAAACAGTCGTTGACAGGTGGGTCCCACATGTTAGGTTTGACCCAGTCAACCTGTTGACCTGCTGACGTCATGGTGATGTCATGCTGACATCACCTTTCACTATTCTGGATAATGTTGATTTAAATTAATTAAATAAATTCCAAGAAATGTTTAAAACTTTAGAAAATCTTATAAAATAATCCGTAACTCGGATGAAAATGTTTTATATATGAAAATCGCTCAGAACGACGAGACGAATCCGAATACGCGGTCCGTTCGTTCGCCACACGTCCCTAGCATAGTGAACCTGCAACTTTCCCCCTCCGTTTCATCTGCCCGAAAACACGAAACACCGGGGATACTTTCCCGAGTGATATCCCCCTTCGCCGGTACCGTGTACCACCGCGTTAGAGCACCCTAGAGCTGCGTGTTAACTTGCCGTGCTTCTTTATTGCATCTGTATGCTTTGTATTTATTGTTTCTCCCCCCTCTTCTCTCCGGTAGACCCTGAGACCGAAGATGCCCCTGTGATCGACTACGGTGTTGACGACCCCTCCTTCTTGCCAGAGCAACCAGGCAAGCCAATCCCCTTTGTTCATTTCGATGTCGCCCATTCTCTTCTCTCTTATGCTTGCATTATAAGTGCTACTGCTTTTTGTATGATCCTATTCCGATGCATAGTCTGTTGTTGATACCTGCTTTCATACCTTACATGTTTATACTAAACTGCTTAGTATACGCTGGTTAGAGTTCCACCAGTGACCCCCCCCCCTATCTCGTCCCCACTGCCCCGCTGGATTATCAGAAGACCCGATCAACGGGATCGTAGACCAGGACCCGGCACCGCACATCACTTCCCCCTTAGTTGTTCGACACTACTGGGTTACTATCGAGTGCCGAGGGTGAGACCTCATCAGCACTTCTGATGTTAACCTTGTAGGTTAGTTCATCGGTTGTGGTCATCGAGGGTGATTCCTCTTTCACCACTCCCGATAATGACATTGTTATGCAACTCCTCAAGAGTGGACCTCGAGGGTGACTCCTCTTTCGTTCACCTTGACGATAAACATCAGGTGTAATTCCATCGAGGGTGATTTCCTCATGTTTTCCTTAGGTGTCAGACACACAGTTACTATGGTTACTATGACTTTACACTGAACCTGGTTACTAAAGACGGGTCGACCCCGAGGGGTACCCGCGCGAGCTTAATTGCGAGTGATGTGTAGTCGGGTTGACCTGGAAGGTGCCCGCGAGATAATTACGAGGCCTGGCCGGGCACTCGCCTTTGCCGCAAGTCCTCGAGACGGGGCGATGGGGTCACATTATCGTGAGTCTCTGCTCATTACCGCGCGTTCCCAAGACACTAAACGGTTTGGATATTTGATCCGAGGGGCCTCTGGCCTGATAGCACTAACCATCACGTGGGCATAGTATGGGCGTTCTGCGTCGTATGCATCAGCCGAAGCTTAACTGACGTCATTGCGACTGAGCGGCGCGCGCCAGGTAGGACTGGTTAGGCTCCTATCTTTTTAAAGGTGGTTGCTAGGTCTGCTCACCGGCCGCCCATGCAACGTGCAGGAGTTCCCGGGGCGATTGGCCCATGACCCCTGGGGGCATAGGATTTAGTCCGGCGTGCATGACCTCTCTATTAAGCCTAGGTCGGGTTGCGGCGTATTGTTTGGCCGAGGGCGGGCATGACCTGATGGTGTGTCCGGCCGGAGTTAAGCAAGCGTGATGGGTAAGTTGGTGCACCCCTGCAGGGAAGAAAACATCTATCGATGGTCTGCCCTACGGTAACGGACACTTGGAGTTGTATCCCGATCGCTACAACTAGAACTGGATGCTGAGGCATTGTTTGGGTATGTTTCTTCAGGAGTCGAGAAAGGATCCCGGAGCGTTGGAACAACAACATAAATATGACTTATGTTATACTACTCTACTTCCCCCCCCCCCTCTTGCTGCAAGACGGTGGTTTCCAGAAGATGCTAGTCTTCGATAGGACTAGCATTCCCCCCTCTTATTCTGGCATTCTGCAGCTTAGTCCACAAATACTACCCTTTTCATTGATACCGATGCATATGTAGTGTATATCCTTGCTTGAGAGTACTTTGGATGAGTACTCACGGTTGCTTTTGTGACGCCCGAGACCGACGTCCCAGAAGATTCCAGAAGATTCCCGAAGATTCCAGATGTTCCGGGTTGCCGTGTGTTTCATTTGTGTTTGTGTTATTTATTTTTGCATTGCATCATGTCATCATGCCATCATGTCTTATTTTATTTTGCATCTCAACCTAAATAAATTGTGTGGACCTTCGGTCCATTTAAATCGAGGGAAGGTGACTTCTCTTTATAACATATAAAAGCCTCTCAATATTATTTAGGGAGCTATTTTAAATATTCCATTTGTTCGGAATTAACCCAACACACTTGCATTATTTTCCCCATGCCTTTTTCACTCCAAGTTTCACCGTCAAACCTTGCCAATATTTCTTTCCGTTGTTTCAAGGTTCCTCCAAAACCCCCAACTATTTTATTTAAATTCCTGACATTTTTGTGAGCCCAGGGTTATTGACCTCATGTCCTAAATCCATCCCTAACCTCTTTTTACTTTCTTTCTCTTCTTTGTTTTTTCTTTCTTTTACTAATAAAGAAGAAAACCCAGCAGCCAGGTCCTTCGACCCAGCTGCAAACTTCCTCCCAGCCGGCCCACTTATCCTCCCTTCTAGGCCCTCCTCCCAGCAGCGCTCAGCCTTCCCAGCCGAAGCCGGCCCCATTCCCTCCACCGGCCCAGGCTTCCAACTGGCCCAAGGCCCATCGCTCCCGTAACCCTAGCCCGCAGCTCTCCCTCTCCCATCGCTCCCTCTTTCCCTCAGCCGCCGCACAGCCACTGGTCGCTCGATCCCCTCGCGGTTTTGCCTCGTCGCTCGACCGAGCCCCGCATCTCGAGCGTCCCGATCCCCTCTTCCTCCCGATGCGTCGCCAGAGATCGAAGCCTTCACGCGGCTCCCCTCCTCTCCAGGCGACAGCGCCCCGCGCGTTGCCTCCCTCCGGCCTCAGCTCCAGCGCCGGCCAGGAGCAGCCACCCGCCGCGCCACTCCACCGCTCGAACCCCATCGACCGCGGCCCCGAGCGGCCGCCCTTGGAGCGCCTCCTTCTCTAGGCGCCGGAGCGACCGCGCCTGGCTTCTCCTCTCCAGCGCCCCGAGCGCCCCTCCTCCTCTGGCAGAGTGCCGCGCGCCCGCGCCTGGCGCCCGTGAGCTGGCCGCGAGGTCGAGCCCCTCCGCTCCAGAGGTCTCCCTCCGGCCTCCCTTCTCCGAGCCCGCGGCCAGGGAGCTCCCCACGTCGCCTCTTTGCCCGATCCCGGCGTCGTTCCCGCGCCTTGGAGCACCGCTCCGCCCCGAGCGCCTGCCGTGGCCTCCCGCCTCCGACGGCAGGAGCCCAGCACCGCGCCAAGGCAGCCGCTCCACCTCGCCTCTTCCCTCCAGGCCGCGCGCCGCGACCTCCTTCCTCCACGGGAGCCGCGACCACCTTCCCCCGTGCGGCCCCATTCACCAACCGACGCCGGCCGCCGCGAGGATCCCCTCTGGCCGCCCCTTCCGTCCTTGCCGCGAGGCCAGTGCCTCCTCTCCATCTCCAGCATCGGCGCGCCGTGCAACTCCAGCCGCGGCCGTCCTTCGCTCGCCGCCCGACCGGCCAGGAGCTGCGAGTCCAGCTCCCCAGCGGCTTCTGCGAACCAGCAAGGCCGAGGGCCTCGGCTCTGGCTCCTCTCCTCGTGCCTGACGCCCGCGGCCCCGTCCTCCTCGTCAGGCGATAGCGCCTCCAGTGCGCCTCCTTGCTGCTGCCTCCGGCCAGCAAGAGCTCCCTCCGTCCATCCTCGCCGATCCGCAGCCTTTTTTTTCCTTTTTGTTGTTTTGTTGCTGTTATTGTTATCTCAAGTAACCATGTAACAGCAAGCATATCTAATTTTGGACCCGTACATCTATGGATCGAGACCGCCGAGTACCCCTTCGAGTCGCCGACGAACCGCCAAGTACGACTACACGTGTACCTCTACGGATAACCGAACGTCTACCGTCGCCCGTACGTCTACCGTCGCCCCGTGTACCTCTACGGCTACGAGCTCCGTGAACGTCTACGACCGTGTACGACTACCGTCGCCGAAGACCGCGAGTACAACTACTTCCACTACCGCCGACGGAACGGCTACTTCCTCTCCGAACGTGAACGCCTTCTTCCTCTACGTCTCGAACCGCCCCGAAACGCACGCTTCAAAGGTATAACGAGACGACCCCGTGGATGACCCGTGGATGAATGTTGTGTTGTATGAGTTGTGCTCCACTTGTGCTTCGTTCCCGTTTCGTCCTTGTCATGTTCCTCGGTTGCCTTGTCGCCGACCCGTGGGAACCCGGTGACGGGATCTCCCCACTTTCTTCTTGCTTGACACGCCTCCCGTCATCTTTTGCACTGGTCTCTCACCGAGTTACCGGAACCGAGATGTTGCGTTGCTTCATTTTCGGATCGTTGCCGTGGCACCTTTTCCTTCCACCACGGTGACAAATGTTTCAAATCTTCTTCTTGTTAACCTTTTAATAAAATTGCATAAACTTGATCATGTCATCCGCATCATGTTAACAACACTAAAATGTTTAATTGTTGTTGCTTTAATAATTGCTAAACATGCTCATGGGGATTTTCCGGAATTGTGGTTGTTATTTCCGGCCTCATTTAAAATGTCTAGATAGTTAGTTTACTTATGCTTCACCTCTTGCCATGCTAACAAACGTTTAATCTTGTCTTTTGGATCTTACCCTTAGATGGTCTGTGATGTTTTGAATGATGTCTTGCTTATGTAATGTATTGTGTGAAGTGGCGACTGTAAGCCAACTATCTCCTTTTGCAATTTAATCCCTCTTTACATGAGTCGTGCAAAGATACCAAACTTGAGATCATTCTAGGATGGGCTTATACCTTTAAGTCGTGCCTCGACACGTAGGAGGTATAGTCCCATCCTGGGCATTACAAGTTGGTATTCAGATCCTTCTCCGACCTAGAAGCCCCCACTGATTGATCGAATCGTTGACGGTTGAGTCTAGGCACACACTGAAAAAAAAATTAGTCCAATATATATATCGGAGAGTAGGATTTCTTTTGCTTCTCATCTCTTTTCATTCTTGTGAGGACTCCTGACGACTACTCGTGCCTCTTCTACTTTCAAAAATTGCACCAATTTTTTTTTAGGATCTCGCGAGTATTGTTTGGATTGTTTCGATGTCTTTGTGACGAGAACATTGTTCTCAATGCCTCCTGTCATTAGGGGTTGTGGCAGTGTCCCGGGGAGTTGTGCTCCGAGGTGTTGTCGTCACAAATCCATCGCGGCAGTACTAGAATACTTAAGACGGCCGACATCGAAAATTCTCCTATGCGGTTAGTGGCAAGATAACCCCGACATCACCCAGTACTGGGGAGGTAGCTCGAGAGTATTGCCATAGCTTGTATAGTGGATGTGTTTCGAAGGTCTGAGGTAAACGGTTTCCGAGAACAACTGGTTATGTGTTGAAGGATGGATACAGCTGGATGTAGGTTTAGAGTTGATTGCGCGGTGCTTCCCCTGTATCCCCAACACCTGATTGCATAACTGGAAACTTTCGTAAATTAATAGGTGGGTTCATCTAGTAGTTCTAGGCATTCTTCCAGCGGATGCACGATATGAAGTTCGGAGTTCTACATTGAGTGAAGTGGTTTTATGGACTTGTTCCGATAGGGAGTTGCATCTTAAAGGGTCCTTGGCTATGCTGATCCGGGGATTGCAAAACCCTTTTGTAACACGTTCCATGAGCTTTCAACACGAAGATGTCGAGCGAAGCTTCTATCTTGTATTTGTTCTATCTGATCCTTGTTCCTTTTTATTTACCTTTTGTTCTCCCAAATGGCTTCTCGTCAAGTTGATGTACCTACGGAATTCATTCGTTCAATTCTCTGTTCGGATGATATTGTGAAGATTAGGCTGCAACATATCTATCCGTTGTTTTGTTTGATTCTGGTATTCGAGTTGCTTCGATGTCAAATGTTGATTCCATACCTTTTCTTAATCGGTGTTCTCATATTCTATGGGAGTACTAATTCTTCTTGATTATCAAGATGGTCATGTTAAATTCTTTTCAACCGGTGTCCATTTTGTTCATCCCAAGTTGTCTTTGTTTCCCCACCCTCCCACCCTTCTTCTTCTCGGATCAAGAAATTCTCAGATGAAGTATCCATTTTATTCATGTGATATTTCTTCATTCTTTTCCTTCTATGTTCTTATCTGGTGAATTATCGTGAAGATGCTCAAGAGCTTCAAGTTCATCATTCTTCGTTCTCGTTTCTTCTCTGGTGGATGTAATTCAAGATTTCGGTGTTGATCTTGTCCTTTTCCTCATTTCACAATGCTTTCTTATTCCGATGCACCAATTAATCATTCTCCTATTGCTATTCATATCCGGAGTGCTGAAGATTCATAATTCCATTCTTAATCATTTCAAGCTATTTTGAGGAATGTCATCTTATCCAAGCCATTTAATTCAACCGGTGCAATATCTTTAAGCAATGTTTTTCCAACGGTGACTTCTTTAGTGGGCCCTAACCCACAGGTCTTTTCCAGGATCTTACCTGACTCTTCTTTTTCCGGAGTATTCTGAAATTCTTTTCAAGTGTGACGTAAGAATGATTTCCATCAGTCATATGCCTTCTCCAAGTTTACTTTCAAATTCTTTTCATCGTTGTTTCAACCTTTTTAATTCTTCATTCCGGAGTGCTCAACAATTCTTCATGGCATTTCTCGTCTTCAGTCTCAACATTTGAAGACTGGACAAGTGTTTCTCTTAAATCTTGGCCCTTCTCTTGAAGATTCGTGGTTCTAGCTTCATGCCATCCTCATTATTGTTCAGATTGTGAGGAATTCTTTTATGCCATCCGAAGCATGTCATGAATTCTTTTCCATTGTGATCCTCCGAAGGCCATCATTTCAGCATATTTCTTCGCTCTCAGTTTTCAACTTCGTCCTCCAAATATTCTTCATTGATGTCTCTTCGTACGTCTCCCTATTCTTACGGTGGTTCGTTCAAGTTTACTCTTCCTTGTTATCATATCAATTCATTTGTTCTTTTCATAATCCTACCGGTGGCTCGTTGAAGATTTACACAAGCTTGTGCTAGACCTCTCTTTAATTCTTTGCAACGAGAATAAGTAGTATGCCAAATCCTTTGGTTGTCATCAATTTAAATTGGTCAAGGGGATGCATAACATAATTCTTATTCTTATTTCTTCAAGGTGATTTAATTCTTTGTCTGGAGCTTGTCCATCATATCATATTCTTGGTCCTAAGTTGTTCATCTTGTTTTCCGGAGCTCCAAGTTATTTCAATTATCATTTCGAACCTCCATCTAATTCATCACAAGGCTTGAATCTTATTCTTTTCATCTTTCACTTCTAATGCTTTCATTACCGGAGTTCTCATGGTGGTTCATCATGTTTTAATTCATCCTTGAAGTCTTCATCAAGATTCTTGTTGGAGCTCAAGCATTCTTCATCATGCTTTCCAATTGCAATCCCTTCTTCCTTATCTTTTCAGATGGTGTTATGTCATTCTTGACAATTCCTTCATGTTTCATGATTCACGAGTTATCAAGAATGAGATATTTAAAACCATCATTTTCTTTGTTCAGGAGATCTTTTCAACCCTCATTTTTATCTCTTGGAGTTATCTTGGGTTGTATTCACTTAAAAGTTTTCCCTAAGAATTGTTGCTATTAGGGTGCTTATAAATGACCCAAGCTCTTCATTTTTCATTCCGGTGAATAAGTTTTTCGTATCCTTGCTGATCTCAATCCAATCAAATGTTTTCGTTAGTGGCTGGTTGTCACCTCATAATTTTGAGATGTTTTCCATAAGCCCACATCAAGCTTACTCATTTTCGTTGTTGATTTTTCCATCAACTCCATTCAACCCTTCTTCGTAAGGATGCTCTTTCAAATTCAATTTTGGGAGAAGTTGTCTTTTTCTTCTCCGTTCAATTCTTTCTTTCATTTATATGCTATTCTTTCATTCCGGAGGCATTGTGATGTTGCTCTCTCCAAACCACCATATCGTTTTTTTTTCGAGATCATGTTCTTTCCCTTGCTTATCATTTAACCGGAGTGTTGTATTCTTCATTCTAGTTCCATCATCTTACCAAGTTTTACCTCTCTTTTCAACCGGAGTGCTGTCTGAAATCTTTCTTACCCTTGTGCCATTCTTTCAATTGTTTCGGAGGCAATATGCTGTTGTTTTCATCAAGTATCATCCCTTCTCCTCAAATTCTTGTAATTCCTTCCATTTTCAGACGGAGTGCTGTCCAAATTCTGTCATTCTTGTTCCTTGGCTATACCGTTGCAGTTTCATATTCTTTTGGTTCGTAAGCTCATGTTTCATGTCTTTCAACCTACAAGGTTCTCATTATAAACCTTGTTACTCTTTCTAACGGAGTGTTTTCATATTCGTTCATCTCCGTTGTATTTTTTCTATCAACTTGTTCAACCTCTCAAGGTTCCTTGGTTTCACTCGTCTGTAAAAGAAGCAACTATGTTTTACCTCTTCCTCTTCCGTTTTTACCCGGTGATATCTCTAGGATCTCGGGTCGAGATCCTCTGTTAGTGTGGGAGAGTTGTGACGCCCGAGACCGACGTCCCAGAAGATTCCAGAAGATTCCCGAAGATTCCAGATGTTCCGGGTTGCCGTGTGTTTCATTTGTGTTTGTGTTATTTATTTTTGCATTGCATCATGTCATCATGCCATCATGTCATATTTTATTTTGCATCTCAACCTAAATAAATTGTGTGGACCTTCGGTCCATTTAAATCGAGGGAAGGTGACTTCTCTTTATAACATATAAAAGCCTCTCAATATTATTTTGGGAGCTATTTTAAATATTCCATTTGTTCGGAATTAACCCAACACACTTGCATTATTTTCCCCATGCCTTTTTCACTCCAAATTTCACCGTCAAACCTTGCGAATATTTCTTTCCGTTGTTTCGAGGTTCCTCCAAAACCCCCCCAACTATTTTATTTAAATTCCTGACATTTTTGTGAGCCCAGGGTTATTGACCTCATGTCCTAAATCCATCCCTAACCTCTTTTTACTTTCTTTCTCTTCTTTGTTTTTTCTTTCTTTTTCTAATAAAGAAGAGAACCCAGCAGCCAGGTCCTTCGACCCAGCTGCAAACTTCCTCCCAGCCGGCCCACTTCTCCTCCCTTCTAGGCCCTCCTCCCAGCAGCCCTCAGCCTTCCCAGCCGAAGCCGGCACCATTCCCTCCATCGGCCCAGGCTTCCAGCTGGCCCAAGGCCCATCGCTCCCGTAACCCTAGCCCGCCGCTCTCCTTCTCCCATCGCTCCCTCTTTCCCTCAGCCGCCGCACAGCCACTGGTCGCTCGATCCCCTCATGGTTTTGCCTCGTCGCTCGACCGAGCCCCGCATCTCGAGCGTCCCGATCCCCTCTTCCTCCCGATGCGTCGCCAGAGATCGAAGCCTTCGCGCGGCTCTCATCCTCTCCAGGCGACAGCGCCCCACGCGTGGCCTCCCTCCGGCCTCAGCTCCAGCGCCGGCCAGGAGCAGCCACCCGCCGCGCCACTCCACCGCTCGAACCCCATCGACCGCGGCCCCGAGCGCCCGCCCTTGGAGCGCCTCCTTCTCCAGGCGCCGGAGCGACCGCGCCTGGCTCCTCCTCTCCAGCGCCCCGAGCACCCCTCCTCCTCTGGCAGAGTGCCCCGCGCCCGCGCCTGGCGCCCGCGAGCTGCCCGCGAGGTCGAGCCCCTCCGCTCCTGAGGTCTCTCTCCGGCCTCCCTTCTCCGAGCCCGCGGCCAGGGAGCTCCCCACCTCGCCTCTCTGCCCGACCCCCGCGTCGTTCCCGCGCCTTGGAGCACCGCTCCGCCCCGAGCGCCTGCCGTGGCCTCCCTCCTGCGACGCCAGGAGCCCAGCACCGCGCCAAGGCAGCCGCTCCACCTCGCCTCTTCCCTCCAGGCAGCGCGCCGCGACCTCCTTCCTCCACGGGAGCCGCGACCACCTTCCCCCGTGCGGCCCCCTTCACCAGCCGACGCCGGCCGCCGCGAGGATCCCCTCCGGCCGCCCCTTCCGTCCTTGCCGCGAGGCCAGTGCCTCCTCTCCATCTCCAGCATCGGCGCGCCGCGCAACTCCAGCCGCGGCCGGCCTTCGCTCGCCGCCCGACAGGCCAGGAGCTGCGAGTCCAGCTCCCCAGCGCCTTCCGCGAACCAGCAAGGCCGAGGGCCTCGGCTCCGGCTCCTCTCCTCGCGCCTGACGCCCGCGGCCCCCTCCTCCTCGTCAAGCGACAGTGCCTCCAGTGCGCCTCCTTGCTGCTGCCTCTGGCCAGCAAGAGCTCCCTCCGTCCATCCTCGCCGACCCGCAGCCTTTTTTTTTCCTTTTTGTTGTTTTGTTGCTGTTATTGTTATCTCAAGTAACCATGTAACAGCAAGCATATCTAATTTTGGACCCGTACATCTACAGATCGAGACCGCCGAGTACCCCTTCGAGTCGCCGACGAACCGCCAAGTTCGACTACACGTGTACCTCTACGGATAACCGAACGTCTACCGTCGCCCGAACGTCTACCGTCGCCCCGTGTACCTCTACGGCTACGAGCTCCGTGAACGTCTACGACCGTGTACGACTACCGTCGCCGAAGACCGCGAGAACAACTACTTCCACTACCACCGACGGAACGGCTACTTCCTCTCCGAACGTGAACGCCTTCTTCCTCTACGTCTCGAACCGCCCCGAAACGCACGCTTCAAAGGTATAACGAGACGACCCCGTGGATGACCCGTGGATGAATGTTGTGTTGTATGAGTTTAGCTCCACTTGTGCTTCGTGCCCGTTTCGTCCTTGTCATGTTCCTCGGTTGCCTCTTCGCCGACCCGTGGTAACCCGGTGACGGGATCTCCCCACTTTCTTCTTGCTTGACACGCCTCCCATCATCTTTTGCACCGGTCTCTCACCGAGTTACCGGAACCGAGATGTTGCGTTGCTTCATTTTCGGATCGTTGTCGTGGCACCTTTTCCTTCCACCACGGTGACAAATGTTTCATATCTTCTTCTTGTTAACCTTTTAATAAAATTGCATAAACTTGATCATGTAATCCGCATCATGTTAACAACACTAAAATGTTTAATTGTTGTTGCTTTAATAATTGCTAAACATGCTCATGGGGATTTTCCGGAATTGTTGTTGTTATTTCCGGCCTCATTTAAAATGTCTAGATAGGTAGTTTACTTATGCTTCACCTCTTGCCATGTTCACAAACGTTTAATCTTGTCTTTTGGATCTTACCCTTAGATGGGCTGTGATGTTTTGAATGATGTCTTGCTTATGTAATGTATTGTGTGAAGTGGCGAGTGTAAGCCAACTATCTCCTTTTGCAATTTAATCCCTCTTTACATGAGTCGTGCAAAGATACCAAACTTGAGATCATTCTAGGAAGGGCTTATACCTTTAAGTCGTGCCTCGACACGTAGGAGGTATAGTCCCATCCTGGGCATTACAGCTTTGCTCCCCCTTTTCCCCCTTCTTCTTCTTGCTGGTTGATGCAACCAGATGGTGGAATCCAGGAGCCAGGTGCCACACTTGACAACTGCTACTACCCCGACGGAGGCTACTACTACGTGGTGACAGCTGACGGCCAGGAGTAGTTAGGAGGTCCCAAGCAGGAGGCCTTGCCTTTTCGATCGTGTTGATTTTGTGCTAGCCTTAAGGCAAACTTGTTTAACTTATGTATGTACTCAGATATTATTGCTTCCGCTGACTCTTGTGTTTTCGAGCTTATGTATTCGAGCCCTCGAGGCCCCTGGCTTGTAATATAAAGCTTGTATTATTTTATTTGTGTCTAGAGTTGTGTTGTGATATCTTCCACTGAGTCCTTGATCTTGGTCGTACACATTTGCGTGCATGATTAGTGTACGGTCAAATCGGGGGCGTCACAAGTTGGTATCAGAGCCGACTGCTTGTAGGAATCCCCCGTTCCAACCCCTTGGCCGAAGTTGAGTCTAGTCTGTGAAAAACTTTTTTACTAACTTGGCTGTGTGGCTTACAGGCCCACGTCGCCAATTGGGTGGTATTAGGATATTTTACTCCTCGTCTATACTCTGGGACTCTGTTCTTTCTTCTATTCGGGTTAAATGAATTTACTAACTACATTAGGTTCTCGTAACGACTTTCCCCGTAGAGCCCCTTCATTCTAGACGGTTGCCCGCTTCACCAGAAGACTTCGAAGATACTCTCAGATCTACTCCCGAGAACTTGTGTTCATTTCTTTTACAATCCTTAATACCGTTGAATCCTTATGGGTAACTGCATACCGTCGCCGTTCATACTTCCATCCCTAGTTGTTCTTGTTATTACAAGATACCCAAAAGTATTCTTCGACTTTCGAGAATCATTTTTCCTACTGCTTTGCAACTCCTTTTCCGCATGAATACATGTATGAACAATTCATCTCACTTACTGGGGGTTCGTTCATCCCCAGTTGTTCATGCATTTCACAGAGGTCTTTGAAACACTATTCAATCTTCCAAAATCCTCAGCAACCTATTGCTCTAGAAAGTTGTACCTGCTTGCATTATGGTTAATTCCATATGTATAGCAATATTCATTAAAATCCTTTGTGATTGACTTTATGATCTTATTGATTTAATAGGTTGCAAATACTTGCAATCATCAGTCAAACTAGAATCCGTTCTTCCAGCTCAGACGTCATTCCGAATATGAGCTGGTTCTCGACCAATCTGTTTATCGTCGATTCTACCCCTAAGTCTATTCAACTTATGCATCCTTTATCAGAGCATTTGCTTCTGATCCCTTGGTTTGGAAATCGTAATTCCTTTGCATCCGAGCTTGAATTAGTCGGTTGTTTCTATAATCTGATCCCCCTGTATTCTTTCTTCTTCTGATTGAGTACCGATGCTCACATCAGATCCCTTGTAGACCACTGGATCCTTTGTTGGATTTTATCCGACAGCGGCCTTCATATTCAAATACCTTGTGAGTACTGCCATGATATATAATGCCTTGGGTAAAATATATCATCTGCTTTCTCAACCATGCTCTGCTTTCGAGCTTGTACAATTTGCTCCACAAGTTTGCGTAGTATGTGCCTAAGATGCCCCAATGGGTTGAACTTATGCCTTCCTTAATCTGTGCGAACCCGAAAGTTTTCCAAGGTTCATACTCCTCTGGTAATTCACCAGGCAAGTCTTCGCAATCAATTCATTTTTAATAGAGAAGTGAATGAAAGCTTATGCATTGAAGAAGTGGGAGTCAACCTTGAGCTTTCTGTTCATGCCCATGGACATGATGTAGATCTTATCCTTAAAGCTTCTCTTAAATTAATTATCCCCTTGATATAAGTGCATCTTATATATGTGATCTAGCCTTTTGCAATCATGGTTCCGACCATGATCTCCTTTAAATACCATATCTCAGACAAGTTAAACCACTTGTCCTCTGCAGGTCAATGCACCTGTCCAACCTCTATTATGATTACCTTCGAGTATTACCCCGTGGTGTCTCGATAATATCACAGGACCATATTACTTCTTATAAGTTCTTCTTCAAGTTTTACTTCTAACCGGTTCCAATTTTCCTCGGGTTCTGAGATGTTCGACACTCAAGGACCCCGATAAGTGAATCAATTCCACCCTCCGATCCAGTAGCTCTAAGTAATCTCCATTGCTTATGAGTTTACTAATTCTTCAAGTCATATCTAGCCTGATCGGCTATATCATTATCATGCATCTTATTAACTGTGCTACCTGGTCCTTCTTCACGGAGCACAATTTCGGCAATGAGCTAAGATTACGCCGATCTTCCTCGACATATCATTTCTCCTTGAACAGCTAGCCCGATTTCAAGTATGTATTGTACTAGTGCTTTCAATAACCTTCCGCTCCATCATTCATTTGACTTGATGTCATCGCCGATCGGTTACATCCTAATGAAATCTCTCGACAAATGTGTGGTGATCACCATCAACAATGATTTGCCTTCTTCCAAGTTGTGAATCGAATTCATGATGGGAAATACCATACTTGCCCCTCGATGATTTGTCTTATCATCGACAACATTTATGCCTTCGCCCCAACACAAACTGGTTCATATAATTTTGGAATTACATCCTTTTTGACATGACGATGGATTGCAGCTGAACCGTTGGCCACATCCTCATCTTTTCCTTGTTGAAAATGAAAGACTTATTCTATAAGTTGTTCCTGATGGATTCTTTGTGTATTCTGGGTCTTTACCCAATGATCATGCCGGTGATATCTCGAAGCATGTCTATGTTACTCCGAAGATCCACAAGAACATGGTAAGCGCAATGCTAAATGTTTTTGATCAACTATCCAACATAGTTGTGTGGGTACATATCATAATTCTTCTTGCCCCTTTTATCTATATGGTCATGACTTTGATCTGCTGACACATATATCATGCCCTGCTTAATCTTGGGGATGGTTTACTCCTATTCATTATGTTTAAACACATTTCCCTTTCCATTTGTCTGTTTAACTTTTCTTTGGTCTACATATAATCTAAGCAGTAATAATTTTCTGCTTATGTAAATACCTTGGTGTACAACTCTATCAGTAAGACCCTGTTACTATTGTTGGTAACATTCTGGTAACCACAGATGGACGAGAACTTTGCCTATTGGCCCACCTCGTTTCGACGAGCAGGAAAATGGTTCTCTTCGTCCCTCGCCCCTAGTATCAACATTGTTTCCAACATAACTGACATTCTATGCTCTGATATGCCTTGCTATCATCGCCCTTCCTACTTTTAACCCACATGGTGGGTCCATACCCCACAGTTCCTCAGGATCAAAACCCGACTCTTGTGAACACCCCCCGTTTCCAAGGTTATTCCTCACGCTTTGGCTTCATGTGCATTTCGTGAGCCACCTTCCTAATGATCTATTCTGGTATCATATGCTATACTTATTTTCGTTGCTCTGGACCCATTTCAACCTCTGTTTCAGGCAACGAATGATTTCTTACCTGGTTGAAGCTTCTAATTGCACCTCCTTACTTTGCTCTCGATGGCTTTCTTGAATTTTCAACTTGAGAGATTTCCTCTATGCCATGTTCACTGAGATAGTCCCAGGGACCTATCTTGTGTTGAGCTCCATCCTTCCCGAGTCCTTCTCCCCTTAATCTACCTCCTAAATCTCGGGACGAGATTTCTTGTAGTGGAGGAGATTTGTAACGCCCCGATAATTAAGCTACAGTAAACTCATACTAATGGTGCCATGTCATCAAGTTTGACTAAGCCAAAATGCCCCCCCCCCTAAGAAAAATCAAATCCAAATTCTATTTGAAATACAAGTCAAATTCTTATTTCTTCAGTCTGTCAAAAAAAATGTTCGATGGGTTGCAAGTATCCGCCAAGTAATTTTCATGAAGAAATCAACTCAATTGAATTTTTATTTTGGACCGAGCAATATTTTGGCGGACCAACAGCAAATAATTTGGTCGTTTAGAATACTAAGAATTAGTCTTACATTTCCCAAAGCACTTGAAACTTTGCGGGCCTCTCCAAAATAATGACTACTACTTATATGACAAGTTTCATGTTGAACAAGCTCATTTGGTATTAAAATAAAATGCAAAACAATTTGAACAAAAGAAGAATGAAAGAAACAAAAAAAAAAGAAGAGGACCTAAAGCTACTGGACACTTTGGCCCATCTAGCCAAATGAGTGGCCAAGCCCACCTCTCCTCTCCTTCATCCTCACTACAGGAGACAGGGGAGGCGTGGCAGCCATCCATGGCCACCATGGAGGCGTGGAGGCCATCCAAGCCCCCCCAAACCCCTACAAATGTCCCCCCTTGAACCCCTGAACGAACCCTAGCGCTCCTACTCCCCTCGTTCGCCCCTCTTCCTCTCTGTCTCGTTCGCCCGAGCGCGGTTGTCGACGCGCCGCCGTCGATCCCGCGGCAATCGACCACCCCGAGCTGCGCCATGGTGTCCAGGCGGCCCGCCATTGTCGTCTCCGTCGAATAGGACCACTGGCCCGTGCGGGGAGCCTCCGTACGCTTGCCATCGCCGGTCTTCTTCGCCCACGACCGCCGCGGCCATCACCGTCGATCTCCACCACCGGTGCCTCCCGGCCTCGCCAAGCTCGTCCACGGCCTCCCCGGGGTGAGCCTCCGCCCGTTCCCCATTTCTTCCCCTCTCCCAGACGCCGTTTGTCGCCGCCCGAGCTCCAGCCATTCACTGCAGTGCTCGCCCGCGCCTCGCAACACGACGCACCATACGCGCCCTGCTAGCCGTCCCCTGGCCGCACCCCGCCGCTCAGGTCGTCGTGCGTCGCGCCCGCCCCACTGACCAGCATCGTCGTGGCTGCCGCTCGCGCGTTGCAGCCCCGACCTACCCGCGTCGTCTCCCGTGGCCGCCGTAGCGGCTGCGCCCTGCGGCCCCGCACAGCCGCCCGGCTCCCCTATGCCCGCGACCGCCCCACCACCGCGGCCCTGCGTCGCCCGCGGCTGCTGCACTCCCGCGCGTCGCTTGCGGACGCCCCGGCGCCCTCTGCTTCCCCGCGGCAGCGCTCAGCGCCGTCCCACCTCGCCGGCCGCGACCGCGCCTGCCCCGCCGCCTCCTCTACCACGCCTCCGCCGCAGCCCCGCCTTCCCCGCACCACTACACCGCCGTGCGTCGCGCTCGCCCGCAGCTCGCCCTGCCGGCCGCACGCTGGCTCCCCCTCTGCCTCACTTGGCCGCCGCCCGGCCACGCCCGGCGCCCGCGCCCTCTGGCCGCCAGCCGCGCCTACCGGCAGCGCCCGCCGGCAGCGCCTATCGGCCGCGTCCCTTGCTGTGCCCGCCGGCGCCAGCCAGCCGTCCCGCGCGCCAGCGCCCGTTCGGGTGCCCAGCGCCCGCTCGGGTGCACCCGGGCACCCGCCCCGCTGCGTGCCCAACCCGCTAAAGGGCCCTCGCCCAATGACAGCCGGGGCCCACCCAGAAGTGTTTTTTTCTCTAAAAAGAAAATCATAAAATAAAATTAAAATATATTAAATAAATATTAAAATATTAATTAATTAATTAATTAACCTAATTACTTCTGTTTAGTATAACCTATTAATTAATTAATAAAATTAACTGTTAGTTAATTAAACAGTCGTTGACAGGTGGGTCCCACATGTCAGGTTTGACCCAGTCAACCTGTTGACCTGCTGACGTCATGGTGATGTCATGCTGACATCACCTTTCACTATTCTGGGTAATGTTGATTTAAATTAATTAAATAAATTCCAAGAAATGTTTAAAACTTTAGAAAATCTTATAAAATAATCCATAACTCGGATGAAAATGTTTTATATATGAAAATCGCTCAGAACGACGAGACGAATCCGAATACGCGGTCCGCTCGTTCGCCACACGTCCCTAGCATATTGAACCTGCAACTTTCCCCCTCCGTTTCATCTGCCCGAAAACACGAAACACCGGGGATACTTTCCCGAGTGATATCCCCCTTCGCCGGTACCGTGTACCACCGCGTTAGAGCACCCTAGAGCTGCGTGTTAACTTGCCATGCTTCTTTATTGCATCTGTATGCTTTGTATTTATTGTTTCTCCCCCCTCTTCTCTCGGGTAGACCCTGAGACCGAAGATGCCCCGGTGATCGACTACGGTGTTGACGACCCCTCCTTCTTGCCAGAGCAACCAGGCAAGCCAATCCCCTTTGTTCATTTCGATATCGCCCATTCTCTGCTCTCTTATGCTTGCATTAGAAGTGCTACTGCTTTTTGTATGATCCTATACTGATGCATAGCCTGTTGTTGATACCTGCTTTCATACCTTACATGTTTATACTAAACTGCTTAGTATACGCTGGTTAGAGTTCCACCAGTGACCCCCCTATCTCGTCCCCACTGCCCCGCTGGATTATCAGAAGACCCGATCAACGGGATCGAAGACCAGGACCCGGCACCGCACATCACTTCCACCTTAGTTGTTCGACACTACTGGGTTACTATCGAGTGCCGAGGGTGAGACCTCATCAGCACTTCTGATGTTAACCTTGTAGGTTAGTTCATCAGTTGTGGTCATCGAGGGTGATTCCTCTTTCTCCACTCCCGATAATGACATTGTCATGCAACTCCTCAAGAGTGGACCTCGAGGGTGACTCCTCTTTCGTTCACCTTGACGATAAACATCAGGTGGAATTCCATCGAGGTTGATTTCCTCAGGTTTTCCTTTCGTGTCAGACACACAGTTACTATGGTTACTATGACTTTACACTGAACTTGGTTACTAAAGATGGGTCGACCCTGAGGGTTACCCGCGCGAGCTTAATTGTGAGTGATGTGTAGTCGGGTTGACCTGGAAGGTGCCCGCGAGATAATTACGAGGCGTGGCCGGGCACTCGCCTTTGCCGCAAGTCCTCGAGACGGGGTGATGGGGTCACATTATCGTGAGTCTCTGCTCGTTACCGCGCGTTCCCAAGACACTAAACAGTTTGGATATTTGATCCGAGGGGCCTCTGGCCTGATAGCACAAACCATCACATGGGCATAGTATGGGCGTTCTGCGTCGTATGCATCAGCCGAAGCTTAACTGACGTCATTGCGACTGAGCGGCGCGCGTAGGGTTGGACTGGTTAGGCTCCTACCTTTTTAAAGGTGGTTGCTAGGTCTGCTCACCGACCGCCCACGCAACGTGCAGGAGTTCCCGGGGCGATTGGCCCATGACCCCTGGGGGCATAGGGTTTAGTCTGGCGTGCATGACCTCTCTATTAAGCCTAGGTCGGGTTGCGGCGTATTGTTTGGCCGAGGGCGGGCATGACCTAATGGTGTGTCCGACCGGAGTTAAGCAAGCGTGATGGGTAAGTTGGTGCACCCCTGCAGGGAAGAAAACATCTATCGATAGCCTGTCCTACGGTAACGGACACTTGGAGTTGTATCCCGATCGCTACAACTAGAACTGGATGCTGAGGCATTGTTCGGATATGTTGCTTCGGGAGTCGAGAAAGGATCCTGGAGCGTTGGAACAACAACATAAATATGACTTATGTTATACTACTCTACTTCCCCCCCCCCCCTCTTGCTGCAAGACGGTGGTTTCCAGAAGATGCTAGTCTTCGATAGGACTAGCTTTCCCCCTCTTATTCTGGCATTCTGCAGCTTAGTCCACAGATACTACCCTTTTCATTGATACCGATGCATATGTAGTTTAGATCCTTGCTTGCGATTACTTTGGATGAGTACTCATGGTTGCTTTGCTTCCCCCTTTTCCCCCTTCTTCTTCTTGCTGGTTGATGCAACCAGATGGTGGAATCCAGGAGCCAGGTGCCACACTTGACGACTGCTACTACCCCGACGGAGGCAACTACTACGTGGAGACAGCTGACGGCCAGGAGTAGTTAGGAGGTCCCAGGTAGGAGGCCTTGCCTTTTCGATCGTGTTGATTTTGTGCTAGCCTTCTTAAGGCAAACTTGTTTACTTATGTCTGTACTCAGATATTATTGCTTCCGCTGACTCTTGTGTTTTCGAGCTTATGTATTCGAGCCATCGAGGCCCCTGGCTTGTAATATAAAGCTTGTATTATTTTATTTGTGTCTAGAGTTGTGTTGTGATATCTTCCAGTGAGTCCTTGATCTTGGTCGTACACATTTGCGTGCATGATTAGTGTACGGTCAAATCGGGGGGCGTCACAGTTGTGCCCTCCTCGGCCCACCTCTGGTGCCCCTCTTCTGGTATATAATTCATTTTTACCTAGAAAATTAAGGGGAGGACTTTCGGGATGGAGCGCCCCTGTCTATAGGTGGAACTTGGGCAAGAGCACTTTTGCTCTCCGACAGAGCGATTCCACCGGGGAAATCAAAGCCATCGTCATCACCAACAACCCTCTCATCTTTGGGAGGTGAATATTCATCAACATATTCAATATAACCAGCTCCTCTCAAACCTTAGTTCATCTCTTGTGTTCAAAGTCGTACCGGAACCTCAGATTGGTACCTGGGGGTGACTACTAGTGTTGATTACATCTTGTAGTTGATCACTATATGGTATATTTGGTGGAAGATTATATGTTTGGATCCATTATGCTATTTAATACCCCCTTAATATTGAGCATGCTTATCATTTGTGAGTAGTTACTTTTGTTCTTGAGGTCATGGGAGAAATCTAATTGCAAGTAATCATGTGAACTTGGATATGTGTTCGATATTTTGATGATATGTATGTTGTGATTCCCTTAGTGGTGTCATGTGAATGTCGACTACATGAAACTTCACCATATTTGGGCCTAAGGGAATGCATTGTGGATTAGTTATTAGATGATGGGTTTCTAGTGTGACAGAAGCTTAAACCCTAGTTTATGCGCTACTTCTTAAGGGACCAATTTGGATCCAACTGTTTAATGTTATGGTTAGATATTATCTTAATACTTTTCTCGCAGTTGCGGATGCTTTCGAGGGGGTTAATCATATGTAGGAGGTTTGTTGAAGTAAGAACAGCACCTAAGCACCGATACACCCACACATCAAATTATCAAAGTAGCAAACACAAATCAAACCAACATGGTGGAAGTGACTGGATGAAATTCCCATGTCTGTTCAAGAACGCTTTGCTTATTATAAGAAACAGCTATAGCATGTCCTTTGCCGCAAAAGGATTGGGCTACCTGGCTGCATACTATTTACCATTACCATTACTTGCTCGTTACAAATTATGTTGCTATCAAACTATCTGTTACCGGCAATTTCAGTGCTTGCAGACATTACCTTGCTGAAAACCACTTGTTATTTCCTTCTGCTCCTTGTTGGGTTCGACACTCTTACTTATCGAAAGGACTATGATTGACCCCCTATACTTGTGGGTCATCATGGTGGAGGTGGTGGTGGTGGCTGATATGGTTCTAGAAATTGTCCTGCCTGTCTGGCGGATCGACGAATGGGAATATCGTCACCACCATGACTACTGCTGCCACACACTTTCATCCTATATTTATTTCCCAGTATGAAGCATCGAGCTGAGCAACATCCATAAAAGGGAAAAGAATAAAACCGAGCAACAACCCCAAGAAAAGCGAGGGAAATACCAAGGCGAATAAAAGTGACATCATAATTATACATAACCTCCATATCATACAAAGAAGTAAAAGCATAATGGAAAGTACGATTACACCATACAACCCTACATCTCAGCATACTCACCTACTTGTGAAGGCAATGATCGCACTGGCACTCTGATGATCCTGTAGGGGCGTCCTCAGCCTCAGACTCTAAGTCAGAACTGATAACATTCAAGGAAACCTCCGGGGCAAAGGAAACACGACGACGCTGACGAGATGGCTTGCCCTCAGGAGTAGGTGCTGGATGGTTCTGAAGCATAGGAGAAGCAAGAGTAGCGAGAGGTAAAGTCCGCTCGGCGGAAGACTCACGAGGAGTCACTGTCCAGGTCTCCAAGTTACTCTGAGGGGTAACTGGTGTGGGTGGAGGGATAGAAGCAGGGGTGACTAGAGGAGTGTAAACAAGTGAATGTGGAGAAAAACCAGACCAAGCGGCTGCATGTGCCCCTCGAGTGCGAGTGAGCTCTTGAGCCAAGCTGGTGAGTAGGAGATACCCAGCTATGATGCAACGAGAAAGATGGCTGGTTTAATAGTCACACTTCGGATCAATGATAGGAAAATAGATGCATCTAGTATCGAACATGGTCGGGTAATAATATAAACCTGGGTGAGTCTACATCTAGATATCGTTGTAGCACAAATAGAGAGAGAGCCTCAAATGTAGCCAACTGGATTGCCTGATTAGGTGTAGAAGCAAATCCTCCCTTGGTTGAGCGGGTATAGGTGCCAATCAGGGTACAATTGTGCATGACGACCTCCGCGTGATACTCATACACCGCATCTGCGAGCTGCTCCCGATACACCTGGTACATCGGGTCATAACCATCGGGATAAAGTCGATGCCAAACACTGTGCAGAATGTGAGGAAAGGTAGCTGGTGCTGGATCTGGCTGATACGAATATGGAACGGGAGCCATCTACACTCACAAAATTAGTTGGTTAGTAAAAATAATAAACTATATGCATGCGATGGAGCAACCAAGTGAAGAGGCGTACACAAAACACCCAAGGACTCCTATCTACCATTTACTAACACGTCGACAGTCTAGGGCATCCTATAGCCAGCGCGGCTCTGATACCAATCATTGTGGCACCTTGGCTCAGAGTAACCGGTATACCTTGAGATCAAGTCTTCCTACAATACAGAACAACTTGGTACAGAGAACAACAGCTTTATTGATCTCTTGCAGAAGCATAAGTTTGAAGGTTACATAATGAAACGAGGCCAAGCGGCACACACGGTGCGGCAGAACTTATGTACATTATTTAGTCGACATGATAGGGGCCTTGATGAAACATCTACGGGGCAGTGGAAGTACGACGTAGCAGAACTCCATGTCAAAGGGACAGTGCTGGGACACGGCCTAGATAGCATCGAACGGAACAACTCCAACTCTAGGTACAACTTCTCCTGAAACTGGGATGACACGCCAGGTGAGTACTTTGAATGTACCCGCAAGATCACAGCAAGCAAAGCAAATATGACAAACAATAACAATATATTTAATCAGGTTTAAATGTATGAACAAGATGAAGCATACATGAAGTCCATGTGGCGCAACAACCTCGGTCCCTAGGACCAACTTACCATCTCTGGTTACCTCTGAACCCATATGATTTACTCACAATCGTGATCACCTCTAGATCACTTCTGAAATCATCATAATGGTCATTACGAGGCCACCCTTCTCATCATGTGCCATCTCAAAGTTTTCATGTGCATATTAGTTATTTCTGTTGACCCACGGTGTGACCTACTACGAATTGTGTCCCTAATCAAGGATGCGGCTATCGATATATTATACACACTCTATAGAGGTTAGTAAACGGTACCCACACCACGGAACTCATAGCCTCGTGATCCCATTCGGGTGGACGAACGACATTCCGACAAAACCAATCTATTGCATGGCACTCTCCTTGCCACTGTGACAAACTCCCCTTTGGGTTATGTCATGTGTGGCCCCGATGTCACTGCGTGACATGCGCCACCTACGTGGCAAAAATAATAACATCCCACACAGGGACAATGGTACTATACAACTACGGGCACACAAGGTTATGGCCACCTACCGGGCTAGGGAAGCGCAAGCACATAGCCTTCCCTAGTTGGAGGCATCAGATAGAGGCATGACAATAAACCGAATTGGGCCCCCCAATCCAGGAAAGAGTGGTTGCACTTGTGAGCTCGATTCGGTGGCACAATGATTCGACCAACAACGTGTTCAAGTTTGATTAACATCAAATTTAACCTCATTATAAAATTATTCGAGTCATAGTGTGAAATGAAATGCACGAGTCATGAATAACCAATATGAATGCATCAACATAAGCATAAGCATATAAAATGGTCTCTATAGCACATAAAAGCATGATGACATCAACCCTACTGCAGAGGTTTAACATGGATGGAATAATAGGAACGATATTTGTATAGCACCTGAATTAAAGTAAATGCAATGAAATGAATTTTAATTCAAGTAATATCTAGCGGATCTCGGGTAGGGGGTCCTGAGCTATGGATCTTGGATTAATGTGGGTAAGGGAACGCATAGACAGTATTTACCTAGGACCGGAGTTCGGTCCCGCTGCCGACCTCAGGACTACGATAGACGAAGAATCGACTCCAGCGCAGGATCTAGAGTCGCCCTCAAATCCCATCGACGCCGTGAGCAAACCAAGCTACACACCGAGCGTACTTCGAGTCTGCCCCGCCTACAGCCAGGCCCTTAAGCCTGAAGAACTATCTCACATAAGTGAGATACTCGACCTCATCCTGAGAATGCCGATCTCCAATGAGAAGACCTCGGTCTACGACAAGATCGGACTTAAAGCCGATGACCGGGAATTTACATCCCACCCACCACCCATCTAGTCACCACGATCGATGACTTAACCTATGTGTTAGACTACGAAGAGGCCACTGACATGGATGAAGATGATGATGGCCCTATTGAAAATACCTCACCGACATCAAACTCGAGCAAGTGGACGCAACTTCCACCTATGATGTTTACATGGTGGACACCCCAAACCCCCCTCCAAGCACAGACGCAGAAGGTCCAACAACGAGGAACCTACAGGTAACAATGCCACTATCGATAATGGAGGCGCAACAGCCGGTGAGGCAGGCAACCATGAGGAAGACCCTCAAGATACCCCAATTCACAATGGAACGCTCTAGAGGAATCTCGAGGACTTAGGTCCCGATGACCTCTTCGAAGGGGCCGAGGAAAACTACATGCCGTAATCCAAGGAGGACGAGAATCTCAGTTCAGAGGACTATATAGTCCTTGAGGACCGTTTTGAACAAGATTATTATCGACGACGCCATATCTCCAACGCTCATAACGTGAATCGCAAGGAGCAGAAGCTACAAGCCAATACCGACACACTATGTGAGTAGTGGGTCGAAGTGCTCTCTGCTGACTAAGACTTAGAAGATCAGCACTGCAATGCACCAAAGTCCTACCCACATAGGTGTCTCATACCAGAGTTTGACGAGGAGTTGGTCACTGACGAGTCCTATCAACCCCCTAGAGGATGGGACGGTCCAACACGTGAGAACACCAACCCCCTACCTCCTCCATGCCGTAACGACAAGTACCCTATCGACTATTCAAACCCTCACGACGTTCGACATTGCATTGAGGCAAACCGGACACCTCCTCGATCCATCTATGGATCACAAGGACGAGCACCCGCCGGGCCAGATGGCTATGAGGCCTGGATGGACAGGAACCTCCGCGCCCAAGATCAATCCTATTCATGGCTCTCCCCCGACTATCTACACGATACTACTCGGTTCCGAGGTCTATCCCACCCGCTCTGTTTCACATACAGGGTTATGGAGCACCAGTTTCCGGAAGGGTTTAAACCCATAAATATAGAATCTTACGATGGAACCACAGACCTGACAGTATGGTTGGAAGAATTCCACCTTCATATCCATATGGCGAATATGGACGACCTCCATGCCATCAAATATTTGTCGGTCAAATTAAAGGGGTCGACAAAGCATTGTCTTAATAGCCTCCCACCCCTGTCTATCGGAAGCTGGGCAGCTCTGGAAGATGATTTTTAGGCAAACTTCAATGAAACTTATGTCCGACCCTCGGACGATGACAACCTCAAACGAGTAACTCAATAGCCAGATAAATCACTTCAGAAATTTTGGAATCGGTTCCTTACTAAAAAGAACCAGATCATAAACTACCCCAATGGCGAGGCCATCTTGGCCATCAAGAATAACATCTGAGATGAGTGGCTAGCCCGCCAACTCATACAAGACAGGCTGAGGACTATGGCCAATCTTAAGTCGTTGATGACCTACTTTTGCGCGGGAGAAGACAACAGGTTGGCCTACAACACACATAACAGTGAGGCACGCACCTCGGACACACGCAACACGAACGAAAAGCCTCGGCGTAACAAAAACAAGCACGGGCACAACAACGGTGGTAGCGACACCGAGGATGCCTGATTCAATGTTGGCTTTGCCGGACCTAGATCCAGGCAGAAGCGTAAGACCTTTAAAGGGAACAAGGACGGATCCAACCAGCCGGATAAAATCCTGGATCGGTCTTGCCAAATTCATGGCACTTCGGACAAGAGAGCAACCCACACTAATAGGAAATTATGGGTCTTCAAGCAAGCTGGCAAAATGGCAATTGATGGGCAGGACAAAACCCGGCGTCGCAGTGATGACGAGGATGAACCTCGGAGGCCCGACAATGGCGGCCAAAAGAAATTCTGCAATGAGGTAACCAAAGTCAACATGATCTATGCTACCCATATCCCCAAGAGGGAGAGGAAGCAAGCACTTCGAGACGTATACGCGTTGAAGCCTGTCGCCCGAAGTTCAATCTGTGGTCGGCTTACCAGATCACATTTGACAAACATGACCATCCGACTAGGATTAGACATGGTGGATCGGCGGCACTCGTCCTGGACCCAATAGTTGAAAGTTACCATCTAACGCGTGTCCTTATGGACGGAGGCAGTAGCCTCAACCTCATTTACGAGGAAATGGTTAGGAAGATGGGTATCAACTCATCCTGTATCAAACCAAGTACCACCACCTTTAAAGGTGTCATTCTAGGCGTCGAAGCCTGCTGCACACGCATGATCACCATGGAGGTAGTCTTCGGCTCGCTCGAAAACTTCAGAAGCGAAGAGTTAACACTACAAAAAAACCACTTCTTTATGATGTTACTTGTTTGTCAAAGTAGGTCACGCTGTTTGTCATGCATGCACATCCATGACGATTTTATGACAGAATCATGATAGTCATACATGTTTCGTCGTAGAAGTGTTCCATGACCATACCAAAATTATCATCACGGAAGTGTCCACTTCCATGACGATAAATGACGCATCATGGAAGTGCTTTCGTCAAGGGTATCCAACATGTGGCATCCACCGTAACGGTTCGCTGTTAAGCTATCGGGTTCCAGTTTGGAACCGATAACCCGTTAACAGCCCAGACCAATGGGGATTTTCCACGTGTAAAATCATCATTGGCCGGAGGAAACACAAGTCGGCTCCTCGGTGGGCCACATGTCATCCATCCAATGGAGGAGACGTGCCTATGATACGTTGACACGTGTCAGGGCCCAACAAAGGCCCATACAGGTTAAAAAGGCTGGCCTAGTTAAAGGCTCGTAATATTTACTCAAGTACTAGTGGGCCATCCCACTAACGATCTGCTTAAACATGAACTATTTACGGCCCGAACCCAGGTCCAGCCAGTTAATTTTTCAGCGATTATTTTGGCTCAATTACGGCCCAGAGACATTTAGGCCTGTTAGAGGCCTGATGTAGACATGGGCCCATTTCAGCCCGGTGTGTCTTTTCGCCTGGAAATGGCCCATGCTGCCCATGGGCCATATATGGTCCGACGCGACATCCGGCCCACTAATGGCCACTAAACAAGGTGGCAACAGTTTAGCCCAACGTGACTTTGGGCCTATTAAAGGTATGTCGTATAATTCGGCCCATTTATGCCTCTACTAAGCTTTCGGCCTCTTAAAGGCCCATGATATCAATGGGCCAACTAAGGCCCGAGATATGTTTTGGCATGGTAATGGCCCATCATATAACTGGGCCAATAATGGCCCGGTCTACATTTCAGCCTGCTAAAGGCCCATGGACGATTATTGAAAAATTGAGGCCCAAACATGCATTTCTGCCTGCTAAAGGCTCATTGTATGTTCTGGGCCTTAACATGCCATCAGAATATTCAGCCTGTTAATGGCCCGAAACTACATGGGCCCAACTAAGCGCTGGGTCTAGTAAAGGCCCAACTAAACATTGGGCCGAATGTAGTCCCATCTAAGTTGTAGACCTAGAGCAAAGTGTGAAGGGCCCCAATGGCCTTTTAGGCCCAAGAAAGTTGCGGACCGGCCCAATTGTGGCCCGCTAAAATGTAGGCTCGTCAGAGGCGAAAGTTTCGGCCCGATAGACTACATCAGATTTTCACCATTTTTTCGCATGGCGAATGATGGCATATACGGTAATGAGTAGGAATTAATAACAAATCTACGCTATACAATAAAGAAATTACGACATTGTAACTTATGAACCTGCACTATACAATAAATAATTTATGGTATATTACATCCACTGGGCATTGAAGTTCGCCACCAGTGATCATAAAGCGCAACGAAGAAGCGGATTACAAAAACCGGCAGCTATTGCACGTAACAAAATAATACTGAACCTAGACTACTTCCAAGACAGTTCAAGAAAGGTTAGCCTTGCGTGACAGCTATTGCACAAGTTGCTAAGCATGGCCTAGCATGTCGGTCATAGCTTCCAGGTGTAGCTGTTTAGCAATGAGGTTCTCATTAGTGTTCTTCGCGATCTTCCTTAGAGATTGAACTTAAGTCAAAGTTGAGTTGTAGAATGCGTTTCTGCTTAATCATGAGACTGAAGAAGTCGAACTGATTCAGACAGTGAATTCTATGAGCTTGTGTGACTTCTAGTCTCAAGTAACTAGAACACTGCATCAAGACATGACTTTTTGGTTGTCTCGCTATCTTGAAGATGTTTTGCCTTCTTTGCTGCAGTATATGTTGGGTTTTTCTCACAACCTTCAGCAGACTTGTGCATGCCATCGGGCATATCACCCTGAAACAAGCAGAGAGATGACATGTTTTGCATGTGTATAATCAAAGATGGTAACTATGATGTCAGTTCCATCCAATTTCAAATTAGTAAATAAAGACTCTGTTCAAAATATCAATAGCATAATTTGGCATTGTTCATAATGCGGGGAGCTTCACCACACTATTGGATTACCATGTCAACAAAACAAGCATAGATGAAGGGCAAAGCCAATCATTGTATCTATTTTGGTTAATGTGCATGCCATGTTGTTCATATCATCAGCCACACTAGTAAGATAAAATAGGAGATGACAAGGTGCAAATGTGCGCTGCTTCACCACACACTGTATTATAGATCCACAAAATAAGCATACATATAGGGAGTATTGAGTAATGTGCATGGTATGAATAAGGATTTTGGTTTTTTTACCTTGAAGACTGCAGGGCTTACACCCCACAGCATTTTATTAAAAAAGGGAAAAAATACAGAAGGCTTCCTCAAGATGAGGAACGGAAAGAAAATGAAAAACTTTACAAACAAATAGAGAACCTAAAAACTAGAAACTACATACTAAAACCACCACAAGGAGGCAGGAAGTCTATCCATTTGAGAAGTGCATCTATGTATCTTCTTTTGATCCTGTGGGTGAGTAAGGTAATGTCATGTACAAAGCCATTCCTCCGTTGCCTAAAAGTTGGTCTGACATGCCGAAAAACCTTATCATTCCTGACTTTCCCAATGTTCCACCCTGCAAGAAAAACCACTTCAGTGAAGAATGGACTGTTGAAATCCTTCTTAGCATGCAACGCAATTTGTACCATGTCATTGCTATCCATCTAGACCACCTGCAGATAGTTCTAGACACGCATACCGAAGTTGCACTGAAAGAAAAGATTATTCCTATCCTCAAGTGTACCAGTGGGGAAAAGAACACATTCTAGCCCATCATCTATATGCAAATGCCTTCGTTGGATCATGTCTTTCGTGTTAACCTTGTCCATTATGACAAGACAAGCGAACATTTTGATGGACATAGTGCAACAACTATTCTAGATCCAACTCAAAATGGGATTGGCCAAAAGTGGTTGATGCACAAAGTCACAATACTTCTTGGCAGAGTACTCTGATTGCTTACCATGTCTCCAGACCCAAGTGTCAGGAGTTGCACTGTCAATATTTAAAGTTGCCATCATAGAAGTCAACTGATTGAGCTCCTGAAAAGCTAATTTAGACAGAGGCAAAGTGAACATCTGCTGAAAAATTCCACTCTAAAGGACTTCCAGGACAGAAAGATTCTTATGAAGGCCAAATGAAAATAGTCTAGGAAATCTGTCCTGAAGAGGAGTGCAATTATTGCCAATATGCCACTGATCAGACCAAAAAAACACAGTATCTCTTCTACTAACAGTAACAGAAGTGATTGCCCTAAATTTATCCATTAGCTTGCAAATATCCCTCCACCAGAAAGATCCACAGATGATTGTGTCATGAGGAACTCTCAGAAAATAGTATGAATCCCAAACCAAATGAACCCATGGCACATCAACTATGTTATAAAACTTATGGAGATGCTTAAGCAACAAAGCTTCATTCTGTAGCCCCAGGTTTAGAATGTCGAGTCCTCCCTTATCTTTAGGTCTACAAACCAAAAGTCAAGCTGGCAAGGAATGACCTTTCTCCTGACCATACTTTCTCCATAGGCATTGTCTGAATTCTTTCCAACTACTTCGAGATACCCTGAGGGATAGAAAGACTACATAGAAAGAAAATAGGTAGAGAAGAAATGACTGAATTAACTAGTTGCAGCCTACTACCTTGGGGCAAAAACCAAGAGCTGGCAGTAAGTCCCCTTTCCATGCAATCTACCAAAGGTAGAAGATCAATTATTTTAGGCTTGGTAGTACCCACTGGCAGACCTAAATAAGTAAAAGGCATTGAACCCAACTAACACACAAATTGTGCTGCTAAGTTGGCAGCAACAGCATCATTCACATTGATAGGGTACATGGAGGACTTGTGGAAGTTAATCTGTAGACCCGTGGCCATTGAGAAAGAACTGAGCACTACTTTAAGGGCCTCCAATTGAGAGCTATCAACATTCATAAAGAGCAAGGTATCATTAGCATATTGTACCACAGGATAATCAGGATCATGGGTGAGCAAAGGCAGTTTTATCAAACCCTAGTGCAGCAGATTATTAATCATTGTTGGCAAAAGATCAGCAGCAATAACAAAAAGCAAAGGAGAAATGGGGTCTCCTTGTTTTACACCACATTTGCATTTAAAATGATTCCCAGGCGCTCCATTCAACAAAACTAAGGAGGTTCAAGAGGATAGAAGTTGCTGAATCCAAGTAAACCATCTATTGTCAAAACCCTTTGCCACTAGTATCTTTATAATTGCATCATATTGTATTGAATCAAAAGCCTTTTCAAAGTCTAGATTTAGTAGAAGAATGGGTTTCTTTAATTGATTACACTGATGAATATACTCGAAAGTCCAAGCAAGACAATCGTGTATTATCCTAGATTTGATGTAACCATATTGGTTCTTATGTACACATTTGGTGATCTCCTCCTAAAACTTATTAACAGCAAGCTTGGTAAGGAACTTCATAACAACACTGGTGAGAGAGATTGGCCTAAAATCACCAACAGATTCAGGTGAATGCTTCTTTGGAATAAGGGTAATAAAGGCCTCATTGAGATTTTCCAAATGAGCAGATTCAGCACGAAACTCCTAAACCAACTTGATGAAGTCTCCAGAGATTATGTGCCAACATTTCTTTAAAAAAAGCCCATTAAAACCATCTGGCCCTGGTGCCTTATCAATGGGCATCTCCTTGATTACCATTTCAATTTCCTTAACCTCGTGAGGACCTCTAAACCCTGCACCTTTCGAATAGGAGATAGGATGGACCTATCCAAAATAATTTCCTTAACATAGCCCATTCTGTGTTTGAAGGAATGTAAAAATTCCTTGGCCATTGCGTCATGATCTGAAGTAATTGATCCATCAGAAACAAAATGATATCAATATATAACCATTAAAATTAAAACCATGCATTAAAATCCACTTTTAATCAGGTTCAATCTCCAGATTGTATAACCAGGAAACAAATTCATCTCTCATTTCCCCCTGGCAAGGTCCATAAACATTCACCAGAAACCATTGTTCATTATTATGTACAGATGTGAAACTAATAATCATACCAAACGGCTTCACTTCCATCAAAATACCATGAAAATCATCTGAACGCCACACTGTTGGAAGTCCACCAGAGGCTCCTCTCGAGGGAGATTCAATAAAATGATCGAAACCCGTAGGGCAAATACTTTTAATAAGCGCACGAGAACAAACAGAAAGCTTGGTTTCTTGCAAACAAACAACTGCACATTGGCTCTCAAGTACTTTTTCTCTGACCAAACGTTGTCGTGCATCAGAATTTAAACCTCTAACATTCCAACAGAGGATTTTCCAGCTATGCTTGGACACTTGATTCATTATTAACTAGATAAGAAGTAAACAAAAGTAGCATGACATTTTACAACTACAACTTGGAACTTACAGTTGTTTCAAACATGCATTTTGATATAAACAACAAACTAAACAGTAGTTGATGATAGGGAGTATGAGCAACTTAAACAGCAATTCAGGATAAAGGCTTTAGAAGGACTGCCTTACATTAACAATTAACACCGACTTTATAACACCCTTCTCCATGTCAAGGGAAGGATAACTCAAGAATTTCAGCACATAATCTTCGTCATAAGCATTGCCTGTACTCCACATTTTGTAGAGAGTAACTATAGATATGATAATAGTGGAAGGGATAGAGGATAATGAAGATAAGATGCAGATTGATGCTACATAATCAACTACCAACCCCCTTAAGTACAAGCATTACATGACAAAATGTACTGACAAGAGCAATGGGCTACACTTCTGCACTCACATTGTGTGTGTATTCAACTTTTTGTTAAGATTAAATATAGATCTGATAATTTTTTAGTAAATGGAGGGCGAGGGAGATAAGATTCAGAATTCTACACAATTAACCAATCCCTCCTTCCCATAATGTAAGAGTGTTTTGTACACTAGTCTACTATACAAAACGCCCTTATATTATGGGACAGAGGAAGTAGCTATTAATGTAAGTATAGTGATAGAAGACATTATGTCGTTACAAGAGGACTGCGGAGCTATACCTCTTCAAAAGCATTGGGTTGATTCTAAATTTATGTAAGAATCGATACAGATCTTATAATGTCCACCAGATGGAGGATAATGAGGCTAACATGTGCAGTGATGCTACATAATCAACCAACTATGAAAGTAAGTATGGTCATACAGGGCAAGAGGTACTCACAAGAGCAATGCAGTGGGCAGTATAGTTGCGAGATTCCTTGGTCCCTTGAGAATGAATGTTCTTCTGCAAATAGTTTTTGTACAAGTGAGACGGTAAGGCACATGCAGAAATGTAGTTCAAATTGTGATGTGATATGATAGACAGTACCTTGCGCTACAGACGAGACCAATGTGTAACAAGATTATTCCACTCACTGTCTAATAAATGTAGCATCGGAGACTTTACAGAAATTTCGTTTAAAGGCTTGCCATCGAAGTGCGCTCGCCTCAGGTAGGAATGATTGTTCATCCACGAGTGCTTGAAAAGCGCAACCAACACTTGCTCGTCTTGACTATCTAGTTTGGTCCTCGCCTATTTAAAAGAATGAAATCTCGTGTCTTCTGTCGGCAGAAACATATGCAGTAATTACCATGAATAAGATTAGTACATTACTTACGCGTAAGTTGCAAATGAAGATTGGAAATAGTTCTGTGTATGTGGTATAATTTCCATGAAGGAAAGATGCGCACAAAGGTCCTGAAAACAATATAAGCTTGGTCTTCTAAACTGGGAAGAAGTGGAACAGGGGTCCTATTTGCTGCAATTGGGGCTCTCTCTCGTTCGAAAAGGGATTTGGCAACTTGATTTGGTGTACTCTTTGCTGGAATGGGGGGTTTTGCATCGTAGAGCTGGAGATATGTCAACTGGCATCATAATACTGTTTGCTGCAGTTGGGGTGTGCTGAGTTGGGGCATCAAAGATGGCCAGTGTAGTAGGGCTAGAGTCTGCTAGAGTTGTGGCCGTGTTTTCTGAGTATGGTGATATTGCAACTACACCTATTAGGCTATATGATTTATCAGGCATCACTACCTTTTCCAAATACTTTATTCATGCTCCTCTGCGATCAGCAACCCCCTCTTCCTTTTGAAAGTCTGGTAGACAAGAACATCATTTGAATGGATAAATATGGTATAATGATAGATGGAATATGTAATGAAAATGGATAGGCAGGGCGTATTTGCATACATGATGTGTAAACTAAGCTAATGGCAGTGCAACAAAGTAGAAGCAATGCAAAGCATCTGTTGCAAGATATGTGCGACCAATATAACCTTGGAAAGTTAGAGCAAGCACCTTGATGGGTGAATAAGATTGGCATATCCCCCTGACTCCTCCACTAGGGAGTTACATTGACTTAGGTCTCCATCTAGCTCAGAATCATTAGTAGGATCATATTCTGAGCACGAATCTATAGGTGGAGAGCATTTGCATTGCATTGCATCCAGACTTGATTTCAGTCCCTTAATGCCAAGTTTGACAGCCATGGCATTGTTCTGCTTTATTCTCTTCATGCGCGCAATCTCATAATCATTATAATGATGTTCAGTATCTGAGATTCACGAAAACATAAAAAGTAGTAAAATTATTATGGAATGCATTGCGTATTTAACTCAAAGAGTGTCTCCCTACAAATCCATGCTTATACAAAGTCCATTCCCCAACCGTGCTGACCAGACCACTCACACAGAAATAAAAACCTATTATGTCTCTATAACAGGCAGACACACATTTCAAAACTAAATTAGGAACATTAAATCATGTCAAATTCTTACTTGAACAAATAAACTAAGGAATTATGAGTGGAAAAATCTTGAGCTTCAAGGGTGGAGTGCTGGTAGTGCGATACAAAGCAAGTAGGCAGATTGTATTCCATGTTATAGATCATAGTCTATATAAAAGGTGGCTATGATACTTTCTTTCTATACAATGCAGTGTACGTTGCCCACACATGATGGAAGAGATCACACAATGAAATACCATTCAGTCATGTTTTTAAAAAGGGTGGTCCACCCTAAAATAATATTGACAAAAAATATGACAAGGCAAGCATAGAGGTAGTAAATCAATCATTACTTGTGAGCTTACTAGGACAAGTATGCAGAATTGTAACTGCAGTAAGAGACCGTCCAAAATCTGAATCAAGAAGTTGGTCTAGCACTTATTGTTTGCAACTAATTACTGTGAATAACTGGATATCATGTCGAATGAGTAAGAAAGAAAAGTAAAATTGTCAACAAACCTGGCCCGCAGTAGTAATCTTGGTCAATGTCACTATGACCAACAATCCAACATGACTAGTGTCTGTTCCTAGGGCTGGAATTTTGAAACCCCCTGAACTTTACATACTAAAGATTACTGATATATCTGAACCATTAAGTGTTGGTAGCACTCAGTACACAACAAACCCTAATGACAGTCCTGCCTAATGAGTAGTGAATCAATTAGGAAATGTGTGACGGGGAATGGTTGCTGAATGTTGAGGACGTATCTCAGGATAAATATGGTTGGCTTAGTGGGTGTTGCACGCCTATGTCCTGAACGTATAGGGAAGGTAGGCACAGGGGCGCGCCCGGGCAACAGTGATGCTGTTGGGCGAGCGGCTCCTAACCTCCTGTTAGTCCGGCGTCTCCTCCTAGAGTCATGCCATACGGGTACGGTAGGTCACCCGCGAGGCAGGTAGCTGGGGGTGTGTAGAGATCGGAAGCGCATCATAACAGAGGGGAATCGAGGTCTAGGCCGACCCAAAATTCCAGGGTGGGCCGCGGCCCACCGTGGGCACCCTGTAGATCCACACCCTAGCGGCGTACATGCATTTTTGAAACTAAATTAGGAACATTTAGCTGGCCAAATAAACGACTCTGTTTTAATAATATCAGATTCATATTTGAACAACTAAGCTTGTTTAGCTTGATGGGTGGAGCGGTGCTATTATGACACGAAGCACGTAGGCTGATCCTATAGTGATCATAAAAGAAGGAAACCCTAAGCATGATCAATTAAACCCTATTAAGGTTGTGTCATGGCAGATTTAAAGCTGCAAACCGGATAAATGCTACTTAGCAACCATTGTTTGCTTCGAACTAAGAACTAAATTCTAAGAGCTGAAAAGATAGTACAGTAACCAAGTTACGATCTATTTTTTGGTTGAGATCAAAAATTTGAGCAGATATGAAGTAGTACCACCTCTCTTGCAGCGCCGTGTAGGCATCGGGGGTGTGATAGCTCTCAGTGGCATTGAAGCAGATTTGCGATGGTAGACGTGTGCATCGGGGGATAAGTCCTGTTGTGGTGGACGAGAAGGTCGTCAGAGCGGCCCCGGCAAGGAGGAAGATAGCGGCGATGATGCGAGAGGGCACAATGCAAGGCTCCAGGCCCGTCATCGTGGATTAGAAACATCCATCTCTAGCAGTGGACGACGCGGTCTTCGTAGGCGCTCCGACATGGTGGAGGACGGAGGCGATGGATGGGGTGGCGGACAAAGGAGGCTAGTGTGGGGATGGTGTTCTAGCGCATACAGTGTATGGATGGGAAAATGGAGGGAGAGGTACTGGGAACCATGTTTTTGGGACGCACATCTCAGAAATATGGGAAAGTTACGAACTTAGCCCCCGTTTAAAATTTGAACGTCTCATCGGTTGGGGATAGGACGGTAATCTCGCATTTCCCCAATATTTGCCCGGAGCGATTTCGGGCGAGGAGAGGGTGTTTGGGCACCCACAGTTGGTGCCCACGGTGTATGAACGTGGCCGACTAGTAGGGCAGTTATGTCATGTCTGAGTGAAGTTACAAACCTGCCCCTATTAAAAATATTAGCCTACATCGATTTTGGTCGAGTCGAGTTTGTTTTGCCGCCCACCGTGTATGAATGGGGAAATGGAGGGAGAGACGAAGGTCCTTCGGACGAGCTTGAATAAAATATGTTTTGCCGCCCACATTTGGCGCCCACCGTGTCTGAATGGGCTCTGAGGCGGTTGTGTCATGTCTAACTGAAGTTATTAACCTACGCCTACTAAGATCGGTTGAAATCAGGCCGATGGATTGTCCATGCAAGGGGTAGTCAGTAATTTCCATCTCGCAAACACTGGCTTCGGGCAGCCGACGTGGGAGTGGATATTTTGCCGCTTCTTTCAAATTTTGGGACAATAAGCATTCACGTTTACCCTAGCAACTAGATTCGAATCCATTTTGTATTCTTATATGAATCTTTATAAATCATTCTATGTTTTCTTATATATCTTCAAAAGCACAACAAAGATGTATTCAACTATCATATATGAACATGATTTACAAATGCCGATACTCGAATTCATAAGGTAGAATCCAGTTTAAGGTGAATTCAAATATTTGAAACCACTTTATTTTCAACTCAAGTGTTACATGTATGAGACACGCAACATATAGTGTACTCCATTTAGATATGTACACAAGCAATGTCTCAAGATTCAAAATACTAAGTCAATCAACCAATAATATCCAAAACTAACAAACATATAAACACTTATAGAGTATATGGATCAATAACATCAACTAACATACATAAGCAAGGCCGCTGCACTTTTTTGCTAGAAGAGCATCATTTTTATAGCAAAGCTAGTACGACATCTTGGACCTTTCAGATGCGTACCACTTAAGGACCATCTATACTAGTATTATTATCGCTGAATGCACATTCAACCGGATTGGCATATTTTTTGTTCTGGCATAGCAATCAAAATGAAATGTCTCAGAGTCTTGTCAATTAATATAGACTCATGCTAAAAAAATTACAAACCAAAAAAACAAATTACAATTATTACATGATATCTAAAACAAATGGTTTGATCAATTACATGAACAAACAACACAAATGTTATTCGACGATGGAAAAACATTTCACCTATGATTTACCAATTGGGAATTTCATTTCCTTTTTTGCTTCAGGACCTTAACAATGCGGTCAGTCTCAGCTTGCTTCTTTTGAAATCAACCAAATATTTAATGGTTTTCTTGAGTACTGCTTGTGATTGTGTCGTTTGCTTCCTCAACATGTTAGCTTCATCTCTAAGTGCAAAAGCAGAATCTCTTTCTACCAATAATTTAGCCTCTAGAGCATCAGTAGTTGGCAATTCATGATGCACGATTGGGCCGGTGCCACTGTTGTGAGATGATACAATGTCCATGGGGACCTCGCTCTTTGATCTTGGGCTAACATGTTTTTCCATTAAAGTTCCGATTGGATTTCGAAAAGTTGAAGTTAGCAAAACATCTCAACTGGGAGTTAGAACAGCAAACCAGTTAAACAAACAAGGAATCAAAGAGTTTCGATTGGATGCTGAAAAGTAGTTATTAACATCATTGTACCCGGTTGTAGCAGCAAAGAAGTTAAACAAACAAGTTTTGCAAAAGGTACCTGTTGTGGAATTGGAGTTCCTCTTGGATCCTAAAAAGTTGAGTAGCCAGTAACGTGATTAGAGCAACCGGTTGCAGTAGCAAAGCAGTTAAACAAACATTTTTTGTAAAAGGAACCTGTTGTGGCATTGGAGTTTTTCTTGGATCCTGAAAAGTTGAGTAGTCAGTAACTTGATTAGAGCAACAAGTTGCAGCTGCAAACCTGTTACACCAATATTTTTTTGAAAATGTACCTGCTGTACCATTGGACTTCAAATTGGATCCTGAAAACTTGAAGTTGGTAAGATGATTACAACAACAAGTTACAACAGCAAACCTATTACACAAATAAATTTTTGAAAATGTACCTGCTATGCAATTGGACTTCCAATTGGATCTTGAAAAGTTGAAGTTGGTACGATGATTATAGCAACAAGTTACAGCAGCAAACCAGGTAAAAAAGGAAGATTTTGAAAACATACATGTTGTGCCAACGGAGCTTCAGTTGGATCCTGCAAACTTGAATGTTAGCAATCATAAATAAAGTGTTGCAAGAGCCATAGGAAACTAACATCAAATTAGTAAAACTAGCCAATTTTGGCAACATATTTAATTACACGTGAACTAGTAAAACTAACAAGTTCTTGGCAACGTATTACAGTAACAAGTCGGTACCGTTTACCAGCAACACATACATCTGTAAATTTCTTTGATGTATATGTATGTATATATATATATATATATATATATATATATATATATATATATATATATATAT
>LR738714.1:371144517-371178906 GCA_902687465.1 Secale cereale | reverse complement strand
TAATTACACGTGAACTAGTAAAACTAACAAGTTCTTGGCAACGTATTACAGTAACAAGTCGGTACCGTTTACCAGCAACACATACATCTGTAAATTTCTTTGATGTATATGTATGTATATATATATATATATATATATATATATATATATATATATATATATATATATATATGTGTGTGTGTGTGTGTGTGTGTGTGTGTGTGTGTGTGTGTGTGTGTGTGTGTGTTAAAAAGGCGTTGTCCCTCATATAAACCTGACAGTTGTGTGTCAATGAACATGCAAACATTACTAGTGCTACAAGTGATAACAGGTAACCATTTAAACAAATAGGATACCAGAACATAAATTACACATGAATGTTGTTGCACCCTTAAAGTACATATGACCATCTATCTACGTGCTTAAGTAGCTATTTAAGATTAGGCAAAAAGGTAATTCTTAACAGTAAGTATCAAACACATAGATAGGCGCAATCTATAATTGGATTAACAGCTATGGCATTATGTAGTCAGTAGCAAACTAAATTAAGCCAAGCAACGTAATTGAATAATTTTGCAATCAATGGCTAACTAAAATTCCGAGAAGCAGGTAACTGAACTTACGCTAGCTCTTTGTACAGGCACACTGCAACTTCTTTTCGCTTACAAGGTTCTACGAAGGAGTCCTTGGCATCAATTGCTTGGATACGCAGTCCCAACACTTCTTTCTTCCCACACTGCATTGGTAAGTCAATTGGTTAATCTGATAAGATGATGCGTCCTTGATATGTTATATGAGCAGGGGTTGTCATACTATTGTAGCAACACACATCACACTTACTTTTACTAGTATATTTCATGCGATTACATTTGGCATATCGAGATCTAAGGAATCTACAATAGGATGAAAAGACTGGCATCTTTCACATTATGGGTGAACTCAGTTCATAGAAACAAGAAATTCAACCATTCCGTGCGTAAATCAAAAGCGCCACTAGAATATTTTTCACTACCCCAATAATACACGCAAAAAGGGGCTACACCATTGTAGGGGCTGGTACGAGCGGCCACCTTGGGTGGGTGGAAAGAGCGCACCTACTTTGAGTCGTCCAGGTTGGCCCAGGCTAGTTTCGTTCGTCCCAGTGCACGGGCAGGCTAAAAACTGAAGAAAAATGTTTCAATTTGGATGGGCCAATAACATAAGTGCAAGTCAGGCCCAATAGCATGCTCGCGGCCCAAACGAGCGCCTCACATATCAATCGAAAACAGGAAAATCCCCAATTTGTTCGCTCCAGCCTCTAGTCTCGTTCGCTCCTAACCTAGCCACCACCAGACAAATCGACACAACACTTCCTTGCACCCTTTTGGTTGCTGGTCGCCAAGCTTCAAGCGAATGGAAGGACAAGAAGATGAAGATATGATACGTCTCCAACATATCCATAATTTTTTATTGTTTCACGCTATTATATTATCTATTTTGGAAGTAACTTATTAACCTAGAGCCCCAAGCCAGTTTCTGTTTTCTCCTTGTTTTTGAGTTTCGTAGAAAAGGAGTATCAAATGGAGTCCAAACTGAATGAAACTTTGCAATGATTTTTCTTGGACTAGAAGACATCCAAGGGACTTGGAGTCCAAGGCAGAGGAGCCTCGAGGCGGCCACAAGGGTGCAGAGCATGCCGCTACCTTGTGGGCCCCTCGTAGCCCCCCTGACCTACTTCTTTCGCCTATATATTCTCATATATTCCATTGACCCTAAAGGGGGCATCGAAACCAGTTTTCCACCGCCGCAACCTTCTGTCTCTATGAGATCCCATTTGGAGGCCTTTTCTGGTACTTTGTCGGAGGGGGATTCAACCATGGAGGTCTTCTTCATCAACACCATTTCCCTTCTGATGAAGCGTGAGTAGTTTACCGCAGACCTACGGGTCCATAGCTAGTAGCTAGATGGCTTATTCTCTCTCTTTCATTCTCAATACCATGTTCTCCTCGATGTTCTTGGAGATCTATCTGATGTAATCTTATTTTGCGGTGTGTTTGTCGAGATCCGATGAATTGTGGAGTTATGATCAGCTTATCTATGAATATTATTTGAATCTTTTCTGAATTCTTGTATGCATGATTTGGTATCTTATTATTCTCTTCGAACTATCAGTTTTGTTTGGCCAACTAGATTGGTTTTTCATGCAATGGGAGAAGTGCTTTGCTTTGGGATCAATCTTGCGGTGTCCTCACCCAATGACAAAGTAGGGGTAGTAAGTCATGTATTGTATTGCTGCCATCGAGGATAAAAAGATGGGGGTTTCATCATATTTCTTGAGTTAATTCATCTACATCATGTCATCTTACTTAAGGCGTTACTCTGTTCTTCATGAACTTAATACTCTAGATGCGGAATCGTTTTGATCGATGTGTGGAGTAATAGTAGTAGATGCAGACAGGAGATAGTCTACTTGACACGGATGTGATGCCTATATTGCATAATCATTGTCTAAGATATCGTCATAACTTTGCATTTTTCTATCAATTGCTCGACAGTAATTTGTTCACCAACCGTATTATTTGCCGTCAAGAGAGAAGCCTCTTACGAAACCTATGGCCCATGGGTCTATTTTCCATCATATTAGTTTCCGATCTACTATTTTACAATCTTTTACTTTCAAATCTATAAACCAAAAAACCCCAAAAAATATTTTATATTTTGTTTATCTATCTCTATCAGATCTTGCTTTTGCAAGTGACCCTGAAGGGATTGACAACCCCTTTATCGCGTTAGGTGCAAGTTGTTTGATTTTTTGTGCAGGTATTGGTGATTTGCGCGTTCATCTCCTACTGGATTGATACCTTGGTCTTCAAACTGAGGGAAATAGTTATCTCCACTTTGCTGCATCACCCTTTCCTCTTCAAGGGAAAAACCAACGCAAGCTCAAGAAGTAGCAGGAAGAATTTCGGGCGCCGTTGCTGGGGAGATCTACGCCAAATCAAGACACACCAGATACCCATCATAAAACTCTCATCTCTTGCATTACATTATTTGTCATTTGCCTCTCGTTTTCCTCTCCCCCACTTCTAAAATGATTTTTGAGAAGATTTGCCTTTCTCATTTGCCTTTTTGTTCGCCCTTTTTCCGTTCATCTTTTTGTTTGCTTGCTCGTTTATTGGATCTCTTATCTCGCTTTCATGGCTAGTCCTCCCATCATCGTTACTAGTCCCGATAATGAGGTCCTTAATTTTAAACAAAGGGAGGGAGAAACTTTAAAGGATTCTTGGCATAGAATTTGCAATGCTCAAAATAGATCTACTCGAAAGCAATCTACTACCGTTCTCCTCCGCAATTTTTTTGTGGGCATTACTCCTTGGAATAGATATCTTCTAGATACCATTACCGGCAGAAACTTTCTGGGGAGCCATACTTTTTATTCTTGTAATGCTTTGATAGATCTGTTAGGACCACCACCTCTTTTGGTCAATGGAACTGCTTTAACTTTGGAACAAGTTATGCAAAGGCTTGATACTATTGAAAATAAAATTGCTAGTGTTGATTTGAGTGAAAACTTGGATAAAAAGATTAATAACCAAATCACTCAATATGGATCCAATGTAGGAGTTACTTTAAAAAGTCTTAAGGAGAAGGAACCCATAGTTAATGAAAAGATGGATCAAGATTTTGCTAGAATTGGCAAATTAGAAGATATTATTACCAACTTAGGTTGTGACTTTAAGTTCCTCCGTTAAAACAACTCAAGATTTTCCTTCCACTAAAGCTAAAAATTTTGTTTATGTTCCTAAGAATAAGGGTGAATCTTCTAGTAAAGGTAACAAAGATCTCAAAACAATAAGTGTTCACCCTACCTTTTTCAATATAGTTAAGGGACCAATTGCCACAAGCAAATTTCCTGATCTCTTGCCTAGAAGTTTGATGATTGATAAAAACAAAGAATATCCTAAGGCTTCTAAGTGTGCAATCAAAGAATTGCATACCAAAGATGACACTACTTAGATATATGATTTATGCCTAGCTAAGGGCATTAAGCAATAGCGCTTGTTGGGAGGCAACCCAATTTTATTCTTGTTCTTAACTTTTTGGTCTTGGTTTGCTTTGAATTTTTCATCTAACCTCTGGTTAGAGAAGTTTTTAAAGTTTTAGTTAGTGTTTGTTCCAAGTAAGACCTTTGGGATGATTTGGAAGATAGTAGACTGGTTGTGCTGAAAAATAGAAACTTTTGCGTCCAGTATTAGAATTGTTTCTGGTTACTGGAGCGTGCTAAATTCTTGAATTGTTTACACGTTTCTTATCTACAAATTGCCCATGTTTTCCTAGTTTTTCTGAATTTTTGGAATAACAAAAGTTTTACATCAATTCACATCTTTGTAGACTGTTTTGTTTTTGACATATTCTATTTTTATTGTGGTGTTTGCTTATTTTGATGAATCTATGGCTTGTACCGGGGGGTATGAACCATGGAAAAGTTGGAATACAGTAGATATTATACCAATATAAAATAAGAATGAGTTCACAACAGTACCTACAAGTAGGGACTGAATTTTTTTTACTAACGGATCTCATGAGTTTTCTGTTGAGTTTTGTGTTGTGAAGTTTTAAAGTTTTGGGTAAGCATTGATGGACTATGGAATAAGGAGTGGCAAGAGCCTAAGCTTGGGGATGCCCAAGTCACCCCAAGGTAATATTCAAGGACAACCAAGAGCCTAAGCTTGGGGATGCCCCGAGAAGGCATCCCCTCTTTCGTCTTCGTCTATCGGTAACTTTACTTGAGGCTATATTTTTATTCACCACATGATATGTGTTTTGCTTGGAGCGTCATGTATGATTTTAGTCTTTTATTTTTAGTTTGCCACAATCATCCCTGTTGTACACACCTTTTGAGAGGGACATGCTTGAATCATGATTTATTAGAATACTCTATGTGCTTCACTTATATCTTTTGAGCTAGGCAATTTTGCTCGAGTGCTTCACTTATATCTTTTTAGAGCACGGCGGTGGTTCTATTTTATAGAAATTGTTAAATTATCTTGCTTCATTTATAATATTTTGAGAGTCTTTAAACAACATGGTAATTTGTTTAGGTTATGAATTTAGTCCTAATATGATAGGCATCCAAGGGAGATATAATAAAAACTTTCATATATAGAGCATTGAATACTATGTGAAGTTTGATTCGTTGCAGTTGTTTTGAGATATTAAGATGGTGATATTAGAGTCCTGCTAGTGTGTAATTGTGGATTGTTAGAAATACTTGTGTTAAAATTTTGTGATTCTCGTAGCATGCACGTAAGGTGAAATGTTATGTGATGAAGTCAGAGCATGATTTATTTATTGATTGTCATCCTTTGTGTAAAGCTCGGGATCACGCGATGGTTAACTCCTACCAACCCTTCCCCTAGGTGCATGCGTCTATTGCTTTGTTTTCGATAGCAAATATTTTTTTGCAATAAGTATGTGAGTTCTTGACTAATGTTGAGTCCATGGATTATACACATTCTCACCCTTCCACCATTTCTAGCCACTCTAGTACCGCGCAACTCCCACCGATGCATTCAACCACCATACACCCTTCCTCAAAACAGCCACCATACCTACCTATTATGGCATTTCCATAGCCATTCCGAGATATATTGCCATGCAACTTCCACCATTTCGTCATATGAGTTTTCACCTTGAGTTGTAATCTTTGAGTTGTAAGTAAATAAATGTGTGATGATCATCATTAATAGAACATTGTCCCATGTGAGGTTATCAAAATAAAAGAGGCCAAAGAAGCTCAAATAAAAAAGAGAGGACAAAGAGGCCCAATAAAAAAGAGAGAAAAAGAGAGAAGGGACAATGTTACTATCATTTTACACACATGTGCTTCAAAGTAGAACCATGATCTTCATGATAGAGAGTCTCCTATGTTGTCACTTTCATATACTAGTGGGAATTTTTCATTATATAACTTGGCTTGTATATTCCAATGATAGGTTTCCTCACATTGACCTAGGTCTTCCTAAGCAAGCGAGTTGGATGCACACCCACTTAGTTTCCTTTTGAGCTTTCATAAACTTGTAGTTCTAGTGCATCCGTTGCATGGCAATCCCTACTCACTCACATTGATATCTATTGATGGGCATCTCCATAGCGCGTTGATACGCCTAGTTGATGTGAGGCTATCTCCTTCTTTTTGTCTTCTCCACAACCACCATATTCCATTCCACCTATATTGCTATGTCCATGGCTCACGCTCATGTATTGCGTGAAGGTTAAGAAAGTTTGAGAATAGTAAAGTGTGAAACAATTGCTTGACTAATACTGGGGTTGTGCATGATTTAATACTTTGTGTGATGAAGATAGAGCATAGCCAAACTATATGATTTTGTAGGTATAACTTTCTTTGGCCATGTTATTTTTAGAATACATGATTGCTTTATTAGTATCCTTGAAGTATTATTGTGTTTATGTCAATATTAAACTTTTGTTTTGAATCTTATGGATCTGAACATTCATGCCACACTAAAGAAGGATTACATGGATAAATATGTTAGGTAGCATTCCACATCAATTTTTTTGTTTTTATTATTTACCTACTCGAGGACGAGCCGGAATTAAGCTTAGGGATGCTTGATACGTCTCCAACGTATCTATAATTCTTTATTGTTTCATGCTATTATATTATCTATTTTGGAAGTTTTATATGCATTAATATGCTATTTTATACTCCCTTCGTCCCAAAATAAGTGACTCAATTTTGTACTAAAGTTAGTACAAAGTTGAGTCATTTTTTAGTCACTTATTTTGGGACGGAGGGCGTATTATTTTTGGGACTAACTTATTAACCTAGAGACCAGTGCGAGTTTCTGTTTTTTTCCTTGTTTTTGAGTTTGGCAGAAAAGGAATATCAAACGGAGTCCAAACAGAATGAAACTTTACGATGATTTTTCTTGGACCAGAAGACATCCATGGGACTTGGAGTCCAAGTCAGAGGAGCCTCAAGGTGGCCACAAAGGTGGAGGGCGCGCTCCTACCTTGTGGGCCCCTTGCAGCCCCCCTAACCTACTTCTTCCACCTATATATTCTCAAATATTCCAGAAACCTTGGAGGGGCATTGAAACCACTTTTCCACCGCCCAACCTTCTGTACCCGTGAGATCCCATCTGAAGGACTTTTCCAGTAATCTGCCGGAGGGGGAATCAACCACGGAGGGCTTTTTCATCAACATCATTGCCCTTCTGATGAAGCGTGAGTAGTTTACCGCAGACCTACGGGGCCATATCTAGTAGCTAGATGCCTTCTTCTCTCTCTTTGATTCTCAATACCATGTTCTCCTCGATGTTCTTGGAGATCTATCCTATGTAATCTTATTTTGCGGTGTGTTTGTCGAGATCCGATGAATTGTGGATTTATGATCAGCTTATCTATGAATACTATTTGAATCTTTTCTTAATTCTTATATGCATGATTTGGTATCTTATTATTCTCTTCGAACTATCGATTTTGTTTGGCCAACTAGATTGATTTTTCTTGCAATGGTAGAAGTGCTTTGCTTTGGGATCAATCTTGTTGTGTCCTCACCCAGTTACAAAGCAAGGGTAGCAAGGCACGTATTGTATTGTTGCAATCGAGGATAAAAAGATGGGGTTTTCATCATATTTCTTGAGTTAATTCCTCTACATCATGTGTCTTACTTAAGGCGTTACTCTGTTCTTCATGAACTTAATACTCTAGATGCGGAATCGTTTTGATCGATGTGTGGAGTAATAGTAGTAGATGCAGACAGGAGATAGTCTACTTGACACAGACGTGATGCCTATATTGCATAATCGTTGTCTTAGATATTGTCATAACTTTGCGCTTTTCTATCAATTGCTCGACAGTAATTTGTTCACCAACCGTATTATTTGCATTCAAGAGAGAAGCCGCTAGTGAAACCTATGGCCCCCGGGTCTATTTTCCATCATATTAGTTTCCGATCTACTATTTTTCAATCTTTTACTTTCCAATCTATAAACCAAAAAACCCAAAAAATATTTTATCTTTTGTTTATCTATGTCTTTCAGATCTTGCTTTTGCAAGTGACCGTGAAGGGATTGAAAACCCCTTTATCCCATTGGGTGCAATTTGTTTGATTGTCTGTGCAGGTATTGGTGATTTGTGCGTTCATCTCCTACTGGATTGATACCTTGGTTCTCAAACTGAGAGAAATACTTATCTCTACTTTGTTGCATCACCCTTTCCTCTTCAAGGGAAAAACCAATGCAAGAGCTCAAGAAGTAGCAAGATCCAACCCTGTGTGTAGCTAGTGTGGGAGGTAGCGGCGGCAACACGGACTTGGCATCGAGCTTGCGCAAATGGACTGTTGCATTTTGCAAGAGCAGCATGCGCAACGAGCATGTACATCACATCGATGATTATATCTAATTCAACTGTTCAATTTCTGGCCAATAGTTAAACCTGACGGTGTTCTAAAACTGTTTGTATGTACGGAATCTATAAGGAAATGAAACCAAATTCTGCTTATTTTATAACTCCCCCAATCAATACTGGACTGACTGAACCTGATGTGTTTAATCAAGTTTCCGCTGCAAACATACAACCTCATGTTGTTCTTGAGCCTGAAGTGTCTAATGAACAGACTACTAATGAAGGATTTGATGCAAACATTTTACATGCTCCCGGTGATGAACATATAGTTTCTAATGAGGGATCTAATGCAAGCATTTTTCAAGCTCCCATTGAAGGATTTAGTGTCTAATGATGATCTGCTATGTTGAGAGAGAGAAAGAGATTTGCAGGATTTGATGACCAGCAAATTATAGTACATTTTCATGCTTGAGGCCATCTTCCAGAAACTCCACGTATCATGACAACCTAGCATAAATACTTTTCTAATATGTTGTTTGAAACTATTGGCATACTTGTGCAGGATATATATATTGATATGCAGTTTGCGCACCAGTTGTAGGTGCAATTACACTTGGATATTTTCGGTCAGAGAACGAATTATTCGAGCAGGTATAGTCCATGTTAGTAGTCCTTATACACCATGTGGCATTTTGTGTTTTTTGGTGCTTACATCATTTAGTGTTTTATAATCTGGAACCAATTTGGAGCATTAGCTGGTTTTCAAAGTGCATGTTGCTTCACATTTCTCAAGCTATGTTGATTTATAGAGTGCAAGTGCCTTCATATTTTTTAAGTTAATTTTTCTCCCCTGGTAACTTGAATTCGTGGATCCACCACTGCACACAAATCATACACGCATGATAGTATGAATTAAATGAAATGCATGGACTTACACTAGCTTGTTGTACATGCTCACTACATCTCTGCTTGTGCTTGGGATGTTCCATGTACAAGTCCATGTTACCACTTGCTTGGATGTGCAGGTCTTGTGCTCCTTGCACCCCCTCTACATTTTTGACATGGCAAATGGTTGATCAAATGAGAGGAATTGACCTTGCTATTGTATAGGAGGACATGTACTTACAAGGTTATACCGGCATGCAGGATGTGTAGCAGATCCCGTAGCGCCGTCATGCTTCGCTAAAAAATGGTTTCGCTTGTTTCAGATGATATCTCCAGAAGAAATAAGAGTTAAAGTCAGAGTTGCATAGGCGTGTAAGCTAAGAGAGCAGTAAAAGGATATCCAAACATCGTCGGAACAGTGCACAAGGGAGTGACGTGTGGATACTGATGACCCACAAGTATAGGGGATCAATCGTAGTCCTTTCAATAAGTAAGAGTGTCGAACCCAACGAGGAGCAGAAGGAAATGACAAGTGGTTTTCAGCAAGGTAATGTCTGCAAGCACTGAAATTGTCGGTAACAGATAGTTTGATAGCAAGATAATTTGTAACAAGCAAGTAATTGTAACGGTAAATAGTATGCAGCAAGGTAGCCCAATCCTTTTGTGGCAAAGGACAGACCAAGACAGTTTCATATAATGAGCAAAGCGTTCTTGAGGAGACACAAGAATTTCATCCAGTCACTTTCACCATGTTGGTTCGATTTGTGTTCACCGATTTGATAATTTCATATGTGGGTGGATCGGTGCTTAGGTGTTGTTCTTACTTGAACAAACCTCCTACTTATGATTAACCCCCTTGCAAGCATCCGCAACTACGATAAAAGTATTAAGATAAAATATAACCATAGCATTAAACATTTGGATCCAAATCGGTCGGTTACGAAGTAGCGCATAAACTAGGGTTTAAGCTTCTGTCACTCTAGCAACTCATCATCTAATAACTACTCCACAATGCATTCCCTTAGGCCCAAATATGGTGAAATATCATGTAGTCGACGTTCACATGACACCACTAAGGGAATCACAACATACATATCATCAAAATATCGAACACCTATCAAGTTCACATGATTACCTGCAACAAGATTTCTCCCGTGACCTCAAGAACAAAAGTAACTACTCACAAATGATAAAGATGCTCAAGATCAGAGGGGTATTAAATAGCATAATGGATCAGAACATATAATCTTCCACCAAATAAACCATATAGTAATCAACTACAATATGTAATCACCACTACTAGTCATCGACATGTACCAATCTGAGGTTCCGATACAAAGATTGAACACAAGAGATGAACTAGGGCTAAGAGGAGATGGTGATGTTGAAGATGTTGTTGAAGATTTGCCTCCCAAAGATGAGAGGGTTGTTGGCGATGACAATGATGATGATTTCCCCCTACGGGAGGGAGGTTCCCCCGGCGGAATCGCTCCACCGGAGGGAAAACATGCTCCGTCCCGAAAATCCACTCCTCATTATTTTCTAGGTCAAAATGACTTATATACTTGAATATGGGCACCAGAGGTGGGCCGAGGTGGGCACAACCGACCAGGGCGCGCTTGGGGGCACTAGTGCCTAGGTCGGTTATGCCCACCTGGTGGGCCCCCTCTGGTACTTATTTGTTCCTATATTCATCATATATTACAAAATAATTCTCCATAAATTTTCAGCTCATTTGGAGTTGTGCATAATAGGTGGCCCGACGTAGCTTTTTCAGGTCCAGAATCCCAGTTCCCGGTATTCTCCCTCTTTGTGTAAACCTTTCATTTTATGAGAGATAAGGCATTATAATTACTCCATAAAGCATTATTATGCCTAAAAACATGATAAATAACAACAAGAAAACACGATTTAAAATGGACGTATCAACTCCCCCATGCTTAGACCTCGCTTGTCCTCAAGCGAAAAAACGAAATCGAAAAACATGTCCACATGCTTAGAGAGAGAGAGGTGTCGATAAAAAAAATACGGACATAGAAGCATCATGCATAATATTGTAACAACAACAAAGTTTATTATAACACATTACCATATAGTTTTATCATAGAACTTCTTATGCAGAAGTAACAATTCATCACAATATGGAAGTAGAAGCATAAATCCTATTGAAAACCAACGAACTATGTTCTCAGTCAACTTTGCAACTACAATTCATCATGTTTTCAGGAAGGGTCTCGTATCGGAGCCTTTAGGCAAGTCGACATACTCAACCATCATATAGTCTTCTATGATCGCTAACACTCACCGCATACCCATGAACAAAAAGTTTCAACCGGACACATAGAAAGATAGGGGCTTATAGTTTTGCCTCCCAACGTATTCACCTCAAGGGTGATTTCAATAATAATAACTCATGCTCACCCATACCCAACTTGATATATGTGCCTAGATCTTTCCTCACCACATGATGCTTGCAAAAGAAGAAAAATAAAAAGGAATGGGGAAGAATACTTTGACTCTATCATAAAAGTAAAAGGTAGGCCCTTTGCAGAGGGAAGCAGAGGTTGTCATACACTTTTTGGTTTGCATGCTCAATCTCTTAGTGCAAAAGAACATCACATTATATTGCCCCTTGTGATAGCAACCTTTATTATGCAGCCTATCACTTTTATTATGTTTCCATCACAAGTTCGTAGAACGCTAAATTTTCTTTACACTAAATGATTCAACATATTTAGAAGCAAATTTTATTTCCTTATTGCACCAATGACAACTTAATTAAAAATATTTTGGATTTAAGGGTTTCTGGATGCATAAGTAGTATCTCTACTTAGTGTAGAATTTTTGGCTAGAAAAGATATTTAGCAAGCACCACATGTTAAAGGATCTATGCCAATATAACTTGTATGTGAATATTAACAAACATAGGACATTCATTGTCTTCCTTGTCTAACGTCAACAATTTTGGCATATAATATTTTGGTGGGGGATCACAATCATAAAAGATGTCCAAGATAGAGTATTTGCATGTGAATCTTCCCTCCATTAGTAATTCTTTCATGAATTGCATCATTGGCCAATACTATGTTTGTCAATCTCCAATAATTTTTACTACTTATACTTTTCCTTATGTGATGGCATTACTTCAAATAAGATTAGCATATGATCTTTTTCATTTATTTTCCTTTATTTTGATTGGAACATAAAAGCAAAGAAGGCAAAACTTGAACTAAGCTTTATTATATATCTCGCACACCATTACATAGATAGGTAGATCGATCACTAAAAAAACTCTCCAAGAAAGATCAAACTGAACTTTAATTCAACTAATGCAAAAGATAACTAAAGATTGAACTAAGATAAATAAAGGCAAAAGATGTGGTGTGACAGGATACCGGGGCACCCCCCCCCAACCTTGGCACAAGCCAAGGGGGGTGCCCATACCCTGAACTCAAGTCTCTTTTGGTGGTGAAGAAGGTGATGGTGGTAGTGGTGATGAGGTAACTAGCTCGTCCAACTTGCGTCGGAGGCTAAAGTTGGCCTCCCTTAGATCTTCATTCTCCATCTCGAGTTTTAATATCTTCTTGCATAGTGCTTCCTTGCTTTCATGTAGGAAATGAGGAGGGGTAGGCTCGTTTTCATCCTCCTCATCTGTGAACCATACATATGGGAAGGTCTTCTTAAAAACATTCAGATCCAGAGGTTGTTGAGAAATAGGGCTCTCCTCCTCTGAGTCTTGGGACGACATAATTTTAGAACTGTAATAAAATAGCAAGAAAGAAGAACAGAGGATTTCTCCGCGATACGGTGGTTACTAGGTTCGGGGAGCATATAAAGATTTTTTTATCTTGAGGGACAAGCAAACGGAAGAAAAACGGAGTCTGGAAGGTACCCGAGGTGGACACAACACACCTAGGCACGCCTGGCGCTAGGCGTGCCCTGGTGTCTTGTTCCCACCATGGTGGCCTTCCTGGTTGTTTCTTATTTTCCTAATTTTTGTAATATTCCGAAACTGATAAAAAATATTGTTGCGGATTTTTCGGAGTCCATTTACTTACTGCATCACGACCTCCCTTTTTTCATGATTCTAGAGTGTTCCGAAAGGTTTCTTTTATGTGTTCCTCTGGTGCATGGTTTGGATAACATTACTTTCAACATTAATAGGCGTACCTGAGATATAATGTCTAATTCTTTGAGCATTGACCACCTTCGGGTTAGTACCTTCGGCATTATTCTTTTTTGATAGCTCTAGAACAATAAACATCTTCGATAATATATGGTCCTTTCCATTTAGAGAGAAGTTTTCCTGCAAAGAATCTGAAACGAGAGTTGTACAAATAGTAGTGACAATTGGATCAACATTGTAAATAATAGTTTCCTCTTTAGACATTGTCGATTTTCTTTAATTTCTTCTTAAATAGGAGGATGATATTTAAACCACTTCTCCTTAGGGAGATCAACATGAGCAGCAAATGATTCACAAAAAGAGGCTGTTATCTCAGAGTTAAGTCCATATTTAGTGCTAAACTTTTAAAAAGCATCAGTATTGATAAAATATTTAACACAATCAAACTCAAGCCTAATACCTGACTCTTTACCTTTGTCAAGGTCCCAATCTTCAGAGTTGTGTTTAATTCTTTTTAAGGGTTCACACCTAAATTCAATAGTCTTCTTCATAAAAGAATGAGTACAAGAAGTATCCAGCATGGATTGATCATTACGAGAAAACTGAGCATGAAAGTTTCGAATAATAATTTCTCTCGAGATCTCATGATTGGGGCATGAATATAACATTGACTTAAGCCTCCCCCAAGATAGAGCGATACTTTCTCCTTCACGAGGCCAACAAATTCCAAGATCCAATATCATCACATAGCCTATACCATGCCAATGATTTTACCTTCAAATATAAAGGGAAAACCTTCTTCTTAGCTTCATCTCCGGGTAAACCTGCAAGCTTAAATAATCCACAAATTTTATCCACATATATCAAGTGCATATCAGGATGTACAGTTCCATCTCATTCATAAGGATTAGCTAGCAGTTGCTCTATCATACCCGAAGGAATTTCATAGCCAATATTTTCAGTAGGTGCAGTAGGTTGAGGTGCAACTAATTGTGCTTCCACTCGAGGTGAAGATACCCTGAACAACCCCTCAAAGGATCACTACAAAAGAATACACTTCCGTGATGATACGTGTTTGTCACAGGTGGCGGGCCGGCCCACGGCAAGCCTGTTAACGGCATGTTCGCATATAGCCCATGTACAGCCCGCTAACCCAGGGCCCATTTATGGCCTATCCGAATTAGGCCCAGTAATGTCATTTGGGTCGTCCAATATAAATCTAGCCCGTTTTAACTTCCGGCCCATGTATGGCCCATGACGTCTTTCGGCCCATATGAGGCCCTTATTACTCTCGGCCCATTAACGGCCCGTGGTAAAACTGGCCCGTAATGAACAGTGTGTCACTTTATACCCATTAACGGCACGTGGTGAAACTGGCCCGTAATGAACAGTGTATCACTTTATACCCATTAACGGCCCATTATTCCGTTGGGCCGATTCTAGCCCATGTTATCTTTCAGCCTTCTCGGGGCCCATTTATTCTTGGGCTCATTTCCACATTCGTTTACTTACGGCCCGTTAATGTCATTTTCTTCTTGTGGGCCAAATTCATCCCGTGGTGACAGTCGGCCCGTTTGTGGCCCGTTAGTACGTCGGGCCGTTTTCATAGCGTCATCAAAATACGGACGATTAACGACGGCTTGTTATGGTCGGCCCATGAACGGACGATTTCAACTCTAGCCCATTTATGGCCATAATGTGGTCTGTGATTGGCCCATGTTTGGCCAACCGATCATACGGCCCGTAGAAGGCTCATTGATGATACGGCCCATAGAAGGCCCATTGTGTCTACAGCCCATATAAGGCCCATTGTTTCTTCGCCACGTAGAAGGCCCATTGTTTTTTTGAAAGAAAGAAGGCCCATTGTTTCTATGGCCCTTAGAAGGCCCATTGTTTCTACGTCCCGTAGGAGGCCCATGTTGACTACAGCCGGTGGGCATCAAAGTTCGCCACCAGTGCAAATATAGGGAACACCCTACACTATACAAAAATGGCTTGCTATTTTCTTCAGCCGGTGGCTGCACGTTAAGAACAAATTTTGTATCGCACCAAAACAAATTACAACTATAAAACAAAAGGAAGGTTGGCATAAAAGTTAACAGTCTAGCAGATAAATGCACCACCAGAAGTTCAGAAGCTCAGTTCATTTGACCCGACTGTTACGTTTTCATGCTGTATTATCCGATGGAGCACCATAACCTTCACCTGCAGTTCTCCTAGGCTCCTGAACAACATAGAAAATGTCTGATAGTCTGGTTTCAAAACCATGCATATCTTGACAACATCAAACAATGTCTCTCCTTGTTTCACAAAGGGTCTCTGTTAGGGAATGGACTTGTGTCTAGAGCGCAAATACAACATTGTTTTGAGCTTTCATATCTTGATCATGAGGCAGTTTGGACGAGATTGCCTTAACAACCAAGCCAGTATTACGCAGGAACGTGCTTTTGGCACTGTTAGTGGACAGGTACTGACCCACTACAGCAAGAATTGACATTGCGGTTATAGTTGCCTCACCACCTTCAGAAGGTGGTGGTTCCACCATTTTTTCCATAACTCGCTGAAAAGTTGAGGTTTTACATTAGTAGTACCAGAACAGAAGATATTAAGGAGGCAGCAAAACCAAACAAAATAGCTTTGGTCTATATACAGAACTTATTCTGGTGAACCCATGTAAAATAATAATTGTATTTTATTGCAAAGTACATAGTAAAACCAGGTTCCAAACATATGACCATGTACCATTGCTAATGTATTGTCTATTTCTTCACATTGTATTTAGGGCTAAGGATAAAGAGACGAAGTTTATAATACGGTAAGCATAGTATGACATCATTCATATCACAAAACAATTGAGAATAGACAAACAGGCAATTGTAGCGTTATGTGGGCAAGTCCAGCACGGAACTAGATTATAGGTCAAGATCAAAGGAACATCACTCCTCTATTTAGAACCTTGTAAGGTGCAATGATACGCTAAGACAATTGTGTATAAAAGTGAAAAGAGTAATAGACATTGGCTACAAACCATGCAGTTCAAGGCACAAGTCAGAGTTAGTATGGTACAGCGCAAAGAGTGAAACAACAGCTAATTACAAGAGCCTCGCGATGTGCAATATAGCTACGAGATCCTGTGGTCTGTTGGAATTTCACTTTCGTACGGTTGGCCTTGTTCTTTGAACAGTTCACCTACAAGAAGATAGATTTGTGTGGCACATGTGTAAATAGGACTTCAAAATGTGATCTGATCACATATATATAATGTACCTAATACTTCGGATCGGACCAGTGTTTAACAAGGCCTCTCCAGTCTTCATCAGATATATTTTCCACTGGAGATGTTTGGGCAAGTTCACTGTTAGCCTTGCCTTCAAAGTGAGTTTTCCTCAAGTTATACCGATACTGTCGCAGGGCAGACTTGAAAACATGGGTGCAAGCTTGTCTGGTTGCATCATCTTGGCTATCCAACTTGAACCTCATCTGTTGAAAATTATGGGAGTCTCATTATCAGCAACCTAGAAAGTATTGGACAGAGCAAGACGATATTACTAGTTTCCATACATAACCATACTTACAGATAAATGGTCGAGGAAGGTGTTGAACTGGGTTTCGTCTTTGTCATTCCTGTAGTGAATCCATGTTGGGAGGATACGTACATGACACCTAACAGCAACCGCTACCTCTGATACTAACTTGGCTGACACTGTAGCATCACGTGGCCTTTTTAAATCTGCCTCAAAATGGATCTCCATTATTCCTCCTCTAGATTTAGTAAACCTATCGAGCATTATCCTGATGTTTGTTTCCTGTTGCGCGTAGGTGCTAGTCCAACAACAAACATAGGAAGTGTCAGTGTACATCAGACTGTGAGACTACATATAAATAAGCATGCAACTGTAACTTGACTCCAGCAACTACCTTCTTGCTGTTGAAGCTCACAAAATTCATCTGATCTTGCCAACTCATCTTGTGTCAAGAGTGCTTTGGAAGTAGTGTCAGGTGGCAAGGGAGCCTGGGAACGTGCTGCTAGCTGAGTTCACCAAGGAGTAAATCGTGCAGCTGGTGGTACTGTGGAAGGTGTTGCAACAACTAGGGTTGTCTCTGCTTGTTTGGTGGCGGCTATTTGTTTCTGTTTGGCTTGTTCTGCAGCTTGTGTAGCACGGGATACCCTGTCGGTACAAATTTCCGCTGGACTTTGACCTTCTATTGCACCATCAGTACCAGCAGAATCTACAGGATTGTTCCGCTTCCGTTTCCTTGTCGTTCTGTCTTGCTTCCTCTTTCTCTGTGCCATGTTAAGTCAAGCCGACAAGAAAAACAAATATCAATTTAGTTCTTCAGAACAAATGTACTTTGATGTAAGAACCCGGTGTGATAGACAGATATTGTATGTTCTAGAAACAGGAACATGTGTCTTAGTCACAAGTATAATGTGTAAAGTAAGAAGATGAAATTCAATAAAATTAGAAGCAATAGAAGCTAGACATCATACATAACATGCAACCACATATAACAGTGCCAAGTTAGAGGGAGCACCTATGATGGTGCACTAGGGGAGACGTGCTCATCACTAACACAGCTACATTGAGTGTCTATGCATGTGTTGTCTTGGAAATCATCTTGGGGGGATGGAGGAGTAGAATCTGTAGAGGCCCTCCATTTGGAAGGAGCACCTTCATCCCCTGCCTTGCTAACTTCCTTCCGCTTTATTGATTTTGAATTGTCAAGTAAAACCGACAAGAAAAAGCAATAAAATTCACTCTTCAGAACTCATTCGTGCATGATACTGACAATCACTACTTTGATGTAAGGAAAACACATGATTCCAGGATGGAATAATACGAAAAACAGGACGGCATGGCATATTCACAACTGTTTGTGTAAACTAAGCAGAAACCATTTCACCAAATAAGAAGCAATGCAAGCTAGACACCACGTGAAAGATGCAACAATATGACTCTGCCAAGTTGAAAGTGTCCCATCATAAATGGCATTACAACAAATTAGAAGCAGCGCTGTCGGCGTACTGGGAACCAGGGTACCCAGACTTGCCTGTCTACGGGCCGCGACGCGTTCCTACTACGGCCTGGTACGGCCCAGCTGATCGACCAGCTACCCAAGACCCTCGCGAGGGGGCCAAGCCTCGCGAGGGGAACGACGTCAAGACCTCCTCAGGAGCAACCTCGACAAGGTGCTCCGAAGGGGCGGAGAACCCAAGGACAAGCCTGCCTCAGGAGGAGGCAGTGATATCAGTAGTGACGCATCACGCCAGTGGGTGCCAGCGCGCGCCAGCGGCGCAGTTACCATTTCGGTGCAAGGGGGACAGCGCAGTCGCAAGTTCTCGAGGAGCGGGGCAAAGGTTTCCTCATTGGTACAACGAGACCGAAGACAGCAAGGACAGCAAGGAGGATTTCACCGTCGAGCCCACCACCGCGTCACCGCACGATCCTTTTGCAGGCAAAGACTACTTTTGTCAGGATAAGAACGTCCTTGTGTTCCCGCTCAAAAATGGCCGTTGTGGGATCCCTTCCCGCCTATACATTCCCCGGCGCTCGGCGTCTCGGGCCTCCTTTAGGGCGGTTTCATGCTGCAACTGGCTCAGGTTGACGGCGGTCCTGAGCTGGCACCAACCCCTCCCCAGAAGCAGACCCTCGGCCTCAACGCGCTCATATACTTCAGCAACCTCGACCTCGAAACGCTTCAGGGCATCTGACGCCTCCCGCACGAGGTTGTGGCGGACCACGCTCCGGCGCATTGCAAGTTCCAGAAGACGACTCGGCTCGCCCCGGGCGCCCGTGTCGCCCAAAGGGGGCTCCCCCTCTCCCTCAAGTTCAGTGTGTGCCCCGGAGCTAGCCCCGGGGGGCGCGCGGCACCTCCGGCACTAGGAGCAAGCACTGTCCTGATGGGTGGTCAGTTGCTCGAGCTGCCTTAAGCGCTTGCTGACCCATGGTGAAGGCAAGACCCGGGACACAGAGCGGGCTCCAGATGTACCAAGAGCTGCCTATCCCCAAGGGCGCTTGGGGGCAGGGGGCACGACCTGTGCAATAGGACCCGGGCGCGATTCCAAGAGCCCGCGCGAGGCCTGCTGAAGGCCCGGCATGGTCCGGAGAAGGAATGCAAGCGGAAGCTCCTGCAGGCCTCGTCCGGTGACTCGCGGATGAAGTGGGAGAGACCCTGCGGAGCAAGAAGTCAGCAGAACCGTATTAAGAAGGATGGGGAGAACCGAAGGGCACGCACCTGCTTGGCACAGTCAGCTTCATCCTCTTCAGGGCCCTCGGAGCAGGACCGAAGACGCTCCTCAGCCTCCGCCTCTTGCCTAGCGTCGCGAAGGACGACAGGAGGCTGCTTGTGGCAGATATGCCTAGTCCCGGAGCAAGGCCGGAGCAGGCGCCTGCAGTCGGCGCCTCGCTCGCTGAGGAGGCGCTTCCCGGACTCGCCTAGACCGGAGGCCGCTGCGCCTCCCCCTCGGCTGCTTTAGGAGCCAGCGGTGCCTTCCGCCACCTCCACCAACACCGGAGCTAGAGCTTCGTCCACTCGCTCCGGGGATGGGGTCGACCCCAGGCCAGGGGCTCCGCCAGGTGCATCCGCCCCAGAAAGGAAGGACGGGCTCGTGGGCCCGGATACCACCGAGGAATTGTCGCAAGGATTGAGGGTGCCTCCTGAGATCAGCCCCCACGCATCGAAGCGGGGCATCCTTTCAGCAAGGGCCCTTCCGGTCGTTGGAACCAAGTACAAGGGAACCGCGGAGCGAGGGCGAGCTTCAAGCACTCCACCAACGAGCAGCCGCATCAGCCCTTGGAACGTATCAGGAGGGAGCTGCTCTCGCTAAAGACGCGCGCGATCATCATGAACCCACATTGGGTTGGAATGGCGCTAGAGTGGGGCGACACGGAGGACAAGGAAGTCCCTCACCACCATCGCCAGGGTCAACCCGCTCTTCCTCAAGTTGGTCAGTTGGTGCATCACAGGCTCCGCTCGTGGATCTGAAAGGGCCTCATGCCTCCAGCCAGAGTTCGGCACCGCTGGTGCATCAGGAAGATGAAATTGGGGGCTGTACATGACGGCGTCAACGAACACCCATTATCGGCGAAACCCTTCTGTGATGGGATGAAGCGAGAAGTCGATTCTGGAGACAGCAGTCGCGTCCACCGCGTGCAATGACACGCACCCCGAGCGCTGCCCCGAGTCAACCAAGGAGAGAGCAAAAAAGTGGCGGAGCAAGGCCACGGAAGGCGAAACACCAACGAAAGCCTCACACAGGAACGCAAAGCCGGAAAGAAGGACGATGGACCCAGGGTCCAGGTGTAACGCCCGAATCCCGTAATGCGTGAGCACTACGTAGAAGAAGGCGGAGAAGGGGGGAAGAAGACCCCCGAAGATAGCATGGAGATGAAGTTGGATGTCGTTAGCACCAAGCTCCGTCACCGGCCGGGAAGCAAGCCAGACCCGGGTTGGTCCCCACTTGTTAGTTGCATCGGCCAAAGCGCGACGCACCTTGTCCAGACCCTCCTGGTTCACTATTGCGGAGCGACCAAGCGCCGGTTCGAGCACTGGCGGCGACACGGCAGGCTCGCCATCCCCCCTCTTCTTCGCCCTGCACGGCATGACGACAAGGGGGAGGAGGCAGGAAAGGCAAGCAGAGAAGAGGGGTAATTGGGAGGCAGGAAGCAGAGGTGGCAGCAAGAAGCACTACTAGTCATGCGATTAGCAGGGCGCACGACTACCAAGACTGTGTGGGAGGCGGGGCTGCCCACGTCCCATCCAACCGTCGCACGCCAGCCTGGCCCGCAGCCTTTTGGTGCCCGCGGCGCTTCGTCCTCGACCAAGGCTTCGCCCCGAAGCCAACACCGCGCGCGCCTTGGGCCCCGGGGGCTACTGTCGGCGTACTAGGAACCAGGGTACCCTGACTTGCCTATCTGCGGGCCACGACGCGCTCCTACTACGGCCTGGTACGGCCCAGCTGATCGACCAGCTGCCCAAGACCCTCGCGAGGGGGCCAAGCCTCGCGAGGGGAACGACGTCAAGACCTCCTATGGAGCAGCCTCAACAAGGTGCTCCGGAGGGGCGGAGAACCCAAGGCCAAGCCTGCCTCGGGAGGAGGCAGTGATATTAGCAGTGACGCATCGCGCCAGCGGGTGCCAGCGCACGCCAGCGGCGCAGTTACCATTTCGGTGCAAGGGGGACAGCGCAGTCGCAAGTTCCCGAGGAGCGGGGCAAAGGTTTCCTCATTGGTGCAACGAGACCGAAGACCGCATGGACATGAAGGAGGATGTCACCGTCGATCCCACCACCGCGTCGCCGCCCGATCCTTTTGTAGGCGAAGACTACTTTTGTCAGGATAAGAACGTCCTTGCTTTCCCGCTCAAAAATGGACGTTGTGGGATCCCTTCCCGCCTAAACATTTCGGGGGAAGAGGACCGTGGCCGCCTATATAAGTAGCTAGCACTCCCACTACAGGACGGACGAACGCACTTTGCCACCGCACAAGGAGCAAGAACACTAGCCTCCTGACCCTCCTGAACTCGCCTCCTGAGCCCAGGAACCATTGTACTAGCTCATATTCTAGCTCGCCCGGAGCCAATCCACCAAAGCAGGAAGTAGGGTCTTACACCACACGGTGGCCCGAACCTGGATAAACTCTTGTGTGCTTGTTCGTTGTTTGCTTGAATCCTTCCACCGAGACGAGAGCGAGGTGCTAGGTAGACGTGAGTGGGAGAGATCTTCGTTCACGCCCCTGTGTTCGAACTTAACGGGTTTTGTGGAGCCCTGAATCCGAGAAGCGCATGCTATAAATAATATCAAAGATGCAACTAATATCACACTGCATATACTGAAGGTGTCTCTTCATATTGATTTATGCGGGATACAAAAAAACAATAGTTTTATGTGAGGACATGCTTAATAGACAGATATACTATGTACTAAATACAGGAAGGCATGTCACATTAATAGGTATAATGTATAAGCTAAGCAGAATAGCACATGTAGTTTAACCAGATTGGAAAAATTACAATCTAGACACCATATGCAACATGCAACCACATATCACGCCGCCAAGTTAGAGCAAGCACCTGCGATGCTAGTGTAGGGGAAATGCGGTAATCAACTACAGAGCTACGTTCACTATCTTCATCTAGCCTTGTTGTTTCTTGAAAATCATGTCGGGAGGTTGACGCTGCATTCTTTAAATGAGGAGTAATCGACTTGCCTGACTGCCTCATCATAAGTGATTGATGAGGGATACACAAGAACATTAGTTTGATGTAAGAACATGGTTAATACATAGATGTACTAGTATATACAAAAAACAGAAAGGCATGTCATATTTAAAGGTATAATGTGTAAGATAAGCAGATGCAATTTAACCAAATTGGAAGCAATACAAGCTAGACATCCGGCTGGAGTGGTGAGCATGATCATCTAGGACCTGAGAGCCTGGTGGGAGGCGGGCTGCTTCGCCACCATCGCAGCTTTTTAGTTGGCTTCCAGGTGATGCCTCTCTTTGCTGGGCTTGTCACTGGCTCGGCCAGTGCCCTGACTAGCTATTTGTTTTCTGGTGCTCACGGGATGTTGGTTCATGTAAAAAATATATTTCCTTATCTTAATAAAGACCGACTTCGGCCTTTCGAATACAAGCTAGACACCATATGGAACATGCAACCACATATGACACCGCAAAGTTAAAGCAAGCACCTGGGATGGTGGTTCATTGCGAGCGAGGTCATCAACTTCAGAGCAACATTTACCATCTCCATCTGCTGACACTGCACATTTTATAAGTCTGAAACGTGTCTGGTGTATCCGCCTAGCATGCTGGAGCAACTTCTCTCTTTTCTTTTCTGCTTCTCTCATAGCAGCAGAGTCTGAAATACCCTTGCATAAAAACACAATAGTAAGAGTATGGGTGAAGTGTGTGCAGAACTAGTGCACTGTAAAAGTAGCAGATAGTAGGTGACTGAAAAATAAATGACAGGAGACATATGATAGCTCTACAACATTGCATGGCAAACAAAATTAGATTCTACTCCGTATGATTTTGTAATATATGAGCACAGGAAATGCAGGTACTCCTCCAGCACACCACCACATGTGGTCATATCAACATAACAGTCGACTGAATATAAATAGGCCAGTCAATTTTTTTAATGAACCGTCCGGTCTATAAGGAGCGGGCAGATGGCCTTCGTCTACCTCCTGCCAGTCACTGTTGACGATCTTTCTCCATCCGCCAGCGACCATCGGCCCAGACCCCTGCCTCCGCCGCCCCGCCCTCCCCTCGACCTCACACCACCGTCGTGCTTGGCAGCGCCCCCAGGCCATTCCTTTAATCCCGGCCGACCTCCAGATCGGGCGCCGGTAGCTCTAGGCCCCACACGCCTCTAATATAAACACCAAGGCGCTGCTTCGCCGGTGTAATAGGCGGACTAGCGCCTGTTACGCTGTGGAATGCTTCCATTAGTTGGCAATCGACTGACCAGGAATTGAAATTCAGGGGGGTGACGAACCTCTAGCTAAGGTGAAATAGTATATGAGGAGAAACATTGTGCATCGTGAGTTACTAGGAACATCTAGTATCAAGAAGAAGCGGTCAACTAGTGTCTTTTGTGGGATGAATACCGTGCAAGCAGACACATAAGATTTTCATGAATAAGGGAAGAGGAGTAACATTTTCGGTTGCCGGTGTGGTCCCCTTCACATGTCGCGCTGATCTTCTTCTTTCTGCCGAGGAAACCGATGTTTTGGAGGAGGGTGCAGGCTTGGACGAACCCATGGCCATATTTTTGACTGTGTTGCTATGGCCGTATGTCGATGGAGGGGAAGCAGATCCGAGGCGGCGAAGGACGGCGTAGCAGGAACAGCTCCGGTGCGGTGGACAGTGGCAAATTTGGAGCGGCAGCGGTGAGGCGCAGGACGGCGTGGTTGAACAGGCTCGGGTACGAACGGCTCGGCCTCGGCTTCAACTACTAGCCGTGGAGGGCGTTGCGGTGGACGACGATGTCGGGGTATCGGCTCTGGTGTGATGGAGGCGGGCGGCGGTTGATGGGTGGAATGGGGTGGCGGACGGAGGACGTCGGGGTTTTGCGGCTGGTAGAGAGGTAGTTTTCGCGCCCATGCAATACGAATGGGGAATCGGACGGGTGGGCGGGGGTGGAGGCGGAGAAGCATGTTTCGGGTCTGGGACGCGCTTGTTTTTGGCTTTTTTGAATAGAAGATGGGACGCGCTTGTTTGAAATTTGGGAAAGTACAAACTTTGCCCCCCTCTTAAATTTCGGACCTACTGCGGGTCGGGGGTAGGATGGTAATCCCAGGTGTCCCTAATAGTGGGCGGGAGTGATTTCGGCCGCGCGCATGTGTGCTTTGGCGGCCATTGTGTATGAATGTTTTTCAGAGGCGGTTGCGTGGCGTCTAGATGAAGCTACGAACCTACCCCGGTTTAGACCTTTGGACGTCAGGCCGGTAGGTTTCACGGGTCGGAGTTATTAGAAAAGTAATTTCCTTGTACTACCAAACATTGGTCTCACGCGGTTTCGGGCGAGTAGAGGCTCTTTTGGCGCTTCGCTCGAAATTTTGAAACACAAGCATTCACGTTTAGAGTACCGTTGAACTTTGAGGATTGACCTAAATAGACAATGTTAAATTTGACATTGTATGTTTGAAAACCTCATTAAATTATCCGCTTCTTTTTTAAATTTTGACACTTGAAAATCCTATAACTACGATTATTTTGGAATGGAGGAGCTAAATTAGAATCTATTTTGTACACGACTACATATGCTATTATGTACAAAATCAGAGCAAAGATTGGTGCCGCCATAATTTAGGTATGATTTACAAATGCCATGATATCAAATTCAAATATTTGAATGGACTTCATGTTGAATTCGATTTTTTAAACCACCTTAAGTTGAATTCAAATGTATGCTAGTCCATAGGTAGCTATTTATAATGTTCATTGTGTAACTTTCGTATGTATAATGTGCTTTACACACACAACATGAACTATACTCACGTTTATATTTGATTGCTAAAGCGATGCATTGTCTCGAGTTCAAAATACTAACTATGTGGATCAATTGTGTCAAATAATAACATAGACATGCTCAAATTTGATAGAATCTAGATGTCTGATAGATCAATGACCGTTCCTTACGCGAATTGCAAATATCATGATCCCATCCTAATATTTGGATACAATTTATATCTTTAATAAATGTGTATAGCAGTCCTGTACGTGTAGTTTCACTCTCCATCGGTGGTCTCTCACACATGCTCACACACTCTCTCCCGAGGTGTCTTTCTCGCACACATGCTCTCGATATAACCCTCTCTCCCTCTCGTAACCATTTACGATTGTTTTCACTAACCTTTATCACAAGCACTCGCCCTCTCGCAAGCATAGACATGCACAATACCCATCGACCCTTTCTATATACATAGACATGCCTACGTGTCTCCTATACGCACATTATCTTTAGGCATGTCTCTCACTCATTCTCTCACACTTCTCTTCCTAATCGACGAGTATTATTCTAGTAGAGCATTTTGTAGGATGCCCCTTAAAGTTAGGTTGGATGAATAGTAATATCAGAGATAAAGGGGTTACCTTAGCCGAGAACCTAGGGTTACAAAACCTAGCCGGCTTTGTCAGTGGACATAGAGTCCTTCACAATTATGCTATCTCTGTCTTGTACGACTAGTCATCCATGGGTCTCCCTAAATGCGTCACGGGCCGACCAATGTGGCGCGGGACGGAACCAAACGAAGGGCCTCACCTCGACCCACCGGACCTCACGCGGTGACACACCCTCTGCCCCCACGTCTCGTTATCTTCTCACACCCACACATACCAACACAGACACCACACACACAAAAATATGCTCCTGGTGCCTCTATCCACTCCCGCTTGCATATACACACTCAAGGGAATCTCTCGATGTGACGTCATATTCATCTCTCTCTAGACCACTCTCATTTCTCGTGCTATCTCTCCCATGCCCCCACTGCTGGCCCCTCTATCCATGCCTCTCTCGAATACATAATACACACACACATACCTCTCTAGGCCCTGCCAAATGCATCAACTACACAGTCACACATGTTACATCACATACCCCATTGATCTAAAAAGCCCTCTCTTCACATCTATTTCGCATACAACATTCCTTTTGAATAAAGTGTGGCCAAAAAATATTTTAGAATTTCTACATATATACAACATTACAAAGTTGTATGGAGGAGTATGAACGCTTGCATTGCATGGTGCCCACAATGATATTTATTCCGCACTGTGAATTTGTATATTTTTATACTATATATAAACTTAGTCATAGTAAAGAGAAACGAAGAGCATCTCTCTCTCCATCGCATACCCCCCCCCCTCTACGCCCCTTTCACATACGCACACAAACTATTTCCAGGTCCTCTAAAAGTAAGCCCCCAGCACATTCACGCATGTTTCATCTTTCTCTAGCGATATATACAATGATGATCATTGTATTTGAAGCGAAAGCACGATACATACATTGGACTTCAGAATCCATTCATTACGGTCACCATTTATGTTTTGTCGTTATTATACAGTCACGGGCTCACCGTACAACTCTGTATTTGCTCAAGACACAACTAGTTGACCAGTTAAACGCTCCACGTGGCACCTCTAGTGTTGCATCACATTATCTCACTACCATCGGGCCCACCTCTCGGCTTTTATCTACTATACATCTACACTCTTATAAAATACTAGCAAGATGCCCATGCATTGCACGGAACATCAAGATGCATTTGTATGAGTAGTTTATCTTGTGGGAGAAAAGGATGAACAAGGGAACGCCTTATTTGCAAGTGTGGAGAGGGGTGTGGGTATTTTTTTGCAAAATTGCCATAGTTTCCTTCCTGTCTGTCAGATATAGATCGGACGGCCTATATTGCAGGATGGCAGGCGCACGATCATCACTGACTATGCTTTTTATAAGAGTAGGGATAAAATAGACTCTTATAAAAAAAACAGAGTTGGTGATGTTGGTGTGCCTGCCATCCTGCAATATAGGCCGTCCGATGTATATCTGACGGATAGGAAAGATACTATGACAATTCTGCAAAAAGGTACCCACACACCTCTCCACATTTGCAAATAAGGCCTTCCCTCGTTCATCCTTTTCACTCACAAGATAAACTAGTCATACAAATGCATCTTGATGTTACGTGCAACGCATGGGCATCTTGCTAGTAAGAATGAAAACAAATGACAACAAAATATTGTACGGTGGTTCGAAGTCATGACCGCGGGCACAGCGGACAAGGTGGCCTTGTATTGGTATGCTGAGCCGTGTGTTTTAACACATATGATCTGGTGTGGTGATTATACACACACGCACGCATGCACACGAACTGCATGCACGCAACACTCACAAGAACACATGCACCCACGCATGCACACAACACTCACACGTACACACGTAGCAACGCACGCACGCAACACTCACACGCACACACGCACGCATGCATGCACACACCAGTACACCACACGACCAACACACACTCTCACGCTCAAGTGCTCAACCTACATGTGCATGCGCACACACCAGGCCGTGACAGACACATACACAACCAGGTGATTCCCGCGCACGGGGTGGAGTCTTGTCGCGCCTGCATAAATTTGTGTTTATCTGACCTTTTCCCTATGCGAACTGACAGGTGGGACCCACTAGGAACGTGTTCAATTTAACTAGTCAACATGGTGCCACGCAGACTATTTGGCCGGTCAACAGAGTGCAATCCGATGCCGAACCGTGAGCAAGTGACCGTATAATCAATGCAAAACGTATATAGTGACCGTAATCATCTTATGAAGTTTGGCGAACATATTACGCTTTTCTCTCTGTAGGCCCTCCAAAACTACATCTCTACACGTTCTCACATGTTACATCTAACAACTATGCAATACGGCACCACTACTACACTCTAACACAATAAAACATATGTGTTTTTAGTTTTACTAGATATCATATTGTTACTTAATTATTCAGTCTACATACATTAAAATTGCCTTTGAAATGTATGGCCAGTATCATATACCGCGCGGGAAAAATCCCGCCCTTTCCTGTTTAATCGGGTTTGTATCGATGGATCGTGCGAAACAGCAAAACTATAGTACTATATATAGTACAAGTGACAGTTCACTGGGCCGTCGTGTCGTGTACTCCTCCGTCGTAAGAGTGGAGCGCTCGCTTTCATAAATCTTCTAGTCCCTTTCGCCGACATGTGGGGCATCAAGCTACCGGGGCCACGTGCCATACCGAAATACAGTGCAGAGCAGCCGGGGTGAAGCACCCACTCATGGCGCCGGCGTAGTAATGAGCAATGAGGCGTCAAATCATAAACTTGCACCTTTCCCGCAGTGAAGTTGGAGGGACGGAAGTAATAATGCTAAAAAAGAAGTTGGAGGGAAGAAGCAGCCATCATTTCACTCGTTGTTGAATCCGCTTGTCCCTCATCTTCTTCAAGTTAACCACGTGTTGCTTCTGCCATTGTTCTGCCTCATGTGGGAAGCGAATCGGCTTGGCGAAGCACTGACACGTGGGACCTCATGTTAGCGAACCGCCAGGACAACGTCCTCTAAAAATAAGAAACCTCCCCCACCATCCGCGCGGCAAAATCACCTCCTTTTTACTAATCTTGATTCTATAATTTTTTAGATCAATATAATTGAGATTTGTATAGATAGCACACATGAGCAAAACCAAGTGGTATGGTTAAGGGCATCCACAATGTGTAGCCAAATGTGAAAATAGCTTTTGGCATTTTGGGAACCATTGTGGACAGTGTTGCCAAAGCCAAAAGGATGGAACCGAAGCTCCCTGATTGATTGATTGAAGGAATAGAAAAATGCAATGTCTCTCCTCTTTCTCCCGTGCTTGGACGCGTGTACAGTATAGAGGACAGAGTCTACTCCCCTATCCCTTCTATCACAAATCACAAAGCAGTGAGGCATCAAATCACAAAGCACGGATGAAGCAACCATCATTTCACTCTTCGCTGACTCCGCTTCTCCACCGTCTTCTTCGAGAAACCATCTCACCGCACTAAGCTGGATGGACGACGCTATTGTGTACGAGTAGTACTAGTACATTTACGCGTCCTTTGGTTCAACGGACTCCCTGGATGCAAATAAGGCGGTTGTCTCGGCTGGCAGGCAGCACTTGCGAACGACCTATCGTGGTCTCCCTCAATGGTGTTCTCCGTCGAACGCACTTCGCCAAACCACAACGTTCGAGATATCGTCAACGTCACCGCAATGGGGAAGGAAGTCCAATATAGTTACTACCTCCATATTTTTATACACAAGGCCAGTATATCAAAATTACAATTTGCAAAAGGCCACTAACACAAATCGAGGCAAAATTGATGGGGTTTACCTCGTACTAGCAACCAAGGACATTAATATCCCCTACATGCATGCAGAAGTGAGAAGGTTGGTTTGCATGGCGCTGCATTAATCAAGCAATGAGGAGTGAGATGGTTAGCTCTTTGGGCATTGGAGAAAAAATACGCATTAATTGACACGTGAAACTAGGCTTTGTATCGATTAATCTCGCGAAGGAAAACCCCGCCTTTCTTTTTAACACTAGTACTCCTAGTACGTAGTACTACTACGTACTTATCCTGTTTGGGTCTAGGCCTTCCATTGCCATACTTTGCCACACATTTTTGCTAAGCTTGCCTAAAGTTTTCAAAATGAAAAGGAGGTACACTTGCGCACGACTGTCGCGGTCGCACCGCACCTCACACGGTCGCTCCTGCACGCTGCGGTCGCACCGCACACTCACATGCACAGTGGCTCCTGCACGCCGCAAACCCAACCAAGGGAACGGACGCTCACTGACACGTGTTGTCGCATCTGAACAAACCAAACTCAGCCATCCTACCGCTGACACATAATTTTCGTTCATAGAGTATGTTTATCCAACCTCATGTTGGGGAGTATCCGTACGGCCCGTGCGGTGGTCTGTCGGGGAAGAAGAAGAGGTGAGGAAGAAGGGTTATGAGACGTAGGATATTCATCCAACCGCCTGAAATGGTAGACTGCCCAAGTCAGGCAACTTGCATAACAATATATGTTTTTACACAGCAAAAGATCCATAAAACAACAACATAAAGAAAAACTATCACTGCTCGCGGAATGAGACGGCCTCGTCGTCTTTGGCTGCTAGCGCGGACCAGCCGTAGCTGCCGACGTGTGTCTCCGCACCGTGGTTGTCCTCGGCCTCTAGCTACTCGTTCACGCGAAGCGTGCGGGTGCTCTGCACGGACAAGAGCACCGCCCAGTTCAAGTCGAGGATGTCCGGTTCCGCCTGCAGGAGGGCCTCGATGGCAGCGGCATCCGCGCGCTCCGTGTCGAGTTGAGCCTCCGCCGCCCGGTTCAAGTCCAGGACGTCCGGTTCCGCCTGCAGGAGGGCCTCGATGAGAGTGGCATCCACGCGTCCCACGTTGAGTTGAGCCTCTGCCGCTCGGTTCAAGTCCAGGACGTTCAGTTTCGCCTGCGGGATGGCAGCAGCATCCGCGCGCTCCGCCTCAAGTTCAGCCTCCGCCGCCCGGTTCACATCCACGACATCCAGTTCTGCCTGCAGGAGAGCCTCGATGGCAGCGGCATGCGCGCGCTCCACGTCGAGTTGAGCCTCTGCCTCCCGGTCCTCCTTTAGTATTGCCAGGTTGAACCGCTGGTCCACCTGCACCATGGGGGACTCGGACGCTAGCACGAAGTCGACGTCCATTGTCTCATACCCATCGGGGGCCTTTTGCACCGCGACCTTCGCCATGAACATTGGATCGGCTTCCTCCTCGTCGTAGCTTGGCTCCAGAGAATTCGGGGATTGGCCTGCCGCAAAGCGAGCTTGGGAACGGAGGTCTCTGGCGCCGACCGCCACCGCGATTTCTGCGCGGCGCTCCGGCGTCAGCATCTTGTAGTACGTGATCTTGTGGTGCACCATGGCTTTCCGGCGAACTAGGGGACGCTTGATGTGGGCTAGGGGATCGAAAGGTGGGGGAAGGGGCTGGAGTAGGCCGAGCAGCGAAGGTTCTGGTGTGAATAGTGGTTCCGGTGACGACCGGTCAATCGGTTTTGACTGTACATCGCTCTTGTCGCGTTCGCGTTGCAGCCCAGCACGCTGGACCCTCCACGTCGCTGACCAAATGGAACGCGCTTCATCTTGCATTTTCGCTCGCTTGTGGGACCGCAGTTGAGAGCAAACCGATGTCCCTCCCCCTCCCCCGCCCGCGTCATTTTATGCGGAGTAAATAAAAACAGAGGAAGTATACTACGGATGAGGATCCCCTAACATGGCCGAACCCATTGAGTAACTGACATGCAGGGCCTAGCAAGCATGGGGTCCGCCAGTAAGTGACCGAAAGGGAGGGTAAGGCAGGGATACGTATGTGAAAGGAGCTTCCAATGATATAATTTTCACGTTATACATCTCATGTACTATTAATCATGTCAATAGTCAAATGCGGTTTTGAAAAACGCATTAGAGCATGGTTAATAATATAGCTAGTCGATGGCTATAAGGAACTGCCATGTCATCTATCGATCTCGTCAACATGAACCGAATGGGATGTCAAAACTAAGACGCGAAGTGACACGTAGTGGAGGCAAAGTGAAACTTCAAACGAACCGTTTGTTTGTATGCATGTCGGACAAATTACAAATAAACATTGGAAATACAAGCATTGTCTAGGCCCACATGCGAATGATACTCGGCATAATGTTCAAATGAGGCATGCGGGAGGATGGACTCGACCAGAGGGCGACATGATCGATGGAGTGGAATGAGAAATAAGAAAACGACACATGATTATACTTGAACGACTCAAATAAACAATAAGTTTTCTCGCTTGCCCTACATAGTGAAAGGCCTAATGCGCAACGCGGAGCACTGACGCTCGAATATGGCCGGGAAAATAGGGAAACCGACATGTGGGGCACACCTGTCGGGACGACGTAGCGCAAACTAGTCCAATGGAGGAGCTGGCCCATGACCTCTTCTCCACCGGCAACCGTTCATGTGGGGCGTGGGGGCCAAAAACATGGTGCAGCTCCAGCACCGCCTCTGGACACGGCGACCGCGGTGAGCGACACGCTCATTGTCGCTAGACACGGTCGGTTTTAGTGTGCCGAGGGTGGCGTTAGTGTTGTGGCACGACCAACAGTATGTTTGGTTTGTGCCCAAGGTTGCCCCATCAAAGCATTGGGTAGCCCAAATTTTGGTTGAGGTTTTGGCTGCCCATGATTTGGCCGACATCGGCAAGAAAAATGAACTAGAGTTGGCTAGAGTTCATTGGCATGCCAAAAAAATGGCAACCATCCAAACAAAGACCAATCTTTGGGTCATGACCAAAATTTTGGTAAGGTGCACTTTGGCCACAATCCAAACACACGCCAACACCCGTCTCGTCGAGGATGCACGGGGCACCGGGACGCGTCCGTAGAGTGGTGTAGCACGGCCAACTGCATCCTCAGGACCTGAGACCATGCCGGGTCGTCTTGCTTTTTCAATGACATGCGTCGATCACATGTGAGCAAAGGGTATATCCAATGTTGCCACGACCGCAGCTGACTACCCTGGCACACCAAAAACTATCGTCCCTCGCACCGTTACGCGGTGCTTTCCCAGCCGGCGCCAGCTGCTCGCATTCATGCCGTTCATCTGTATGCCGTCGTTAAGAGGCTCGGTGCCCGAGAAACCAACTCCGATGACTTAATGACGCACCAGGACGCTTGGCCTCACCGGAATGCACTACTTAAAGAGGCAACACCTAGCTAACCTCCACACCATAGCGCATCGTCCTCCTGCTTGGCACCACATCCGCCATGACCGCAAGTGCGAACGCTCTGCGAGAGAGCTTGTCTTCGGGGATGGAGCTCGAGGTCGCCGCCCTCGCTCAAGTCGCCGCACAAACGGTGGCCACGCTGGCGGCCGAAGACGGGAGCACCATCAGCCACGCGTCCTACTTGCCGCCGTCCAACGTCTGCACCGCCGAGGTCGGGGACTCCTCCAAGGATGAGTAGGGCATGGGAGGCGGCAGGGCATGGTGTGCCAACTGGCCGGTCCGTCTCCTGTGTTCTACTTTTCCTCGCCGGAGACCGCACCTTCACTTCACGGGTCTTGAACCCCGCCCCTGTACATGGAGATCGCAGATGGAGGACGTCAGTCGCCGCCGTAGAATAGGTTTAGGGTCGGGTTTCTTTTATTTTTCAGTCATATAAAAGTTTGAAATGTTATGAAAATCTACCGTGTTTGCATTAATCTCGGCTGGTGTATATGAACTTTCACAATAATATAGTATATTGTAGGAATACTAGCAAGATGCCCATGCGTTGCACGGAAGATCAAGATCTTGTGGGAGAAAAGGATGAACGAGGGAAGGCCTTATCTGGAAATGCACATTCACGCATTTCACATCTACGGGAACCTACGAAAGGGTTAACGTAAATTGCCTCCCTCTCTCTCATCCCCTGATTTTCATGGTGGTGGGCCCCTCCCTCCCCCCAATCTACAATCAACAGCTCACAAATTTCACATTATGTTAATTACGTAACTGGGACTATGTAGTTGTAGCATTACTCGTCCTAAATAACCCAACTATGCCAACCTCCCAGCATATCGCGCAGGAAAAGACCTGGTTGCGCCATTTTAGTTGGGATTACCGGATTACTAGTAGTAGTATCGATGGATTGCGCGAAGCAACAAGTTTTTTTAGGGGGCGAAGCACCTAGTTTAAAAGGAAAAAAAGGTGGTACACTCACAGCACCCCTGTCGCGGCCACATTGCACCCCACACATGTTTGGTCCTGCACACGGCTCAAACAAACGGAACGCGCTTCGGCTTGCTTCTTCACTGACACGTGGGACTGCACTTGGAGAAACCGACCATGCGCCAAACTTCCGCCGCCCACCGAGCGAAAATCCTCCCCCCACCCAAAAATTCCCCCCAAATCCTAGATTCAAACGCCCTTCGGCCAACTAGCCAATAATATTCCCCAAACCCCCC
>LR738714.1:371115530-371144353 GCA_902687465.1 Secale cereale | reverse complement strand
CCCCCTCCCCCCGTCCCCCTCCACTCCATTCGCTCCGCCAAAGCCGCCCTCCCCGCCATGCCGATACGTCGGCGCCGCGGTTCGTCGAGGGGACGCACGGTGATCCTCTCGCTCCCACAGTACGCTCTCGTAGACTGCCGTCCTCTAGCCGCGCCACCACCACTGGCGACATTCTTTTGGAGGCGCACGGCGGTCAGCGCCGCCTCCGCTCACGACGTTCGTGTGGAGACGCACGGTGGTCAGCTTCTCCCACGGTACGTGCATTCTAGACTGAGGCCCCGTGCATGTCGGTGTAGCGCTGAATGTTAGCTAATAGATGCTATTAATCTCACTGTTTGCCGAAGTAGTTTACAGTCAATATGCTCTGCTTAAGAAGCTTCCTTGCCCTGTTCTGCACTCAATCTGCTTAGCTAAGATGGCATGCCAAGGCCGATTAGTTGCTAAAATATCCTGCCATATATTTATTGTGATGTAGATTGCCATAGTCTAGTAGCCAATATGTTAGGTGAAATAGCTCTGCACCGTTTTATACTCGATCTTTGTTGCTGCGATGGCCTTCGATAATTTGATGGATGTGTGCTCTGCTGGAAATACATAATCCATCATGCTCGGCCTCATTGACTGCTGAAATAGCCAGCCATAATTTAGCACTAAAATCTGTTTGCTGAATTAGCTTTACATATATTTTGTTACTTAGATCTGCTCGTCCAAATATCTTGCCATAGCTTTAGACATCGACCTAGGTATTTTCTTCTGGACTTCATAAAAAAGCATATATGTTTTTCCTATAATATCTAGTAGAAGAACTAATTTGTATGTCTAACAGATGGATAGGACTTGGATAACTTCAGCTCGAAGTTTCTCCGCTGCATATGTCGAAGGGGTTGAAAACTTCATGAACTTTATCAGAGCTGAGTACGGTGGTCCAAAATCAGATGTGCTCTGCCCGTGTAGCAGCTGTATGAATTCAGTTACAAGACCCCAGTCAACTGTGCAAAATCATCTACACTTGTATGGGATGTCGGTCACATATACTAGGTGGGTTCATCATGGTGAAGTTGTGAACGTCAATGTTATTGACTACATGGAAGCAGCAGATCACCATCTTGATCTTCCTGATGCTCAGGTGGAAGAGGAGGAGGAGGAGGTGGTGGCGGAGCCAGTGAGTTTGACCAACATTGAAACACTGCTATGAAATGCTCGTGCATTCCGTGAACTTTCACCTGCAGAAGGAAAACGGTGGGCCCGCATGTTGGAACAATGCAACGTGGCTGTCACCGAAGGAAATAAGCTGCAGTATTCTCAGCTATGGTCACCTTTCTTCAGGTGAAGACATCTGAGCGGATGACCAACAAATCATTCGATGCGATGTTGGCTGCTTTCCGCAAAGCTTTCCCAGATGCGTCTGAGCTGCCACACACCTACAGTAAAATGAAGAATTTCCTTCGTGCAGTTGGAATTGGATATGATATGATCCATGTTTGTAAGAATAATTGTGTTCTGTTCCAGATGGATTATGCCAACTTAAGTGAATTCCCGAAATGCAAATCATCAAGATGGAAAGATGGCAATGCTGCGAAGAGGATTCCTCATAATGTTCTGAGACATTTTCCAATTACACCAAGAATGCAGATGTTGTTTCATGATGCTGAAACATGATAGGATGTACTGTGGCATTCTAGGAACCAGGAGTACAGAGATCAGAATGTAATGAGCCATCCATCACATGGTAGTGAGTGGAAAAGCTTCAATCAGAAGCATGAAAATTTTGCTGCTGGCCCGAAAAGCATTAGACTTGGCGTAGCTTCAGATGGATTTAACCCATTTGGCCACCAGAGCGCCACATATAGCATGTGGCCAGTGCTTGTTATCCCTTACAACATGCCTCCAAATGTCTACACCAAAGAATCAAACTACATGATGGCCTTGCTCATCCCAGGTCCAAAAAGTCCTGGAAAGGATTTTGATTTGTTCATGGAGCCTCTTGTAGAGGAACTTCAACAGCTTTGGAGGGGTGTTCTCACTAGAGACCTATATAGCAGCCCACCAGCTGATTTCTTTCTGTGTGCTGTTATAATTTGGTGCATCCATGATTATCCGGCTTTGGGCACTATGTCAGGGCGAACGACACATGGTTACAATGCATGTGTTTGTTGTGATAGGAATCCGTTGTCATACGCAATACTTAGCTAGATCTGTTACATTGGACACCGCTGTTTCCTTGCCAAGGACAAGCCGCATCCTAGAAAATACCGAAGACATGTGTTCAACGCAAAGCATGAAAAACGTGATGCGCCAAAGAGGCTCACCGCCGATGAGTTGCAAGTGGAATTAGAGAAGGTCAGGCATATTACACCAGGAAACCATCCTGATAATGGTAGCGAGAAAAGGAAGCGTGGCAGGGCAGAAGAGAGATTATTGTTTACCCGCAGGTCCACTTTGTGGGACTTGGAGTATTGGAAAGATTTGGATCTGCGGCATAATCTTGATGTGATGCACATCGAGAAAAATATATGTTACAGCATTACCGGCACACTTCTTAATATTGAAGGCAAGACAAAAGATACCTTAAAATCTAGGATTGATTTGATACACCTGGGTATTAGAGAGGATTTGCAGGTGCAAGATGAAGGTAAACCACGGGATATGGCACCAGCTGTGTATGACTTGGACAAGGTAATAAGAAAAGAATTCTGTGAGGTCATGTCATGTGTGAGATTCCCACATGGATTTGCTTCCAACCCTGAAAGGAGAGTCAGTGAAGATGGAAACAAGGTACAAGGGTTGAAAACTCATGACTGCCACGTCCTACTTCAAAGGGTTTTACCTGTTATCCTTAGAGGATTGGGCCGCCCTAACTTATACAGAGTAGTTGCAGAGTTGGGACAATTCTTCAGGGAACTCTGTAGTAGAAATATCAGGACAGATGCTTTGGAGCGTCTTAGAGACAAGATACCAACTATCCTACGCGACATTGAGAAGATATATCCTCCAGCCTTCTTTGATGTGATGGTGCATTTGGCTGTTCATCTACCTGATGAGGCACTACTTAGAGGTCCAGTACAGTATGGCTGGATGTACCCAATTGAAAGGCGGCTAGGCACTTTCAAGGCCTGTGTTAGGAACAGAGCTAGACTCGAGGATTCCATTGCACATGCCAACATTGCTATAGAAGCGTTGACATTCTGCTCAAAATACATTGAAACAGTTGATCAGTTTAGCAAAGAGGTCGATGAAGACAATCCTGGGATCAATGTTTTCGATTATTTTGTTCGAGTTACAGGGAAGAGTCGACAAGAGGACAAACCTAAAGATTTGGACAAAATGGTTTGATATGTGTTGAATAACTGTCCTGAGATACTACCTTATATCAAGTAAGTGCTAAGTACTGCAGCTTATACATCGTAATCTACTAAACTTGCAGCACATTCTTATATATTAGATGTTTGACGCGATCACTATGTTGTGCAGCATCTACAAAAAGGAGTTACTGCTGCAAAATCTAAAAAACATTGACAAACTGGTTATGGCAGGATTTGCGAAATGGTTCAAGAGCCATGTAAGCTTTTGTATTGCGCTGTGATACGTCTCCAACGTATATATAATATTTTATTGTTCCATGCTATTATTTACGAAGTCTTGGATGTTTAATAGGCTATATCATTCACTTTTATATCATTTTTTGGACTAACCTACTAACCCAAAGCGCAGTCCAGATTGCTGTTTTTTTGCCTATTTCAGGGTTTTGCACAAAAGGAATGTCAAACGGAGTCCAAACGAAATGAAACCTTCACGAGATATATTTTTGGAGGAAATCATGCTTGGGAAACGTCAGGACCAAGTCAGGGGGCAGAGGGCCTGGCCTCGAGGGTGGGGGCGCGCCCCCATTCCGAGGGCGCGCCCCCTGCCTCGAGGCAGGCCCACACGGCCCCCGGTGCCCTCCTTCTTCCTATATATACCTACGTACCCCAGAAACTCCATACGCAGAGAGAAAACCCTAATTCCACCACCGTAGCTTCTGTTCCCATGGAGATCCCATCTTGGAGCCTGTTCCGGGAGGGGGATCCATCACGGAGGTCTTCTTCATCATCATCATCGCCCTCACCATGAGTTGTGAGTAGTTTACCAGAGACCTTCGGATCCATAGCTAGTATCTAGATGGCTTCTTCTCTCTCTCTCTCTGGATCTCAATACAAAGTTCTCCTCGGTCTTCGAGGAGATCTATTTGATGTAATCTGTTTTTGCGGTGTGTTTGTCGAGATCCGATGAACTGTGAGTTTATGATCAAGGTTATCTATGAAAGATATTTGGTTCTTCTCTGAACTTTTTATGTGTGCTCATAATATCTTTGCAAGTCCCTTCGAATTATCGGTTTGGTTTGGCCTACTAGATCTATAGTTCTTGCAATGGGAGAAGTGCTTGGCTTTGGGTTCAATCTTGCGGTGTCCTTTCCCAGTGATAGTAGGGGCAGCAAGGCACGCATTGTATTGTTGCCATAGAGGATAAAAAGATGGGGTTTACATCATATTGCTTGAGTGTATCCCTCTACATCATGTCATCTTGCTTAAGGCGTTACTCTGTTCGTATGAAGTCAATACACTAGATGCATGCTGGATAGCGGTCGATGTGTGGAGTAATAGTAGTAGATGCAGGCAGGAGTCGGTCTACTTGTCTCAGATGTGATGCCTATATACAATGATCATGCCTAGATAGTCTCATAATTATTTGCTTTTCTATCAATTGCTCGACAGTAATTTGCTTACCCGCCGTAGAATATCGCTATCATGAGAGAAGCCACTAGAGAAAACTATGGCCCCCGGGTCTATTCTCAAAATATCAATCTACATCTACTGTACTTTTGCCGCTTTTATTTGCTGTTTTATTAAACTAAAAATACCAAAAATAAAATTATCATCTCTATCAGATCTCACTCTCGTAAGTGACCGTAAAGGGATTGACAACTCCTTATCGCGTTGGCTGCGAAGTTCTTATTTGTTTGTGCAGGTGCGAGGGACTCGCGCGTGGTCTCCTACTGGATTGATACCTTGGTTCTCAAAAACTGAGGGAAATACTTACGCTACTGTGCTGCATCTCCCTTCCCTCTTCGAGGGAATACAACGCAAGCTCAAGAGGTAGCAAGAAGAATTTCTGGCGCCGTTGCCGGGGAGGCTTACGCAAAAGTCATATACCAAGTACCTATCACAAAACCTTATCCTTCGCATTACATTTATTTGCCTCTCGTTTTCCTCTCCCCCACTTCACCCTTGCCGTTTTATTTGCCCTTCTTCCGCCGTGTGTTTTTCGTTCGCTTGCTTGCTTGTCATTATGGCTAGCCCCTTATCTGCTCCTCTGTCTCCCGAGTTTGAAGTACTTCACTTCAAGCAAAGGCAAGGAGAAAACTTAAAATATCATTGGTTTAGGATGATGGAATCTTATCGTAAGTGCACCTTAGAAGTGAATTTTGGAATCTTGCTTCGCAATTTTTGCGTTGGATTGAATATGTCTCATAGACAACTCTTAGATTGCGTTGCCAAAGGAAATTTTATCGAAGTTGATCCTAGTTTTGCGCATGAAATCATAGAGGGGATAGTGGTAACACTACCTCCCCAAAAGGAGTCAAACTCAACCCCGGAAGGGACGCAAGTTTTTGAGAAAATTTGCGAAGTAACGAAAATATTACAAAAATCTCTTGAACCTCTTAAGAGTGTTAGTGGGAATCTCCACTACATGAATATGTTGATTACTCTTTGCAATAAGCGGTTGGATGCTTTAGATCTTAAGATTTTTGAATATGAGGGAAACGCAAAGAACCTCCCGGATTCGAGCTTGACACCATTAAAAGGGTGAAGACCAATGATGGCAATACCTAGATCTATCTTGTATCGTGCCTAGCTAGGGGCGTAAAACGATAGCACTTGTTGGGAGGCAACCCAATTTAATGTTTTTTGCTTTTGTTGCTGTTAGGGAATAAATATTGCATCTAGCCTCTGATTAGATGTGGCTTCATGTTTTGTTTAGTGTTTGTACCAAGTAAAACCTTTGGTAAGACTTGTGTGAAGTTTATGTGATCTAGCTGTGAAAAACAGAATCGTTAGAGCTCGCTAAAGTAGTCGTGGGATTTTACTGGAGCGTGATTTTTAGTTGATTCTTTTTTATGCTGATTGGTAGAAAAAATTCACAAATTTACCAATTTAGTTAGAATTTTTTGGAGTTCCAGAAGTAGGCGAACCCTTCAGATTACTACAGACTGTTCTGTCTTTGACAGATTCTGTTTTTCGTGTGTTGTTTGCTTATTCCGATGTGTCTATGAGTAATATTGGAGGATATGAATCATAGAGAACTTGGAGTACAGTAGGTTTAACACCAATAAAAACAAAGAATGAATTCCTTGTTGTACCTTTCAGTAGTGGTTTGTTTTCTCTTACTAACGGAGCTCACGAGATTTTTTGTCTAAGTTTTGTGTTGTGAAGTTTTCAAGTTTTGAGTATTGCTTTGATGGACTATGGAACAAGGAGTAGCAAAGGCCTAAGCTTGGGGATGCCCATGGCACCCCAAGTAAATTCAAGATAATCAAAATCTTAAGCTTGGGGATGCCCCGGGAAGGCATCCCCTCTTTCGTCTTCATCCATCGGTAACTATACTTGGAGCTATATTTTTATTCGCAACATGTTATGTGTGTTGCTTGGAGCGTCTTGTATAATTTGAGTATTTTCTTGTTAGTTTGCCACAATCATCCTTGCTGGACACACCTATTTGAGAGAGTTAAATATGGCCTAGAAATTGTTAGAACACTCTATGTGCTTCACTTATATCTTTTGAGTTGAATAGTTTTTGCTCTAGTGCTTCACTTATATCTTTTAGAGCATGGTGGTGGTAATATTTTGTAGAAATTGTTGAACTCTCATGCTTCAATTATATCTATTTTAGAGTCTATTAAAACAGCATGGTAAAGTGTTTAGGCTAAAGAAACTAGTCTTCACATGATAAACATCCAATGTCAATGTAGTAAAAAAATCACATCAAGTGAATTGAATAGACAGAGATGTTGGATGCTTGATAATTGTTTTGAGACATGAGGATAGTGATATTAGAGTCATGCTAGTGGAGTTATTATGAAATTGAGAAATACTTGTGTTAAGGTTAGTGACTCCCGTAGCATGCACGTATGGTGAACCGTTGTGTGACTAAGTTAAAGCATGAGGTATTTTGTAGAGTATCAACCTTTGTGTGGAGGTCGGGGGCGCGCGATGGTTAACTCCTACCAACCTCCCCCCTAGGGGCATGCGTTGATTGATTTGTTTTGATGACTCGTAAATTTTTGCAATAAGTATATGAGTTCTTATGACTAATGTTGAGTACATGGATTATACGCACTCTCACCCTTCCACCATTGCTAGCCTCTCTTGTACCGCGCAACTTTCGCCGGTGCCATAAACCCAATATATACCCTTCCTCAAAACAGCCACCATATTGTTTCTCAAAACAGCCACCATACCTACCTATCATGGCATTTCCATAGCCATTCCGAGATATATTGCCATGCAACTTTCCACCGTTCCGTTTATATGACACGCATCATATTATCATATTGCCATGCATGATCATGTAGTTGACATCGTCGTGGCAAAGCCACCATGCATAATCTTTTCATACATGTCACTCTTGTTTCATTGCACATACCGGTACACCGCCGGAGGCATTCACATAGAGTCATACTTTGTTGTTGTATTATCGAGTTGTAATTTCGTGTTGTAATGAAAGTGTGATGATCATCATTATTAGAGCATTGTCCCATGGGAGGAAAGGCTAAATCTATAAAGCCCCTCCGAAAAAAAAGAAAAAAAAAGGAAAGGCCAAAGAAAAAAAAAATAAGGCCCAAAAATAAAAAAATAAGAAAAGGGACAATTGCTACTATCTTTTTCCACACTTGTGCTTCAAAGTAGCACCATGATCTTCATTGTAGAGAGTCTCATGCTTAGTCACTTTGATATACTGGTGGGAATTTTCGTTATAGAACTTGGCTTGTATATTCCAATGATGGGCTTCCTCAAATGCCCTAGGTCTTCGTGAGCAAGCAAGTTGGATGCACACCCACTAGTTTCTTTTCTTGAGCTTTCATTCATATTTAGCTCTAGTGCATCCGTTGCATGGCAATCCCTACTCACTCACATTGATATCTATTGATGGGCATCTCCATAGCCCGTTGATACGCCTAGTCGATGTGAGACTATGTCCCTCTTTTTGTCTTCTCCACAACCACCTCTATTCCACCCATAGTGCTATATCCATGGCTCACGCTCATGTATTGCATGAAAGTTGAAAGGTTTGAAAAGATAGAGCATGAAAACAAATGCTTGGCTGAAATCGAGGTTGTGCATGATATGAATATTTTGTGTGATAACAAGGGAGCATAGCCAACACTATATGATTTTGTAGGGATAACTTTCTTTATCCATAGTATTTTGAGAAGACATGATTGCTTTGTTAGTATTGCTTGAAGTATTGAATCTTTCAGATCTGAACATTCATGCCACAACTAAGAGAATTACATTGAAAAACTATATTGGTTAGCATTCCACATCAAAAATTCTTTCTTTATCATTTACCTACTCGAGGACGAGCAGGAATTAAGCTTGGGGATGCTTGATGCGTCTCCAACGTATCTATAATTTTTTATTATTCCATGCTATTATTTATGAAGTCTTGGATGTTTAATGGGCTTTATCATTCACTTTTATATCATTTTTGGGACTAACCTACTAACCCAAAGGCCTAGTCCAGATTGCTGTTTTTTTGCCTATTTCAGGGTTTTGCATAAAAGGAATGTCAAACGGAGTCCAAACTGAATGAAACCTTCGCGAGAGATATTTTTGGAGGAAATCATGCTCGGGAAACGTCAGGACCAAGTCAGGGGGCAGAGGGCCTACCCTCGAGGGTGGGGGGCGCGCCCCCCTTCCCAGGGCGCGCCCCCCTGCCTCGAGGCTGGCCCACACGGCCCTCGGTGCACTCCTTCTTCCTATATATACCTACGTACCCCAGAAACTCCATACGCAGAGAGAAAACCCTAATTCCACCGCCGTAGCTTCTGTTTCCGTGGAGATCCCATCTTGGAGCCTGTTCTAGGAGGGGGATCCATCACGGAGGCCTTCATAATCATCATCATCGCCCTCACCATGAGTTGTGAGTAGTTTACCACAGACCTTCGGGTCCATAGCTATTATCTAGATGGCTTGTTCTCTCTCTCTGGATCTCAATACAAAGTTCTCCTCGGTCTTCGAGGAGATGTATTCGATGTAATCTCTTTTTGCGGTGTGTTTGTCGAGATCTGATGAATTGTGAGTTTATGATCAAGGTTATCTATGAAAGATATTTGGTTCTTGTCTGAACTTTTTATGTGTGCTCATAATATGCTTGCAAGTTTTTTCGAATTATCGGTTTGGTTTGCCCTACTAGATCTATAGTTCTTGCAATGGGAGAAGTGCTTGGCTTTGCGTTCAATCTTGCGGTGTCCTTTCCCAATGATAGTAGGGGCAGCAAGGCACGCATTGTATTGTTGCCATCGAGGATAAAAAGATAGGGTTTACATCATATTGTTTGAGTTTATCCCTCTACGTCATGTCATCTTGCTTAAGGCATTCCTCTGTTCGTATGAACTCAATACACTAGATGCATGCTGGATAGCGGTCGATGTGTGGAGTAATAGTAGTAGATGCAGGCAGGAGTCGGTCTACTTGTCTCGGATGTGATGCCTATATACAATGATCATGCCTAGATAGTTTCATAATTATTCGCTTTTGTATCAATTGCTCGACAGTAATTTGTTTACCCGCCGTAGAATATCGCTATCATGAGAGAAGCCACTAGAGAAAACTATGGCCCCTGGGTCTATTCTCAACATACCAATCTACATCTACTTTACTTTTACTGCTTTTATTTGCTGTTTTATTAAACTAAAAATACCAAAAATATAATTATCATCTCTATCAGATCTCACTCTCGTAAGTGACCGTAAAGGGATTGAGAACCCCTTATCGCGTTGGCTGCGAAGTTCTTATTTGTTTGTGCAGGTGCGAGGGACTCGCGCGTGGTCTCCTACTGGATTGACACCTTGGTTCCCAAAAACTGAGGGAAATACTTACGCATTTGTAGAAGACTCGGCCAGGGTTGAGGCTTGTGCTTGAGATGCGACGTATGACTTTGTGTGATTTGCAGCAGTGGCACCACACCAGCGGCAGTGGGTTGCGATGAGCAACTGACTGCGATGCGCGTGCCGGCGGGGGTGTGAGGAGACCCACAGGCGATGGTACGGGTGGCGACTTGGCGTATATTTGGTTGTTGCCTGCTGAAGAGGAGGTGGACGAGCAGCCAGCGTACATGGTTGTTGCGGCCAGAGCTTCTGATGCTAGGCAGAGTAAGTAGAGAAGAGGAGAAGCGAACATTGGATATGTCAGTTTCATTACTTGCAGAGTAGCATAGCACCATATATAGTCATAGTCTAGGTTTGGATTCAAACCAGCTACAGGAGCACGTCTCTCTTTTTTCTAAAAGTCAGCAACGTCTCTTTACAGGTACACTAGCTTGTTCTGTACACCTTCTCAAGTCTTTGATTCCTCCACCTAACATCTGGGACCCACCGGAAGGGCCTCGGTATTTCGTGAAAGAATGTGCCCCCCGCTGATAGGTCGAACCCACCAGCTATCTTCGCACGTAAGGAAGTGCCTCCTTATTACGCACAAAAATAATTAATACTCCCCCTGCAAGCTGGAACCCAGCATCGTGGGAGGCTGACTTGTGGGCCTACCAAGTTGACGGAGACGGAGGGCTTTGTCAACTTAGTCAATATGAAAAATTCTAGCTCCAGTTACCGTATGATGTTCATCCAATGGCAGTAGTGCTTCTTCCACCTCTGGTCTTCTTGCTCCAGCCGCCCAAACCAACGCCGGTTGTGCCGCGTGCTCCTGCCTCCCATGGCCGGCAGTGATGCCGCTGAGACCTCACCGCCCCCTACAACTCCCACTGCTGGCCAGGGCATCCCTCTACTCACTCACACCCCCTGTTATTCTGCGGCGACGGCAACCTCACACCGCAGCCGAACCAGTGAACCCTCGTACTCCTCTCCGCATGGGCATCCACTACTGCGTCGTCCCCTTCCTAGGCCTCGCTGTTGTCCATCGCCTTGGTGCTCTCGGCGCGGCGTGGTCAATCTGGTCAACCACCGACTTCCATCGGAAGAGTACTATACGTGGAGAAGCTGACGGCTGGGTCCATGGCCACATCCCAGTTTTTTAGTGATTTGCCAAATAAGTCGCTTTGTGAGGCCTATTGGGCTGCAAATCTTTCAAGACGAGGAGAGCTTCTTTCGGTTGGCCGAGAAAATGGCCTATCAGTAATGAGAAATGGGATGTACATTTTTAAAACACATCAAATCGGCAATTAGTTTCAAATATATTTTTTTCATTTCGAGATTTTAAATTGCATTGATTTTTATGCGTGGACAATTTGTTGGATTTTATATTGATAAGCATTTATTTTTAAAATCAGTTTGAATGTGACTCAAAATTCCGGGATTAAAAATAGTTCGGACCGCACCGAAATATGCAAAATTTCATATAATTTTTAAACGTGGCCGCAATATGGGCTGTAATGCTAACAAAAAGAATATGCGCTCCAAAAAAATCTTAAGAATTAGCAAATGGGCTGTAAATTATTAGAAATAATGGCAGATGGATTGTATGATGTTTTCCACATATTTGAGGCCTTCCTAAAAAAAGGTTGACGCACAAGCAGTGACTTTTGGATGTCCATCCAACGGCCGTCGTGCTTCTTCAATCTCTGCTCTTCCTGCTCTAGCCGCTCAAACAAGCGCCGGCGGGACTGCCTGCTCCCTCCTCCCCGCGGCTGGCTATGCTGCCGTGCAGACCTCACCGCCCCACCGTACTCCTATCGTTGGCCTAACCATCCCTCTACTCACCCACACCTGATGTTATTCTCCGCAACGGCAGATGAACCAGTAAACCCTCGTACAGTCGTACTCCCCTCCGCGTGGGAAACAACTACCGAGTCTTCCCTGCCTCCGTGTCGTTCCCTTACTAGGCATCGCCATCGTCCACCGCCCTGGTGCTCTCGGCGCGGCGTGGTCAATCTGGTCAATGACCGACTTCCATCAGAAGAGTACTCTACGTGGAGAGGCTGACAGCTGGGTCCATGGCAGCCGCAAGGAAGTGCCTCCTTATTACGCGGAAAATAATTATACCTCCACCTGACAACAGGGACCCACCGGACGGACCACCTTATTTGGCAAAAAAATGTTTTCCCCCTGACTGCTGGGACCCATCGGACGGGCCACCGTATTTCGCGAAAAAACGTTCCCCTTGTTGTCAGCTCGGACCCACCGAAAGTGCCTCCTTATTACGCACAAAAAAATGAATAGTCCCCCTTCTAGCTGGGACCCTGTATAGTGGGAGGCTGACTTGTGGGCCTACTAAGTTGACGGGGACGGAGGGCTTTGTCAACTTAGTCAATATGCATGATTCTAGCTCCATTGACCATACGATGTCCATCCAACGGCCGTAGTGCTTCTTCAACCTCTGGTCTTCTTGCTCCAGCCGCCCAAACCAGAGCTGGTCGTGCCTCCTGCTCCTGCCTCCCGTGGCCGGCTGCGATGCCGCGGAGGCCTGACCGCCCCCTACTATTCCCACCGCTGGCCAGGCCTTGCGGCGATAGCAGCCTCACACCGCAGCTGAACCAGTGAACCCTCGTACTCCTCTCCGCGCGGTCTTCCACTGCCGAGTCTTCCTCGGCTCCGCATCGCCCCCTTCCTAGGCATCGCCGTCATCCATCGCCCTGGTGCTCTCAGCGCGGCGTGGTCAACGTGGTCAAGGAACGACTTCCATAGGAAGAGTACTGTACGTGGAGAGGCTGACAGTTGGGTCCACGGCACCTGCAAGGAAGTGCCTCCTAATTACGCAGAAAATAATTATTCCTCCACCTGACAGCAGGGACCCATCGGACGGGCCATCGTATTTGGCGAAAAAACGTTTCCCCCTGACTGCTGGGACCCACCGGACGGGCCATCGTATTGCGCGAAAAAATGTTCCTCTCGCAGTCAGCTCGGACCCACCGGAAGTGCCTCCTTATTACGCGCAAAAAAATGAATACTCCCCCTGCTGGTTGGGACCCACCTTGGTGGGAGGCTGACTTGTGGGCCTACTAAGTTGACGGGGACGGTGTGCTTTGTCAACTTAGTCAATATGAACGATTCTAGATCCAGTGACCGTACAATGTCCATCCAACGGCCTTAGTGCTTCTACAACCTCTAGTCTTGTTGCTCCAACCGCCCAAAGCAGCGCCGATCGTGTCGCATGCTCCTTCCTCCCGTGGCCAGCTGTGCTGCCACGGAGGCCTCACCGCCCCCTACTATTCCCATCGTTGGCCAGGCCATCTCTCTACTCACCCACACCCCCTGTTATTCTGCGGCGATGGCAGCCTCACACCGGAGCGAAACAGTGAACCCTCGTACTCCTCTACGTGTGGGCATCCACTGCCGCTTCTTCCCCATCTTCGCGTCGTCCCCTTCCTAGGCCTCACCGTCGTCCATCACCCTGGCGCTCTCGGCGCGGTGTGGTCAACGTGGTCAAGGAACGACTTCATCGGACGTGGACTGTACGTGAAGAGGCTGACAGCTGGGTCCATGGCCGTAGCAAGGAAGTGCCTCCTTATTACGCGCAAATTAATTATTCCTCCACCTGACAGCGGGGACGGGCCACCATATTTCGCAAAAAAAAACGTTTCCCCCTGACTGCTGGGACCCACCAACTACATTTTCACACGCAAGGAAGTGCGTCCGGGAAAAAAACGGTTCGTCCCCCTGACTGCTGGGACCCACCAGCTACATCTTCGCATGCCAGGAAGTGTGTCCGGGCAAAAAAAACAATGGTTCGCCCCCCTGACTGCTGGGACCCACCAGCTACATCTTCGCACGCAAGGAAGTGCGTCCGGGCAAAACAAATGATTCGCCCCCTTGATTGGTGGGACCCACCATCTACATCTGCGCAGGCAAGGAAGTGCTTGACAGTCGGGACCCACCTGGTCGAAGTGTACATAGCGTTGTCATTCTGGTCGCGAACGTGCACGTACATACTGGTCGATGTAGAGGCGTGCACGTGTCGTAGCAGAGGCGCGCACGTAGCATGTACACGTACGTACAGCGAACATGATGCAAGAAAGTAAATACGGCCACGTACGTACATACGGGTGGGGTCTCAAACGCCTACTCGCACGTACATATGGCCAGGGCTCGTGTACATGGCTGGGTCGGAACGGAGAAACATCGTCGTCGTCGTGTTCATGGGGAGCCAACCTGTAATGCCTCGGATGTAACACTTTCCCCTTTTGGCTTTATATAAACTTTGGCTTCATCAGTTCCATTCCGGGTTCTTCGTCTTTTCGGGTTTTCGTCGTTTTTGTCGTGTGCGTGTGTGCATTCATCCATGTCATGTGTCATGTGCATTGCATTGGATTGTGTTGTCGTTTGCATCCGGTCCCACTAGTCTCTTCCCGTTGTCCGTTTCGAGTTCCGACGCTCTCACACGTGCCCGTGGCATCCCCGAGGCCTTCTTTTGTGTTTGGCCGTGTAACATTTCCGTAATGGCGTGAGACTTGTCGTGAGATGTTGTTTTGATACGTGTAACCCACCTGTCAAGTTCTGTCGCGTTTGGAGTTCGTTTGGTACTCCAACGGGTATCCTCGTGGGCTAAAAGTACCTCCTCTTTGAGGCCCAAGACCCCCCCTCTAACATCCCACCAACCCAGCTCAAACCCTTCCCATCATCTAGGCCGTTCAATTGTGATCGCGTGGCCAAAAACCGTTCCTCATTTGGACTCTTCTAGCTCCTTGTGCCTACATAAACGTCCACTCCCTCCAATTTTGCGTCCAAAACCCTAGTGCTTCCACCGCCGTCGCCCAGTGCTTCCACCGCCGTCGCCCCGTGCTTCCACCGCCGCCGCGCAGTGCTTCCACCGCCGCCGCCCCGCGGCGCGGGCCCCGCAGGCCCAGCGCCGGCCCGCTCCCGCTGTCGATCTGGACCCAGTTCCGCGTGCCCTCGCGCCTTCGTCCCCGCCGCCGGGCGCTTGCAGCCGCCGCCGCCGGCCGGAGCGCCGCCGCGCCGACCTTCTCCGCCCCGCCGTCCTCCAAGATCCCGCCGCCGCCTCCGCAACTCGGCAGATCGCCGCCGCCTCGGCCACCCTTCGCCGCCGGCCCTCACCACCCTTCGCCGCCGGCCGCCTCGCCAGGAGGAGCGAGCACCGCCGCCACTAATCGGGATCCAGGGCCGATCCCGCTCGATCCAGCCAGATTGGGCCGCGCCTGGGAAACCCTAACGGGCCGACCCGGGACCCGCGCGCCGCGACCCGCACCTGGTGCCCGATCCGCCCGTTTGACCGCCGCCCGCACCCGTTGACCCGCTACAGGAGGTTGACCCCTTGTTTTTTTCTTCTAAGTCCTTGTAGTTTCTTTGTCTGATGCATTTTTGTGATGAGGATATCTTTTACTGTGCTTGTCCGATTTGTGCATATGATATGTCAAAATGATCGTGGTGACATGTACTATGTTTTGTTCCATTGTGTCATGCATGTTTGAGATCATCTAGATGTCTTAATCTTCATGAGAAGAGTGCTACTTGTTATAAACTGCTGCTATTAGTTGTTTTCATGCCATGTTTGAGATGTGATAACTTGGTGCATGTTTATCCAAATGAAGCAAATGATATGCCCACATGTTTATCATGAGATGCTCTACATGTTGGTTGCTTTAGCTTGCATGATAGAATTCATATTGCCATGTTTATCTCCTTTGCAAAAGTGCATGTGGCTATTAGGTTCTTAAACTTGTTACGAAGTGCCTATTTGAGGAGCTCGTTGCTATTGATGTGGTTGTCCCCATGTTGCATGCTTATATATTTTGGACTCCCCATCATGTGTACTTTGTTGTGGTGCAAACAACTTGCCATGTTATGCTTTGAGGTGACTTAAACATGCTCACAAACATGCCATGATAATATTGCTGTTTTAACACTTAGTGAAATTTCACAAAGTCTGGAATCTGTAATATCCAGATGCCATGTTTGCTTGTTGTTCTAGGAAAATCCATGTTAATTTTGGGGTGACTATTGATGATTCCTTGTTGTATATGTTGTTGGCTATCCATTCATGTCCTCACATGCTCATTTGGGTGGCTGTAGCATATTTAACTCGTGCTCCCAAGTTGCTATAAAATACTGCTGTCGGGTTTTTGTTGTCATGTTCAAAATGTTGTAGCTTGTTGCTATTGATCCATGCGTCCTATGGAGATGCTCCAATGGAATTGTTTGCTGTAGGATATGTCTACTTAATGTCCATGCTTCTTGCCATGATGTTTGAGTGTTGTAGAGTATATATTTCTTGCTCCGAAGTTGCTATGTGGCTGTTAATTTCAGCTTTGCATTGTTTCTTGTTTCGGGTGTATCTTTTAGCCCGTTGCTCCGTTTTGAGCAAGTCCTATATGAAACTTGTGTGGTTTTGCATGTAGATTCATAATATCATCTTGTTAACATGTTTTGAAGTATCTTGCTTGATGCATATTGTCATGTTCCTTGTGTTGTATCTCTGTGTTTCCTATGTTGTCTTGCTGTGCGTCCTAGGTGCATCTGCAGTGCTTCCTTAGTGCATCAGCCATGCATCCTGTAGTTTTGCGCATTGCATCTTGTTTGATTTCGTGCCTCGTGTGTTTTGTGTTGAGTAGAGCCGGAAGCCGAGGCCGAGTACGAGAACGAGGTTACTACCGAGGTTGAGAACGAGGAGCCAGATATCATTACTATCATTACTATCTTTGCCTATTACTAGAAGTCTCGCTCTTTAGCTTATTGCCTCGATGCCCATTTTTTCCTGGCAGCCTCCCATTGTAACCATGTATCTGTCTAACCACCCTACCTACGCAAACCATTGATTGGCTGCGTAGGCATCGCTCAACCCCTCTTATAGCATTGCTAGTTGCAGGGGAAGATTTGAAGATTCTTGCTTCATGTTGAAGCTTGTTGGGATATCACACTATATAAATTCTTAAATGAAATCATCTATATATTGGTAATGGGTGGAAGGCTAAGCCTCTTGCTTGGTGATTTGTTCCACTCATGCCGCCCTAGGAACCGTATAAACCGGTGTTATGTTCCTTGATTTTGCGTTCCTCACACGGTTGGGGTTATGGGACCCCCTCGATAAACCGCTTAGCGCTAAGTCTTTTCCAGCAAGTCCCAACATTGGTACTATTTGCCTAAACAACTAAAAACTTGCATAGGGAGTAATTAACCCTCTTCTTAATCAACAACCCGGGCCAGTGCTCCACATGAGTGTTGGTCCAAACTGGGGGTTACGCGGGGCCACCTTGGGGAAACCCGAGGTCTAGTAAAAACCTGTGGGATCACCCATCCGGTCGTGGCCTGAGATGAGATACGCGCGGCTACTATCAGGGTGTCGGCACGCCGGGAGGATTTGCTGGATTAGCCTTACCTTAGTCGGAGTATCTTCAGCACGGGATTCCGAGGATACTGGGGCCTTCCCACCTTGGAGTTGCGACTCCGCGGATCGTGGGCTTGTCATGGGCCAAGTTGGAACACCCCTGCAGGGTTCTGAACTTTCGAAAGTCGTGTCCGCGGTTATGTGGCAGATGGGAATTTGTTAATATCCGGTTGTAGAAAACTTGACACCATGTTCAAAACACACTACCAGCGTGAGTACCGTGACGGTCATTTTCCGAAAGGGGCTCGGAAAGTGAACACGGTGGGTTTATGTTTGACATGCTTAGTTAGGATCACTTCGTGATCATCTTATCGTCCGAGGCACTTCTCTTCTCGCTCTTCTTACGTAAGTTAGTGCTAGTGCTGCCGCAACCTCTTATTCTTTCTTTAGCCTTGTTCCACACCCAAGGCTTGGATAGTTGTGTTACCCGGGAACGGGATTGCTGAGTCCTCTGTGGCTCACAGATTCTTCACCACACCAGATGCAGGTACTATGGTGAGCTACTTAGGTGATGGCTCCGAGCTATACTGGGAGTACGACAAGGAACGTAGCCGTTACTATGTGCACTATCCCGATGATCAGTAGTGGTTTCTACTAGGGGCGTTTCAGACCTGTGGTTTTATGTATGTTTGGTATCTTTCATTTGGATCTTCACCCGTAGACGGGTTGTGATGTTATTTGAATGATGTTTTGCTATGTAATGAATTGTGTGATGTGGCGAGTGTAAGCCAACTATCTTTTTCCCTTTCATCCCTATTTTTACATGAGATGTGCAAAGATACCGAACTTGCGATCATTCCAGAATAGGCTTATACCTTTAAGTCGTGCCTCGACACATAGGAGGTATAGTCCCATCCTGGGCATTACAAGTTGGTATCAGAGCCTTCTCCGACCTAGAAGCCCCCACTGATTGATCGAATCGTTGACGGTTGAGTCTAGCACACACTTAAAATGTTTTGAGTCCTATATATATATCGGAGAGTAGGATTTCTTTTGCTCCTCATCTCTTTTCACTCTGGTGAGGACTCCTGACGATTTCTCTTGCCTCTTCTGCTCTCAAAAATTGCACCAAATGTTTTTTAGGAATCTCGCGAGTATTGTTTGGATTGTTCCGATGTCTTTGTGACGTGAACATTGTTCTCGATGCCTCCTGTCATTTAGGGGTTGTGGCAGTGTAACAGAGAGTTGAGCTCCGAGGTGTTGTCGTCACAAACATATCACGGCAGTTCTAGAATAGTTAAGACGACCGACATCGAAAACTCTCCTATGCGGTTAGTGGCAAGATAACCCCGACATCACCCAGTACTGGGGAGGTAGTTCGAGAGTATTGCCATAGCTTGTATAGTAGATGCGTTTCTAAGGTCCGAGGTAGATGGTTTCCGGAAATAACTGGTTATGTGTTGAAGGATGGATACAGCTGGATGTAGGATTAGAGTTGAGTGCGCGGTGCTTCCCCTGTATCCCCAACACCTGATTGCATAACTGGAAACTTTCGGAAATTAATAGGTGGGTTCATCTAGTAGTTCGTAGGCATTCTTCCAACGAGTGCATGATATGGAGTTCGGGGTTCTACATTGAGTGAAGTAGTTTTATGGCCGTTGTTCCGATCGGGAGTTGCATCTTAAAGGGTCCTTGGCTATGCTGATCCGGGGATTGCAAAACCCTTTTGTAACATGTTCCATAAGCTTTCAGCACGGATATGTCGAAAGAAGCTTCTATCTTGTATTTGTTCTATCTGCACCTTGTTATTTTATTTACCTTTTTGTCTCCCAAGTGGCTTCTCGTGAAGATTGTTGTTATCATTAAACTGTGAATTTCATTAGTTCCCCTTGTTCGAATGATTCTTGTGAAGGCTATGTTGCGATTTCTAGCCGTTGTTTCAGCTTATATCTTCTTTCAATCAAATGCCTAATAGTGGTCATCTCTTTCAGGATGGCTCCTAAAAAGGTTCCCAATGCTAACCCAGAGGGTGAAGAGGTTCCTGATCGTCCTCCTTCCCCTCCTCCTCCGTCTGAGGCCTGGAGAGCAATTATGCAAGTTACGAATGAGAACACCCCAGATGCTTATGCAGATGATGCAGCATATTCAAGCAAATCAAGCAAATCAGGGTGCTCATGGGAACCAAGGCAATTTGTTCAACCAACAGCACTTTGCTACGCTCAACCAGTTCTTGGCAAATCAACCAAAGGCTTTCAGTTACTACGTGGACCCTCTCGATGCTGAAGACTAGATAACAGATATCAAGAAGCATTTCGAGTGCAGTAACGTTAGGCCCGAGGACTATGTGAAGTTCGCAGCCTTCCAACTCAAGGACCAAGCAGCTGATTGGTGGCAGCAGTACAAAGACTCCAGAGAAGGGTGTGTAATCTCCTGGGATGATTTCTGCAAGGACTTTCGCTCTCACCACATTCCAACAAGTGTCATCGAGGGTATGCGTGAGCAATTCGGCAACCTGAAGCAAGGCTCAATGTTTGTCTACCAATATAATGTCAAGTTCCAGAACCTTGCCCGCTATGCAAAGCAAGACATCCCAGATGCCAAGAGCAAGATCTATCAGTTCCATGGTGGTCTGAAGGATGAACTCCAACTTGCTCTCACCTTGTTCGAGCCTGATGAGTTTGATAAATTCTATAATATGGCGCTTAAGAAAGAGGCAGCCTAGCTCAAGATGGAAGCTTCGAAAAAGAGGATCAGAGATGCTGTTCACTCATCCTCTTCTTCTCAAGTGGTCGCGAAGCAACAGAAGTTTTGGCTTCCACCTCCTCGAGTGATCCGAGCTCCCTACAACAACAACAAGAACTCTGGTGGCCGTGCTTTCTCCCACCCACCCAACCCAAGCAACCAGTCAAAGAATCAGTTTCAAGCTTCCAAGTCAAGTGCTCCTCATTATCATCCTCTCTCAGAAGTGGTTTGCAACAAGTGCACTCAGAAGGGTCATTATGCTAACAAGTGCCCCAACCCAAGGCGCCTTCCGCCTCCTCCACCTGTCAGCACTGCTATTGTCAAGCATAATCCAAAGTCAGCAAGAGTGAATCTGATGAATGCCGCTCAAGCAGAGAATTCTTCAGATGTGATACTTGGTAATCTTCCAGTCAACCTTAAACCTGCTAAAGTCTTGTTTGATTCGGGTGCATCATGTTCTTTCATGTCTCAACCATTTGCATCCAAGCATAATGTTGACATCAAAAGTTTGCCAAGGGAATTATCAGTTGTTTCTCCGGGTAAACTAATGCATTTAAAAATATTTGCTCCGGATGTATCTATTCGCATGGGTGATTACCGCTTTCTGGCTTCTTCGGTGGTTCTCGGCAACTCCGACATCGATCTCATTCTTGGGATGGATTGGCTTTCTCAGCATGATGCTCACATTGATTGTGCAAATAAGGAAGTCAAGCTTACTCATTCCGATGAAGACGGGATTATCTTCGCCTCTCGGGATAACACAATCAGGCTGATCTCTCTCAATGACAAGGGCGAGATTAATGCCATCTCTCAAATTCCGGTGGTTAACGAATACAAAGACGTTTTTCCTAAAGAGCTTCCAGGCATGCCTCTGCATCGTCAAGTTGAATTCGTCATTGAACTCGAGCCAGGTACTGAGCCAGCATGCCGGCGTCCGTACAAGCTCTCCCCTGAAGAGTTGAAGGAGTTGAAGAAACAGCTTGATGAACAAGAGCGTATGGGCCTGATCAGGCCTAGCACGTCTCCTTGGGGCTGTGGTGTCTTATTTGTCAAGAAGAAGGATGGCATGGAGCGCCTTTGCGACGATTACCGGCCATAGAACAAGAAGACAATAAAGAACAAGTATCCGCTCCCCAACATCAATGAATTGTTCGAGCAGCTCAAAGGAACTAAAGTGTTCTCAAAGCTCGATCTCCGAATGGGTTATCACCAAATTCGCATTCGTGAAGAAGATATCCACAAGACTGCCTTCAGAACGAGCTACGGCTCCTATGAGTATACAGTCATGTCTTTTGGCCTCGCTAATGCTCCACCTACCTTCTCGAGAATGATGCACTACATTTTCAACCCCTTCACCAACGAGTTTGCGCTTCTGTATCTGGATGACATCTTGGTATTCTCCAAGAATGAAGAGGATCACGAAAAGCACCTCCGTCTGGTTCTCGACAGACTCCGTGAACATAAGTTCTATGCCAAGTTCTCCAAGTGCGAATTCTGGCTCGATAAGGTCTTATATCTGGGCCATATCATCTCCGCTGACGGTATTGCTGTGAACCCCGAGAAAGTTGAAGCGATTGTCAACTGGGAACCTCCTCAGAACGTCAAGCAACTCCGAAGCTTTCTTGGTCTTGCTAGCTATTGCAGAAGGTTCGTTGAGAACTTCTCCAAGATTGCCAAGCCTCTCTCCAACTTGCTGCAGAAGAATGTCAAGTACAACTGGTCTCCTGATTGTGATGTGGCATTCAAAACTCTCAAAGAAAAGCTCATCTCTGCTCCAGTTCTTACTCCTCCAGATGAGTCCAAGCCCTACGAAGTATTCTGTGATGCTTCTCTTCAATGACTTGGTGGTGTGTTAATGCAGGACAAGAAGATTGTGGCATACACTTCTCGTCAACTGAAGCCAAGTGAGAAGAACTACCCCACACATGATCTCGAACTAGCAGCTGTGGTACACGCTTTGATTACGTGGAGACACCTTCTGTTGGGCAGAAAAGTCGACATCTTCACCGATCACAAGAGCTTGAAGTACATCTTCACACAGCCGAACCTTAACCTTCGCCAGACTCGTTGGGTTGAAATGATCCAAGAGTATGATCCAAGCATCGAATACACACCTGGCAAGGCAAATGTGATTGCAGATGCCTTGAGCAGAAAGGCATATTGCAACAGTCTCCTTATCAAGCCGTTTCAGCCTGAGCTTTGTGAACCATTCAGGAAGCTCAACCTCCAAGTTGTTCCGCAAGGCTTTCTTGCAAATCTTCAAGTTGCTCCTACCTTGGAAGATCAGATTCGTGAGGCCCAACTCAATGATGCTATGGTGCAGAAAGTGAAACATGGTATTGCAAAGGGTACTCCTAAATACAAATGCTATCGCGTTGATGAGAGAGATACCTTGTTCTTTGAGGACAGACTTGTGGTTCCCAAGGGTGATCTCAGGAAGCTCATAATGGACGAAGCACATGACTCCCTCCTTTCGATTCATCCTGGAAGTTCCAAGATGTACCAAGACCTCAAGCAATCTTACTGGTGGACACGCATGAAAGGGACATTGCCCAATTCGTGAATGAATGTGATGTCTGCAGAAGAGTGAAGGCAGAGTATCAACGTCCAGCCGGTCTTGTCCAACCTCTTCCTATTCCCGAGTGGAAATTCGACCACATTGAAATGGATTTCATCACTGGCTTTCCTAAGTCCAAGAAAGGGAATGATTCTATCTTTGTGGTGATTGACAAGCTTACCAAAGTCGCTCACTTCCTTTCAGTCAAAGAATCCATCAATGCAGCTCAACTGGCAGAGTTGTACACTTCTAGAATTGTGTCCTTACATGGCATTCCTCAAGTTATCTCCTCAGACCGTGGAAGTTTGTTCACATCCAAGTTCTGGGACTCCTTTCAGTCTGCCATGGGCACTAAGATCCGTTTCAGCACTGCATTTCACCCTCAGACTAGTGGTCAAGTCGAGAGAGTGAATCAGATTCTAGAAGACATGCTCAGAGCCTGTGTCATATCTTTTGGCATGAAATGGGAAGATTGCCTTCCGTTTGCCAAGTTCTCTTACAACAATAGTTTCCAAGCAAGTGCAGGCAAAGCTCCGTTTGAAATCCTCTATGGCAGAAAGTGCCGTACCCCTCTCAACTGGTTCGAGACTGGTGAACATCAACTTCTTGGCAATGACTTGATCTCAGAAGCCGAAGAAATGTGCAAAGTCATACGTGAGAATCTCAAGGCCGCTCAGTCGCGTCAGAAGAGCTACTATGACGGCAAGCATCGTGATTTGGCCTTCAACATTGGGGATCATGTCTATCTCCGTGTTTCTCCTATGAAAGGCACCCAAAGATTTGGTATCAAAGGAAAGCTTGCTCCTAGATATGTGGGCCCTTTCAAGATCCTTGGCAAAAGAGGCGATCTAGCCTATCAACTTGAGCTCCCTTCCAACTTTGCTAATGTTCATGATGTGTTTCACGTGTCTCAACTCCGCAAGTGCTTCAAGACACCTGAACGCACCATTCCGTTTGAGGAGATTGATCTTCAACAAGACTTGTCTTACCGAGAGCATCCCGTTGCTATTCTCGAAGAAACCGAGCGCAAGACCCGCAACAAGTCAATCAAGTTCTTGAAAGTCAAGTGGTCACACCATACCGACCGAGAAGCTACGTGGGAACGAGAAGATCACCTTCGTTCCGAGTACCCTTCCTTCTTCCAGTCCTAGATCTCGGGACGAGATCTTTTCATGGTAGAGGAGAGTTAGTAATGCCCCGGATGTAACACTTTCCCCTTTTGGCTTTATATAAACTTTGGCTTCATCAGTTCCATTCCGGGTTCTTCGTCTTTTCGGGTTTTCGTCGTTTTTGTCGTGTGCGTGTGTGCATTCATCCATGTCATGTGTCATGTGCATTGTGTTGTCGATTGCATCCGGTCCCACTAGTCTCTTCCCGTTGTCCGTTTCGAGTTCCGACGCTCTCACACGTGCCCGTGGCATCCCCGAGGCCTTCTTTTGTGTTTGGCCGTGTAACGTTTCCGTAATGGCGTGAGACTTGTCGTGCGATGTTGTTTTGATACGTGTAACCCGCCTGTCAAGTTCTGTCGCGTTTGGAGTTCGTTTGGTACTCCAACGGGTATCCTCGTGGGCTAAAAGTACCTCCTCTTTGAGGCCCAAGACCTCCCCTCTAACAGCCCACCAACCCAGCTCAAACCCTTCCCATCATCTAGGCCGTTCAATTGTGATCGCGTGGCCGAAAACCGCTCCTCATTTGGACTCTTCTAGCTCCTTGTGCCTATATAAACGTCCACCCACTCCAATTTTGCGTCCAAAACCCTAGTGCTTCCACCGCCGTCGCCCAGTGCTTCCACCGCCGCCGCACAGTGCTTCCACCGCCGCCGCCCCGCCGCGCGGGCCCCGCAGGCCCAGCGCCGGCCCGCTCCCGCTGCCGATCTGGGCCCAGTTCCGCGCGCTCTCGCGCCTTCGTCCCCGCCGCTGGGTGCTCGCAGCCGCCGCCGCCGGCCAGAGCGCCGCCGCGCCGACCTTCTCCGCCCCGCCGTCCTCCAAAATCCCGCCGCCGCCTCCGCTCCTTGGCAGATCGCCGCCGCCTCGGCCACCCTTCGCCGCCGGCCCTCACCACCCTTCGCCGCCGGCCGCCTCGCCGGGAGGAGCGAGCGCCGCCGCCACCGATCGGGATCCAGGGCCGATCTCGCTCGATCCAGCCAGATCGGGCCGCGCCTGGGAAACCCTAACGGGCCGACCCGGGACCCGCGCGCCGCGACCCGCACCCGGTGCCCGATCCGCCCGTTTGACCGCCGCCCGCACCCATTGACCCGCTACAGGAGGTTGACCCCTTGTTTTTTTCTTCTAAGTCCTTGTAGTTTCTTTGTCTGATGCATTTTTGTGATGAGGATATCTTTTACTGTGCTTGTCCGATTTGTGCATATGATATGTCAAAATGATCGTGGTGACATGTACTATGTTTTGTTCCATTGTGTCATGCATGTTTGAGATCATCTAGATGTCTTAATCTTCCTGAGAAGAGTGCTACTTGTTATAAACTGCTGCTATTAGTTGTTTTCATGCCATGTTTGAGATGTGATAACTTGGTGCATGTTTATCCAAATGAAGCAAATGATATACCCACATGTTCATCATGAGATGCTCTACATGTTGGTTGCTTTAGCTTGCATGATAGAATTCATATTGCCATGTTTATCTCCTTTGCAAAAGTGCATGTGGCTGTTAGGTTCTTAAACTTGTTACGAGGTGCCTATTTGAGGAGCTCGTTGCTATTGATGTGGTTGTCCCCATGTTGCATGCTTATATGTTTTGGACTCCCCATCATGTGTACTTTGCTATGGTGCAAACCACTTTCCATGTTATGCTTTGAGGTGACTTAAACATGCTCACAAACATGCCATGATAATATTGTTGTTTTAACACTTAGTGAAATTTCACTAAGTCCGGAATCTGTAATATCCAGATGCCATGTTTGCTTGTTGTTCTAGGAAAATCCATGTTAGTTTTGGGGTGACTATTGATGATTCATTGTTGTATATGTTGTTGGCTATCCATTCATGTCCTCACATGCTCATTTGGGTGGTTGTAGCATATTTAACTCTTGCTCCCAAGTTGCTATAAAATACTGCTGTCAGGTTTTTGTTGTCATGTTCAAAATGTTGTAGCTTGTTGCTATTGATGCATGCCTCCTATGGAGATGCTCCAATGGAATTGTTTGCTGTAGGATATGTCTACTTTATGTCCATGCTTCTTGTCATGATGTTTGAGTGCTGTAGAGTATATATTTCTTGCTCCGAAGTTGCTATGTGGCTGTTAATTTCAGCTTTGCATTGTTTCTTGTTTCGGGTGTATCTTTTAGCCCGTTGCTCCATTTTGAGCAAGTCCTATATGAAACTTGTGTGGTTTTGCATGTAGATTCATAATATCATCTTGTTAACATGTTTTGAAGTATCTTGCTTGATGCATATTGTCATGTTCCTTGTGTTGTATCTCTGTGTTTCCTATGTTGTCTTACTATGCATCCTAGGTGCATCTACAGTGCTTCCTTAGTGCATCATCCATGCATCCTGTAGTTTTACGCATTGCATATTGTTTGATTTCGTGCCTCGTGTGTTTTGTGTTGAGTAGAGCCGGAAGCCGAGACCGAGTACGAGAACGAGGTTACTACCGAGGTTGAGAACGAGGAGCCCTCTTACGATCCCATCGATGACTCGACAGGCAAGATGACCTGACCCAGATATCATTACTATCTTTGCCTATTGCTAGAAGTCTCTCTCTTTAGCTTATTGCCTCGATGCCCATGTTTTCCTGTCAGCCTCCTATTGTAACCATGTATCTGTCTAACCACCCTACCTATGCAAACCATTGATTGGCTACGTAGGCATCGCTCAACCCCTCTTATAGCATTGCTAGTTGTAGGGGAAGATTTGAAGATTCTTGCTTCATGTCGAAGCTTGTTGGGATATCACACTATATAAATTCTTAAATGAAATCATCTATATATTGGTAATGGGTGGAAGGCTAAGCCTCTTGCTTGGTGATTTGTTCCACTCATGCCGCCCTAGGAACCGTATAAACCGGTGTTATGTTCCTTGATTTTGCGTTCCTCACACGGTTGGGGTTATGGGACCCCCTCGATAAACCGCTTAGCGCTAAGTCTTTTCCAGCAAGTCCCAACATTGGTACTATTTGCCTAAACAACTAAAAACTTGCATAGGGAGTAATTAACCCTCTTCTTAATCAACAACCCGGGCCAGTGCTCCACATGAGTGTTGGTCCAAACTGGGGGTTACGCGGGGCCACCTTGGGGAAACCCGAGGTCTGGTAAAAACCTGTGGGATCACCCATCCCGTCGTGGCCTGAGACGAGATACGCGCGGCTACTATCAGGGTGTCGGCACGCCGGGAGGATTTGCTGGATTAGCCTTACCTTAGTCGGAGTATCTTGAGCACGGGATTCCGAGGATACTCGGGCCTTCCCACCTTGGAGTTGCGACTCCGCGGATCGTGGGCTTGTCATGGGCCAAGTTGGAACACCCCTGCAGGGTTTTGAACTTTCGAAAGCCGTGCCCGCGGTTATGTGGTAGATGGGAATTTGTTAATATCCGGTTGTAGAAAACTTGACACCATGTTCAGAACACACTACCAGCGTGAGTACCGTGACGGTCATTTTCCGAAAGGGGCTCGAAAAGTGAACACGGTGGGGTTATGTTTGACATGCTTAGTTAGGATCAATTCGTGATCATCTTACCGTCCGAGGCACTTCTCTTCTCGCTCTTCTTACGTAAGTTAGTGCTAGTGCTGCTGCAACATCTTATTCTTTCTTCAGCCTTGTTCTACACCCAAGGCTTGGATAGTTGTGTTACCTGGGAACGGGATTGCTGAGTCGTTTGTGGCTCACAGATTCTTCACCACACCAGATGCAGGTACTATGGTGAGCTACTCAGGTGACGGCTCCAAGCTATGCTGGGAGTACGACGAGGAACGCAGCGGTTACTATGTGCACTACCCCGATGATCAGTAGTGGTTTCTACTAGGGGCGTTTCAGACCTGTGGCTTTATGTATGTTTGGTATCTTTCATTTGGATCTTCACCCGTAGACGGGTTGTGATGTTATTTGAATGATGTTTTGCTATGTATTGAATTGTGTGACGTGGCGAGTGTAAGCCAACTATCTTTTTCCCTTTCATCCCTATTTTTACATGAGATGTGCAAAGATACCGAACTTGCGATCATTCCAAAATGAGCTTATACCTTTAAGTCGTGCCTCGACATGTGGGAGGTATAGTCCCATCCTGGGCATTACACAACCGGCTGGGTCGAAACGGAATGCGTCGTCGTGTTCATCGGGAGGTCTTGGATGGAACAACCGATGGAAACGAGGCCTGGCATACCGCAGAACGAAGGAAACAGCCTTGTGTTCGATCGACCACGTTCGAAACGGGATCCTGTTCATCGGGAGGGGTCTGGCATATCGCAAAACGAAGGAAACGACCTCCTACGGTCGAAACGGGTGTCCTGTTGATCGGGAGGGGTGTGGCGTAGCGCAAAACGGAGGAAACGGACTTGTGTTGGAGTGCTACGGTCGAAACGGGGGTCATGTTCATCGGGAGGGGTGTGGTGTACCGCAAACGGAGGAAACGGACTTGTGTTGGAGCGCTACGGTCGTAATAGGGGTCATGTTCATCGGGAGGGGTGTGGCGTACGGCAAAACGGGACTCCACGGGATACTGTTCATCACCACCGTCGACCCCCTCGAGCCTCCATGGGCTACTGTTCATCCACCGTCGACCTCCTCCAGCCTCCACCTGCGACTGTTCAGCCTCCACCGCGCGCTACTCCACCGGCTACTGTTCAACCAGCCCTCTCCACGGGCTCCTGTTCAACCATCCCTCCACGGGCTACTGTTCATCCAGCCCTCCACCGTCTACTATTCAAGCAGCCCTCCACGGGGTGGTACTGTTCACGCAGCCCTCCACGGGGTCCTGTTCATGCAGCCCCAACCGGCTCGATCGAATGGGGTCCTGTTCATGCAGAGGCAACACCACGGGGTCCTGTTCAGCCACCCCCACCGGGAACTGTTCATCCAACC